>CM034146.1:938148226-939348226 GCA_019776745.2 Taxus chinensis
GGTTTCGTTTTTCTATACCCCTCATCTCGCATTTCAAATAATGAGCTCTAACTTCTCTAAAATATGGAGGTCTCCTTATGGTGCAGAAGTGATACCCACTAACATAAGGATTCCCATGACTTTGATGAGTTGAATCCGCCAGAGGATGCATCAGTTGCAACAGTTTATTCTCCCCACAAAGCAACTCCGTTGGAAACCTTTTTATCAATGGGCTTCATATTGGAACATGAAGCCACATGTGCTCGCGAGACATTTGTAGACTCAAGTGTCGGCATACATGCATCATCCAAAACCTTGACAGAGGCGGCAAGAAGATGAGCTTAAGTGCTTATTAGATTTGTGGGCCTGCCTCGATGAAGAAGATCTTGCAAGAAATAACAAACTTTGCCAGGTTCATGAAGCAGGTCATACAAAGGTGACAAGTTCCACTCACATCAACTCTCCTGAGTGACTTGTCCTAGGACTCTATCTGTAAGTTTTAATTACTGAGAGATTTTTTCAAAAGGTCGTAGGTGAAGGGTCATCTAGCTTGTCACTTTCATAAGCTGAATTAATGCACAACCCCGTGTAAAGAATGCCATACCTGGATGACAGACTTTAGAGTTATTCATCTGCATTCAAAGGTTCGTTTCAGTATAGATGACAAAATACGCGTTGTTTGAGTCATGAGGCTAGGAAGCAATGCAGTCAGAGGGATTCCGACCAACAGAATGGTTATGTAATCAAAGAGCCGAAGGGATGTTTCTCAAAAGGTGAGTCCATGCTCACTTCAGAGGTTGGTTGACAGGATAGTTAAAGACCCCGAGGGTTAAATACAACATGGCTCTCACCCCTTTAGAGAAGAAGATCTAAACGAGGTATTCATTTTGTTCGCTGATACTGTGTGAGACAAGATCTCGAAAGGAAATTTGTTCACTATCACTTACACTCCATTTATCATATAGCTAAGTTAAGTAGTATGGAAAGGATTTCATAAGAAAAGGAAGCTTCTTATCTTCTCTTGCCTGTTTCAGGTTATGTATAACTTGTACGCAAACCAATTAGATTAGGAGTAGAAGTAGATGTATAGTTCACCAGACATAGAGTAGCTTGTGCAGACTATGCATGACTCATTTGAGAGTCATGTCATGTTTTGTCTTCTCTGTCTCGAGTCCACTCTTATATGTACTCTATTAAGGAGGCACTAGGGTCCTATGAAGACTCTAGCCTTCTTCTTAAGTTTTGTAACAACAATCTTGCCTGAGGCTTTTATAATGCTAATCACTGTCGAGCATATGTCCTATGGTGCAACTTTGTTCAATCATTTGCATATCTTTATTGACTGTCTGATCAATTTTCTACTCTCACATAGAAACTATGCATCTTCCAATAGTTATTGCTATCTATTAAAGTTGTGCTTAAGTAGTTTGAAGTAGTCAGTTCTGACTGTGAATATTTTCTGCACATGCCAAAAGTGCATTTCGGACCTACCCTTTTTAGTGGCATTCGAAGCGCAGTTTCAGACCAAATTTACAGTGGGAGATTGTGGTCTTGATTGATCCATTTTGGAGGGCTCGTGGTAGCAGTGAGTCGCCAAACCCTTATCCAAATTCCATAGCCATTTGAAGTTTCTTGCGTTTTCTAAGCCCATTCGGAGTTGAATCTTCGCCATTTCGGAAATAGGGACTTAGCCAACTTCTCTAAAGATATGCAGAGCATGCTCCTGGACGATGGCAAGTGTCCAACTGTCACCACTTCAACAGTCAAAGGAGGGCGTAAAGTCTTAGAAGCTCATAGACTTTCCATGGTTGAGCTATCCGCCAAGGATGATCACCCAAACAGGTTTTTCTGGCATTACCCGTAGTGGAACCTTTTTACTCGCCCAAAAGAACGAAATGCAGTGTGCTCGCGGACAGTGCCAAGTGTCGGCATAATGCATCTCCCAAAACCTTGAAGGGCGGCAAAAATCTTAAGGATGTGTGGGCCTCCCATGTGGATCTTGCAAGAAATCAGACTTCTAGGTTTGAAGCAGGTCATAAAAGGTGACAAGTTATGTATCACGTATGAGTGCTTGTGAGACTTATCTGTAAGTTTTAATTACTGAGGATTTTTTCAAAAGGTTAGTAGGTGAAGGGTCATCTAGCTTGTCATTTCAGTAAGTGAATTAATGCACAACCCCGTGTAAAGAATGCCAACCTGTGAAGACTTGAGTTATTCATCTGCATTCAAAGGTTCGTTTCAGTATAGTGACAAAATATGCACCGTTGTTTGAGTCATGAGGCTAGAGAAGCAATGCACAAGGGATCGAAACATCTGGTTATGTAATCAAAGAGCCGAAGGGATGTTTCTCAAAAGGTGAGTCCATCTCAAAGAGAGTTGGTTGCAGGATAGTTAAAGATGCATTAAATAAACATGGCTCTCACCCCTTTAGAAGGAAGACAGATAATGGGAAAGTGTGAGACAAGATCTCGAGAAATTTGTTCCTATCACTTCACTCCATTTATCATAAGTAGAAGTAGTTGGAAAGGAGTGTAGGAGGGCTTCTTATCTTCTCTTCCTCTTCCTATGTATATTGTACGCAAACAGAGTTAGGATATATAGATGTATAGTTAGAGACATAGAATAGTAGTTAGATATAGATTCTGAAAATCAGTCAGTTTTTCTTCTTTGTCTCAAGTCCCTCTTTTGTAAAAGACATGGGTCTTGAAGCTTTAGCCTTCTTCCTAGGTTTTGTAACAACAATCTTGCCTCTTTTATAATGTAATACCGTGCATAATTGTTGGAGTAATATCTATGTCTTGTGGTGCTTTTTGTTCATCATTTGCATATCTTTATTGACTCTGATCACCTTTATTTTCACGTAGAAATTGTGCATCTTCTCAATGTTATTGCTATCTTTGAAGTTGTGCTTAAGTAGTTTAAAGTAGTGTTCTGTGTGAATATTTTCTGAGCCTGTGGTGCAATTTCGACCACCCTTTTCGGTCATTCATCATTTCCCTTTTTCAGACAGTTGTGGTCTTGATTGATCTCTTGGAGGGCTCATTTGGTGCATCGCTCCTCTACTAAATTCATGTTTTGGTTTCGTTTTTCTAACCCTCATCCTACACGTTTCAGAGAAGAGCCAACTTCTTTAAAATCTGGAGGTCTCCTTAGGGCGCAAGTCCCACTAACCTAAGGACTCCTACGACTCTGACGGTCCAATCCGCCAAGGATGCTCATCAACAGTTACATCAACATTATTCTCCATTTTAAGGGAACCATATGTAGAGATGCAAATACGATATTTTATTTGACATTTCGTTTGTAATTGATAAAATGTTTTGGGTTTCGAAGAGCTTGTCTTAGCCTAATAACAATATACCAATGGAAGTCTTCATCTTTCATTCATTCAATAAATTCTTATTTTTCCTTGTATCTCTGAAATATAAACGATTTTTTAAATTTACATATGATAATCTTCTTGATATATCTACTTGGGATCTTGCTAGTGTATTGAGTTTTTTCTTTCATTTTATTGGAACATATCATTGTATTGATACAAAAATCAATACTGTATCGAGTTCATGGAGTAATTAATAATGACATTACTTGTCTACTATTTGGAACTCCATGTGGTTTACTCTGCATTATATTGCATTGCATTGAGTAATGCCTAGTAATGGTTGTATATATACAACAAAATATACTTCCTTGGATTCCTTAAAAGTTGGATGTTTGAAGTATTATGATTTTTCGGGACTTTTGGTATATGTTATCATCAATTTATCATTAATCATGTAATGACGCGTGCTTGTACTAGCAGTTAATAGTGAACTATAATATCTATTTCGATGCAACTACTTAAAATTCATGTTTACATTGTGGTGTTGATTCCTAAAGACTACAACTGACTACATCTAAAATGACAAGAGTTAAAAGTACATACTGAAATGCCAAAATTGTAGTGCAAAACTTTTTACATTTTTTGTTTTTGTTTTTGTTTTGATAAGTTGGTGCAGTTGATTGATTAGACGTATACTCTAAATGCCATTATTCAAATCTCATTACTGTCTTAACACATATACCCAAATTATTATAATAACTTATTTCAATTCTTTCGTGTACTTCAATCTTACTTGTAGAGTGCAAATTGCAACAAGGCTAAATTATTTATGATTTCTCATCTTATTTGTGTTTTTATGAGGATCAAATTCGAATGTGGATAAAATCAGACCACGATTTCAAATCTTTGAGGGCATATGCAAAATGTGTTTTCTATACTTTGAAAGAGTCGAACATATTTTATTTCTAAGCATCCTGTCTACTACAAGACTCGTGGAAGATACATTGTCTTTTCAATGCAAAAAGCTAAAAATTTAATGGCTTTTATCATCCCTTTCTTTATTGCATGTTAAGAACATAAACTTAGAATGTTGTTTATAATAATTAATATTAAAAATTAAACATGTCTATTTTAAATATTTACAATCGTACATTTTTATACACAAGTACCAAAATTATATTACAACTTTTCTTATCGTATAATTTCACAATCGCTTTGGACAACCTACCCTTTCTTATATTTGAAAACCCAACCTACTCTTTCTTATATTTGAAAACCCAACCTACCCATATATCATCTTGGTCATAACCTCTTCAAAATTAAAAAACAAAACCTCCTTAAAATTTAAAAACAAGAGGAGGTAAGATCAATGCCCCCAACATTTTATGCTACCAAAAATTATATATGACTAGAAAGCTTTGCCGCCTAGCCATCTAGAACATTTTTAAAATTGTAAAACAACTCCCAATTTAAAGAAAAAAAAATCTCAACTTTCCCCACCCCACCCAAAAATAAAAAGAATAATAATAAACCGCTCGCCACCCACCACAAATTGCCCCCAAATAAACCACTCCCTATGCAACACAAATTTCGGCCCCTTTAACCTATGCCAAAATAGGAAAAACCACAGGAAGACCCTCCCACCAATCTAATCCATCGCCCCGCCGCGGAATTAGCAGGAGTAAAAAGCCACTTTCCTACCAAATTCGACACCGTCGAGTCTTATACGTGCCAGATTTAACCGAGAGGTACGTAGTCACCGTTAAATCCTCCTTCAAGCAAATGCTTGCCGTTAAATCAAACGGCGTTGAGTTATCTTCATTTTTTTTATATTATATTTAATTTTAGGGACACAAAACAACAGAGGAAAGAACCAAACAAAGAAAGAAAAAGCCTCTACGCGACACACCATTATTTTCCTTCATTCGTTTTTACTCCTGTGCATTGCTTTGCTTATCATCAGCCACCAGATTTGGCGCGCCGGTGGTTCGATCTTGCGGCCTCCCGATCTTTACAGGTTAAATTTTAGTCTCTATACAATTTTTCTTAGCTTTATTTTAGGGCAAAATTTAGGGAGAGTTGTAATTATTTTAAATTTGTTTCAAATTCTGTCTGTAACTATTGTTGTTCCTTTTTGTTCGATTCGAATCGGAGGTTTTTATTTTGTTTTTCTGACATCGTTTGGATCTCCGGCTTTTGTGGCCGTTAAAGATCATGTCATAGGTCGCATGTTCGAATCTCGCCGGTTATGAATATTTACAGACAAATATCTTTTTTTTCAACTCTTAAGGAAACCTCCGTGCATTACCTTTGGTCTGGAGCTAGGATTTATTGAATGTGTCAGGGCGAAATTGAATATCCAGGGCAGGTTTCCTGTTAGGGTAAGTTTGCGCAAATTTATTCGTTTTACACTCATTGAAACCCTCGTACCTTCTCTCGTCCCGGCTTTGGATTCAGGGAGGAATTGAATATGTGGAGCGGATTTCGCTAGGGTAAGATTGCACAAGATCGTTGTTCTACGTATTTATCGCTTGGATATGGTCTGGTCAATTAAATGGATTAAATCTTTGATATTTCTACTGGTAAACATTTTTCATTTTGTTTTTATCTGGATTCGACTGCGTGGATATTTGCCCATACCCCAGTGGCCGGGATTTTTAGTTTTCGGAATGTTTGGAGTCGTAATTTTTTCGAAAATTGCGATGATGGAAGTTGTTTAGGGCGAGATGTCACGAAAATAAAGATTTTACATTTCTGTAGTGCATATATGTTTGTATAGAGTGTGACAATGGAACACGGAACTTGGATTGGTCCATGTGTTAGTGCGAAATTGAATGGTCATGCTTGGGCTTTGGTTACAGCAAGTTTACACAAGTCGTTGTAGGCTTTTTAGTCCCTCAGATTTGCAAAATGATAATCGCCGATATTTACACTTATTAAAACCCTCCCATACTTCAAATTTTGTTGCGGAGCTTGGATTTCTTGGGTGTTAGGGAAAAATTGGGTAAAACAATGTTGTTTCTGTTAGGGAAAGTTTATGTAAGATAGGTGTTTTAGGTTTTTGTGGTGCAGGTCTGGTTTGACAGCGTATTATGTGAATACTTGTCTGTGCTGCTGTGGCTGGGTTTATTTATCTCGACACAAGTCTTGAAAGACAATGAAATCTGTAGATTTCAGGTTTCTGCAGTGCGCATTTATTTGTATAATTTGCAATGATGGAACCCAGAACTTGGGTTTGTTGCTTGTTATGGTAAAATTGAATGTCCATTCAAGGATTTGCACAAAAATGCTGTTTTAGATTTATGTTGCTCAGATTTGGTCTGGACAATTGCATGGATGCTTGTTCATGCTGCTGTGGCTGGTATTTTTTGTAGTATTTTTTGTGATTATATGCTTCGCAGTTTTCAAACTTTGCAATGATGGAACCTGTTTCGGTGCCGTGCCATTAAATTTAAGATTTTAGGTTTCTGCAGTGCATATTTGCTTGTATTATTTGCACCGACGGAATCAGGATCTTGGATTGTTGCATGCATCAGGTGAAACACTGAAATTGAATGCCTGGCTAGGGTAAGTCTGCACTAATTGCTGTTTTAATTTTTTCTCACTTGTTATAGACAATTGTATGGATGATTGTTCATGCTTCTGGTGGCTCAGTTTTTTTAGTTTGCTCAATGCTTCGTATTATGAGGTTTGAGGTGTACAGAGTTTGCAATGATGGAACTTGCTTTGGTGCCATGCCACTAATCAAAGATTCTAGGTTTTTACAGTGCATATTTGGTTTTATAAGTTGTCATTATGGAATCTGGGGCTTGGATTTGTTGTATTGTTACGGCAAATTTGAAAGGCCAGGGTGGGTTTTGTTAGGACAACTTTACAGATGATTACTATTCTAGGTTTTTGTGGTGCAAGTTAGGTCTGGACGATTATATGAATGTTTGTTGGTGCTTTTCTGGCTGGGTTTTCTCTAGTTTGGCACAATGATTGTTATCACGAGTTTTTTAGTTTATTGAAGGACTGGTATTTTGCTCCATGGTAGTCTGGGGGGGAGTATAGATTATTTGCTACTAATAAATACTATATCCTCCCTTGATTATCTAAATTTTTTGCAGACAAATCTATATGCTATGAGTAGAGTGAAATCCTTAAAGCAGAATATTGAGAAAGGGGGAAGATCACATGTTATAGTAAAATCCAGTTTGATTGATAGTAACTCAATTGCTTAACAGGATTGTGTGCTAATCAGGGTGTAATGAACAGTCGAGGATCCTTAGGTATGAAACTGAGACATGGTTTGAACTTAACAAGCTTAATACACCATATCAACTTGGACTTGACAAAACATTTGGCTATTCCAAAAACTTCTCTGAGCTGCGAAGTGGGTTATTTTTCTCCTTTTTAGGTGGCGTAGTCTCTTGCTCATACTTGGAATTTGGAGAGACTTACTGAAACAGTCTCAGGTAGTCTTGGAGACAATGGTCCTTTTTAGTTTGTTTTGGGTCATTTGTCATTTGGACTTGGGAATTCTATGAATGGCTCAGTGTCTCACAACTACGGGAGAATCACTCTTAGGTGTTGTTAATAAATTCGATCTATACTGTTCTATCTGACAATCTCATATTGTGTGCTGAGTTTTTTTTTGTGCTTTTATGTTTATTATTTTACAATGGTGGTTTGTCTACTGAAGGCCCTTTACCCACCTAGGTTTATTTTTTACAATGGTGGCGTAGTATGCTTCTGTTGATAACATCATGGTTTGTTTTGAATCAAGAACCTTTTGTTTGTATCTTGATCTTATATGTGCAACTTGATCTAAATCTTTTATTCTTTCCTCCTTTTTGCTTCCAGAAAAATTGTGAGACAAAGGTTCGGCAACTTTGTTTTCACGCCATGGACTTTGTGATGGATGATGGGGAAAATGCTTGTCCACTCTGCATGGAGGAAATGGACTTGACTGATCGGCAATTGAAACCTTGCAAATGTGGTTACGAGGTTAGCCTTTTGATATTCTTACCTCGTATTGCACTGGTACTATGGTATAAAGTGCTTCAAATAATTTGATTCTTATTTAATGCTGTGGAGATCTTGTCTAGGTTTTCTTGGTAGATCTTATCATTATGATGTATCATTGCCTGAATTATTGTTCTCGCATTCTAGATTGTAGGAAAATGCTTTTCATACAATTATTATTATTGTAAAAAGCTGGGCTTGGGCATCTTTAGCACATATTTCCTACCATTTTTTTTTGCCAATAGGCATTCTACAATGGCACACTAGGGGCTGTGGGATGTAATGTAGTGAGTGTGTTCTCTTTTAATTCCAAACTTAAATTTGACGTCCACTTGGCTGTCATTTAGAATCTTCCTTTTTTAGAATGTCAATCAAGCCTCACACATTAGTGTATCTAGACTGACACCGTTTATCACTATTCGTGGAAAATATGCCATGAAGGAAATGAAGTTATTAATAATCATGGTTTTCAAAAAATCCAAAATAAATACTTTGAGATTGATATCTCTCGCAATTTTTCATATAGATGTATGCAAGATATATGTACTAGTACTAGTTACAATGGTATCCACAATTATTTACTTCTATGTATATTAATTATTGATTGAAAACATGTTATCTGGCCAGATATGTGTCTGGTGTTGGCATCATGTTATGGAAATGGCTGAGAAGGATAACACTGAAGGGCGCTGCCCTGCTTGTCGGACACCATATGACAAGGAAAAAATAGTAGGAATGACGGTCAATTGCGAAAGGTGAGGCTTCATAAGATTGGAGTATCTATTATGGAACAATCTATCTCACATAATGCACTTGCCTAGTAAAACATTTGTTGCAACCAATCTGTTTGAAAGATAGTTTTTTTAAGGGTACAAGATGGAATCAAATTGCAGCTACAGAACTATACTCTTATACTTAAGAATCCTGTTATTTGTTGTGTTTCTAAATGTTTTTACTTATGCCAAGCCAGGCTAATGGATGCCTCTTCCGAGAAAAGGCAGAAGTCACAAAAGTCGAAGCCAAAAGCATCTGAAATGCGTAAACATCTCAGTAATGTTCGAGTCATTCAGCGGAACCTTGTATACATCATTGGGATACCTTCAAGTTTAGCCGATGAAGAGGTATGTAATTTGTTGTGCATCTTCAAAAGATTGAAGTTGCATTTGTTTAGTTGAGAAGGGCAAGCTGTGCATATTTTTGTTGCCTTTTCATGCTTTGGATATGCATATAACTCAGTCAGACTAGTTACAATCAGTGTGAGACTCAAACTATCAGTTTGGGACGTAGAGCAAGCAGTTTGTAGTCTTTGACATTATATCAGGTTGTAACTATGATGACCTTATTCATGTACTATTCGTGTTGTTTTGAACTGCATGAAGCACCCCCATTGTGACTCTACATTTGTAGATTAATAGTGGTGTTTTATGAGTTCCTATTTTCCAAATACTCCATAGAATTCCTACATGGAGACCCAAAAACTTGACCAAATGCATTGGTTCTTTATAGACTCTTGAACGTCGAGAATTCTTTGGGCAGTATGGGAAGGTTTTGAAGGTGTCAATTTCAAAGTCAAGTACCGGTAATCAACATTCTAGTAGTAATCCAACCTCGAGTGTGTAAGTGAAATTTATCCTCGATTATGTGATAATGCTATAATGTACAATTGCTGGTATGATCTCTAAGTGATTTGTGGATGCAATATTTAGGGTTTTAAATTCTACTTTATGATGGCATTGAAAAGGTTGTGTTTTAATGTTAAGTGCTCCTGACATCCATAGAATTCAATAAGGTAAACTAAGATATCATCAATAGTCTCATCTTTAATCCGATTTCGAGTTATCATTTACCAATCATTTCTTCTGTGTTATGTATCAGATATATAACCTATATGAAAGAGGAAGAAGCTATTCGCTGTATTCAAGCTGTAAATGGATATGTATTAGATGGTAGACCATTAAAGTAAGTCTTGTCATGGTTTATGTTCCGTAGAGGTGTGTCAAATTATTTTTCTTAAAAAAATCAGCATCAATTTTTTCCCTGAAAATATTTTCTTTGGACATTACATCTGCAGAGCTTGTTTTGGTACTACAAAGTACTGCCATGCATGGTTGAAAAATATGGTAAGACAGGTTATTGTCTGTATGTTAATGCGAACTATGGTATATATGTCTTGAATGTATTCTCTTATCATACTTATCAGAAATTATTTTCTTTAACTTTTTTGATTTGAGTACCAACCTCATGATGATTGATTGTCGTAGGATATATAATGTTGTAACTTATGGCTATATTTGCATTAAACTTTAAAGTAACTAGTTTACTTAAAGATTTGTTTCTGCTTATAATCATGTTTACTTTGTGAACATGTTTTGATTTCTTCTTTCAGCCTTGCAACAATCCAGATTGCTTATACCTGCACGATATAGGTACTCAAGAAGATAGTTTCACAAAAGAGGAGATGGTGTCTACATGTGCAAGGTATGGATCAGATAAATCTCCTATCACTTGGATTAGCTGGATCAGTCTCTTTGTAGAGTTAGTTTTTAAAATTCTGATAATGCTTTTACTAGTATATTTCCAAGTTACTAGTTTTGTATTTGCATATTATCATGGTATTAGAACTATCTAATTGCAAATATTGTAGATCTGGGTTCATTTTAACTGATATTACTATTCTCGATACTTTTTATCAACATATTGCAATAACATGGAAGTATCAAAAAAGCTTGTACATTGTAACAATTCTTGGGCTGACATATTCCTCCATTGTATAATGCCATTATATGTCTCACAAAATTAAAGTGAGGGTTACAGGGTACCTATTTATTTTATTTGTACATGTGATTGCAAAAGCAGCAAAATTCCACAATTCCATGGACCTACAAATTCTTTGCAGCGGCGTGGGGGCAATTGTCTACCTCCACCAGAACACGAGGTCTGTACCACAAACATGGCTTCCTCAAGTAAAATTTCGGTCAAAACAGCAGCTTCTGTAAGTAACCTATGTTGGTTCACCAAACTGCCACATGCAGCACTTTCTAATATATGTGTGAATATGAAGAGCTTTTATTTTTTAAGGCAGTAGGTAGGGATTGTTTTCTCTATATGGTTATGCTTGTAAGTTGTTTCTAGGATGCAATGAGTGTTTACAGAAAAGACTGCTTTGCACAACCCAATCTTATTGTTTTTATGATTTGTTTGCCATCAAAATTTAGAATGTTGGAGTTCCAGCGAAGACTATCCCTTCTAATGGAACTACTGGAAAAACAACTGCCCTACCAGCTGCTGCTTCATGGTATAGTATTTATAATTCTCACACTGACAAAATGTGAATAGATCATGCAATATGTCGTAGTTATGATTTTTATTAACATTTCTGAACTGCATAAAACGATGTAAGCAATAATTTATTTGTTGCTAATATGTGACAATACTTGCAGGGGCTTGCGTGCTACATTGGGAAAGACGTTACCCACAAAAGCACCAATTATTCCAGTTTCGACAAAGCTCAAGTTGAGTTCCTCCCATACTTTGTCAGTCTCTCCACCTTCAAATTTAAACACAGCTTGCCACTGGGGTTGCAGCAACAGCAGCAGCTACCCCTTCATTGCATTCTGATCATAGCAGACCGTCTGTGGTTGTAATTGGTAGTAACGGGGTCACAGCCAAGTCAACATTCCACATGTTTTGTATCTTCTCAACAGAATTTTAAGAATAACCAAACAACAAGGACAAATTTATCAGACAGTGCTGTTGCAGATTCTTCAGCTGTCACTGTGACCTCTGAAAAACACATCAGGCAAGTTAGCCCTGAAAGGAGACCTAGTGAGAGTTATTCACAGCAAAAACATGGAATTTATGAAAAAGATCTAGAAAGGATATCTGATAACTTATTGCCACATTCAGCTTTTCCAGTCAGTTCACATTTACAGTGTGTTGGAACTGACAAATTGGAATATTTATCTGTATCTTCTGGTATTATGAATAGAAGGATTTGCCAGGATAGCGCTGTTACTGTTCTTCACAATCATGATGATGTAAGTACATTAGAATTAAATGAGAATTTAAAGGTTTTCACAGTAGTTTCCAAACCACCAAGCCTCCTTTGGATGTGCCAACATGCTCTGCAAATTTATTACAGAGTGATATTAATGTCTCTTCATGAAACTTCCATGGTTGAACCACCGAAGGAAGTTTGTGTCTTAGAGTGCGAAGATTTGCAGGCTTCAAATGAATTTGAAGAACAATATTCAGGTTCAGTTGCACAAATGCTTTCAGAAACAGGAAGAAAATCAAAACATGGATTTACTTTTGATGCTAATAAAAGGCCTCTTCATTCATGGGAATCCACTGGCATGGCTAAAGCATCTAGTGTACGGGACACAGCCATTTCAAAAGAAGATCTAAACACAGCCTTCTCAATAGAGGCTTCAAATTTTGACATTCTTGATGGCAATGGTTACAAAACTGGCATGGTTGATGACAGATCTGAGGGCACTTGTTCTAGTACATATGACACTTCATGTTTGATACCTCCATTTCAAGATTCTGGCATGGCTAAAGAAGATAGAATTTCAAGGGTCGATTTGCCAGCGAAGGAGCAAACTTTTGAAGGCCAACTTATGTCAGCGACATCACAATACTTGGTAAGGATTGAAAAAGATAAAGCCCATCTTAGGGATAACAATGATACAGATGTTGGGGAGAACAGTATTATCTCAGATATTCTGTCAATGGAATTTGACAATTGGGAAGATGATTCATTAACAAGCCCCCATAATGTTGCTAAAGTGCTGCTTGGTGAGAAGGATAGGATTAATGGTTTTCCAAAGGATATATCAAGCCTCAAGAAAACTCCAAAATAATGGCAGTCCAGGTTCTCGTTTGCAAGACAGGGGTGAATCTTCAAGAGAATCATGTCACATGTCAAACTCATGTTCTTCTAATGGACATTAACATGATACATGGCCAACAGATAAAGATGCTTTGGATGACACAAATGGTTATGATAACGTCAGAGACCATCCAATGATAAGGGCTTCTTTGTTGATCGCGAAGAAAATATCAAGTGATAACTACAGAACTTTCGCTTCCCTCTTCTTCCGGGTTCTGCTGGTATGAAACGATAAATATTACTTTTGTGTCAGGCCATAATCAGCATCTACATGATTTAAGGTTTCATGTTTCTGGTATTGTTTTTATCCTAGAGAACCCTTAGTCTTGAATGTATTCTTCTTATCATAACTTATCAGAAATTATTTTCTTAACTTTTTTGATTTGAGTACCAACCTCATGATGATTGATTGTCGTAGGATATATAATGTTTGTAACTTATGGCTATATTTGCATTAAACTTTAAAGTAAACTAGGTTTACTTAAAGATTTGTTTCTGCTTATAATCATGTTTACTTTGTGAACATGTTTTGATTTCTTCTTTCAGCCTTTGCAACAATCCAGATTGCTTATACCTGCACGATATAGTACTCAAGAAGATAGTTTCACAAAAGGAGATGGTTGTCTACATGTGCAAGGTATGGATCAGATTAAATCTCCTATTCACTGGAATTAGCTGGATCAGTCTCTTTGTAGAGTTAGTTTTTAAAATTCTGATAATGCTTTTACTAGTATATTTCCCAAGTTACTAGTTTTGTTATTTGCATATTATCATGGTATTAGAACTATCTAATTGCAAATATTGTAGATCTGGGTTCATTTTAACTGATATTACTATTCTCGATACTTTTTATCAACATATTGCAATAACATGGAAGTATCAAAAAGCTTTTGTACATTGTAACAATTCTTGGGCTGACCTATTCCTCCATTGTATAATGCCATTATATGTCTCACAAAATTAAAGTGAGGGTTACAGGGTACCTATTTATTTTATTTGTACATGTGATTGCAAAAGCAGCAAAATTCCACAATTCCATGGACCTACAAATTCTTTTGCAGCGGCGTGGGGGCAATTGTCTACCTCCACCAGAACACGAGGTCTGTACCACAAACATGGCTTCCTCAAGTAAAATTTCGGTCAAAACAGCAGCTTCTGTAAGTAACCTATGTTGGTTCACCAAACTGCCACATGCAGCACTTTCTAATATATGTGTGAATATGAAGAGCTTTTATTTTTAAGGCAGTAGGTAGGGATTGTTTTCTCTATATGGTTATGCTTGTAAGTTGTTTCTAGGATGCAATGAGTGTTTACAGAAAAGACTGCTTTGCACAACCCAATCTTATTGTTTTTATGATTTGTTTGCCATCAAATTTAGAATGTTGGAGTTCCAGCGAAAGACTATCCCTTCTAATGGAACTACTGGAAAAACAACTGCCCTACCAGCTGCTGCTTCATGGTATAGTATTTATAATTCTCACACTGACAAAATGTGAATAGATCATGCAATATGTCGTAGTTATGATTTTTATTAACATTCTGAACTGCATAAAACGATTGTAAGCAATAATTTATTTGTTGCTAATATGTGACAATACTTGCAGGGGCTTGCGTGCTACATTGGGAAAGACGTTACCCACAAAAGCACCAATTATTCCAGTTTCGACAAAGCTCAAGTTGAGTTCCTCCCATACTTTGTCAGTCTCTCCACCTTCAAATTTAAACACAGCTGCCACTGGGGTTGCAGCAACAGCAGCAGCTACCCCTTCATTGCATTCTGATCATAGCAGACCGTCTGTGGTTGTAATTGGTAGTAACGGGTCACAGCCAAGTCAACATTCCACATGTTTTGTATCTTCTCAACAGAATTTTAAGAATAACCAAACAACAAGGACCAATTTATCAGACAGTGCTGTTGCAGATTCTTCAGCTGTCACTGTGACCTCTGAAAAACACATCAGGCAAGTTAGCCCTGAAAGGAGACCTAGTGAGAGTTATTCACAGCAAAAACATGGAATTTATGAAAAGATCTAGAAAGGATATCTGATAACTTATTGCCACATTCAGCTTTTTCCAGTCAGTTCACATTTACAGTGTGTTGGAACTGACAAATTGGAATATTTATCTGTATCTTCTGGTATTATGAATAGAAGGATTTGCCAGGATAGCGCTGTTACTGTTCTTCACAATCATGATGATGTAAGTACATTAGAATTAAATGAGAATTTTAAAGGTTTTCACAGTAGTTTCCAAACCACCAAGCCTCCTTTGGATGTGCCAACATGCTCTGCAAATTTATTACAGAGTGATATTATGTCTCTTCATGAAACTTCCATGGTTGAACCACCGAAGGAAGTTTGTGTCTTAGAGTGCGAAGATTTGCAGGCTTCAAATGAATTTGAAGAACAATATTCAGGTTCAGTTGCACAAATGCTTTCAGAAACAGGAAGAAAATCAAAACATGGATTTACTTTTGATGCTAATAAAAGGCCTCTTCATTCATGGGAATCCACTGGCATGGCTAAAGAATCTAGTGTACGGGACACAGCCATTTCAAACAGAAGATCTAAACACAGCCTTCTCAATAGAGGCTTCAAATTTTGACATTCTTGATGGCAATGGTTACCAAACTGGCATGGTTGATGACAGATCTGAGGGCACTTGTTCTAGTACATATGACACTTCATGTTTGATACCTCCATTTCAAGATTCTGGCATGGCTAAAGAAGATAGAATTTCAAGGGTCGATTTGCCAGCGAAGGAGCAAACTTTTGAAGGCCAACTTATGTCAGCGACATCACAATACTTGGTAAGGATTGAAAAAGATAAAGCCCATCTTAGGGATAACAATGATACAGATGTTGGGGAGAACAGTATTATCTCAGATATTCTGTCAATGGAATTTGACAATTGGGAAGATGATTCATTAACAAGCCCCCATAATGTTGCTAAAGTGCTGCTTGGTGAGAAGGATAGGATTAATGGTTTTCCAAAGGATATATCAAGCTCAAGAAAACTCCAAAATAATGGGCAGTCCAGGTTCTCGTTTGCAAGACAGGGTGAATCTTCAAGAGAATCATGTCACATGTCAAACTCATGTTCTTCTAATGGACAATTACATGATACATGGCCAACAGATAAAGATGCTTTGGATGACACAAATGGTTATGATAACGTCAAGAGACCATCCAATGATAGGGCTTCTTGTGATCGCGAAGAATATCAAGTGATAACTAACAGAACTGCTCTTCCTCTTCTTCCGGGTTCTGCTGGTATGACGATAAATATTACTTTTGTGTCATGCCATATCAGCATCTACATGATTTAGGTTTCATGTTTCTGGTATTGTTTTTATCCTAGAGAACCTTGTTTTTCATTTGTTTTTTTTTTTTGCTAAAGGTACCTAGGGTTAAGGGGGCCCTAGACCTGGAAAAATTGTTGGCTGAGATGCCAATTCCTAGTTGGTGGTAACTAATCAAATTGGGAAAATAAAAATATGATGTGAATTTCAAAATTAAATTCAGGCATCTGCTTTTCTGTCTTTAGGGAAATATACCTTCTTCAGCTCCAGGCATATTCCAACCATGAGAAGCTTAGCAAAAATTAAAGTTAGTCTTTTGCAATCTATCCATCAGATTCTTTTTTTCTTTTTTCATTCTCCTCTGTTTGATTCAAATGTGAAACGGCATGACTGAGTGCATGTAAAGACATTTTTTTATCCGCAGAATTCTTTCCAAATTTTGATCTGGATTTTTGCTTTCCTGATTTTAGCTTTGGCACAGTCTCCTGATTGTAGTTTTAATGACATGCATGGAAAATGATTAGTACAAACCATCTTGCCTATCTTTTGCCTATTTTTTCCACCCCTAATTGGTGGCTAGATCTGCCCTTTTATTTCTCGTCCTCCTGATATGTTGGTACGAGGTTTCAAATTTATCAGTTTTGTTTGGTTTTCCTAATGGTTTTGGTTTTTTGTCAGTCATTGCTATGCCCCTTTTTGATGTTTTCAATGATTAGCTTCGACTCCCCTTTCACCTGAAGTTTCTGCCATTCATTGTTCTCAGCCATGCCTATTCCTTCTAAGAGAGCTGTTTCTTCTGCCTTATTATTTGTATTCTGGTAAGAGAGAAGTTTCTTTTGCAGTTCCATCAAAATTGAGCCGAACCCAATCTTTATGAGGTTCCTGTCACACACATTTAGGTGTTTTTAGCCTATTCCCACCAAATGCGCTATCGAGTATCGTTTTGCTTGTTAAAGGCTTAAAGCATTCAACTTGCTTTTGCTAATTTTCTGATTATTTGACAGTTTCTTTAATGGCTGCAACAGGCTTGTCTGAAAGCACAGAATCAATTATGTGAATGTTGGCCCATAACTCTTCTTGTTATTTCCTTTTGCAAGATTTTGGTTGTGTTTATACTTTATATGCAGGATGATCTTAGGAACAATTGGCAAGGCATTGGCAGCAGTTTTTTGAACCCAAGTGATTTCAATCTTTTGAAGGAAGTCATTTGTCAAATCATCTGGTCTTATTCTATCATGGTCTTATTCTATCATATAACGACTCATTTTGAGGCAAACTTTTCTGCCTATATGTTTCCCTTTCTGAAAGTGATTGGATATGGATTGTTATCCAATATGAGATTTAAAGGCATTGTTATGACTTTTGCCCCCAAGACTACTGTAGATATTGTGTGGACTTTGGGTTTTGATATTTGGATGGAAAGATGGAAACAATTGTGTTTGGTAGAAGGGGTTAGACTTAGCAAGAGCTATAGTTGTTAGGAGATCAGTTGCAAGACCAAGTAATAATGGTTTGCTGGCAACGGTAGAACTATCTTATAAGAATTATGTTAAGGTGTTAGCGTTGTACATACAATTTAAATGCGGTAGGAACTGTGGTAAACATTTTCCAGTGTCGTATTAATTTTATGCATAATTTTGTGTGGTTATATTCTCAGTTTTTTAAATATTGCAATTTGTAAATATGGTAACAAGGAAGAGCATGCCTTGGAATAATGCTTAAATTATGTAAGTCAGTTGAAAACCATAATTCAGCAATCTTGGTGAAGTGGTAAGGCAGAGTGATTCCATAGTGTAGTCCAGGTTTCAAAATTTGCTGGGAAAGATCTGATTGAAAAGTACTTGCTCTCTTGGGTTCAGACAAGCTTGTCACTAAGCAGAAATGGGGCCTGTTTGTCTCCAGAGCAGACTCTCTGTCTCCGGAATGGAACCAGTGCCCATTTGTCTCCCAAAGAGAATTGGGACCCCTTCGTATCCCAAACAGAAGAAGATTCAAAATATGCAGTAACATTTAGTAAAACTACGTAAAGATTCAAAATTTTACAATTTGATGAAATTTTGGTCTTGTTTTCAGATGCATCTCCCTACTCTGTTGCCATAACTGGCTGACTGAGGATTTTGTGACCTTTGTGGAGGTGTCCACCTTTTGCCTGTTGGGTGGGTATTGTCTGAAACTTCCGAACTTTTTTGGTTCAGGGGGTGTAATGATGTAAACAGTTTGAAGATTGATGACTGGTAGAACAGATTTCTCTGTGACTTCTTTAATCTTCCTGGTTTCCTTTTTGAGTTTGGATGGGCCATGTGACACTGAAAGTAGATCTCATGAATTCTGTTTATGGCAGAGTTTATGTTCTTGTTCTCCTGATACAGCATCTAAAAGGTTGAATCCTTTTGTAATTACGAAGCAGGTCCTGTTGATAAGCCACATTTTGCCCTTGGATTGTCAACTCTCAATGTTACATATGCCGATCTTTAGTGATTTGGTGTTAACGTAGACCAAGCTCTTGAAGAGCCCATTCCACATTTTCTGCAAACTGTACAAGAAAGGTAGATGTTTTCATAGAGGGCAGTTGTAGCATGAAAATTATTCTATAGTAATTGACTTCCCAGGATCACTAAAAACATTTGGGTTGCTAACTTGTTTACCATGGGTGGAGCAGGAGATGAGTTAAAAGAAGCTGGGTATTAAGTAACTTTATTAGGTTATAGTTATACAAGATATTTGTTTCTGGAGGCATACGTTACTAAGATAGTTAAAACTTCAAACATGCTGTAAATGGTTTAATTCTATGCAACGTTTGAACTGGATTTTTGGCAACTCCCATATTGAGAACATGTTATGAAAGGATAAAGGAATTAGTGTTGTGTAATAGGCGTGGAACTAGTCCAGTTCTATGGGTTGAAGATAAAATATGGTTGCTTGTAATCTTCCATAGTCAAATGCATGCATACTTCTATTAGCTTGTTAATTATGATGCATGCAAGTCTGAATAGAATTACAGGATGGA
This sequence comes from Taxus chinensis, assembly GCA_019776745.2. Classification (NCBI taxonomy): domain Eukaryota; kingdom Viridiplantae; phylum Streptophyta; class Pinopsida; order Cupressales; family Taxaceae; genus Taxus; species Taxus chinensis. Next base: position 938,167,737 of record CM034146.1, read on the forward strand.
AAAGTTGTATAGAATTTGGCAGTGCAATTATATGGTCTTTCACGTTAGAGTGTAACTCACTACATTTCTTATAGCACTAATGTGGTGATGCATAAATGCCAAGTTACTTGAGAATGATACATTTCAGGATTTTTTGTTCAACACAAACTGAAGTTTGGTGGTCTTATAAGAGGTTTAAAATTCACATATTTCTTATAACATTCGAAATGGATGTATGCTTTAAAGTTGGAGAAAGGAGTATGATTATGAGATAGAAGAACCTGCTAGTTGGGAAACATATTTGAGGGATAGATGAAAGGAAATAGATGAAAGGAACTCATGGAAACCTGCAAATGAGGGATTTTGTCCTCTATTGCTAATGCAAAAGTAGAAGCTCCTTGTAGACAAAGAAGTAGTTGACAAATTTCCTAGATGAATGAATAATAAAACCCAAATTTGCATTTATAACTTCCAAGGCCCTCTCCAAAGTTGGCACCCCTCTTAAAAATAGGAATAACGATATAAAATTGCTTTATTCTCTCTCCATCGTAATGCTCATGCAGCCCATTCGATCTTTGACACTCCATAATAGAACACTTTATTTTATTATTATTTTATCTTTGGTGCCCCCCAGCACAGAAGTTCTTTATTTCATTATTATTTTATTCCAGTTTTACTTTTTGGATTAAAATATAATTCAAGTGTCCTTTTTCCAAATAAAATATAAAAAAATACCATTGGATCACTTAAATTAATTTATTTTCCTCTTTTATTCCGCTTATCCTACAGAAAATAAAAAGAATAGGCTTCGGGTATCCAGAATCAATAAATTCTGAAAAGGGGACATTACATCTTCTTCTTAATCTCTCTTGTACGGTGCCTAAATAAGCTTCAGGTATCCAGAATCAATTACTTTTGAAAAGGAGACATTACGTCTTCTTCTTAATCTCTCTTGTACGGTGCCTAAATATAAACTTACTCGAGAATAATACAATTGAGTCAAAAATTCATTAATATATGCAGAACACAAAGCTGCTTGTTTGTTTTAACAGGTTTAATAAAGATATCTCTGATATCATTTGGACTTGAAGGTGTGCGTGGTTGCACAGGCTTGAGAATTATACCTTCAATCTTGAGAGAGTAGGAATATGATCATGTGATAGAATAACCTACTAGTTGGGAGCACCTCTTAGTGCATGTGAAGAGGCAACAGTAGTCTTAAATCTTCTAAATGCTTAAATCTAGCATTCATATTACTGCTTTTCATTTCGTCTAATTTAGCCTTTTCAAGTAATGAAATGATGTGTTTTATTTTACCGCATTTTTTATTTCCCTGTCGCGCATCTTATTTTCGTGCAAAATTGAGCTTGAGTACTGCAACACCATGTTTGCTTTGCAATTTCTTGTTGTACTGATTTGCTTATGCCTCTTTGGTTACTGTCTTCATTGTTCATACACAAATTGTATGCATAAAGAAATGAGTACTTTCATTTCCTTGTCATTGAATGAGCACTTTCTTTTCCATTCAAAGAACATATTTAAATGAGTTCATTTCCTTGTCAAAGAAACATATTTGAGTGTGTGCTTTCGTTTCCTTGTCAAAGAAACATATTTAAATGAGTACTTTCATTTCCTTTTCAAAGAAACATTTTTGTAATTTTCTCTTTGCAGTTGCGCCGCCTTCTGTTTCAAGGTCTCAGTTTTCTGCTCCACCGGGGTTCTCTCTTCCAACTAGGACCCCTCCAGTTCCACCTCCAGGATTTTTTCCCCAGTCGAGAGTTGACAGGCCATATGAACCTACTACCATTACTACAGGTTTTTTAGATTTCGGTTTGTCACATCTTATTGTTAATTTATTGCAGTGGGATCACATTGTATTTTTATACTTCGAAACTTAACATCAGATTGCAATGCTTGTATTTTCTGCAGTTTTCTCAAATGGAATTAAAGATCATGATGACTCTGTATCATCACAAAATACTTTTCCTAATTCGTACAGTTTACTACATCAAACACTTGGAAGCAACAGCTCCAACGATTTAGAGTTCATTGATCCTGCAATAATGGCTGTTGGAAGAGGCAAATTGCCTGTAGGACAGATCCAGCGTGGTTCTGCAGGTCCAGATTCAGTTTTCAGTGGCCCTAGGCAGGATATGTCTGATTCCAGTTTTAGTCAGTCCTTTCTTGGACTTAGATCTCCTTTCTCACAGCAAGTCAGTCCTATAGATTATGATGCCAGACTTCAGATGCTGAAGCAAAAATCAGTCTATGCCAATTCGAATTTGACATCTCCAAGGCAGCCGTTCACATTTCAGGACCAATTTGGAGATGCCTTCACATCTTACCTGTCCCGTCAGAATGATGTTATGATTCCATCCATGATGAGGGAACAATCTCAAATGAGTCTTGATAATGCTTTCTCTCAGATGTCCTTTCAGCAGCCAATAAATTCAACATTCAGAAGCTCTTCAGCTGGTGTAAATGGATGGGATAGTTGGAACAGAATGAATTCTGCGCTTGAATCTGGGTTGGGGGAAAGAAGAATGGAAGCAAGTTTGGTAGAAATTGCAAACAAAGAAAGAATGGGTCTATTGGACCCTAAAAGTGGGTTGAGTAAGCTCTTTCCAACTTATGGTGAATCGATGTTCCACGTGCCTAGCTCAGAAAACTATTACAGCAGACCCTTTGAAATGTGAAGGTTGGTACTGCCACCAAGCAGAGCAGTGGAGATCATTGATTGGTAATTATAAATTTGATTATATCCAGTCCAACTTCCGAACATAAAAATTGCTGACTGACAGATTTGCACAAGGCTGTGCTCTTCTGTACAATTTTTTAGAAGATTTATCAGTCTACATCTTTTGATATGTTGATGGCAAATATGGAAAAATGTCCAAGAACTATGCACTGTGGCGCCAGGTTTTTTAAATAATGGCTGTCATGGAAATTGTCACGATATTGATCTGCTGTCTTCTGGAGAATGCCTGCTATGCTATTATGATACTCTCTGCATTTGTAGGGGTTTTGATGAAGTTCTTCTATTGACTCAATTTGGAGTTACACCTCATTCGTTCCTTAATAAATATTATGTTGTGGAGTAGACAATACTCCTGTATCCTACATATATTGAGTCGTGTGGCGTTATGTTAACACTACTTCATATCAATGGGGCTCGAGGAGGATGAATGGCTATTGGGAGCTTATAAGGTTGGCAGCATCTATAAGTGTGCCCTCAGATAGGTGATAATTTTTAGATGGGCTTATCATTGTTTATTAAGGTGCGGGTCTCTCAAATTGTAATGGCTGATGGCTGAGTTTGAGGTGAAGCTAATTGAGAAATTTTGTTGTGAGAACATTTGGCTTCAATGATCTTGCCAAGAGGTAAGCAGACTTCTTGACAAGCTTCCTATGTTATTGAGGGCTTTTGCATCAAATTGTTGGCTTGCATGTATGTATTGTTAATTGTAATCTTAGACTGTATGAATGCAGAAAAGCTATTCATTGCTATTTTCATGCCATTAACTGTTACACCCATTTTCAATTTCATTCATTCCATATTTGTTAAAACATTGTGTAAGCTTGTGCTATGCTTATAACCGTGATCTCCTGTGCGCTATTATTTTAATTTTATGCCCTCTCTGATCTCTTCCTTTGCAATCCAATCTTTGTTGCTTTGCTAGTTGATGACAAGGCTGAGATTCTTAAGAAAAACATCCAAATAAAATGTTAAGGCAGATCTCATCCTTGTTTCTTTTGCATATAACTTGCTTTTAGAAGAATACAAAACTAAACCTTCAATATTTAGTGCATTTACTGCAGTTCTGTTTCAATTGTGGATTTCTGTGAGTTCATACATAATGTATTTTATTCATAGCCCACCTATTGCGACATTGACGATTGGTTCTATCTGATTACTGTTAACTTTGAAGGGAGACACCTTAAGCATTGATGCCATGTGCAAAGGAGCATATATTTCAGCAAAGTAACTTGTGCCTAGACTGTTGAGATGTGCTGGGCTTGTGCACTATCAAGGTTGTTGGGAAATCTGACCAGTACCAGAGGTTGTATTTAATTCTTGCATAAATTTTGTGTAACATATAAATCTGTATTCAAATCCCCTAGGGTTTTGTATCAGGTCTGAGTGCTGAAAGCACCTGAGGCATTGGCACTTGATCAGTTCTGAATATCCCTCATGCTTTGATGCCATTGCCCAAAAGAGCATTTATTTCAGCATAGTAACTTGGGCCTAGACTGTTGAGATGTGCTAAACTTGTGCACTATCGAGGTCGTTGGGACATCTGCCTGGTACTGGATGTAATTAATTCTGCATAAATGTTGTGTAAAATATAAATGTGTATTCATATATACCCTAAGGGGGGTTTTGACTCGGGTTCAAGTGCTCAAAGCACCTTAAGCATTAACACTTGATCAGTTCTGATTATATTCTTTGTAGGATTTTGTTTTAATGGAATGAATTCTTAATCTTTTATTTATAATTTAATTAATTTACATTTGTAGTGAAAGTTCCTCAGAATAATAGGCCTGCCATCTAGAAGATGTTACTTTGTGTGCTAGCTTTACACCAGAGGACACAATACAATCACTGTGCAGCTAATTTCCATTAAAAAACAACTAAGCAGAAAAATATGCATGGTAAGTAACCACAGACACTTAAAATAATTTGAACCCAAAATAAAAACATACAAGGAGCCCTACTTTTTAATTTGCAGTGTTTGGCACTCTGCATATGTGGTTTTGGAACTTCTAGGTTCCCTTGGCTAGCCAAAATGTAGCAGGGATTTGAGCATGGAGCAAGTTGCTAGGAATAAAATTGGCCCATGTGAAATATGGTGTGAGATATTGTGAATGTGGGCACAGGGGAAATGGGTTCAGCATTCGTTAGATGCAAATTGGCATCGTGCTATATCTACTTCATAGTTGCTTTGTAAATCTCAACATCCAAAATCAGGTGCAGATTGGTATTGTGATACATCTACTTGCTTGTATGTTGTGGTTGGGGTTGCTGCCCACAATTTCACCTACATTTCTGCAGCATCTCTATTGTTTTTCATTTTTGTCTTGTAGATCTTACACTTAAATTTCCTGTGAGTATGGCTGAAGTGTTTGGATGTCTTTTTCAGGAATTGAAAGTTGTTTATTTCTACATGCACAGGAAATTTGGTTTCATCAGTATGTGAGATTGACAGTTAAAAGGGTTTTCTGTGTTTCTCTTTTCCCGAGGAAAAAAATTCCTGTCTTTTCCGCAAAGGGATTTGTGTCTTAAAAGTTTTTCCAAGCAGCACCAATTATAAGATTCCATGTCCGCAGTGTTTTTATTTAGTAATGTTTGAATTTTACAGATGGGCATACCTTTCCATCTAGCCACTTAAGTGTAATATTCTATAAAGCTATATCACAAACAGTATTTTTGAGATTGGGGATGTTTGGAGGAAACTGGCATTTACGCCAAAGATTGGATGAAGGTAAAATTTGTGCCGCTGATTTTCCTATATCATAGTGTTAATTCTTTGATATGTTGTATTACTGTGGTATCAAGGCATAACGTGGGATGTTTGAAAGCATGAGATATTTATTGTAGGAATAACCTTCAGATTCAGTTGGTTTTGTCCTAGTGTTAACTTAAACTTGCAAGGGAAGAGGGGAAAGATAAAATAGTTTGATCTTTTCCTTTCCTTGATTATAGCACAATTCTATAGAAAACATGCATAAATACAAAAGATAAAAGCTAACTTGAATGTAGAGACAAAGTTGAAAAAAGAAAGGAGAAGGGTAAATGCAAACCACTACACCTTTTTATCAATTGTAGAAAAACATTCAAATGCTATTGCTGAAAGAAAGTCTAGAGCACACATTATTGAAAGAAAGTCTAGAACACTTTTGAGGTATCTGAAAACTAAATCGAGGCTATAATGCCATTATGCAAAGTATACCAACAAAGCAAGATCTAGAAATAGAGGTTTTCTTTCTATTTATACAAATCATAAGCACAAGGAGAAGAAGAGGTTTTGCAAGCAACTGTTTTGTTTTAATTCTCAAAACAAAGCAACAAATTATTAAAATAATTAAAGTTATGTGTTAATAATTATTTTAATAAAATGCATTATTTAAAACTATTGTTCACCTCAAAAATAACTTCTGCTACCATGAAAATCATTCAATCTTCATCCTTATCCAATCTTCATAGTTATCCTCTCTCAGCGAAGTGAGTTATCTACAAACAGATCATGCTTTTAAAACTCGGTAACAATTTGTAAAATATCATTTGCACCAAAATTACTATTTTTTTAAGTGTAGAGAGTAAATTTTTCAATTCCCCAAAACTATTATGTTTGTGAACAAGCAAATCAGCACCCAAAAAACACACAAAAACATGGTTTACAGGTTAAAACGTAGACAATATCAAAGAATTATACAGCATTAGAAATATTTTAGAAATATGCTCTAAAGGGTACTTTATATTTTGAAAATATAATCATATCAATTGTTGTGCAATACCGTGCGAGTATAGTCACTTTTTATTATGCTAAATACCCTCTCGGCACAAAAACATAGGGTACAACCTAAATATTTATCAACACCGAAGTGTTATACTTCATTAGAAATCTTTTGAAAAAATGATCAAAAAGGTATTTTCAGATTTTAAAAATGTACATCTTAATACTTGCACAACCGCGGAATGTTTATCATGTCATTGTTACCACAATTCTACTGCACAATCATTTCTTATCAACATCATCAGTGTGATACATCATTGGAAAACTCTAAAAAAAATACAAGGCTATTTCTACATTTTTAAATTAACCGCAATAACTCTTGTGCAATAGCTTTTGATTGTTCCTTAATGAAAAATTTGGCTATAAAAAATTCTTTATGAAAGGGTGGTTTTGCATGGCAATATCTTTTGACACAAAAGTTGGTTTTTGTGAAAATAATTGCAATATATTCCGTTGTTATATGTCTATCACCATGAAAATTTTAACCTTGTGTACTTACTCTTTGACCATATAAACCACCTCTCAAAAGTGCTTACTGTGCAACTTCGGAATCTAGGAGAAAACTAGAAAATGGGGCATAAACATCTACGTGAAAGTCAATATTCAATGATGTGCATGTTTTCAATAATATGTGATTTACTTTTAGTTTTTACACCATTGCAATTTCCTCCCATTTTGCTTCCTCTCACACAATTTTTTTTGTGCATTTTGGATTCATTTGATCTTGTGCATTTGCCTTTGGAAAGTGCCTTCTAGCTACTTTTAAAAAATTGGAAATGCAAAAAATGGCCAAGTAAAAACAAGAGGTTGAAAGGATTTGCAAAATCATATCCTTTGTTTGCAAATATGGTTTCTTGGGAAGCTACACTACATTTTCCTAGCATCGTGCTTTCTCCAAATAAATTTCTGTTCTTATTAGACCTCATTCCACCATATATATTGCCTCTTGAAAAGTAGTCTGCAACTCGTTTTGAAAATTAGCTAAAACCTATTTTCATCATTTTTTGATGCACATTTTGATGGAGTGCTACAAGTTTGTCTCAAAATGATAAAGAGAAATTTGAAGCAAAATCCAAGCTAGAAGTGGATTTTAATTAACATTTATGTGACTCTTAGGGGAAAAATACCTGCCATGTTTTGAACCCTGAGAATTATTGCCTCTATGTATTGGGCATGGGAATCTATTGGAAACAGAACTCTTCGTAGAGAATCTCTAAATGCTGAAATTTCTTTTCTTTCAACTAACACTCTTCTTACAACTATTGTTTGGACTACAAAAAAAGTTAATAAAACACATACACATGCAAAAACCAACTGAAACATTTGCATGGCGATGCCAATAATGCTGAAACATTGTATTTACTAAAATGAAAATATACTAATTACTGGAATTGAAATATGAGTTAGCAATTAGGGAAACGAGTCTTCCTATCAAATTTTTCTTTGTATAAAACTTTGAGCTTAAACTCAAGCTGATCTTTGAAGTGTTTCCTTTCAAGATTTTTGGCCTTGTCATTTAAAATATTTATCATAAAGCTTAATAAGAGATCAAACTAAACATATCTTATTTTCTCTCGAAAACAAGTTTTGAAATTCTGAATTTTTCTCTACAAATTTTGCTACGAGACTCTTCAACACCAAACTTCTTGGGAGAGAACTAAAACATGTCAGGAACCTCTTTCAGCAATGAATTGTTGAAATTACAAACTATCTCATTGTACTATTGTAAATGCCGAAGTTCTTGCTGAATTTGAGATACATGAGAATCTTCTAGGACTATTTTAATCCATTTTGCTGCAACTCAATAATTTGAACACCTCTTTTAGCTTCTTTGGCTGCTATTTGAATTCAATATGAGCCTAGACTCAAATTCTTCATTTTTCTTTTTCGTTGGAACAATGCTTTCAAATTTGTATCTTTCTTAGTCTATGAGTTCTATTTTATCCAAGTAAATGAGAGAACCTACAGAGTAAGAAAAAAACATTGCATCCAAGGATGGAGGCATAAGTATGTATAAATAAAACAAACAAAACAAGAAAGAAAGAGGAAAGAAAAGAAAGGGGAACATGAAGGTGTTTTTTACACATGTAATATTCTCCTCTCTAGATATTATGGGAGTCTCTTTAGGTACATCCCATTAACTGGGATGAGAATTGGATCTCCATCAAGTGTAACAAGCTCAACATCATTTCTTTTCTTACACTCAATGATATGGACTAACCCAATCCAAAGTGACTCAAACTTGACATGCTTGCTTATCTTTTATCCGTGTTCATACCATTTAAAGACAATCTTATTCCTTGAAATTAATCATATTTAGTTAACCATACACAATTGTATGTGATTAAAATGCACTTGTAATATTAATTTTAATTTAATTAAATATGTGGAGAATTTATCCTTTGATGCACACTTATCACATTCTTTTGGGGAAATGATCACAGTCAAAGATACTTTTCGAGAGTGGTTTGGCATACCTGCATAATGGATTGTGAGGTAGGAGGTATTGGTTTTCCTAATTCTTACCTGCAAGGCATTCTTTTAGCTACCAAGTGGATTATTCGATCGTTTGAGGGGGATGAGGCTTGGAAGATTATTTTTCGCTATAGACTTTCAAAAGCACATCTTGCTGGGAGCAAAATTTGGGGTCATACTCATTGGTTATTTACACCTGCCTTTGTCAAAATTAGAGGCTTTGTCATGCTGCAACAAATTTGGAAAGGTTGGGTCAAAATTTAATCTTTGCTCACTTGGGACATTTTAAAGTGTGAATTTTAGCTCCTTTATCTCCATTCCATTTGGTGGTCCCCACTTCTCTCTAATCCCGAGGGGCCACTTGTGTGGGATAAGAACTGTCAGAGCATTCGATTTCTTCACAAAGGAATTTTACATGTAGGGGATTTTCTCAATCATGACAATGACCCTCTCCTTGATTGGCCCTCCTTCCGAGCTAAATTCAATCTTTCTTCTAAAGACAAAAAACATATGACATTGTTAATGAAAAAATGGAGGTGTTGAATATTTCCAACGCTGTTTTTCACTCCAGTCAGTAACGATGGGATGTTTGGCGTTGGCCCAATCAGGGTAAGTTATCCAAAGTTTTCCCTTAAACTGGCTTCTCACTGGGTCAAGTTTAGTTCTCTGCCTCTTGTTAAGCGTAATCAACATTGGGGTGCTCATGACTATTAAGATGTTTGGGGCGAACGCTTCCGTGCCCTCTAGAAGCATATTGCTCAACCCAAAGTTCATTTTTTTGCTTGGTCTCTCTTGCATCAAAATTTTCCTATGGGTCATGGATTGCAGCATTTGGGACTGTATTATCTTAAGTGCCTAGTTTGCGGTGACCCTGCTTCTTTTCAACATGTTTTTATGTTTTGTTCCATTGCTAAACAACTATGGATGTGGTTGGATTTAGTCCCAGGCATGACGTGTGCTACTCTTTGTACACATCATGTTCTTCTGGGAAATGACATTGCTAATGCTAGATTTAATTTACTTTGGTATGCTCTCAGACTTCACATTGTATTTGGAATTTGGAAAGTTTGGATGAATTTTAATTTCCAGCGACAATCATTTGATGCATCTTTTATTCACTTGTTACAAGTGGGTATCCTTGCCACTATCAAGTTGCAATTACACATCCAAGTTGAGAAAAGTGATTTGGACCTTGAATACTTCAAAGATGAGTTTACTGTAGCCTTTTGGCTTTCCTGTAGCCTCTTGCTGTTTTTGTTGCCTTTTGACACTCTCATTTCTCTGTTCCTTTTGGTTTTAATTTAATTTCTTGGTGTTTCGGGGGCCACCTTAATTTCCCCCCACCCACTCCCCCACATTTTATTAATAGAGAAGAGCATCAACCAAGTTATTGACTTGATTGAATTCCACTCTTAATAGATTAAAGCAAACTTGTTTTACAAGCTAACTACTTTTTAATCCTAAAAGTCACCTCTACTTATTTTTGTAAAAGCATAGAGAACTATTGTTAGTGGACAATATTGGGAAAGATAGTTATTCTTACTTTGACAAATTCAATTTAGAGCTTCTTAATAAAATTGTGGTAGTCATGCTACTCTCGGTAAAATATGTGTTATGTCTGTACTTTAAGCTTTAATTGATTTATTATGTATGCATGCTTGTGGACGTTTGCAATGATTTTGGAGAGTACAACATAGTTTAATATAGTATGAAAGCAATAGAAACTTCACATCGTGTTGTATACAAGTTTACATATCAGATATACAATTTTTAGTTTTTTTGAAGGTATCCAAATTAGATATATAATTTTTTAGATTTTTTATAGGTATTCAAATTTATTGATGTTTTTCAGTGCTTTTTTGTAATTACTATCCAAATCTAGTGGCCTACTACAATGAACCAATATTGTTTCGATTTGGTTTTTCAATTGTAGTCTTGGTTCAACTTTACTAACAATTTTAGTACATAACCCCGACTAGACACAATACAAATTTTTAGTTTCAATTTTGGTATCCTTTGTTCACTTACAATACAATTTCTTTCATAGTTTCGGTCGATAATTTTGTTTAGGGACATATCATATCTTTGTTTTTTGGTAAAACTTCAGTTTTAAGCGCGATTGGAAAATTGTTGTTTTCAATAGTCACAAAGCAGTGAGCAAGACATGTTTGATGAATTAGAAAAATGTGTATATCTTTTGAATTAGGTAGAATTTTGTGATTTTGACTAGATTTTGGACACATAGGATTTTAGTTCAACGATTCCACCTTTTCAAGAAGTATAAATTTTAATTTTTTTCTTGCTGGCGACTTGCAATATCATGATTTTCTCTTAAAGATGAAAATTTTAACTACAATTTTGATGAAAAATTTCCTAGACAATTTTTTGGAAAAACGAATTCTTTTTCTCATAATAAAATTGTGACATTTTGATTTTCTTATCGAGTTCTTTTTAACTGTTATATTTGAAAACACTTTTTTTGAAGGATTTATTTTTTGACTGGCAACAAATTTTAGTATTCACTACGAATGCCAAAAGGGTAATTCTCACAAAATCTAATTGTTTCAGCGAGAAAGTCTACATTACTAATGCAGGGTAAATTTTAAGGAGTCCCTAAAAAAACCATAGAAACTATTTGGAAAATTTTGAAAAACCACTTTTGCAGGAAAATTTATTTCGTGGGGATGACAATTTTTTCCCAAAATTTAGGGAAATAGTTTCCATAGCCGGATCAGTATAATTTTGCATGTTATCAGCTAGTAACTTACAAGATGCTATAGTTTGGCATCATGAAATATGATATTAACTAGCATAATTTTACATGATACCATTAGATATCATTTTTTATGTTATCCTTTGGTAGCATTTTCTATGTTACCGATCGGTAGCACCCTCCATAGCATATTCCTATATATAATAGTCTAGTTTAGTTACTTTCACTTAACACAATATGCTTATCCATAAGTGTCCAAGAGCATACACAGAAATGAGAAAAATATCCTTATTCATCCACCGATAACCAACCAAACAATCTATTAATTCCGGAGCAAACATCTTATCCATTTGTTGTAAACAATACAAGAAGGTAGGTCATCACCAAATAGCTCCGTGACCCCACTAATTAAAATCCATAATTCTTTATACAATATCATTATCTTTACCCTAACTCTACACCCTTCTATCAGATCTCTGATTCATTTTCACAATGGATTGAAGCCACAAGTTTCACATGGGGCTAGTTTATATGCCCCAATTTCTAACAGACACAAAAAACACTCAACAACCTTCTTACCAACTATAACACTTGTAATTTTCATATTCAACTCTCATCACACACACTATCCTTTAGAACGTCCCCTGAAGACTTTGAGAAGTTTGACAAGACTATCGCATAAAGATGTGGATCCTGTCACAATGAAGGCTATTTTGATAGATGAAGATGTCAAGTATTTGGAGTCTCACTTCGAATTATCTATTGATGCAACTACTGGTAAGTTTTTAATAATTCATATTACTGTTTACATCAATTTTTTATTTTACAGAATTTTGATTTTGTGTTTTATTAAATATTTATCAATTTTGTGTCTCCTTACATTTATAGTTTTCCCTAAATCCTTCAAAAAGGGAATTCCCCTCAAGGATTTTAGTAACAACCATTTCTGCAAGCTATGGTTCAATTTTTCCAGGCCAAAATTATATTGCAGGGTCGATATACAAATATTCCACACTGGGGCCTTGGCTTATATCATGTGCACCCTTCAGTGGACAAAAATATGATTGGTGCACTTTCTTATCCTCTAGGATAAGAAATGACCTCGAGTAACATTAATGTGAATGAAAATGACTACTATTAATTCCATAAATTTTATTCTTGCATTATATTATGAATCTCTATACAATTTACGTAGCACCCCTTCTCCTACCACACTCCACATAAAGCTAACAACTATGTCTTTAACAATTGAATAGCAAGAGGTGAGTCCCAAATTTATGATTATTTGCTTCTTAATAATTATCATTAATTTTCTTCATATTTTATATATTACATTTGGGATTAATAGTTTGTTCACTGTTGAATTATAACAGGGATAGCTGCTGCAACTACAACCCTAAGAGAGACAACTATAAGAGGATCATTTCCCACCAGATTCTGGAGATTTTGTTACTGTTTAGGATGATCAGCAGATTGAGGAAACCACTCCACAAATAAGCACTTCTCAAGTGAAACATATGAGGATTTCCTTAACTTCCTCATCCAATTGACACATCCACCATGCCACTAATCATAGTATTTATTATTTATATATTTCAATATGTTTTAAAGTATATATAATTTCATAGAAATATACATTAAACATTTATAACTTGTTTACATTCCTTTGTTGCAACAACCTCTAGTAGTGCAAGTTTATATCATCTAGCTTGTGCTAGTTCAACAAGAATTGTTTATGAATTTGAAGAAACATAAGATCAAGATATATCTTCGTTACCTCAGGGTATGTATCTCATTTAAGTTGTATTTTTAATTTATTTTTAGTTTGTTATATTTTTTTAAACAAAGAATATGATAAATTTAAATTGTTAATGGTTAATTACATTTAGATCACAACTACCAGTACCACTCCCAGTCTTTTCACTCTACTCCTCAACATCAACCATGAAAACTACAACAAGCCCCATCTGCATCTTAGCTGTACAATCTACACAAATAAGTAATGTTTTTTAATCATAAATGATATATAATTTTATATTATTCCATTCTTATTATGTTGGTCATTTCAATTTTCTCATGTTATTTACAATTGATTATTATAGTGCCTCCTCTACCTCCAAATACATCTGCTATACTTTGAGGAGAAAGATGCCATTGCCACTACCTCCACAACAAAATGTCAGGACCAGGGCAGTGGGAAACATATTTCATTTAATGCTCCAACTTCAAGTAGGGGTACCCTGAATTTTGCACCCGAGTTTCCAACTTTTTCATTGGGCAATGTTCCAAGTGCACGGAGGATTTTTTGTATTGAATGAAATTTATTTGGATGAGGAATATCTTGGGATTGAAAGTGGGCTTCAGACCCATGAAACTTTCAATCCAAAAGATATGATTCATGGGATAAAGCAACCTTCTCTAGCAAGAGAACAAAGATCAAATGCACCTTCTCCAGAGTAAACAATGCCTTAAATGATGATGAAAAAACAAGTTTTTCACTTGAAAGTCTTTTGGTAGACAATTGTCTAGCCACTGTTAATGATATTTTAATAAAAGATATTGAAAAATTAAGATCGTGGGAGTTTAGGGCTAAAGTTTTGATAAAATACATAAATTCTTGATTTAACAACCACTCCCAGAGACATTTATTGTATTCTTCGATTCAAAATGAACCAACAAAACTTGATATTTTGTTGAATCAGGCTGTATCTCGTATTATGTATTTTACAAATGCTTACAATGATGATGTGTTAGATATAATGTTGAGCATAATTGAGAATTTAAATGTAGACACACAAGCCTACCATAATATGTGGTCAAGAGACAAGGGCCTTGTAGTTATTACGAATGCGGAAAGGGATAAGGCATTGGTAAGTTTTAATAAATTTTTAAATATGATTTACAATTTTATCAATTATTTTTCTATTTTTGAAATGCATTCGAAGTACCAAAATTTGAAGAATGAAACAACAGTGTTTGATGTATATTTAAAAAGTGCGAGGAAAAGTTTAATTGCAACAATTGATTTGAAGTAAAAGTTTGTTACTTTAAACAAGTAGAATAATACCTTAAGAAGGATCATAAAGAAGCATGGAATGGATCCCGAAATATTGTTGAAGAAGAAAAAAAAAGAGGATCCAATGTTATTGTCTGCCGGTGATGTAACAAATCCAAAAAGTGAAATACTTTCAAATATCAATGCAGTCGCGAAGGATCTTGTTCAACCTAGTGTTTTAAAAGAAGGTTTTGGTGTAGAGGAGACAGTAACACAAACCAAAGACTCTATTTCTTAAGGATGAAGATGCAATATGAAATTGTAAAATTTTACATTTGAAAATCTAGTTGTAATTTCTAAAACAATTTAATATTCAAACTATAAATATATATACTTTTATGGTAATTTTAATCTTCTTCATTATATGAAAATATTGAGAGTTTCAATCTATGTTGTGTTGTACTTGTATTATATTCATGTGTAAGTTCTCCAAATAAAATCATAATGTGATTAGAATATTCAATTATGTTTGATATGACATAATACATTATTGATTATTATCATTTTAAAACACTTTCTGTCAACTGAAGTTGGATTTTTTAACGCAATAAATGCTAGGATATTATTTGATGTAAAAGACAACATGGAAAATAAGTATCACATTTCTCGATTAAAAACTCTAAACAAGTTACAACACTGAAAATATTATTCAATAAAGAACATGCATATATAACAAATAACAAGTTACATACTTATAATATGATATGAAATTTGACTTCTAGAAATATTGTCCATACATACATCTTTAGTCAATATCAGGCAACTCAAACAATTCTTGACTATTTAGGTCTTCAAAACTCAAACTATTATCTAATCTTTCATTGCTATTTTCAGTCACAGTTTCAATGTTTATGTTTTCTTTGTTGCTGTTACTGTTAGCCCTTGTATTAGAATTACAGACCCATCTCCTTTCTGCAAGATAATTCCATATTGTCATTACTCTTTCATAAGGAAATGTGTCCACATCATATCTTGAAACATACAATCTCAAACAAGTCTCAAGATTTTTATCTAGTCTATTTTGATATTTTGATTTAACAAATGTTAATGTGCTAAAAACCATTTCATCTTCAATTGATCCCAATATCATTGTTTGACACAATTCATACAATCAGAAATATTCACTAATGCTTTCATGTAGGATGCTATTAGGATACCAATTTTTCCATAGCCATGTAATTACACCATTATCTGCTGGTTCACATAGTAATTCATATTGTTTGACCATTGTGATGCCAAAATGAGTTGATTGACATGAACTTAATTCTTTTTGAAGAAGACACTTAATTTGAACTCCATTACATTCTATTGATTTTCCAAAATGCTTAATGAGAGTACCCACACGTCTTTTATATGAATCACTTATAGCTTTCTTACCTGCTGCAGGATTACAAAATATAGGATTGACCACTCCCATGGCTTCAAGAATCTCATTCCTTTTAAGGTGTTCTATGATCTCACTGGATACACATTATGATTTTTTTTGCAATTTGATTCTTTTTTGAGATATAAGACCTTCATATAAATTATGTGTTATAGGGACTTATTCAATATATGTTCCAACAATATCCACTCTTTTTTGGAAAGAGTGCATTTGAATCTCATTCCCATTTACAAGCATAAAATATAACCACTTATATTGAATCTAAAATAACTTTTAGGATCCTTTAAATTTGTTATAGTTTGTCAACTACTGAATACATGTCCTTGAAAACATTCATCAGAGTTGTATAATAAATCTAGTGTTTGACATATGTGTTTTCTGAATCTAATGAATTTGACTATATAAATGGGTCTTTCTTGAGCATGTTTTGTTAAGGAATTGATTTCATTCAACATGGGCACAATCCCGCAAAGTGTAAACAATGTTTCCAAATTTCTTAAGGGGTAAAGAAAATATTTTGCCCTGTCAACATGCATACAATACTTAAACATAAAACCAATTAATGATGGATATTCATAAAAAACTATGCGTGCAGGTTCATACATGAAAATCCATCTTGTATCAACAAATTTAAGATTTTTTTTTACCATATGTCGCTCCAATTATAAATTTCTAAAACTCTAGAAATATTTTTGGATTGCTTGACATATACACGTGCAATTCATGGATAAGATCTTCAACTTTTGTGACATTTTCAAATGTAAATAACTATCTTGTATACAAGATTCATCCTATGAGCCATGCAATGAATTGGAATCATATAAGGTGCAACTGATGGTTTTAGGTAGACACATAGACATGTTCTATGACCTTGCATTACTGATGCACCATCAACACCAACACATATAAGATTTGTAGCTATTGAATAATAATCTAACCCAACTATATCCTTCAAATTAGATATAACCAATTTAACTTAACAATAATTGAATTATGTGTTAAAACCTAGATATTTCAGAGTCATGTAGTCATTTTTATACCCTTAGATTAACAGTAAAATCCCATGCGCACCAACCTATCACCCAACGGGTGATGAGCGCTCTCCCAAGGCACATGCGGGCACCGAGTCTCTCTTTTATGTGAGTCTTGTGAGAATACATCATCTTATGACAAATAATCAAGTGTACAAGAATAGAAAAGAACCGTGCAATATTATGAGAACCTAGGATGAGTTATTACATCAATACATCCATAGAAGAGAAATAACCAACAACATATAGAAATGGTTCATACATAAAGGAAATGCATAAGGATTATACTAATGAACACATATATGATTCAGAAAAGATTCTTATATTCATAATGATGCATCCAGTAATCACATTACATCCCTTGAAGTCATAACAAACCCTCATATAACAATGCAGAGCCAAGACATGCATCAGAACTACACTATGCTCATCATATTACAAAGATGAATACAGACCCATCCCCCTAAATATGCCATCACTCCTATATATTCCTAATCCCAACCTATAGAATCCTCCATAAGATCTCTGCAGAGCTTTGCCCCCTTTCCAGTACATCCACTCTCTCAGGATGACTCCACGTATATCTTTTTGTTACCCACGCACCTCAATATATAGCTTTCTTGCCTTCACCACCATGCTTTCTGAGGTAATAGATTGTCTTCCAAGTGTCTAAGTGGTCCTCCAATGGAGCATGCCTTCGTTGATTTGAGATCTGCACTTTGTGCAATGATGTTCTTATGGAACCTTCCATCGCATGCATAAAATATTCCCTTTTTGATCCTTCAGCTGCCAGGCTGGCACCTTATCCACTCCGCATGCTAGACGGGTCACACTTTTCTCATGTGCTTAATGGGATGACGAATATGAATAAGTCCAAAAAATTTCTTGCCTTGCACACGTGTCATGTGTTCTGCAAACCCCTGCTAGAACCCTTCCCTGCGTGCTTTCTACCCGTGTGTCCTTCAACTAGGTCCAGCGTGCCCACACACCTTCTTGTACTTAGCCAAATTATGGGGCCCAACAAGTCACATACAAAAAATAAGATGCCAAAGTACCAATATGACCTAAGTAATAAAATAGATAAAAATAAAACCCTAGGTGTAAGAGAGGGATATAACACTTAGCTGATTTCACAATTAATCCCAAAGTGTGCCAAACTAGAAAACTGATGAACAAGAGGAAGAAATTATCGCAATTGTGCTCAGAAAATTATGCGACTTACCAGATATGTCTGAATTAGGTCAAGGGTGCCTGGGTGCTGGAGACTGCTTATGGGCACTCATGACAATGAAAAATATTAGAAACTGATTTTTCCTATGTCGCAAGATGGTTGCTCACCTTCCCTGTTTGTTTCCTGTATATCGCTGGTTGATCATAAATTTTTCTTGTAACCTGAAAAAAAAATGATCTCCTGCAAAACCCCAAAACACATCAAATCCTAAAAATAAAAATATGAAAATGGGGAGTCAGACTGAACTTGGGGTCACTCGATTGAGTGAGTTTACAATCAAGTGCTACACTACATTTCAGACTCTATGTAGTTCTCATGAAGTGTGTGAGAAATTGTGCCCTAGGTGGCTCTTGTGCAAGATGTACTTAATAACGAGAAAATAGCTAGATGTAGAAATGTAAGTAGATGTGTGGATGAAAAAATGAACTTCCCCTCCTATGCGTGTATGTAGAAAATGTAGTCCCTTGTCCCTTGAATGAAGCTAGATGGATGCTTTGATGCTCTTGAAATGCCTTTGGATGCAACCTTAGGTGATAATAATAGATGCTTAGAGCTTGGTCCTTTATTTTGGTCACATAGATTTATATTTATATGATTCCCTTGGTTGAATTTCACAATTGACAACTGGAAGGTCGGCCCATAAGAAAATAAGATGCCCAAAGATGAGTGAGTAAAGTAAAGAGAGGTTGGGGTGCCCAGAAGGATGGGGGCGCTTGGGCGCTGGCATCCTGTCTAGGAGCTAGTGTCCAGAGTCATAAAAGATAAAGCAATAAAGTATCTACTAGGTTGTAGGGTGTAAGAGGCCAAAAAGAAGACATGAAACATAGACTAAAAGGTCAAAATACGTGTCAATTGCTAGTTTTCTCACTTAGGAATCATATGAATAGTAGTATGTGACTAAGACCTAGAAATGTACCCAAAGTGTGTGATTTAGTGTCTACATTTTCCCCCACTTTATGTTATTTGAGTGAATACTTGATAACATAAAGTAGATAAGAGATGCATACCTAATAACCATGTAGATTGATGGCGAAAGTGTGCTGAGGAGACAAGAAAAAGTGTGGAGTGATAAAAATGAAGCGTGGAAGCTAAGCTAGAAAAGAGGAAGTGACCCTAGGAGTGAAAAGTGTAATGTGTGTACCATGTTGTACCTGTTGTCATTGTCATGCTTGTGTTCTGCTTGAGACTGCTGCTTCTTATAAGGACGGACATGCAAAAAGAAGAGCAAAAGAGTAGTCAAAGTCGTGTATATGAAAAATTTGATCCAAGTATGTAAAAGTATGTAAAAATGAACATGTGCACCTAATCTGTGATGAGTGAAAATGATAGAAAGTGATCCTAAAATCTATAGAAGAAGAGTTTTTTGGGCGATCTCACGCTAAGAATGAGTTTTTTGGGTATCTCACGCCAAGTGCGAGTTTTTTGGGTGATCTCACGCCATGACAAAAGAAGTGTTAGGGAGAAAGGTCTAGTGTTATTCTCCATCCTTGACTGCTTCCCAAAGTTTATACACCACTACAGATGGTGTGATCCTGCTTTGTTCGGTTTGATCAAGTTCAATCCAAGTGGAAAAGAAGAAAATGCAGAGATAGAATGCATTCTGATTACTGGAGGATTGTTCATGTATTATGAAACTACTCTATGACATGCTGAAAAAAACACTGATATGAGAAAGTTTTTATAACTGCCCCCTGGTCATAGGCACCCAAGAAGGGTCAGGGGTGCCCAAGTGCTCATGCTTGTATCTGGGCGTTGGCGTCTATGTTGTGTTGAGGACCCAAGTCAGAATCTGGGCCATTTCTGTAAACTGTAGACTGTGTTGTTTCCTGTATTGTGCAGGTGTCAACTATGACTGTGAACTGTTGAATGGGGTGACTGATTCACCCAATGTATGCCCTTCATTTGGGGTGCATGCGATGTTGCTAGGAGAATGTGGCCCAAAGGAGAGGACCAGATGTTGATATGAAACTGATACCCTGCAAGGGGAGGGAATGTGCATGGTAGAAACCAAGGCACATGTAAAAAAAGTGGATAGAAACATGTGTTAGTGCAAACAAGACAAATACGCATATAGAAGACAATGTGTAAAATAGCAAGCAAGAAGATAATGTAGACCGTGAAAAGTGGGTTTCAAACATGGGACATCGCTCACAATGTCACAAGACAATCAGGGACGAAGCGGCCAAAAGCATACAAGTAATGATCACTCAAGACATAGGGAAAAGCCCACAAACAATGGCATATAATAAGAAATGAAAAATAGTAGCAAAAAAAGTATCAGACAACCATGGTAGAAAATAGTTCCTGCAAAGAAAATGTTGGACATGAAGCACCCATTAGCATGTTAGAAAGATAAAAAGTATGTCAAGACGTGTATATATCGATAGAGTAGTGTGCTAGTAAGAATATGAAGTAGTATAAAATGAAACAATAACACATGTAGTGTGTACGAAAGTAGATGCCCCTAGGAGCCATTGTGGGACTGGTAAGAGGTACAATGCCAAAAATCCATGTATGCGTGTAAGATCTATACAAAGTTTGCATTCACAACTAGAAAACAAGTGAATGCACATGTGTATATATAGAAATATAATGACATACGATGTATTTGTCTAACATGAAACAAAGTGTACATGTAAGCATAAGTAAGCAAGAATAAATGTGACCAAGATATACAGTATGTTGTGAATGTGTATGGAATGGAATGCAAAGTGAATGTGATAGGAGCAGCGTGCCCCTTGAGTGAATGAAAATGAGTATGAGATGAGGTTCATTTATAAAATACCCCTTGACAGTCAAGAATGAACCATAGAACAAGAGTGCATCATCGGGAAATGGTTTGAATTATGTGCGCTAGAAAGATATGATCGATGAAGCATAAAGCATAGAGTGTAGTAGTGGTGAGGTTCATTTCAGATTTAGACCCTCAGTAGTCAAGTATGAACCATGGAACTAGAGTGCGTCATAGGGTAATGAGTGTGTGTGTAAAACTATATGCGAGAAATATGTGAATGTTACAGAGAAAGTGTGTGTGATGTGTAAATGTAGAAAGAGATGTGTAAATGACTAGAGTGTGAAATGTGTAGTGATGTGAGGTTTATGTATGTAGTATGCCCTCAACAGTCAAGTGTGAACCTGTAGCACAAGAGTGTGTCATAGGGTAATGATGATACAAGTTGTGTGTATCAATGTGTGTAAGATGTAATGAGAAAGACTAGATGTGAAGCACAGAGTGTAATAGTAGAAATGCAAGACACTGATAATGCTAGAAGGTGGGGGAGTAAGCATGATGCCCCCAAGTGTATGATGATAATAAGCTATCCAATAAAAGTGAAGGGAAAGGGTCCTCCACCCGATGCTTGCAAAGATAAAGGTGTGTGACCATGCTATGAGATTGGTGATGTATGAGAAAGATGATGTATCGGTGAATGAGACCTATGTGTATGAGACCGTGGAGGTGATGAACACCTATGTGAAGGAGAACGAGGAGGTGATGTATACCTATGTGAAGGAGACCAAGGAGGTGATGTGAACCTATGTGAAGGAGACCAAGGAGGTGATGTATACCTATGTGAAGGATGTATCTGAGTAGTGGACTTAGGCTGATGAGATGGACTAGTGAACCGATGATACTGAGTAGGTCGTGTGTGAATAGGAGAGCTAGGAGTAGATATTGCACTTTAGATTTGAGAGGTCAGGGGACCTAGATTCTCTAGCAAGTGCAATGGAAACCTCAAGAGGAGGTTGAGGAAATGGAGTGGATGATGGAACACCTTGGATAGTGATAACTCACTTATCGTGAATGAACTTAAGACACAAGTGGTCATGGAAAAGATAGCCTTAGTAGCACGGAGCCAAGGAAGACCTAAGAGCATGTCACAACCTTTGATTAAAGGCACCATAAGGAATGACACAAGCATGGTGAGAGGTCCAACTATGATTGGAATCTTGATGATAACCATATAAATTGGGAATTGGATATGAAATTTGTGAGAGTGGATAATTGATAGCAATGAGGAGCACAATAGAACACACACAAAGAGGAGACGATGAGCTAATCATAGTATTGTTGATAGTATAAGATCTGATAGAAGCATTGATATGTAATGTATTTGAAGAAAATGTAGCATGAAAATCATGATCAGATAATGTGATGAATGGTAGAGATGCCTCAATATGCACAACTAGAAAATCAAGGGCCCTCGATGAAGGAGGAGGCACAACATGATATGTATGATTAGCTGAAGAATCAACCACTTTCTTTACATGCTTAGGGAGAGGATCATTAAATATTTTGAGCTTTTTATTTTCATTGAATGGATGTAGATGCTGAAGGCTCAAGGAGCTCAATTGCATTATTATCAATGAGATCTTGAATAAGATGTCGAAGTTTGAAACATCGATCTGTAGAATGCCCTGATGCATTGATGATAGTCACATCTAAAAACTTTCATTATACAGTTACATCCTTTAGGGCGAGATGGATCCAGATTAAGTGGAGGAGGAAGTGTAATAAGATTGTTCTCAACAAGTTGTGGTAATAGAATATGCGGAGCAACAAGGTAATTTTGTGAAATACATGCTTTGGAGGTTGTCATTGAAGATTTTCAGGAGTAGAGACAACATTGACAATAGCTTTTTCTTCAGTGGGCTTAGTGGATGGATTGAAATTTGATTTTCTTTGAAACCGAGCCGAAGATGAAGCTCTATTCATGATATTTAAGCTTGCCCATAGATAATAATTTTTCTTTTGCGTAGCTTAAGTGAGTATGGAATAGCTGATCAAATGATGGAGAGGTCTCAATGATGATGCTCTCTTGTAGAGGTGGTAAGAGACTTTGGACAAATAGATCTTGATAATTCATAGTCCGCAAGTACATTATACATCTTAGCTAAGTTGTTCTTATATTCATAAAACATAGTCCACTAAATTCTCATTAGATCCTTGTTTAATTTGTGCAAGTTGAGCATAGGATATCTTAGAACTGATATTGATTGAAAAAAGTGTGAGAAAAGAATCGACTAAATGCATAAATGGATGTTACCGAATGGACATGTAGATTGTAGAACCAACAGCTTTACATAATCTTGGAGGCTTCGAGGAAAGATCTTTTCTAATAAAGTATGATCATCCGCATAATCTAGACATGCCACATGAAATGTCTCGGAGATGCTCTTGAGGGTCACCATGGCCTTTGAAAGTGGGCAACTTTAGGGGTGGATAAGTGGAAATGTGAAAGGGAGTATGAGGAAAGTGGAATAGGATGGAAATGCAAGAGGTGTAAAGTTGAGTGTGAAGGAAGTATAAGTGGAATGGTGGGTGTGAAAGGAGATGGAGATGCAGTGGAATCAAGAGATGGTGCAAGAGAATTTTTTATTTTAAGTTGACGAATTTGAGTCTACAAATCTTGATATAAAGAAGTTAAATCAGGAGTGTTTGAAGAAGATCCAGGTTGTGCATTAGAAGCATTAGGTTGAATGATGGGAGAGGTAGTAGTAGAAAATGGAAGTAGGAATATGCAGAGGTAGAGTGGAGTCCATGAAAGCTAAAGAAGAATGACAAGGGGTCTCACAAACAAGAGGTTTTAGCAGTAATCAAAGCATAGAGAATACGTGGAAGATGGGCCGGGATTGTCATGCAAAGCTTGAAAAAAATTAGTAAGATTTTCCAATTGCTCTTGATCAACATTGTTGTCTTCATCATATGATTGCTCACTATCAGATGTTTCAAAGTCATGAAGAAGAACATTTTGAGAGGTGGTAAAGGGTTTATTAGATTCAACCATTGATTTACAAACCCTACAAGTAGATAGAGGGAGTTTTTAGATGCTCAAAAGACCCAAAACGACCACTACAGGTGATGGGGCATAAGAAGAAAAAACCTAGAAAGAAGGTTAGCAATTGAGTCAAACGATGGGTTAACCAAATGATTTATCGAAATATTAGAATATTGCAAAACCCTAGATATTTTAGAGTCACATGCGCTAAAATGATAAAGGAATATAGTGCAGATTCTGACCTAACCAATAAGCTAGATTAAAATATTAAACCATAGTTACAAAGGAGAGGAATAAAATACTTACACTGATTTCTACAATTAATTCACAAAGTTGTTGTCGAGATGTAAAACTGATGGAACATCAATGTAGAATTGTCGTGCGACAATCTGTAGCTAAAAATACATAATGGTGATTGTCAGATATTGCCTAGACTAGGGAACTTGGACTAGTTCATGGGGTGCCTAGGTGGAAGACAATCTTCTGCAGGCACCATGCGACTGCATAAAAACCTCAGAGAATGATTTTTACAGATGGTTTCACAAGATATTCGATAAATTTCATTGCTAGTCTCATGTATATCACTGGTTGATATCGCAGAGTTTTCACTTGAAACCTATAAAGAGAAAGAGAACCTACAAAACCCGAAAACATATCAAATATTAACAAGAAAAAGATGCAAATGGGGAGTCAGACTAACCCCAAATGTCACCCGACTGAGTGATCTTACAACCGAGCACTACACTACATTTCAAATTCCATGTAGTTCTCGTGAAGTCTGTTGAAATCGTGCCCTATGTTGTTCTTGTGAAAAATACACTTGATAGCGAGAAAATATCTAGATGTAGCAATGTAAGTAGATGTGTGGATGAAAAAATGAACTTCCCATCTTATGTGTGTATGTAGAAAATGTAGTCCCTTGTCCCTTGAAGGAAGCTAGATGGATGAGTTGATGCTCTTGAAATGCCTTTGGACATAACTGTATGTACCTGAAATTGTAGGGTACTACACCGCCGGAACGATGTTACACATACCCCGATGATGATATAGGTCTCCTTGTAAGGTGTTCAAAATCTAGAAAGGCATGCCAAGTATGTGCTTGTATCCCGCATGCCCTGCTCAGCCTCTACATGCTTTGTTTTACCCTTTTCCCCCCTGTTTTCTTCATTTTAGGATTCAGTGATGAAACCATAGCCCTGCCTGGGTGGCGGTCCCATGACTGCCGCCCAGACAGGGTGGCGGTCCTGTAACTACTACCCTGCACAGGGCGGCGGTCCTGTATGCATTTTCTAGATCCTTCCGACAATGCACGTCAAATGTAAATCTTCAGTTTTACATGCTTTCTTCAACCACTTTGGCTTGCATTAATGTTTTTGGTTCCCTGGTAATAGTGTTTTTCCCTTTGTTTATAGTAAAAGAGTTCAAATGGGAGTTACCCTCTGGTAAATGCATTGGTTATAAATAGCCAGCTTGTTTTCAAGAAAATGGCCCCTCATCTTCTCAATTCTCTTATTCAGTCTCTGAATTTCTTGCTTAGAATTCTATCAATTTCATGTTTTGCCTCCATTTTTGGTCTTTTAGAGGTCATTTAGTATTGTTACATTGCAGCTCCATACAATCAGTTTAGCATAGAATAGCTTCATTTCTAGACTAGAATCCATTAAAGTTGCAGGTTTTGTTTTATCACAAGGATAGATTCTAAAACTCTCGGTACACTTGTGTTGTATTCTCGCAATAAATCCCGCTAGGAATTACATAGTCAAGCTCTGTTCACTTGCGCTATCCCTCTCCTACTCGCATTGTATTCGGTCTATATCCAAAGCTGCCATTGTTTGAATACCATCTTCTGTTGATACTATCATATACACACTTTTTTGGATTCACGAGGACACGAAGGAATGAGGAGATCACATTGAGGGGATGAAATCACACACAACTAGATTTACCACTGTTCTGTAAATGCCCGGTTTGAGCTATCAAAGTTCTATTTACAACATATCAAATAGAGTAGTGAATTACTTTATTTCAGTTCAAAGTTCACTCTTGATATCACGAGGGAAGCTGTGGGGATTGATATTTTATGAGAAACTATGATTCATTCCTCACTTCTGAGGTAGGATCGAGAGTCTTTCAATTTAATATAATTAGTTGCTTAGATATTTAGGATAAAATCACAACTGCACAGGCAAATAGCCACACCAGGCTACTTTGTTTGTTTTAAATTCTGTTACTAGATTAGTTGTTCATTTTTCTAAATATACTAGAATAGCTGCTCTTTAATTTCATTGAAATACGTCATTGAAAATACAAAAATAGAAGAATGCTTGCATAGTGTAAATACTTCTTTTGTAATCAGTTTATTAATGTTAGTTAAAAGTTGAATCATTTTGTATGACAATCACAGGACCTAGAGAGCCTCGAGAATATATATTTGAACCCATAGTGCCCCAGCCAAATCTACCCCCATGACATTAGCTGATATAGATCAAGACCTTAGGATACAGGTCTTTCGAGCAACAATAAAACTTACAAGCAATTAGTGAACAACTGAGAGGATTAAATATCGAAGACGACAAAGCTTACACATTTTGGTCAAACCATCCTAACTATAGACTGCCTTGATAAAACATCTGAATGACTGTGCAAGGATTTGAAAGAGAGCAAAACATTTGGTTGTGATCCTTTGGTTCCACAACCTGATGCAGGAGACCTCCTCGTTGACATAGATACTAGCTTACGCATTCAAGTTGCCAGAACACCTGTTAGGTACTCTGAGAAAATTATACAACTTCTAGTTCTAAACATAGAGGCTGAAAAGGCGTATGATTATTGGATAGTTGGAAGAAGGGATTGATTCTTCACATGACCATAACAGGTCCACAACAACCACGAACTCATGGTTGTGATCCCCAAGTCCCACAACCCAACGGGCCTATAAATCAGTTAAGTATTGACACCGGCTTACGAACGCTGGTATTTAGATCCTCACCACTCCCGCCAGATATTATAGTACAGTTCTCCATATTAAACATAGAAGCCAATCAATCTAATATTTTCTGGGCTAGACCAAAAAACCACCCATAGTTCACTACAAATCCACTAAACCGCCTATCACCATTTTCATGACCTTGTCTGGAGATATATACGAAGCTCCCATAGGTCACTTCCCACGTATCCAACAACCAAGAAACAAGATCTCGACAGAGCTCAACATTGATTGGAGCCTCCGAACAGCCATTATATCTGAATGAACCATTACACCAATTCAGGTTAGGAGGGCCTTCTTCACCTTAGATTCACAGATTCCATTATTGCGTATTGAGGATATAAGATTACCTAATTAGCTTGTCTGTATCCATTCATATTCAACATTCACCGGCTGTCTCGACATGACCTCGGGAGGTCAGGTACGAGGAAGAGGTACTTGTAGATTCCCATGCTCGCATGTCACTTTTCCATCGTACAAAATTGGTGAACCCGATGTGAAAAAAATAGTTCTCTACCTCATTTTTATTAACAAAATTTGAACCCGACATGAACAAAAAGTTCTTCCATTTTTCATTTCTCATCCACCTTCACTCTTTCCCATTATTCTATGGGTATTCATATACCCCTCGAATATGTCAGGATATGATGCATATGGCAGACCTCTCTCAGGTCTCGAAGTAAACTATAGTCAAACAAATAGACAACCATCGCCCTCACTTTCTGCATGGGCTGATAACTATTCAAGTAATTACTTGTCATCTCAAACTCCCCCTCACAGGACTAGTTCTAGTTCTTCGTTCCGAATTGAGGAGTTTGATCAGCTTGCACAAACACAACAGCCAGAGCCATCAGGCTCTAATAATATGATGTTTACTAGGGAATCCGCTTCATCTCCTTGGGTCTTGTTTAGACCACAGATCAGTAGACAATCAAACCCACTCCCCTTTTTGGATGAGGAGTACTTAGCACGATTCGCTAAAAGTGAACAACGCTTCCAAAATATGTATCCACCTATAGGGAATTTACAAATACAGTCTGATACCCTATTCCAGGAAAACACCCCCATTCCTCCACCTATGGGAAATACCCTCGGTGAAGCTTGGACAGGGTAACGATCAATTCATAGCAGGGTATCATACCCCTCTACAACCTCAAGCTATACAACAAACACCCTTAAGGAAAAGCACTGCGTCTTCACCAATGGAGGTCATTTCAGCCTTAGCTGAAAAGGTTAGAGGGCTGGAACTTGCTCAAGCAAACCAAAATTCATATTTTGGGCAAGTAGGAATCCCCAACCCTCTGCATCATCCCAGTCAGGTCAACCTCCTTACAAGAACAGGCATGTTAGGCATGCCTCCTCAAAATCCTTATAGTTACCCACAACAAACACCAACTAGGACCGCGTTTTCAAATGCCGCTCCAGTTGAAAACATGACATCTCCCGGCTTGGCACCAAACAACCCATACCAGAACAATGCTCCTCCTTACCTAAACATTTATTCAAAGTCACCACAAGGAGACATGTTCTCTTCTCCCGGGATGTTCGTTCAACCATAGGGATTCCCTTATGTCCCTACAAATGCATATGCTACGCCATATCAACAACCCATTCCACCTCCACCCCCTCAACAAGTGCCATTGATGGTTGAGGCCTATGCGGTAGGGACTTATTCAGAATATTTAAAAGAGCCCCTAGACTTCACCATACGAAATGTTATGCTTCCAAGACCTCTTCCCGATTTACCCAAATATAAAGGGGAAGGAGACCCAAACACACACATTAAGGCCTATGCCATAGCCATACGGGAGTTACTCCCTTGGGACGGGGTTGTCACTAAAATATTCCCTAAGACCTTAGAAGGTATTGCCCTTGATTGGTATTACAGAATACCTAAAGCCTCGATACACTCATTTAAACAACTCGTGTCAGAATTCATCAAAGCTTTTGACATGAACAAATTGTTAAGAACGGGAATCAGGGAGTTCTTGCATATTAAACAAGAACATAACGAATCCGCTGCTCATTTCATTCAAAGATGGCGTATGGTTCTCTACTCATCAGCAAGTGCTCCAAACATGGATCAAATGGAACTATGTGATTTATTCCTTAATTCTCTCAATAGAGAGATAAAGGAAGAAGTCCAGAAGTTCCCACTAAGAACTTATGATGAAGTACTCGAGAGTGCTCTCTGAATCGACCAAGCAGTGATTGATAGTGGTCGTAAGACATATGGGACAAATGGGAAATTAACCACTCCCAATCAAAACACCGTGGCCTATTCTAATACAGGGAACACTAATCAAGGACCTAAGATCCTTAACAAGAACCACGGAGTTACAACAGATGGAGTAACTGATCAAGTTAAAAG
Source organism: Taxus chinensis (assembly GCA_019776745.2). Classification (NCBI taxonomy): domain Eukaryota; kingdom Viridiplantae; phylum Streptophyta; class Pinopsida; order Cupressales; family Taxaceae; genus Taxus; species Taxus chinensis. The sequence goes on from CM034146.1 coordinate 938,197,254, forward strand.
GGAAAACATTGTAAACATTTTGCCACCTGTTAATAATCAGTGAAATAATAATTTTACTCCAACAATCAACGTCAGTGGATTTTAATCATCCACCATGACAAAAACAAAAACAACAACAAAGACAAATCCAAACACAAAGTCCAAATCAAAACCCAGCTGGATATCAGAGTCAAAACCAAAGGCAACAACCTCAAAATTTTAACTCTAACAACCAACAACCTTATTAGAATTTTGGGCCACAACAGATTATAAATCAACAACCTCAAAATTATAATCCCAATTTATATTGTGGCTTCCACAAGATTCAAGGCCACGATACTAGGACTTGTCGTGAATACAATAAATTCATGCAGCATTTGCCAGAAGATCAAAAACAACTCTTTATAGATATGTTTTTAGCAAATTCTGTAGTACCCACGCCAAACACTTATGCAGGGGCAGTTTCCCCTCAAAATGCACCCCTCAAGATCTTTAATGATCCGCTCCCAAACCGTTCTAACAATAACAGGCTAGATCCTAATGGAACAAACAAAGGTGTCATAACAGGAAACAATGATCATGAAGCTTCAACTTCATTAAATCCACTAGTCGCACCCCAACTAGGAACTCGACCCCAAACCAAGATAGTTGGTTTGGTAGAGTTAGACACCGAGCTACCCATAGAAACCATAACAAGAACATGGGATTATTCTTCTCAACCTACTCCAAGTTATCCATTGGAACCAGACAACAGTCAACAAACATTGGTAAAACCCATAGGCACCTATGATTTAATTAACGATTTAACTAAAACCTTCTCTCACATCTCCTTTTTGGATTTTTTAAAGAACTCTCCCGCCCACAGAGCTGCCCTCTTAGAAGCGTTAGGCCTTGGTCATTTAATCAACATCACTCCTCCTTGGAAACATGCAAGTAAACCATGTAGACTTTGACATTTATCCGCTGGGGCAGCTGGATAGGGATACAGAGTTTATATTCGATATAAGCAAAATGCCAACAGACGCTGAGATTACATGAAGAGGCGAACCCAGATTTACATTTGCAAGTATGGATTTACAATAATTATGTTAAACGTGCAATGGTTGACGATGGGGCAATAGTTAACATAGTCCCCTTCACTTTTCTTCAAAAGTTAGGATATGGAGAGACAAACTGTTCCACAATGCAAAATACGCTAAGAGGTTATGATAGCCTCAAAGCCACTTCGATTGGAACCATAGTTTTACTAGTCACTTTAGGACCCAAGACGGTCCTCACCAAGTTTTATATTATAGATTGGGAAACCAATTATAATATGATCCTTGGCCGGCCATGGATACACCGCATGAAGGCAATCCCTTCCACGCTATTCCAAGAAATAAGATTTCTACACTTAGGGAAAATATTTGTGGCACAAGGTGACCCAAAACCCTTCGATATACACCTAGCTGATTTGAAGAAAAGAACAGGCGTTCACTCCGAGTTTGAACTCCCAACAAATCAACTCATCAAACCAATCAATTCAAAACCAAAAGAAGAGTTGATACCCACCATGGAGTTGGAAATTACAAATCCAGCCGAAGGACATTCCAGTACTCAAAAGTGAGACCAATGTTATAAAAATAGTGTCACTAGGGACTACCGCAAAAATTGTCGAGTTGCTAGAGAAGGACTTACCTATTCTCCTACCATTTGATTCTATGGGTATGGGACACACCCTGGGAATTACTTCTCTTCCATCAGATGAAATTTTTATGGTAGAAGTAACCGAAGCAAAAGAGATAGATACAACAGATATCCCAACATCCATTTTTCCAAGCAAGTATTGGACTCTCCACTTCGATGGAGCTAGATGTCACTTTGGAGCTGGGGCGGGAGTAATCTTTACTTCACCTCAAGGGAAAGATCCTACCTTTCACCTTTAAATTAAACTTTGAATGTACAAACAATGGGGCTGAGTACGAAGCTCTCCTCCTTGGCCTCATCCTAGCTAAAAGAATGGGTGTTGATAACATTAGAGTGCTAGGAGACTCGCAACTGGTTGCAAACCAAGTCTCCGAGGTATATGAAACTAGGGCTGAACATTTACAACTCTATAAAACAACAATATTAGATCTAAGCACGGGATTTAACTTCATATCAATTGAAGCAATCCCACGAGAGAAGAACCTTCTCGTGGACTCAATAATAACCTCAGCTTCCCGTTTCACCCCAAACAGCGAGTTGGAGGATACAAATTTCACGGTATCACTTCGTACCTGAACCATTAGTGCATAAAATACCAACAAACTCACTCCTGACTCATGGAGAATCTGAGCATGATTTTTCTATCATGGATCACTTTGACGATGATAGAGTCACTCTCAAATATCTAAACACCTATGCGGAGCTACACCTTGCTCACCATATAGTTGATCTTTCCTTAATACCACATTCCTCTTCCTATTTTGGAAATCCCATGGTAGAGTCTCCTCCACAGAAGGATCTCAATATATACGAGATAGAAAATAGAGAAAGCTTGGAACTACCTCCAGCCCCACCTGAATTTGAAGAAGGTAACACTTCTTTAATAGAAGAAACCATTGACATAAACATTGGAATGGAGGAAAGAACCAAAAATTTTGAAGTTGGGATCCTCGTTAACTCCGGAGGAGATAGAAATACATACCCAAATCCTCAAAGAACATCAAAAGGCTTTCACATTTAATTATAAAGAAATGACGGGCATTGCACCACAAGTCGTGGTACATAATCTTGTCACTAAACCAGATGCAAAACCAATTAAATAGAAGTCAAGACCAATGAAGCCAAAAGTGGCTCTCATGGTAAAAGAGGAAGTAATAAAAATTCTCCAAGTGGGATTCATCAAGCCCGTTGACTATTCACAATGGGTGTCTAATATCATCCCTGTTCTAAAAAAGAATGGGAAGATACACATTTGCATAGATTTTCAGGATATTAACAAAGCTTGTCCCAAGGATGACTTCCCATTAACATCTATTGATGTTATCATTGATGCAACAACTAGATTTGAACTGTTGTCCCTCATGGATGGGTTCTCAGGTATAATCAGATTAAAATATCTAAAGATGATCAAGCCAAAACTACATTCATAACTCCCTAGGGAACTTATTGCTATGCTGTCATGCCATTTGGTCTTAAGAATGCCGGCACTACGTATCAACAGGAAATGACATATATATTCCACGATCTTATCCATAAAATTGTGGAATCCTATGTGGATGACTTGTTGGCCAAGGCCAAGAGACATTGTGATCATCCAGAAGTGCTCCGTATCATCCTCTCACGACTAATCGAATATGGCATCACATTAAACCCAGAGAAGTGCGTATTTGGTGTGACAGGAGGCAAACTTCTGGCTACATTATATCTTCATGAGGGATTGATGTTGATCCAGCCAAAATACAGGCTATTCTCAAAATGATCCCACCATCGGATGAGTCTAGAATCAGGTCATTTCTTGGGAAACTCGGTGCAATCTGAAGGTTCATCCCAGATTTAAGTTTTTCCATTCATCCAATCAACAATCTATTAAAGAAAGATTATAACATTGATTGGACTGAAGAATGCAATGAGGCCTTTGAAGCAGTTAAATGCTTCTTGTTGTCTCCACCCACGCTAATGCCTCCCAAACCAAACCACCCTTTGATCCTATACTCACGAGCCACTCATGTCTCGCTAGCCTGCATGCTGGCTCAAGAAGACAATGATAAATGAGAACATGTGGTCTATTTCATTAGCCGAACGTTGCTCGATTATGAAACACGTTACACACAGGCAGAGAGAGAATGCCTTGCCATAGTCTTTGCAACAAAACGTTTAAGACATTACATGTTAAACCAAGAAACAAGGGTCATTGTAAAGACAGATCATTTACGAACGTTTCTCACGCAAGGATCTTTATCTAAAAAGGCTGGGCATTTCATAACCTTAATGGGAGAATTTGAGTTGACATTCGTAAACCAAAAATCTGTTAAGGGACAAATCATTACAGATTGGTTAGCTGACAATCCACTAGATGGAGGTAATCTGGTAAATCTGGACTTTCCTGATGAGTGTGTATACTTCGTTCGAAACCAGGCCCCCCATCTATACATGTCTCTGGTACACTGATATCATCAATTTTATCATGGACCATACATACCTGGAAGGTGCCACATCACAAAAAAGAAGGTGGTTACGACATTATTACCGCTAAATATGTTGTTTTAGAACAAGGACTCTATCGTAAATCCTTCGATGGCATGCTTCTAAGATGCGTCGACATAGAAGAATCCAAGAAGATTCTTCATGAATCCCATAATGGGATATGTGGAGGCCACTTTGGTGGTCACGCCACCACTCGAAAAATACATCAGATGGGCTATTTTTGGCCCACTCTTGAACATGACACAGTGGAATTTGTACGTAAGTGCCACAAATGCCAAGAATTCTCTCACGAGATTCACATGCCAGCACAATCCCTGCAACCAATACCGACCCCATGGCCTTCTCCACGTGGGGTCTAGACTTGATAGGGAAATTCTCTCCCTCATCAACCGATGGCCATAACTTTATAATTACAAGCCACGAAATATTTTACCAAATGGGTGGAGGCCATGCCTCTCACCACAGTACCAGGTTTGGTAATTGCCAAATTCATTCTGAACCAAATTATCTGCAGGTATGGTGTCCCACAAGTCATTATCTCAGATAATGGCATGTCCTTTAAAAATGACGAGGTCCATGAATTATGCAGAAAATTCAAAATAAACCATCACATGGCCTCTCTCTACTACCCTCAAGCCAATGGGCAGGCCGAAGCGACAAACAAAACGTTAAAAGCTATTCTCCTCAAAACGGTCAAGGAGAACAAGTGAGATTGGCATTTAAAACTATATCCAGCCTTGTGGGCCCATCGAACCTCAATAAGAACACCAACAGGAGCAACTCCTTTCTCGCTGGTATTCGAAGCAGAAGCAGTTCTCCCGCTTGAGGTTGAAATACCCAGTCTCCGCATCTCATTACAAGGGATTCTGGATGAAGAAGCTTATAGGGAGGCACGCCTCTCTCAACTGGAAAGCCTTGACGAGGTCAGGCTAAATGCCGAAAAAAGGCACAGAGCCTATGCTGACCAGATGTGTTGGCAATACAACAAAAAAGTCTATGAGCGAGAAATATACGAGGGAGATCTAGTTCTAAGACTAGACAACTGGATCGATAAGAAAACTGGCGAAGGAAGGAAGTTCCAGCCCAAATGGTTGGGCCCATACCGAGTCATGAAGGACTACGGAAATGGTGCGTATCTTTTGTGCACACTAGAAGGTGAGGAATTCAGTGAAACTGTCAATTCCTTGCATCTTAAATGGTTTTACACATAAAACATCAAAATCACCACTTGTACATTATAGCTACCTACATTGCATTAGTCATTTAGCTGCTTCATTTTGTCCACTCATTTCGTAAAAATAGTAGTCCAGGAACTTACTCTTAAGCAATCTGTTACAAATTTTTGAAAATATTGGCAAAATCATTCAAATCACATCTCTTCAAACATCATCAACTATTTTCAAATCTTCTCATCAAGTTCGACAGACAAGTATTGACAAAAACCATACCAAGGCCTGCATACTTGGCTTTGCTCTTTCTTTCTACTAGGTGAAGTTGTCCTTGCCTATGGTCTGTTCTAGAAGCTTCTTGGTGTCACATCTATCCCTCTTAAATCTCTTTGAATGAAAGGATATCCCAAAGTCATAGATCAGAAATGTCAAAATCAAATGAAATCAAAAGCACCAAGCAAACAAAATATTTTATTTTACACACTTCTTTGCCCCATCAACCCTCGGTGATAAGCCCACATCTCTTACTGGTGGTGTGAGGTTGGGAAAGGAAAGAAGTGCCCTTACTCACCTATATCTTGCCTTTGGTGACAAACCCGTGCTTCTTACTAGTGGCATGAGGCAGGGTGTGGGGGGTCCAGTCACACAAATTAACAAATCTTGGTATGCTAAAAACACAAATCAAATTCTATTAAGAGAAAACACATATCCAAATATCCAAATTCCAAAGAGATCAAATCCTCAAAACCAGATTTTGTCAACCAGGTTGCCATTTATGAATATAAGTCTAGATAAACTGGAAAGTAAGTGGCCTTCTAAGCCTGGTGGTAGTTCTGAGTAGGGTAGGTGTGTAGGTCTAAACTTGGTTTCTGTTACTAGTTTTTCTGTCTCTCATCATTCCATTCAGTTAAACTCATACAACTTGTGCCCTTCCTAACTCTTGGTGTTGAGCCCTCACATCTTACTAGTTGCGTGGATTTGGGATTGGGGCAAGTTCATCTCTTTATCACTATACATCCATCACATTTTTGCCAATATAAGAAGAAATTACAAGTGTTTCCCAAAGAGTTCAAAAGTTCAGTACTACCATATGTTAGTATCATCTCATATCAGCATTACAAAAAACATACAAAGTAAAACATTCTGTTTACTATCATTTGTTATCCATCGCATACATTCTGAAAAGCATGAAAAACAAATATTCTAAAAACATCTAAGTACACATGTGGAAATGAGTCACAAAATTCTAGGCACCAAGAGTTTGGATCCAAAAAGATATATATATAAATCAAGTTTCATATACAATGCCATCATGCACTAGGCATGGTCAAAACGCTCAATGAGCCTGAAAAGTACAAAAACACTCATATAGATATCCGACAAAATACTAAAAGAGGTCTCTCAATCCCTATGGGATCCCTCAAAGGGTGCACGACCATGCCTAGGACTCTGGCTACGCCGGCGCTCCGAATGCACTGAGGGCTCACGGTCACGACCCAGTAGTTGCTGTCTCGCTATGAGAATGACTCCTCCTCATCAAGCACTCGGCTGTCCTATATCCAGCTACCTCAGCATGGAGAGAAGTCATGATCTTCACCACATGCCAGATAGAGGCAAAAACATCAGTATGCCTACCGGCTGCTGAAGGCTCCCCCACGTCCACGGAAAGCTCAACACGAGTCTTCTCTGAGGGGAGAAGCAAGGTATCGGTGCATACTTGGTGAATCAAGTCTCACCACTCATCAGCAGTCGCTGCAAGTAAAGGAGAGAAACAAATTAGAAAACGATCAAAGATAAAACCAAGAGTAAACAAAACAAAAATAAATAACGACTAAGACAATTCTAACTAAAACAAATGTCAAGAGAAGAGTGACAACTCACTCAGATCTCCGGGCCTCCAAGAAGGATCTCTAGGATCCGCACCTGCCACTGATGTTGCCACTGACTGGTGTCCCTCTCCCACGTCTGGGGCAAATGTGATGGCCTGCAATGGACTCACCATCTCCACCTAAGTTCTGAGAGAGCAACTCCTCTGAGACCAGAGTCACCCTCTCTGCGCTTTGCTCTGCCCTCTCGGCCCATAGGATCTCCTGAGTGTCATGCCACTCAGGATCACTATCATCTCCCCCACTTGTCTCACTGATCTCCATCTCCTATGTCTCCTCCTCTGTCTCTCCCCCAGTGAACTCCTCAGACTCAGAGTCCACGTCAATGGGCTCATCACTGCTATGGGTGGGACCGGCGGACAATTTGAAGTAAGGGTGCCTGAGGAGCACTCGGCTCTCCCTCGAGCACGTACCACCCTCCTGGCCGTAATAGGAACACCAAGAGTAACAATAGTCCAACCCCAGCCTCTAGGACCTCCCCAGCCTCACGGATAGATCTATACACTGGCCCATGCCGGAGGAAGCATGTCACTATAGGGGAGGCCAAATTGCTATGGAACTCTATCAAAGGGGTGGATCTCCAACTTCCCCACCCTGTCTACAGCTGGCTGGTAGTCTAACAAGAAATCAATGTAACAGTCTCCTCTCCCCATACCCCTGCCATGGCCTGATAAGGAGTGGCCTCCATGTCTGCAGTGGTCAAAGAGGCCACTGGCTGGTGAGGTGCTCTAAGAACTGTCATCCCCATCCACCTCGCTACCCTGACGGCCCCAGGATCCTCTACCTCTACACCTCTCCCATATGGGGTGATATGCTCATACACCCAACTCATGACAAGAGTTGGGTGGCTCAGTGACTGTCCCTATAATCAGACTGACCCTGTATAAATCATGGTAGGTAGTCTCGAGGATATCTGCTCCCCAAGCATAGACACATCCATGGCCCTCAATCTGTGTAATAATGGGGGCCCAACAATATAAGAGAGTGTCTCCTCCCTTGTCCCCAATCAGTCTCGAAGCAAGGATGCCCATGATGGCCTTGCGGAGCATGGGAATGTCTGACTCAATGATAGAGCGGATCCTCACTCCCTTCTTCGATCCCATCGATACAACTGCATCTCCCATGTAGGTGGCCCACTGAACCACCTGTGATCTCAATACTGCTGTCTTAAGAGACAGCTGCCGCCCAAGGATCGAAACCCCCAGTATATGGTAAACATCCTCTAGGGTGATGGACCACTCACCCCTAACTCCTGGCAATCGGAAGGTGTTCTGATCCGCATCCCAGTATGAAAATAAGTCACACAAGTATGTGACTGGCAGGTGCAACGTGAGGGACCTGTGCAATCCTCCAAATACCAGCCCTCTGGAGAGTATCTCGCTCTACCTGGGAGAGTGCCTCTAACACTGCTGGGAGCCAATCACACTCCCTCTCCCAGCTCCATCTAATATACTTCTCCTTCTACATACACCCAAAAACACAAAAAAGGAGTGAGTTAGTACTAAAATCCAGTTGGAAAAACTTTTAAAAACATGTAAAAATACTAAACATGCAAAAATAAGTTAAGTTTTGTTTTGTTTTGGTCCTCTGTCATGGACGCTCACCCTGTGCAGAGTGGCGGTTCCGTAACCGTCACCTTCTAAGGTGGCGGTCCTGTAACCGCCGCCCTGCACAGGGTGGTGGTCCTTGTCCCGCAAATACAAACGGGTCGTATACCCTAAAAAATGCCCAAAAACAAACAAATACACCATTTTAACTAAAAAAGAAACCTACCTTATGGGCCCCCCCTAGAGACACATTTAAAACTAATATTTTCAAAAATGACCCCCCCGAGACAAAGATTTCATCATTTCCACATTTTAGGTTTAAAAACAATAAATCGAGAAGAACTAACCTGAGACTTTGCGGGTCGATGTTCCACTCTCGGAGGCATGATCACTATCTCACCATGAACGTTTTGACTATACTCTCGTCGAAAACCATCACCGTGGGTCCCAGAGCTCAAAAACTATCAAATCAATCCACACAAATGAATAGTGAAATGACTTCATTTTATATATATAGCTTTCTAAAAAATTGATTTTGAATGTCTTTCGCAGGGTCAGAGCATCGATGGAGGTAAGTTCTAAACCCCGCGTAGATGGTAAGTCCTCTTTTCATATCAATTCAGCCTTATTTCTCAATTTATTTTATCTATCTGCACTTGAGTCCCCTTTTTCATTTTGCAGGTAGCGGGACTTTGGATGACTGAATTTCAGCACACGGGCGTGTTCAGGTATAACTCCTAGCTCCCCATTTCGGGACCGCCATACTCGGATCCACCGTTTTACGCCTCTTCATGGCTAAGATGCTTCTCTGAGGGGGAAATATGTATGTACCTAAAATTGTAGGGTACTACACCACCGGAACGATGTTACACATGCCCCAATGATGATATAGGTCTCCTTGCAAGGTGTTCAGAATCCAGAAAGGCACGCCAAGTATACACTTGTATCCTGCATGCCCCGCTCAGCCTCCGCATGCTTTGTTTTTCCCTTTGCCCCCCTGTTTTCTTGCATTTTAGGCTTCAGTGATGAAACCACCGCCTTGCCTGGGTGGCGGTCCCATGACCGTCACCCAGGACAAGGCGGCGGTCCCGTAACCGCCGCCCTAGCACAGGGTGGCGGTCCTATACGCATTTTCCAGATCCTTCCGACGATCGCGTCAAACGTAAATCTTTGATTTTACACGCTTTCTTCAACCACTTTGGCTTGCATTAATGTTTTTGGTTCCCTGGTAATAGTGTTTTTCCTTTGTTTATAGTAAAAGAGTTCAAATGGGAGTTACCCTCTAGTAAATGCATTGGTTATAAATAGCCAGCTTGTTTTCAAGCAAATGGCCCCTCATCTTCTCAATTCTCTTATTCAGTCTCTGAATTTCTTGCTTAGAATTCTATCAATTTCATGTTTTGCCTCCATTGTTTTCTTTTAGAAGTCAATCAATCTTCTTGTTTCAGTCTTGTTCCATTGCTGCTCCATACAATCAGTTTAGCATAGAATAGCTTCATTTCTAGACTAGAATCCATTAAAGTTGCAGGTTTTGTTTTGTCACAAGGATAGATTCTAAAACTCTCGGTACACTTGTGTTGTATTCTCGCAATAAATCCCGCTAGGAACTACATAGTCAAGCTCTGTTCACTTGCGCTATCCCTCTCCTACTCACATTGTATTCGGTCTATATCCAAAGCTGCCATTGTTTGAATACCATCTTCTGTTGATACTATCATATACACGCTTTTCTGGATTCATGAGGACACGAAGGAATGAGGAGATCACACTGAGGGGATGAAATCACACACAACTAGATTTACCACTGTTCTGTAAATGCCAGGTTTGAGCTATCAAAGTTCTAGTTACAACATATCAAATAGAGTAGTGAATTACTTTATTTCAGTTCAAAGTTCACTCTTGATATCACCGGGGAAGCTGTGGGGATTGATAGTTTCTGAGAAACTGTGATTCACTCCTCACTTTTGAGGTAGGATCGAGAGCCTTTCAATTTAATATAATTAGTTTCTTAGATATTTAGGATAAAATCACAACTGCACAGGCAAATAGCCACACCAGGCTACTTTGTTTGTTTTAAATTCTGTTGCTAGATTAGTTGTTCATTTTTCTAAATATACTAGAATAGCTGCTCTTTAATTTCATTGAAATACGTCATTGAAAATACAAAAATAGAAGAATGCTTGCATAGTGTAAATACTTCTTTTGTAATCAGTTTATTAATGTTAGTTAAAAGTTGAATCATTTTGTATGACAATCACATGACCTAGAGAGCCTCGAGAATATATATTTGAACCCATAGTGCCTCAACCAAATCTACCCACAACATTAGCTGATATAGATCAAGACCTTAGGATACAGGTCTTTTCGAGCAACAACAAACTTACAAGCAATTAGTGAACAACTGAGAGGATTAAATATCGAAGACGACAAAGCTTACACATTTTGGTCAAACCATCCTAACTATAGACTACCTTGATAAAACATCTGAATGACTGTGCAAGGATTCAAAAGAGAGAAAACATTTGGTTGTGATCCTTTGGTTCCACAACCTGATGCATAGGAGACCTCCTCATTGACATAGATACTAGCTTACGCATTCAAGTTGCCAGAACACCTGTTAGGTACTCTGAGAAAATTATACAACTTCTAGTTCTAAACATAGAGGCTGAAAAGGCATACGATTACTGGATAGTTGGAAGAAGGGATTGATTCTTCACATGACCATAATAGGTCCACAACAACCATGAACTCATGGTTGTGATCCCCAAGTCCCACAACCCAACGGGCCTACAAATCAGTTAAGTATTGACACCAGGCTTATGAACGCTGGTATTTAGATCCTCACCACTCCCGCCAGATATTATAGTACAATTCTCCATATTAAACATAGAAGCTAATCAATCTAATATTTTCTGGGCTAGACCAGAAAAACCACCCATAGTTCACTACAAATCCACTAAACCGCCTATCACCATTTTCATGACCTTGTCTAGAGATATATACGAAGCTCCCACAGGTCACTTCCCACGTATCCAACAACCAAGAAACAGGATCTCGGTAGAGCTCGACATTGATTGGAGCCTCCGAAACAGCCATTATATTTGAAATGAACCATTACACCAATTCAGGTTAGGAGGGCCTTCTTTGCCTTAGATTTGTAGATTCCATTATTGCGTATTGAGGATATAAGATTACCCGATTAGCTTGTCTGTATCTATTCACATTCAACATTCACCAGCTGTCTCGACACGACCTCGAGAGGTCAGGTACGAGGAAGAGGTACTTGTAGATTCCCATGCTCGCATGTCACTTTTCCATCGTACAGTAACCTTAGGTGATAGTAATAGATGCTTAGAGCTTGGCCCCTTATTTTGGTCACACAAATTTATATTTATATGATTCCCTTGGTCAAATTTCGTAATTGAAAAATGGAAGGCTAACCCATAAGAAAATAATATGCCCAAAAGGAGTGAGTAAAGGAAAGAGAGGTCGAGGGCACCCAGAAGGATGGGGGTGCTTGGGTGATTGCGTCTTATTTGGGTGCTGGTGTCCAGAATCATAAAAGATAAAGCAATAAAGTATCGACTGGGCTGTAAGGTGTAAAAGGCCAAAAAGAAGACATGAAACATAGAAAAAAGGCCAAAGATAGCTATCAATTGTTAGTTTTCTCACTTAGGAGCCATATGAATAGTAGTATGTGACTAGAACCTAGAGATGTACCCAAAGTGTGTGATTAGTGTCTATAATTTTCCTTCAGTTTTTATGAACATCTAGAAGATAAGGTTGCCTTGTGTGGTTCTTAAAAGTATAAACATGCATGCGAACCCAATATTTTTAGTCCATTGTCGTAATCTCATCAATGGAAAGGGAGATAAAACTTGCATTCTCGGCTTTGTCTTACAAATCCTCCTTTTTAATCATTGCAAGACATTTTACCATTTCCCAAGCACTCCTATATGACCAATGTGATTATGGAAAGCTAGAAAACCCATTAAACTTAAATAATTTCTTAAATTCTAAAAAATATCAAATAGATTTACCCATTTTAAGAATGAAGAATACAAAAAAATAATGAAGAATACAACTGAAAACTATGTATTTTTTTCCTTAAGATTGTCATTTACAAATTTTCCAAAATTTACATTAATTGTTCCTCATTTTTCCATAAGTTTTTGACAATATTTTTTCTCATTGTCATACTCCTCAATATATCTTACATGTATGCACCCTTTCACAATTTTCCATCCACATGTCTTTGTTATTTTTCCATCATTTTCCTTGACTTTCACATATACTTTGCCACAATGTTTCTCAAATGTTTCTAATTTTAGTTTCTAATGTTTCCAACTATTAATTTTACATCTACATCCTTTTGGAGTATCATTACCATTTTATGGCTCTATAGGTTCAATGAATGGATATATTTCTACCCACTTTACTTTAAATACCTTCTAATTGTATAAGTAGTTTTCTTCCTTCGCACATATCAATTTTTTTGAAGATTATTGTGAATATCGTCTTCTACTTGAATATTTTTGTTAGAACATTCATCTATTGGAGGTATTTGGTAATGAGGATGTCTTCTAGGTCTAACATGTCATCATCAATTATATCTTCATCTACTAAAATGTTAATTGTTTCTTTAGGGTATATGTTTTGGCTAATTGTTTCATGCGGAATATAATTAACAGTAGGGATTTCTGTATTCAAACAAAAAAAGGTTTGACAGTGATAAAGATATAATTTTTAAAAACTAAATTGATTAAAAAAAAAGAAATTTTTAATGACAATATGTTACATATGTTAATGTTTGTAGTGGATGCAAGTTGGGTCCTCATTTTTTGGTTGGTTGAAATAATTTAATATGCTACTATTTGTTTTGACTTGATATGCCTTGTTTTTATTATTCACAGAGTATATTGTGCATATCCAAGTGTAATTTTCAAATAGGCCATTTTTTGAAGTAGAATATTAAAAAAATTGTAAACGACATGTGAGACATAAAGGTTTGAATCTTAACATTGTGCTAGTCTTTGGTAGAGTACAAAGTGCTACCAGATGACAACATGTACAATGCTACCGACTAGTAGCATAGTGCATGCTTCCAAATGAAAACATTGTATATGTTATTAGCTGATAGCATACACAATGCTACCAACCGGTAGCATTGTGTATGCTACCGAATGATATCATACACAATGTTACCAGCCAGTGGTATACACAATGCTACCAATCAGTACTATTATGCATGCTATCTGATGATAACATTGTGGCTGGAAGCATGTAATACAATACCATAACAATTAAAAATACCTTTATGCAAAGTTGCAATTGATTTAACAAAAATGAAATATGCTAAACCCTAGATATTTTAGAGTCACATATAATAAATAAGATGCTAAAGTACATATATTATCCAATCAATAAGCTAGATAAAAATAAAACCCTAGGTGCAAGAGAGGGATATAATACTTAGCTGATTTTACATTTAATCTTGAAGTATGCTAGACTGAAAAAATGATGAACAGGAAGAGGAAACTGTTGCAAACTGTGCTAAAAAAATTGTGCGACCACCAGATATGCATGTATTGGGGTTCTCGGATTGGGTCAAGGGTGCATGGGCATTGGAGACTGCTTTGGGGTTCCCGTAGCCGTGAAACACCTCGAACTCTAGTTTTTCCTGTGTCGCAAGATTATCACAGGCCTTTGATGTTTGTCGACTATGTGTCACACTATGCCCATAGGATTTTCCTGTAACTTGGAAAGAGATAAATATCCTACAAAACCCTAAACCACATCAACTCCTAAAAAGAAAAAGATGTAAATGGGGAGTTAGACTTACCTCAGTGGTCACTTGACAGAGTCAACTTATGACCGAGTGTTGCACTACATTTCAGAATCCATGTAGTTCTCATAAAGTGTGTGAAAAATCATGCCCTAGGTGGATCTTGTGCAAGATGCACTTGATAACGAGCAATAACTAGATGTAGCAATGTAGATAGATGTGTAGATGACAAAACAAAATTCTCCTACAATGTGTGTATGTAAAATATGCAATCCCTTGTCCCTTGAATGAAGCTAGATGGATGCTTTGATGCTCTTGAAATGCCTTTAGATGTAACCTTAGGTGATAGTAATAGATACTTAGAGCTTGGTATTTTATTTTGGTCACATAACTTTATATTTATATTATTGTCTTGGTTGAATTTTGTAATTAATAGCTGAAAGGCTGACCCATAAGAAAATAAGATACCCAAAAGATAAAAGATTCCCAAAAGGAGCGAGTGAAGTAAAGAGAGGTTGGGGGTGCTCAAAAGGATGGGGGTGCCTGGCATTGGTGTCCTGTCTGTGCCCTAGTGTCCAGAGTCATAAAAGATGAAACAATAAAGTATCGACTCGGATATAGGGTGTAAGAGGCTAGAAAGAAGACATGAATCACATACAAAAGGCCAAATATAGCTGTCAATTGTTAGTTTTATCACTTAGGAATCATATGAATAGTAGTATGTGGTTAGAACCTAGAAGTTTACCCAAAATGTGTGATTTAGTGTCTATATTTTCCCCCACTTTATGTTGTTAAGTGAATACTCATTAACATAAAGTAGATAAGAGATGCGTACCTGATAACCATGTAGATCGATGGCGAAAGCATGCCAAGGAGATAAGAAAAAGCTGTGAGTAATAAAAAAGAAGCATGGAAGCTAAAGAAGAGGAAGTGACCCTAAGGGTGAATCGTATGTGTTGTGCCATATTTGTACCTTTTTTCTTTGTCATGCTTGTGTTGTGCTTGAGATTGTTGCTTATTATAAGGATGGACCTAAAAAAATAATAGCAAAAGAGTAGTCAAAGTTGTGTGCATGAAACTTTTCGATCCAAGTATGTAAAAAGCATGTAAAAATTCAAAAAGGAACATGTGCACCTGATCCGTGATGAGTGAAAAGGATAGGAAGTGTCCAAAAAATGTTGTAGTTTACTAATTTTTTTAGGTGATCTCAAGCCAAGAATGAGTTTTTTGGGTGATATCATGCCAAGTGTGAGTTTTTTGAGTGATCTCACGCCAAGTACGAGTTTTTTGGGCGATCTCATGCCACAACATAAGAGTGTTGGGGAGAAAGGTCTAGTGTTATTCTCCATCCCTAAATGTTTCCCAAAGTTATACACCAATGCATATGGTGTGATCCTAATTTATTGTAGTTTGATCCATTTTGATCCACTTTGATCCAAGTAGAAAAAGAAGATAGAATGCATTATGATTACTAGAGAACTATGCTTGTGCTATGCAAACCAATGTGTAAACTGTGCTAGACTGAGAAAATGAATGTAAATTCCCCCCTGGTCATAGGCACCTAGGAAGGGTCAAGGGTGCCCAGGCACTCGTATCTGTATCTAAGCATTGGTGTCTGTGCTAAACTGAGGACCCAAGTTAGGATCTGGGTCATTTCTGAAACTATAGAATGTGTTGATCTTTTACTAAACTATGTTGTAATACAAATATTTTCTATTGTATGGGGTGACTAATTCACTTGATGTATGCCCCTATCATTTGGGGTGCATGTGATGTCGCTAGGAAAATGCACCCCAAAGGAGGATCAAATGCTAATATGAAACTGTAACCCTGTAGGGGGGAGTTTTTATGGTAGAAACGAAGGCACACGTAAATAAAGTGGATATGCCATGTGTTAGTACAAACAAGACAGATACACATATAAAATACAATTTTTAATCTAGCAAGAAAGAAGAAAATATAAACCATAAAAAGTGGGTATCAAACATGGGACATTGCTCACAATTTCACAAGACAATCAGGGCCGAAGCGGACAAAAGCATATAAGCATTAGAAAAGTAAGACATAGGGAAAATCCTGCAAAAAATGACATACAATTAAAAACAATGGAAAACAATAGCAAGAAAAAAGTAACAAACAACCATGGTGGAAAATAGACTTGTAAAGCAAATGCTACACATGAAGCACCCATTAAGATGTTAAAAGGATAAAAATTATGTCAAAGTGTGTATATTCTGATATAGAGTAGTGTGACAGTAAGAATACGAAGTAATATAAAATGAAACAATATCACCTATAGTGTGTATGAATGCCATTTACCTATAGCATCCACACATGCGCGTTCAAGTCTTTTTCTAGTTGTGATCACAAATACAAGTCTCTTACACACAACATGGATGCTCACCTTCTACCCTTCCTACACTGGTTGTTGGGGGCATCCACATTCGTTCTTCCAGGTGCTATTGTTTCATTTTATACTTAGCACTTTACATTACTTGGTTATACATGATTTTCACATACTCGTTATCTTTCTAACATGCTAATGAGTGCTTCATGTGCAAAATTTGTTATGTAAGGATATTTTCTTCCATACTTGTTTGTTTTATTGTCTGCTATTGTTTTCTCTTGTTTACGGGACTTGCCCTATGTTTGGTGTGCACACTTATTTGTTGTTTGTGGCCATGATGGCCTTGCGTGTCTTGAAAAATCATGAGCAATGTCCCATGTTTGTAACCCACTTTGTGTGGCTTACTTTGTCTTCTTGCGTGTTTACCTTACTACATTGCTTGGTAGCTTGTACACTATTTGCATAGTTCATACACTGTTTTCTACATGCATGCTTGTTTGTACTAACACTTGTTTTTGGCTAGCCATCCTATTTGTGTATGCCTTGGTTTCTACCAAATGGTTTCTATTCTCTTACAGGGTAGAGTTTCAACGTACATGCAACTGGTCCTCTTTTGGGGCTGCATTTCTCCTATCTACGATGTTGCATGTGCCCCCAAAGAGGGGGGTATCATTTGGGGTTTTTCTACACACTACACAAAGATTCTATATTGGTTTGGTTTAGTTACATATAACGAGTGGGTTCATACCAGTTGATGAACCCCATACACATCGGATTTTATAGGACATGGTTGTCCTTAGCATTCTGGGAAGCAGTTACAGGCTTGGAGGTTACAATGGGTGTACCTATCTATAGTACTTTGATTAGTGGCATCAGATCACCTAAAAAACCAATATGTCCAGAGATCTCTTCACACAATTCAAGGAAGTAGTTAAAGGCTGGAGGACACAGAGCATTTCCTCCCTATACTTCTTTGGCCTATGGCGTTCGATCATCCAAAAAACCCCGAAAATATAGGATATCCTTCTACAATATTTCTCTCGACATGGATTAGGTGCACATGTTCCATTTACACTTTTAATTTTGTGTAATTTACTTTTACATGCATCTTTTATATTGAGTTTTTACACACATATATATTTGACTACTTGATCATTTTTCTCCTTGCAGATCCGGCCATATGAGAAACAAGCAATACAATGAGGGCAACAACAACAACAACACCAAAACTTTACGACAACACACATACCATACTAACCATGTAGGTACATCACACACCACAACATCTACACATGTGTATCCACCCTAGGTTCACTCTCATCACTTTTTTTGTGCATTTTCATCTTTAGTTTCCACGCTCCTCCATATTTTCATCATTCCATGCTTTGTCTAGTCCTTTGACATGTTTTATACTACAAATCTTCATGGACATCAGGTACGCATCTCTATCTACTTTATGTTACCGAGCTTTCTGCTCACCAACATAAAGTGGGGGAAAATGTAGACATAAAATCATGCACTTTAAAAATTATTTAGTCTCGGTCTCATACTACTCTTTAGAAGGTTTTTGAGTGAAGAAAGTAATAATTAACCCCCGTCTTTTGGCCATCTTATTTTATTTTATTTCGTCATTACTGACCTCTTGTACCTACATGTCCAGTCAAATGCTATAATCCCGTGTTATTTTAGCCTCGACTGGGGCATCCATGGGTGCCTTGGTCCCACCAGGGGCACCCCGGTACCTTTTGAACTTTCTTGCCATATTTTGGGATCTTTCTATCCATTTTAGCTTCTTATCTTTGTGGTGGTCAGCGATATCGGGGTTAATTACAAAATTTAACCAAGAGAACCTTATAAATATAAAGTTATGAGACCATAATGAGGGACCTAGCATTAGAATTGCACCCATCTATTACATTGGAGATCACTTACATCCAAATAGCTCCATCACAAGGCACAAGGCTAGGTCATCTACATCAAACACAACATAAGGGGAGGATTCTATTATATTCCATGCACACATTCTATTAATTTTTCTACATCTAGTTATTGCTTGTTACTTCACAAAGTGTGACTAACACAAGAGCACCTAGGACACATTATGCACACACTCATCAAAACTACATTTGGGTCTGAAATGTAGTGCAACGATCAGTTAGTAAGCCCACTGTTGTGGTAGCTAAGGTCATTTCGACCCATTCATTTGAATTCTTATTTTTTAGGGTTTTGATACTCCTTGGTATTTTGCATGTCCTTTCATTGTATTGGAATATAAGTGA
Organism: Taxus chinensis; assembly: GCA_019776745.2. Taxonomy (NCBI): domain Eukaryota; kingdom Viridiplantae; phylum Streptophyta; class Pinopsida; order Cupressales; family Taxaceae; genus Taxus; species Taxus chinensis. The sequence continues at coordinate 938,216,416 of CM034146.1, forward strand.
CATCTGGTGTGGGTAAGTGAAGTTAATGTGATAGACAATGAGGGTTTCAGACCATCTACTGAACTTGTGAAGATTAATTTCAGATATTTTACATAGAATAGGGCACCCATTTTGTAGATAAGAACACACATAGGTGCCCAGTCCCTCTCTAGGCACCCCAATCCATCAAGATGCTCTAGATCCATCCTTTTCAGGGTGTTTGTACAGTCGTTCCTACTTTAATATTTTCTAGTAACCTCTGTGCCATAGTGCTGCAAGCATCTTCTTTTAAGTTAAGTTATTTTCTCTTCTCTCTTACACATTAGGATTTTTATTAGTGTTTGGGTCATCTTTGCATTCATTTACAACATCTATTTACTTTATTTACAATTATTCATAACTTAGATTAACTAGTATTTATTGGCTCCTAGATCTACACCCCCCGGGGGAAGGGGAACATGGCTCAGAAAATGGGGAAAGAAGTGGGGCAATGGATTCAGTCCCACATGAAGCATCATTTAGTAGCTGGGGGTGGGGTCCTTATCTGTTTTCCCACCAACACTTCTCAAGGGAGTGAAAAGGGAGGCACCTGAACAAAGGGTATGGCTGATGTCCTTGCTGCTTTTGACCTCTGCCTTGGTCAGGGTGAGAAGACTTGATAATGTGGTTAGGGGAACATAGAGGTTGGGGCGCGAAGTCAGGGTAATGTTACAAAAACTTGGAGAGGATTAGATTTGAACCAGGTGCAACCACCAAATATAATGTTCACTTGAAAGAGTGGTCACTAAACACTATAAAATCCCAAGAACTCAATACTAGGGGAAGTGTTGGTCCGACCCACAACTTTTTTCCAAATTTTTTACACAAGTTATATACAAATCGATGATGAGGGACCTTAGATCAAGGTTGAGAAAATGCGAGATATATGAGTTGATAATGTGTTCTCCTAGGTGGGTTAGTGGAATATAAACAAGTAATTTGTGACCCACGCAATGAATTACAATTTTTGCTATAAGTTATTCAGATTTGAGAGGGTACGAAGATGAATATGGATTACAGAGTAAGAAAGAAGGGGATAAGATTCAAGAGTGATTTTGGGGACAATACAGAAACAAAGTGCAACTATCACATGTTTACACCTACTACATGAATGTGAGGGAAAAAATTAATGAACCTCTTGTAGGAAGTTGGTCTACAGGGAAAGCTCTAGGAAAACCAAGATCTAAACTCCTGATAATCCAACTTAGTATACCTTAGGCATGGTCATCTCATGCAAAATCATGCTAAATATTCTAGATCAAGGGACCCCCAAGAAATTACAAGTCATACCCCCAAATCCCACTTAGTTCGAAAATATATTTTTATAGGCTTCAGAAGTTAAGTTTTTAGGTTCCCCCAGAAAAAGTCAAATACTCACACCCTTCCTAGATGGGAGCTAAACAAGTGAAAGATATGTTTGAAATTGAGATACAACCTTGATTCACATAAAATTATAATAAAAATACACATATCACCTCAACCTTAAATCATTTTGCAATAAAACAAAGAGATGTCATAAATCTTGATGAATTTGTCAGGTGAAAACTATTAAACCTTTGAAAAGACAAGGGAAACATATATTAATGCTCTCAAATCCCGTTAATGATTGTAAAGATGCAATCATCTTAACAAAAATTCTTGATAATTTGGTTATACAGAATAAACCTTCATCAAAGCATGGTTCCTCCTCCTAGTTTGCAGTGCCTCTGTAAATTCCCTCCAATTTCTCCCCTAAAGAGCTTCATGCCATTTTCCCTTTTTTTTATAGAACCCTCTCCCTTTTTTCTTCCCCCAAAACCCCCTCTTTATATCCTTATCCACCAAGAGTTTTAGGGAATATTCCATTGAATGTCTAATTGTTTTAATTCCATGTTACATTCCTGAGATTTATGGGAATTAATGTTGAATAATTCCTCATAGTAGCATTAAATCCTACTGCCGCTGGCTTATAATTACTATGTTAGTTTTATGAATAAATCCTTTCCCATATTTATTAAGTACAACATTTCCTTCACATTTGGAAAATATGACATGGTCAAGGAATTTATTTGATAAGAAATTTTTTAGTCATGCGGGTGCCAACTACATTTCCGACAGCACACTTTACATGGATAATTAATTTTCAAATACAATTCATCTCAAGGCCATATATTTTGGGAGGATATGGTATTAATGGTGAAATAATTTCTCCCTTTTTTGTCAATTCAAAAACCACACCTACTTAAATGTGAATTACTGATTTACCACTTAACCTCTTCCAATAGCCAATGCCATTTGTTTTTAACCGACCATCCTGCTTCTGTGTCATCTCCAACTCTGGACTTGAATCTTCTTCCTAGAGAGCTTGTGCACTTGGGTGAGAATTTTTAGTTGACTGGGCAGAATGAATCTTTCATTTTCCATATCCTCAGTATAGTTGACCCCAAGGCCGGTCCTCCTAATATTTCTTTACCAAAGGATATGTTCTTGTATTTCCTACAATGTATTTCATAATTGTGACCTTCATTTCCCATTTTTTAAATACTCCATTTCCACATGGTTCATCTAGAATATCATGTGGATACAAGGCAATTAAAGTCCCTTTGGCTTAGACATTGCCCTTCTACTGACAGTGATCGATGGTGTTTAAATAAGGATTATTACTAACCCCTTAGTTTGACCAAGGAAATTATAATGCCCAACATTATGCTTACTCAACATGGAGAGGAACAACCCCAACTGCATCAAAGGGTGAAACAAAAAAGTGTCTAATGGAATTAGAGAAAACCCTTGCTGAAATGTGGTCCATGATAGGCACTCAAGCCTTTCCTCTCAAGAAAAGGAGAACCATGAGGGAATACTCTGCTGATAAGATTCCTCATTTCCCCGTGTATTTACTCTCTACAGGTACAAAATCCAAAACATATATAAGAGGGGGACATTCCCTGTATGAATGGGTAAACTCCCCCAAAAGGAACCTCCCTGAGTTACTAAATGGTCCGCGGCTAGGGACTTAAGAACTAATAGAAATGGGCATGTCACTGGGCTTGGTATCTGAAATCCAATTCGTGTTTGGCGTGGTGGCCCATGATGATTTTATTCAGCATAAGGATGACTTCCTAAAATGTATTCCAAAGCTTCCAAGTGATAATGAATCTGCAAAAGTTTGATGCTTATGTATTTTTATTTTGTCAACCAATCCATGTTTTATAGAATTGTATACTTATATGTATATATTTTTATGAGGGTAGGGCCCCATGAAATAGAATCCCATTTTGTTTATTGGATTCATTTATTTGAATAACATTTATGTTTTAAAATTCATGCCATGTGTACATATTGTTTATTTTAAAATCATTTAGGCACGTCTTGTAGTTACTTATTTTCTCTTCCTTGCAACATGAGTAGTCCTCAAAAGAAAACAAATTTATCTCATAGCTGCATTTTACACTTCACTTGTACTTTACACAAAATCATGGGTGGAAGACGTAGGCACTCGTTATCTTGCTCTCCCTCAAAACTTGGGAAAGCCTAAGTTTCTTTACCTCTCTCTATTTCAGTCAGATAGCCAAGCCAAAAAAAAACCCGTAGACCATGTCACAACAACACACTGGAAAATCGAGCCCCTGGATCTGAGATGTTATTCACTTTATAAACCCAGTAAGTATCCCTTCTCAGATGTTGAGGTCAAACTGGTTCTAATGTACATTCCCCGGTATGACCCGAAAATAGGCAACACTGTTTGTTCTTACTATGTAAGATGTATCCAGGTCAGAGTTCTAAGGAAATTTAGAGGATACTTTTGGGCTGGCCTACAAAACTTATGAAGATACTTTAATTTTCAGGCTTAGGGGAAAAACTCCACTATCCATACCATATTCAAACTTTACAAAACACACCCAAAGTCCCGAACTTGCACTGAAAAACAATCTGTGTTGTAACTTAATCATGCAGAAGTTTGAGGACCTTCATATAATTGGTAGGAACACTATACTTCTGACCATCCCATTACTAAAATATGGACCCAACTAAGGAAAATATAAGCCAAAACCAGCCCTCATCCATTATTTCTTCGGGAAGAGAATCCAATGAACATGTTATTTTTAGAAAAAACAAGATGAACATCCATGGGTACCAACATCGGTTCCAGCTTGGGGATGTAATTCCATAGTGGGTGTATAAAGAACACCAGGAACATCATGGGAAAGAGAAGAACAAAAACATATCCATCAGGTAACAAAGTCAAAAAATGATCATAACTATAAACCATCATGGTGAGAATAGAACAAACCAACAACTAAAACACTGACACAACAAAATAGGAACCAGAAAGGAAAATCATACAACTATACACTGTATAGACAAACTATTGGGGTTCAGAGGACCCAATTTTTTTTCAAGACCCACCTAGATCCCATACAACATGCACATGTCCACATAAGATATATGAATGCTTGCTCCAAGCTTTGAGGAAAATGATCCCAACCATTTTAGATGAAGAATAGACAAGCAACTGACTGTCATTACCTGGAACTACCTTAACATGTAGAGACAAAAAAACATCCTCGTTCATGCTTATGAATTCATCCTATTCATAAATAATGAACCATCCAAGAATATGTTTATCCTCATGGCATGCTCTATGGTATTAAAATTTAAAAATTTCCATGCACTCCTTAAGGTGCCAAACAAATCCCTCCTTATCTAGAGTATTCAAGTCTCCACATACCCCATTTCTTTTAAATTCAACATAAGCTTCAAGGTAGGGGTCAAGGTGCTCACCATTATTTACATTCACAATAATTGTTTCAGAGAAGAAATCATCTGGTCTTGCTGTGTTCTTCATAGTAGGTGCAAAGCCAATACTAGGCTTCACACACACTTTGGTCTTACTCATTGGAGGAGAATAATTAACTTTTATTTGACATTTGCAATCCCCAGGTGACACGACTTGCTATATCTCCAATGGTTTGGGAAACCAAGGGTGCGTCATTAGTCGATCAAAAAATAGGAGATCATGAAAATTCACGCATGACTTCATAGGCAACCCGACATGAACCCCTCCTACAACTAAAGCCGAATTATCATCCCCATACCTTTCATTGATCAATACATCATTATCAATATTATTACCAAAGTGATCTTACCCTTTATCAAAGGTCATGAAACCATTTTAAGGGACATATAAGGATATAAACTCATTAACATTTAAGTCTTCTGATAACTCATACTATAGTCTGAGGTGTTTCTCTTGTTCCACTATTACATCAAGTAAAACACATCTATCTTCTAATGAGGGGACATCTCCATTATATTTAACAATCATTTCATCCTTTATCAGAGAAAAATTATGAGTAGATGAAATACAACCCATGCTTGAAACCACTACATCAAAAGCTTTGATCAAATCTTGACATATTCTAAAGAGAATATCCTAGAACTCATCAACTATTCGGGAACATAGGAGGTTAGTGGAAGACATCTTATAGGTTTGGTTTGTGGAACCATGCAATACATCTCTTTCTTTGGCGTCCAGTTTCAATTTTTCAATACTAAGCACATTATCCACAATACAGGGGGCATAGGGCATACAAAATTTGTCACACCAAACACAAGCATAACCAATTTGATCATTCTACTTAACAAAATCATCAACTAGTGTCTTAACACCTGACACACATCATTTAGTGTCATTTTCTTCATTCCTAAACATGAACCTTATTCCTCCAACAAAGTACAAGGCATCCTCATTATACCTATAAAACAAGGAAGTAGGGTCATCACTGAACTGATTTACAATTAAAGTTACCATTTCCATCCATGAACAAACAAATCTCTGAAGTAAATAATTGAATTATTCTCTAGCATTTCCTTGCAATGTTTGCACAAATAGCCTTATAAAAATATCTTCATAACTCAACTGGTATTCATGCATCATTTCCTGAAACATGGCAAGATGCTGTTCCACAGAAGTATTACCATATCCTCAAAACATAGGAAATTTGAGTCTGATCCTGATGGGGATATGATGGGGGTATCCAAATATTTTCTTAAATTCCAAGGGTTTGAACAAACTTGGTTTAAAAGGAACTTTAGAAGGAAGAAAACCCTCACCAATATCACAAATACCCATGGAACAATTCACATGAAACTGATTTTTACAGATAAATCTTCACCATATAAAGTCTAGATGACACAATGGTAAACACTGCACATAGAGTTGAAATAAGATACAAAAATTCAGGTAAAGCCCATCAAAAATGAAAAAACCATTGGTCTAATACAACCAAAAGGACAAAAAATTCACTACTAGAGTGATAACTCTAGAAAAATAAAACATATGATACCATGAGAGTAAGTCACATATCAAAACATGTTTTTAAAAATCGTAAAGATCAACAAAAGAAGGTCAAATTAAAAACCCAGATGAGTACCACAAGTTTCTTCTTTGGAAACACTGCTAGAAAGGTGTTGGCTCTTGGATCTACACCCCAAGGGGGAAGGGGAATAAGGCTTGGAAAATGGGGAAAGAAGTAGAGAAACAGAGTCGGGCCCACATGAAGCTAGTTTGGTAGCCATGGGTGAGGTCCTTCTCCACCTGCTCACCAACCCTTCCTGAGGGAGTGAAAAGGGAGGCACTTGAACAAAGGGTTTGGATGATATCCTTGCTACTTCTAATGAGGGGACATCTAACTTTTAACATCTCCCTTATCTTTCAATTCAAAAACCATGCCTAGTTAAATGTGACTTGTTGATTTACCAATTAACCTCTTCCAATATTTAACGCCATTTATTTCCAGTTGACCATCCTACTTCCATGTCGTCTCTAACTATAGACTTGAATCTTCTTCCTAGAGAGCTTGCCCACTTGGGTGAGAGTTTTCAGTTGACTAGGCCGAAAAAAGCTTTCATTTTCCATATCCTTAGTATATTCGACCCTAGAGCTGGTCCTCCTAATATTTCTTTACCAGAGGATATGTTCTTGTATTTCATGTAATGTCTTTCATAATTGTGTCCTTCATTTCCCATATTTCAAATACTCAATTTCCACCCGGTTCATCCAAAATATCATGTGGATACAAGGCAATTGAAGTCCCTTTGGCTTAGACATTGCCCTTTTGTTGATGGTGATCGCTGGTGTTTAAGTAAGGATTATTACCAACCCCTCAGTTTGACTAAGGAAATCATAATTCCTAACTTTTTGCTTACTAAACATGGACAGGAACACCCCCAACTGCACAAAATCATGAAACATAGAAGTGCATGATGGAATTAGAGGCAACCGTTGCTGAAATGCGGTCTATGATAGGCACTCAAGCCTTTCCTCTCAAGAAAATGAGAACCATGAGGGAATACTTTGTTAATAAGATTCCTCATTTCCTCATGTCTCATCTCTCTTCAGGTACAAAAACCAAAGCATATATAAGAGGGGGACATTCCTTGGTGAATGGGTAAACTCCCCCAAAAGAAAAGATGAGTTCGTCCAATTTCTGAATGGGCCACAACTAGGGACTAAGGAAATGATGGAAATGGGCATGTCATGAGGCTTGGTATCTAAAATCTAGTTTGTGTTTGGCGCAGTGGCCCTTGATGATTTTATTCAGTGTAGGGATGACTTCTTAAAATGTATTCCATAGATTCCAAGTGATAATGAGCCTACAGAAGTTTGATGATTATTATGTCTTTTTATTTTGTCAACCAATCCATATTTTATAACATTGTATACTCATATGTATATATTTTGCGAGGGCAGGGGCCCTTGAAATAGAACCCCATTTTGTTTATTATATTCATTTCTTTGAATAACCTTTCTATTTTAAAATACATGCCATGTGTACATATTGTTTCTTTTAAAATCATTTAGGTGCATCTTGTAGTTACTTATTTTCTCTTCCTTGCAACATGAATAACCCTTGAAAGCAGAAAATTTCATCTCATAGCTGCATTTTACACTTCACTTGTACTTTTCAAAAAATCATGAGAGGAAGATGACACTTGTTATCTTACTCACCCTCAAAACTTGGGAAAGCCTAAGTTTCTTTACCTTTATTTGTTTCAGTCAGATAGCCGGGCCTGGAACAAAATACTTGGACCATGTCATAGAAACACACTAGAAAATTGGGCCCCCAAATATGAGATGTTATTCAATTTATAAACTCAGTAAGAATCCCTTCTCAGATGTTGAGGTCAAACTACTTCTTGTATACATTCCTTGATATTTCTCCCCAAAATAGGCAACACTGTTTGTTCCTACTATGGAAGATGTAATCCGGGTTGGAGTTCTAAGGAAATTTGGAGGATATTTTTGGGTTGGCCTACACAACTTCCAGAGATACTTTAATTTTTGGGCCTTGGGGAAAAAATGCACTATCCATACCATATTCACACTTTACAAAACATGCCTGATGTCCTGACATTTCATTGAAAAACAATGTGTCATAACTTAATCATGATGAAGTTTGAGGACCTTCATAGCATTGGTAGTACCACTATACTCCTAACCATCCCATTGTTAAAATATGAGCCTAGATAAGGAAAATATAATCCAAAACCAACCCTCATCCCTTCTTCAGGAAGAGAGTCCACTGAATAGTTTATTTTTGGAAACAACAAGGTAAACATCCATGGATACTAACATTATCTACATTACATTTTTAGTTAATCATTTACAACTGTTCAACACTTCCTTCATTCACACTTTTAGTTTCTTTATTCATTGTTTGTCATCCTAGGGTTTGGTCATCATTAGTATCTCAATCAATGATTATTTTCTTACAAATCTTGATTTACTACATAGAGTCTAAAACTTTCTTATTACTACTCGCATTCGTGATTATATGCACCTAGAATCAATTTATCCAGCCTTTGTCGATGTTTTTTCTTCACATATAATATTCAAGTCTAACCTTCCCACTGACATTCACACTTTTGATAATCACCTACCACTACATATCATCTCTCGTATTCATAATGTCGCCATTAAGTGTACTTTGATTGATAATGGATCTAAACCTAACTTGTATCCTATGTCATTCCTTGAAGCTTTAGGTATTTCCTCTCATGATGTTAGTCCATATTCTATGTCACTGCGTGCTTACGATGGTTGTGTCTGCCCACGTCTCGGCCACATTACATTACCTATTACTGTTAGTCCAAAAACCGTCCACACTATATTTTTCATTATGGATTTCCCAGTCTGCTACAACTATGTACTTGGCAGGCCATGAATTTATACCATGCAAGATGCCAATTCTACCGTCTATAATTGTGTCAAATTCTTACAGGAGAGCATTGAGTATACTATCTTTCGTGACCATGACCCATTTTAGTATTGTGATAGGGATCCTAATTCCCACCTTCCTATTCCATGCACAACTATTAAAAATGAGCCTCAACCTTGAGAATAACCTATTATCCAAAATAAGCCCATGCTTGTTTTGGTTAACTTGCCTTCATTCTTCCCTCCTTTTTGCTGCAGACAGATTTTTGAAACTTTAAAGCACTCAAAAATTCCTAGAGATGGCTTCATCAGATAGGATTTTTCTTCCCCTTTCCAGAAAGGTAAAGAAGTCCTCCTAACTCCTTGTATTTTTTGAGTTATGGCTTGATGGAGTTTGGAGGGAAAATTTGCCAAGGCAGACCCGCGGGAAGATTTTTTTGGCACTTAGCCTTTTGGCTAAAAAACTCAAAGGGAAAATTTCAGCCTGAAACCCCTAGAAATCTTGCAAGGGCATTGGAAGGCACCACGTGTCAAGGTGGAGTGGTGGGCATCGGAAGTACTTCAAGTTTTTTGGCTAATGATCAAAATGCGTCAAAGGCAGAAATGGAAGCGCATCCCCGTCGAGCAATAAAATGATGCCACGTGTCCAGTCAGTAGTGGGAGTCGGGGCATCGGGAGGATTTGGAATTTTTTTCCAAAATGGTAAAATCACAAAGGAAAAAGTTGAACTACACCTCTGAGCCACATCAGAAGGCTCCACGTGTCCACATCAGCAGTGGAGTGGCGGACTGGTAGAGGATTTTGGGAAAATTTCCCAATTTTGGAAAAGGGGGAAAAATGAAATTTTGGGCCCGTGGATCAACCAGAAGGTGCCATGTAGCAGTGAGAAGCAGGGTGCGGAGAATTTTTGGGAAATTTTTCCAATTTGAAAAAGGAGGGAAAAAGTTCAAATTTTGGCCTGTGAACCCTAATTTTCCCTAATTTCGCCTAGTTTTTCCCTAAATCTTCAGAGGGCCATATCTTTTGATCCAGAGCTCAGATTTTCACATTTTTTGTATCATTGGAAAGATGTTGAAATCATCCACATGATGGAATATTCAATTTTTATTTTTGGTGGGGTTTGGTGGGAGAAAAATGAAGAAATGTCTCTGGCATGGGAAAAAATGTAGAACTGACCCCCCAACCACCAAAATTGATGAAGTATGGTGCTCGTTTCTTCTCTAGCATGGCCAAATGCATCAAAAAATGGATTTGTGATGGTGCCCTTGCCATTTTAATGAATCTGTTAGTTGGTGGGTGTAATCTCAAATCAATTTACCCGTGTTTTTCACCTTTTCTTCATTTTACTTCATCGTTAAAAGCCAGTTTTGGCTCATTTGTAAAGGGTTGGACGTTTTTGTTCTTGCAGACTCCCCTCTTCCCCTTGGAAAATGAATTCATGGAGTTTCAGGCCTCTCAGTGGAACTGCAATATGTTTTTTTCCTCCTTTCCATTGTAATGCATCGTATCAAAAACTAGGAATGATAAAGCATGCTCTGTGAATGAATTTTCAATCCTTTCTTGTGTTTATTGTTTCCTTCTGGTCCTTCATTACATTTTGGTAATTTGTGCATGTTCTAGTGTTACATTCTTATGATCTTGTGTCTATTTGCAAAAATAGAAGTCCATCACTCCTTTGGTGTATCACCATTTTTACTTAGTTTTGTTTCCTTTCCATCTTTTAACTCTGTCTCCTTGGAATCTAGAGTAGGATTTAGCATTGAACCTCTACAAAATTCATGCATACACCTAAATAGAGGGGTAAGAACCAACTTTATCTGGATATTTTTCTCACCTTACAAGGTCCCACACCTTGGAGAAAACTCAATGTTGTGCAATCACACTAAATGACCCAATTCTGGACTGCAGATCTGAAGGTCATTTAGGGGGTGCTATGTAGATTTGCACTAATAGTTTTGGCACACATGGTGGGACCTTAGAGGTCTTCATATTCATTACAACAAAGTTGATGTGTAATTGTTGTAAGTTTCTTACTTGAAAGAGCCTTGATTTGCACATCTGGTGACTCCAAAAGGATAGAATCAACTGGTTTCAACAGTCCAAGCTTGAAGATTCATGAGAAGGATCCAAACAAGGTCAAGGACCAGAGAAGAGGGATTGTTTAACTATCTACAATTATCCCCAGAAAGAAGAGAAAGAGGGAGAAGGATTCAAAGGCCTCCATCTCCACCAAACATAACTCTATCAACTCCTCCACCTAGTAGACCTTTCATCCAATCAACAAGGGTTCTCAGGCCAATCAGAATGGCACAACCCAATCCTTATGTCAACTTTACTGGCAGAGCACCACTTGCTCTCAATGCACAAAACTTAGTTGCAATTACAGCATTGAAGAACATCCCATACTTTACTAGAGAAAATCAGACCAATCCTGACGATCATGTCAAGGACATTGCTAATGTTTGTGCAATCCATGAGATTGTTGAGATGGAGATCACTGTCAAATTACTGGCATCTTCATTCAAAGGGAAAGCATTGCAATGGTTCAAGGGCCTTGAGGCAGGCTCTATCCAAAATTGGAACCAGTTGTGCATAGCCCTCCATAACCAATTTGGAGAGAAAGGGGACAACTTGTCTCTATTGGAGCAACTGACAACTATCAAGAGAGCTCCCAATGAGCAGCTAACAGACTTCAATTTCAGATTTCAAAGAACATGGAATAGAATCCCATTGGCAGTGAGGCCAATAGCTCAAGGTGCTTTCTTATACTTTCTCAAGGCTTTAAATTCTGACATTTCTATGTTGATCCAATCCATGGGGGTACAACTATACCTACAGCTTACAACATCACCATTAGGGCTGAGAATTGTTTGATCCAAGCTGGTAAACTTGCACCTAGGCCTCCTATGCCCTTATATCCAGAGTTGGGAATCCCAAGTACTAGTCAAGCACCTACTTTAGCTCCTATTCCACCCCTAGAAACCAGAGTTCAAATGAAACTTCTACTTCATCCTCTAGTGCCTCAAATGAGCTTCAAGAAGTTATGAAACAATTACAAAATTTGGGCAATGATCTGGTTACGCTCAAGAGGCAGCAAGCTCAAAGTTTTAGGCCTTCTTATCAGCCTCAAACTCAGCCTAATAGACAACCATATCAGCCTAATAGGCCACCCAACCCAACTGCAAATCAAAATCAAGTAAGGCCTCTTGCCAATAGACCATTTCAGCCCTATAACCCCAATGTTGCATCTACCTCTAAAGCCTTAGTGCCAGTGCAAAAATAATATAGCTCAAGGGTATGACAGGTGTTTCCCATGCAGTGAACCTCACAACCAATCTATGTGCTTCAATGGTGCTTTGAACCAAGCTTTAATGGTGACAACAACTGGTGTAGAGAGTGAGGCGAGTCAAGAAACAAACCAACAACAAGGGACATCTCAACAAGATACAACTCCAAATGAGACTACACTTGTGAATTGGAAGGCTAAAGATTTTTGTGGTATGAATCAAACACCTTCATAGAGTGTAGTAGCTAACACATGGTCAAAGAAGAGGAATATTGGTGAAGGGTAGTCATTAGATCCAAGTGATTCACAACCTTCCATCACTCCACAAGGTGTTGGACAAGCAAAATGCAGTTCCAAATGTGCAAGGACAACCCAAGCCACCTTCTAGACCAGCTCAAATGCCAGCTGTTGTAGCCCATGTACAAGAAAAGAATGTGCAGACTAAAGGGAAACAAAGAGATGGTTCATCCCCATTTAACATCATTGAACAAATGAAGAAGACCAATGTGAACATATCTATGTGGGAGTCACTATCCATCCCAGGACAAAGGGATCTACTTACAAGCTGCCATGAAGAATTGGTCAACCTCAAATCAGCTAGCTCATATGCAAGAGAAGGTACTCACAAATGCTACTCAGCCTGAGGGGAATAATGGAGGATAGCAAGGTAAAAATTTAAATCCCCCTCCATTCTATGTTTCATTGATCATTGGGGATAAACTAGTACATAATTGTATGATTGATTCTGGGGCAAGTAGTTCCGTGATGCCCAAGCAAATAGCTGATCAGCTGGGCCTTCAATATGAAGTCATATCCAAGGGGGTGGTGCAATTATATGGGACATCAGTAGCCATAGTTGGGGTAATTAAATATTTGAATTTGCATGCATGCCCTAATGTCATTGTTTTGCAAGATGTGTCAGTGATAGATTTTCCACCACTCTTTGCCATATGTTTGTCAAGGGATTTCATAGCTCGAATTGGAGGCTACCTATCTGCTGATTGGTCACACATGCTTGTTTAGGACAAGGTATGGAGCCAAGGCCAAAATCAGGTCTGAACCTATTGCAAAATTTCACATTGAGCCTCATACTCCAAGCCCAATCAATGCCAACTGTTCAGCGTTTGATCAAGAGGATTATCCAAGCACACATGAAGCTGACACCAAATTTGGAAGCATTCCAGATTTGACTCTTGATGAATGGGCAAGCAAGGTACATGCTTTTGATCCCTACAAGGAAATAGAGGAATCTGAACTAGGAGTCTATTACATGCATGAAGAAAATCAGCCTCTTCCTAACATCACCAAGCCAGACCATAAAGATGACAATGAGGTATGGTAGTTGTTCTTTGATGGATCAAGAAGTAGACAAGGTGCAGGAGGAGGAGCTATGCTTGTTTCACCTCAAGGAATTAATTATTATTCAAATTTTAGATTTCAGTTTGCATGTTCTAACAACACTGCTGAATATGAAGCTTTGATACATGGATTGCATTGGTCAAGGAAGAGAGGCATAAAAAACCTACAAGTCTTTGGTGATAGTGAGCTGATTGTTAATCAAGTTAAAGGACAACATGCTGCCAAGAATGACCTGCTCAAGAGTTATAAGAATAGGGTGTGGGATCTCATTGAGGATTTTGAGGGCTTTGGCATCAACTCCATCCCTAGGAAAGAGAACCAAGCTGCTGATAGGATTGCAGCAGTTGGAGCAACTTTTGATGTTGTGGAGAGTATCAAAAGAGATAAAATGCAGCCAAACATCCATGTGATTGTGAGGCCATTAGTGCCAGACAATAATGCAAGTTGGAAAGTGTTTGAGAGTGACCAACAAATCATCAATTTCTTGCAAGAGGAAGCTGAGTTCTTAGCCAAAAATCAGGAAAAGTTGGAACAATAGTACGTGATCAAGTGGTACAGCTGAGAACCAACAAACTACCAAAAGGACTTGTGACTTTAGAGTCCATCTTTAATCCTAATGATCAATTTAGGAAGGAGAAAGGAAACATCCAAGTCAAGGGAGAGGATTTAAGAGCTAATCTCAGTTGGAGAAGGCAAGTCACTTCAAATTGGTAAAGTGGCAACCGAGACAAGAAAGGTATGAGTTCATGAAACTTTTCCAAGAGTTCCTGGATGTATTTTCTTGGAGCTATGAAGACTTGAGAGGTTTCAATCCCAAGCTAGCTCAACACACAATTGAACTAGATCCAAGTGCTAAGCCCATCAGGCAAAAACAAAGACCGGTCAATCCACACATTGAGCCTCTCATGAAGAAGGAATTGAATAAGTTAATAGAGGCAAGTATCATATTCCCCATCAAGCATTCAAGCTGGGTTGCAAACTTGGTTCCAGTTAGAAAGAAGAGTGGAGAAATCAGGTTGTGTGTAGACTTTAGAGATTTGAATAGAGCATCCCTCAAGGATCACTACCCACTTCCTTCTATGGAGTAGATTTTGCAAGTTGTTGTTGGCTTTGAGAGGTTTTCATTGCTAGATGGTTATTCAGGGTATAATCAGATCATGGTAAAGGAAGATGATCAGTTCAAAATAACCTTCACCACCAAATGGGGAACCTATGCATATAGAAAAATGCCATTTGGGCTGTCTAATGTCGGAGCTACTTTCCAAAGGGCAATGGATATGGAGTTCAAGGGATTGATCAACAAAATAGTGCTGATATACCTAGATGATATTACTATATTTTCTAAAAGTGCAGCAAACCATCTCTTTCATTTGAGACAAGTGTTCCAAAGATGTAGAAGATTTGGGGTATCCTTGAATCCCAAAAAATGCATATTCCTAGCTCATGAAGGCAAGCTCCTAGGCCACATTGTTTCCAAAGAAGGGTTAGCAATTGATCTAGAGAGGGTTGAAGCAATAAGATCACTGCCATTGCCAAGACATAAGAAGGCTCTTCAAAGTTTCTTGGGAAGAATCAATTTTGTTCGAAGGTTTGTTCCAAACTTTGTAGCCCTTGTCAAGCCAATAACTATGATGTTGAAGAAAAGTGTGGCATTCAAATGGACAGCTGAAGGTAAGGAAAGTTTTGAGGCAATCAAAGAAGCTATCTCACAGGCTCCAACTCTCATTAAACTAGATTTCTCCAAAGATTTCATCCTTTATGCATTTGGCGGTGATGATACAATTTCTGCAATTTTAGTACAACAGAACGAAGAAAATGCAGAGCAGGCAATTGCCTTCTTTAGCCAAAGCTTGGAGGACTATGAAGTAAGGTATTCCTTCATTGAGAAGCATGTTCTTGTAGTGATTAGGAGCTTAAAGAAATTTAAGCATCTAGTTTCAAACAACAAGGTTCAACTGTTGGTTTCTCATGTGGGAGTTAAAGACTTCCTCCTCAATAAAGATCTAAATGAAAAATGTGCAGGGTGGATTACTCGTGTCATGGAGTATGACATTGAGATCAAAGTCACCAAGATGGTTCAAGGAAAGGGATTGTGTGAGAAATTGGCCTTGAGTCAACCAATTGAAGCAAGCAAAGAGACGAATGTTGTTTTGGTGTTGCAAGACAACCAAGAACAAAGAGATTGTTCAAGAAGAAAATGGTGGTGTGCTCACTCCTTGCTGGACCCAAGACATAATGCACTTCTTACAAACAGGCCTATGCCCTCCAGAGATGAACAAATCCAAAAGAAGACACTTCAAATTGTAGGCTATTCCGTATGCACTTGTTGATCATCTTGTTCAAAAAATATATTAATGGAGTGTTGCTGAGATGCATTGGGACAAATCAGATTGAGAAAATGTTAGAAGAGTTCCATGATGGATCAACTGGGGGTCATTTTTCTCCAAGAGTGAAAGCTCTCAAGATCATGAAGGCTGGTTATTATTGGCCCAAAGTGTTTAGTGATTGTTATGCATGGATCAAGAGGTGCAAGAATTGTGCATTCTTCACAGGAAAAGAGAGGTTAGCAGCACTTCCATTGCACCCAATCTCAGTTGACCAGCCATTCATGCAATGGGGTTTGGAATTCATTGGATTCATTAATCCAAACTCAAGCCAAGGGCACAAATGGATTCTAACAGCAACAAACTACTTCACCAAATGGACTGAGGTGGTGGCACTCAAAGAGGCAAATGAATCTAGCATTCTAGACTTCTATGAGGGGATAACAACCATATTTGGTATACCTGCCACTATAATATCAGATAATGTGTTGGAATTCATAGGATCAAAGGTAACTGAATGGGCTGTTAGAAATGGGATCTATTTGAGCACTTCATCAAATTATTACCCTCAAGGTAATGGCCAAGATGAGTCCACAAACAAGAATCTATTAAGGATCATCAAGAGGAATCTTGCTGAAAATCAGAGGACTTGGCACACTAAGCTCAAATCAGCTCTATGGGCTGATAGGATAACTCCCAAGAGATCCACAGGTAACTCTCCATTCAGACTTGTTTATGGGAAAGAGGCAGTCTTGCCTATGTCACTTGAGTTGCCAACATTGGAACTCATGAAGCAATTAGAATTGTTGGAGTTTGATCCCATGGAGGTTAGATATGTAGAATTGATGGAACTCAAAGAAATCAGAGAGCATGCAGCCCAAACAATGGAAAAGGACCAAGCTTTGATCAAGAGAAGCTTTAATAAGAAAGCTAAGGCTAGAACTTTCCAAGTTGGAGATTTAGTGTTGAAATGGGATGCAGACCGAGAAAAGCTAGGAAGGCATTCAAAATTTGATGCCATTTGGAGTGGCCCCTACATGGTCACAAAATGCAAAAACAACAATGCCTTCCAATTGTCTACATTGGATGGTGAGGAACTGCATATTCCAGTTAATGGAATCCATCTAAAGCATTGCTACTAGAAGGGAAACTTCTCACCTTGTACATATTAGCTTAGATTCTTCTTTCATTCCTCCAAGTGCTTATGCACATTGTTTTGTTGTAGCTTAGATTTACATTTCCCTAAGTGCTTTGGCACAAGTTTTTTTGCCCCAAGGATGCATCTTTTGCAGATCATGTTCCAGGTCAAAGTAATTTTCTACTCTCACAATATTCATCTTAGAGATTTTCTAATGAATTGAGAGTAACAAGTAGTTAAGTTCATGACTCCATTGCCCAATGGATTGCTTCAGGTAGCTGGTCACTTCATCCAGTAGGTAGATGACCCCTCTGAGTCGCCAAAATTGTTATCCAAAATAAGCCCATGCTTGTTTTGTTAACTTGCCTTCATTCTTCCCTCCTTTTTGCTGCAGATAGATTTTTACAACTTTAAAGCACTCAAAAGTTCCTAGAGATGGCTTCATTAGATAGGATTTTTCTTCCCCTTTCCAGAAAGGTAAAGAAGTCCTCCTAACTCCTTGTATTTTTTGAGTTATGGCTCAGCGGAGTTTGGAGGGAAAATTTGCCAAGGCGGACCTGCGGGAAAATTTTTGGCACTTAGCCTTTTGGCTAAAAAACTCAAAGGGAAAATTTTGGCCAAAAATCCCACAAGGGCATGAGAATGTGCCACGTGTCAAGGTGGAGAGAAGGGGGCATTGGAAGGACTTCAAGTTTTTTGGCGTTTGGTCAAAATACTTCAAAGGCAAAAATGGAAGCGCATCCCCGCCAAGCAATCAAAATGATGCCACATGTCCAGTCAGCAATGGGAGTCGGGGCATCAGGAGGATTTGGAAAATTTTTCCAAAGTGGTAAAGGTGCAAAGGAAAAATTTGAGGCCACACCTCTGCGCTGCATCAGAAGGTGCCACGTGTCCACATCAGTAGCAGGTCGGAGGACTAGCGGAGAATTTTGGGAAAATTTCCCAATTTCGCAAAAGGAGGAAAAATGTTGTTTTGAGCCCGTGGATCAACCATAAGGTGCCACATAGAAGTGGTTAGAAGTGGGGCATGGAGAATTTTTGGGAAATTTTCCCAATTTCAAAAAAGGAGGGAAAATTTCAAATTTCGGCCCGCGAACCCTAATTTTGAACCCTAATTTCACCTATTTTTCCCTAAATCTTCAGAGGGCCATATCTTTTGATCAGAGCTCAGATTTTCATGTTTTTTGGTATCATTGGAAAGAAGTTGAAATTATCCACATGATGGAATATTAAATTTTTATTTTTGGTGGGGTTTGGTGGGAGAAAAATGAAGAAATGTCTCTAGCATGGGAAAAAATGCAGAACCGACCCCCAACCACCAAAATTGATGAAGTATGGCACTCGTTTCTTCTCCAGCATGGCCAAATGCATCGAAAAATGGATTTTTGAGGGTTGCCCTTGTTGTTTTAATGAATGATTTTCAGTGGTTGGAGATCTCAAATCAATTTTCCTGCATTTTTCACCTTTTCTTCGTTCTGCTTCATCGTTAAAAGCCAGTTTTGGCTCATTTGTAAAGGGTTGGACATTTTTGTTCTTGCAGACTCCCCTCTTCCCCTTGGCACATGAATTCATGGAGTTTTAGGCCTCTCAGTGGAACTGCAATACATTTTTTTCCTCCTTTCCATTGTAATGCATCGTATCAAAAACTGGGAATGATAAAGCATGCTCTGTGAATGAATTTTCAATCCTTTCTTGCATTTATTATTTCCTTTATGATCCTTCATTACATTTTGATAATTTGTGCATGTTATAGTGTTTCATTCTTATGATGTGTGTCTATTTGTAAAAACATAAGTCCATCACTCCTTTGGTGTATCACCATTTTTACTTAGTTTTGTTTCCTTTTGCATCTTTTAACTCTGTCTCCTTGGAATCTAGAGTAGGATTTAGCATTGAACCTCTGCAAAATTCATGCATACACCTAAACAAAGGGGTAAGAACCAACTTTCTCTAGAGATTTTTCTCACCTTATGCAAGGTCCCACACCTTGGAGAAAACTCAATGTTGTGCAATCACACTAAATGACCGAATTCTGGACTACAGATATGAAGGTCATTTAGGGGGTTATGTAGATTTGCACTAACATAACCACCTCACTTACCACCACTTGATGGTACCATTTGTGTGATAAATGAAGTTTCTTCTATTCCACCTACTACTACTACTGCTATGGTTCCTTATTAGGCACCTATCTAGTCCATGGACATCACTCTATCACCTTCACATGTACCATCTCCCTTAACACGACCACCATTTAATTACACACTCATCATGAATAATTCATAGTGGCAACATATTCCATTTGTTCCTACATGTGATGACACTATATGTACACACGACGGGTTGGATCTCTTAGGATTTGATTTTGAGGACATCTATCCTACACCATATGCTTCTCATATTTATTATGGGTATGTCATCATCACTGCCACTTATGGTCTTCATATTTTTCACCTCATGATATTTCTCACTCGCACTCCTTGATCCTCAAAAATTACATTAGGAAAATCATGGATGATTATATTAGGGGAACTCTAGATCATGATCATATAGACATATCATTTCCTATGCCCTTTGGACATGTTTTTATTTGCAATAGCTCTCTCCTAAGTTACACTCAAAATCTCACTCATTGGTATGTACATGGTTATCTACTTCCTCCACACACTGATGAGGAATATGCTATGGGAATGTACAACTTATGCCTTAATGACTCATTACGTGATCAACCAGACACTATTTCTTATCAAGTCACTAATGCTTATCCATTCGACTATGATCCTGAGAGCGATGATCTCCTAGATGACATTACATGATAGCCTCTTTAATCACACAAAAATTGGGGGCTTAGTATTCACATCCCCCCTCTCATCATCATATCATCATAGGAACATTTCTTATCTTTGCATTATCATTCATTCACATCCTTACATATTTATACATCACACTTCTAACATTTGTACATACTGAATTTTCACATTGTTATACATACATCCCATAATCATACACTTTCATCATTGCATACATCCAATGATGGATTTTTTTCTTCATTATCATTGGTTAGTTCATTTCACTCATATATACTTGGGGGCATTGCATCTATTACACCCCCCACTCACCCTAACATCTATCATCTTTGCATTTGCATATAGGCATTCTCATTACATATTCTAGCATCAACCACTACCTGATGACACACTCTTGTGCTTTGGTTTACACGTGAATGTTGAGGGATTACTACACATGAACCCCACACACTGCACACTAGGTATTAAACATAACATCTATTCACATATCAAGTGTCATAATTTATACCTCATCTTAGTCGTTATTATACATACATCATATTTCTATTGTCTAGCATTACATACTATTCATCATATTCATCCTATTAAGTTATTTACACATATGGCCTAGAATTTTCTACATCGTGTCTCTACATTACATATCACATTATTTTTCTTACATTGTACGTTCTACACTTCATCTACACTACACATATCCATCCTACACATCTTTTATATAATATCCCAGTCTTCATCATATATGAGTCTAGCATTACATCATCCTACATACTATGTTACTATTCTATCTACATACATTACATGCCACTCTCTACATCACACTTTATAGATTCTACACATCTTGCATCATACATACTACACTTAGTCCACATAGCACATCTTACACTTATTAGTATACATCATACATTGTATCCTTCCTTACATTGTATACACCCTACATTTCATCTCGAATTATGTATTATATATCATACATTACATATTCTACTCATTACATGGTCATTTATTTTCATCACACATCTACGTGCTGCACTCACTACCCTATGACACACTTTCATTCCTCAGTACATAATCGACTGCCTAGGGTTTACAAATCAAACAGACCTTGGATTAAGCACATGTTTATCATTCCACCTCTCATAATGCAACATTTCTAGGATAAGTGAGATAGGCTATAGGCTAAATCGTCACTTGATCTATCATTTTATAGTGGTATACACTTTAAGTTACATCACCACTCCCTCTTGTTCATCTTGTAGTGGTATACGCTTTAGGATACATCACTACTCCTTACTATTCATCATGTAGTGATATACACTTAGGGATAAATCATCACTCATACATTCATTTTGTTGTGATATACGCTTCGGCTATAGGGTTCATGCACATTTCTTCTATATGTTGCATATCATCATTACTATGCATACATACTCACTATAACATGCTAGACACAATGCATACTATTCGACCATTTCTTGATGACACACTCTTGTTTATGGATCATTCTTGACTGCTGAGGGAAAAAATTCAATGAACATCATTGCATACATTTCCATTCACTCGGGGGTCACGCATATCCTATTTTTGCATTGCATTCCATCCATCCACATCGTACTGCATATTATGGTTACTTTTACTCTTTCTTACTTTTCTTGTTCATGGTCACTTTATTACACATGCTAGTTAGCTTACTTGTACGCCATTTATCTATAACATCCACACATACTCGTTCATGTATTTTTTCTAGTTGTAATTATAGATATAGGTCTCTTACACACAACATGGATGCTCACCTTCTAACCTTCCTACACTGGTTGCTGGAGGCCTCCACATTCATTCTTCCAGGTCATATTGTTTCATTTTATACTTAGCACTTTACATTACTAGGTTATACATGCTTTTGGCATACTCGTTATCTTTCTAACATACTAATAGGTGTTTCATGTGCAACATTTGTTATGTATGGATATTTTATTCCATACTTGTTTGATCTATTGTCTACTATTATTTTATCTTGTTTGTGGGCCTTGCCCTATGTATGGTGTGCACACTTGTTTGTTATTTGTGGCCATGAAGGCCTTGCGTGTATTGTGACATCATGAATGATGTCCCATGTTTGCAACCCACTTTGTGCAAATTACTTTGTCTTCTTGCGTGTTCATATTACTACATCGCTTGGTAGATTTTACACTATTTTCGTAGCTCATACACTATTTTCTACATGCATGCTTGTTTGTACTAACACATTTTTTGTCTAGCCATCCTTGTTTGTGTGCTCCTTTGTTTATACCAAGCGCTTTCCTTTCCCTTACAGGGTAGAGTTTCAACATACATGCGGTTGGTCCTCTTTTGGGGCTGCATTTCTCCTATCTGTGACATCGCATGTGCCCCCAAAGAGGGGGGGAATCATTTAGGGTTTTTTACACACTACAAAAAGATTCTATACTAGTTCGGTTTATCTACATATAGCCAGTGGGTTCATACCAGTCAATGAATCCTGTGCACAACATATTTTATAGGAAATGGTTGTCCTTAGAATTCTAGGAAGTAGTTATAGGCTTGGGAGATTACAATGGGTGTGCCTCCTACACTACTTCGGCCAGTGACGTCGGATCACACCAAAAAATGCGAGGCAACTTTATACACATGACAGGTTGACTTGCTTAGGATTTTATTTTGACGACCTCTATCTTACACCATATGGTTCTCATCTTTATTATGGGTATGTCATCATCACTTCCGCTTATGGTATTCATATCTTTCACCTCATGATATTTCTCACTCACACTCCTCGATCCTCACCACTTACATTAGGATAATCATGGCTTGATTATATTAGGGGTACTCTAGATATTGATCATATAGACATATCATTTCCTATGCCCTTTGGATGTGTTTTAATTTGTAATAGCTCTTGGGATGAAAAGAGAGATAAAATGAAGGAAACAGGTGATGAAATAATGATATGGAGATGAGGAAAGACAAGAATTTAGTTTTATAGATGAGGCACGGGGTGGAGCACACACAAGGGAGGACCAGAGTGCACACAGGGAAGACTAGAGCATGTGCAAGGGTAAACTAGAATGTGCACATGGTGAACCACGTGTATGGGTAGGACAAAGTGTGCATAAGGGGAGATTAGGGTATGCGAGGGAAATCCAGAGCACATGCAAGGGGTTTTGAGGTGAATGTGGAAGGTGAAGCAACATGCCCTCCTGGTCGCTAGTTTTTTTTTTGGTATTATTTTTGGTTTGTTTTTCTAGTGTTTTGGATGTTTTTATGAAAGTCAGTCAATCATGGCTATGACCGACCTAGTGAGGACCAGTTGTAGCCATGACCAACTGTGTATATTTTTTATTTTTAAAAGTGTGAAACATGTGATTTTGGATGACATGTTAGTTGTGGGAGTGACTTCCATGGTGGAGACTAGTTGCAGATGTGAATGCTTTAACAAAAATAGAATTTTGTATAAAACTTAATATTGTAAAGTAAAAAATGTAAACTATGATAAAAAACTTCTAGAATGTAGATGAAACAAGCAATAAGATAGATCAATATAAAACCCTAAGTGTAAGAGAGGGAAATAGTGACTTAGCTATTTTTTGTGCTATCCTTGAAATTGTTTTGAGTTGGAAAAATGATGAACTAGAATGACAGACTGTCAAAACTACGTACGATAAATTATGGAGCTATCAGATGAGCCTGGACTAGGTTGGGGGTGCATGGGTGCTGGAGTTTGCTACTAGGCACCCATGGCTGCGAAAAAGGCTAGAACATGAATCTTCTATTGTCATAAGGTTGTTGCTGGTAGTCATTATTGGTTGCATGTATGTCTTATTATGATCACATAATTCACATGTAACTTGCAAAGAGATATCCACCCATAAAACTCTCAAAATACATCAAATCCCAAAAAGAGAAAATGCAATATGGGGAGTCAGACCGACCTCACTGGTCACCCAACTGAGTGAACTTACGATCACGTGATACACTACATCTCAGAATCCATGTATTTCTTGTGCGTGTGTGATAGAATCATGCCCTAGGAATCCCTTCTGCAAGTGCACGTGATAGCGGGAGATAGCTAGATGTACCAATGTAAATAGATATGTGGATGGAAAAATGAAATTACCCTTCTTGTGAAGTGTAGGTAGAAAATACTGTCCCTTGTCCCTCAAATGAAAGCTAGATGGATGCCTTTGATGCTCTTATATGTCTTTGGATGCAACCTTAGGCGATGATAATACATGCTTAGAGCTTGGGCCTTGATTTTGGTCTTATAACTTTGTATTTATATGATTCATTTGGTTGAATTTTGTAATTGACAACAAGAAGGCCAACCCATAAGTAAACAAGATGCCCAAAAGATAAAATAATCCCAAAAGGAGTGAATAAAGTGTAAAAAGGTCAGGGGCACCCAGAAGGATGAGGGTGCCTGGGCATTGACATCCTATCTGGGCATTGGTGTTTGAAGTCATAAAATATAATCAAGTGAAATACTGACTAGGATTTAAGGTTTGTAAGACCAAAAAGAAGACTAGAAACAAAGAAAAGAGGCCAAAAATAATTATCAATTACTAGTTTTCTTGCTTAAGAATCATATGAATGCAAGTATGCTTTTTAGGACCTATAAATGTACCCAAGTGCGTGATTTTTTTGTTTAATTTTCCCCCACTTTATTTTGTTGAGTGAATAATCAATAACATAAAGTAGATAAGAGATGCATACCTGATAACCATGTAGAATGTGATGGTGATAACTTGCCGAGGAGACAAATAAAAGCGTGAAGTGATAAAAATGAAGCATGGAAGCTAAGAAAGAGGAAGTGGCCCTAGGGCTAAAGCGTATCATCTTGTACTATGTTGTACCTATTATTGTGCTTGATGTAGGGATGTTTCTTGTTGTGTATTAAGGATAGACTTGTAAAAGAAGAGAGAAAGAGTAATCAAATTCATGTATTGTGAAAAATATGTAAAAGCATGTAAAAGTATGTAAATGTGTGTAAAGGTAGTAAAAGGAAAGTGTGCACCTGATGATCATGAGTATAAAAAGGTTAGAAATATGTCATGAAAATGTTGTAGAAGAGAAAGTTTTTTGGGTGATCTCATGCCAAGAGTGAGTTTTTTGGTGATCTCATGCCAAGAACAAGTTTTTGGGTGATCTCATGCCAAGTGTGAGTTTTTGGGCGATCTCATGCCACAAAAAAAGAGTGTTGGGGAGAGAAGCTAGTATTACTCTCTTTCCATGACTGCTTCTTAAATAAGCACCACTCTAGATGGTACGTCCCATGTTTAGTTTTGTATTGTTTTATGTAGAAAATGGAGAAAGAACACATTCTAATTGCTGGAGGAATGTGCATATACTGTAAAAATTGCTCTGTGGACTAGAGAAAAATATGTTGATATGCAAAAGTATTTGTATATTCCCCTAGGAAATATGTTCCTGGGAGAGGTCAGGAGTTCCCAGGTACTAGGGTGTGTAGTTGAGTGCTAGTGTCTATGCTGAACTAAGGACCCAAGTTAAAATCTAGGCCATTCTATGACTGTAACTCTGTTATGTTCCTGTACTGTGCAAGCCTATACTAGTGTTTAAGGTGACTGATTTACCCAATGTATGACCACCCCCATTTGGGGTGCATATGATGTCTCTACAAGATTATGACCCAAATAGATGACTTGATGCTGATCTAAAACTATGTCCCATGTAGGGGAGGGAATGTGCATAGTAGAAACAAAGGCAAATGTAAAACAAGATGAATAACAACACATGTTAGTGGAAAAAGAAGAAAACATGTCATAGGAAAATAGTGAAACAAGAAAAATGTGCATATGAGAGAGAGAGAGAGAGGAGAGAGAGAGAGAGAGGAATGAGAGAAGAGAGAAGATCGCTAGAGAGAGAGAGAGAGAGAGGGAGAGAGAGAGAGGAGAGCAGAGAATGAAGAGGAGAGTGATAGAAGATCGCTAGCAGATAGACCGAATGATGACGTGTGTCTATTCGCCCCGATGCGATGAGTAGAGATCGAATCGATTGATTGAGTAGATAGCCGATGGTAGTATGAGAGCAGGATTGAGGAGACGCTGTGGAGCGAGCGAGAGAGAGCCCCCCGAGAGAGCGATGAGACGAGAGAGTCGACTAGATCACGCGGTCGTTTCTTGATTTTGTTTGTTTTTCTTTTTTCGCGAGTATAGATGAGAGGGGAAGAACGCTGCTAGTGAAGTTGTTTGTTCCCACACTGACTAGTATCTCGATGAGATCCGCAGAGAGAGAGAGGAGTAGCAGACTCGCACGAGATGAGTATGAGACGCGAGAGACGAGAGAGACTGATGCGAGACAGTAGAGATGAGCTGACGACAGAGATTGAGACTGATGAGAGACGCGACACAGACGCGCAGAGATCCGAGCCGAGAGCGCAGACCGCGAGAGCACATAGTAGCAGATACTTCTCGAATTGTTTCGAGCAATGTTCGGCAGATGTTATGAGAAGTTCTCGACCGCGGAGAGAGGAGATCCGACGGATGGGAGACCGAGAAGAAGAGAGAGGGGTGAGGAGAGAGAGAGAGAGAGGAGGAGGAGAGAGAGATGAGAGAGAGGAAGGAGAGCGAGAGAGAGAGCGCGAGAGCGAGAGGCGAGAGAGAGAGGAGAGAGAGAGCGAGATAGAGAGCGAGAGAGTCAATTTTCATATATGGGGAAAATTCTCACAATGTCCATAAGACCATCATGGTTGAAGCAACCAAAAGCATATAAAATGCAAACAAGACAAAAGGCATAGCCTACAAATAATGGATTATAATGACAAACATAGTGTTACAGATAACCATGGTGGTAAATTGTTCTTGCAAAGCAAATGTTGCATATGAAGCACCCGTTAGCTTGTTAGAAAGATAAAGAGTACATCAAAGCGTGTATAGATCAATGTGAAATAGTGTGATAGTAAGGATAATTAGTAGTAAATAATGAAACCATAGTACTTGTGATGTGTAGAATTAAAATGTTTTGTGCCCCCATGAGACTTGGTGGGACTGGTAAGAGGTGTAGTGCCAAACATCATTACTACATGTAAAGATATGTAGAAAACCTACATTCACAACTAAAGAACAAGTGAACACACATGTGTATATAGAGAAGATAATGGCATACTAGATATCGGGCTAACATAGTAAGTAAAGTGTACATGCAAATAAAATCAATCACGAATAATTACAACCAAGATATGCAATATACAACATGTATGAGTGAGATGAAATGATATGCAGTGTGAATGTGATAGGAGAAACTACCCCCAGTGGATGTGTATGAGTATGAGATGAGGATCATTTATAAAATACCCCTCAATAGTCAAGAATGAACCATAGGATAAGAGTGTATCATCAAGAAATGTTTTGATAATGTGTGAGATATGATCAATTAAGCATAGAGTGTAACGAGTGTGAATGAGGTGAGGTTCATTTCAGATTTAGACCCTCAATAGTTGATTATGAACTGTGGAACTAGAGTGCGTCATAGGGTAACGATGATACAAGTTGTGTACCAAGTTGCATAAGGATGGATGCTTATAAATAATAATTATAAAGTGTGGAGTTTAATAGTAGAAATGAGAGACACATGATAATTCTAGGAGCATGATGCCCCCTAAGTGTATGATGATGATTGAATTATCCAAAAAAAGTAAAGGGAAAGGGTCATCCACCAGATGTGTGAAGAGATAACGGCATGTGATCACGCTCAAAGATCAGTGGTGTATGAGTCTAATAATGTGTGTGTGAAGGAAGCCTAGGAGGTGAATGCAAATGTGAAGGAGACCGAGAAGGTCATGAACATCTATATGTAATAGACCTAGGAGTTGATGAAAACTGATGTGCAATAGACCTAGGAGGTGATGAACACCTATGTGAAGTAGATCGAGGAGGTGAAAAAGGTGATGAACTCCTATGTGAAGGGACTGCCCGAGTAGGGGACTTAAGCTGAGAATATGGACTAGTGGACCGATGAGATCTAGTAGGTTGTGTGAGAATGGGAGAACTAGGTACATAATGTGCCTTAGATTTGAGAGGAATAGGGGGCATAGATATTGCAGGTAGTGAGAGGACATCTTCAAGAGGAGGTCAAGGAAACAAAGTGGATGGTGGAACACATTTGAGAGTGACAACTTGGTCATTATGAATGAATTTGAGACATAAGTGGGTCATGGAAAAGTTATCCTTATCGACACAGATCCAAGGAATACTTAAGAGCATGTCACAACCTTAGAATAAAGGTGCCATAGTGAATGTAAAAATCATGGTGAGAGGATCAACTATAATTGGAAGCTTGATGTAGGCATAAGATTTTGGAACGGATATGAAATTTGAGATAGTCAATAATTAATAACAACTAGCAGTGCAATAGAGCATGCGCTAATAAGAGCCGATGAATCAATCATGGTGTTATTGATAGCATAAGATGCCATAAAAGAATTGATGTATAGTTTATTAGAAGAAAATGTAGCAAGCAAATTATGATTAGAGAATGTGATGAGTGGTAGAGATGCATTCGTATGAGTAACTAGAAAATAAAGAGCCTCCGATGAAGGAGGAGGTAGAACATGATATGTATGATTAGCTGAAGAATCAACAACTTGCTTGTCATACTTAGGCAATGGATCATTAAATATTTTGAGAATTTGGTTGTTATTGACTAACTTGGATGTTGAAGGCTCAGGGAGCTCGATTGCATCATTGTCGATGAGATATTGAATGAGATGCCTAAGTTTGAAGCATCGATTAATTGAATGCCCAATGCATTGATGATAGTAACATATATTATTTTCATTATAATTGCGGTCTTTAGGTTGAGATGAATCAAGATTTAATGCTGGTGGAAGCATACTAATTTTGATCTCGATAAGTTTTGGCAATAGAATACAAAGAGCACAAAGCAATTTTGTGAATGTATGCTTTGGAGGTTTCCATTGGAGCTTTTTAGGAGTAGAGACAATGTTAACAATAGCTTTTGCTTTAGTGGGTTTAGGAGATGGCTTGAAAATGTAATTTCTTTGAAATGGATTAGAAGATGATGAAGCTTACTCATGGTACTTGAGTTTTACCATAGAGATAAGTTTTCCTTCACGTAACTTCAGAGTATGACATAGTTGATAAAATGATGGAGAGGTCTCAAAGATGAAACTCTCTTGCAATGGAGACAAAATATTTTAGACACAAATATTTTGCAATTCAGAGTCCAGGAGTACATTATACATCTTAGCTAAGTTGTTCTTATATCATAGCACATAATCCACTAGATGCTCATTAGATCCTTGTTTAATTTGTGCAAGTTGAGCACATGATATTTTATAATTGATATTGATTGAAAGTGGGTGAGAAAAGCATCGGCTTAATACGTAAATGATGTTACTAAATGGACAAGTAGATCATAGAACTAACGCATAACATAATCTTGGAGGCTTCTAGGAAAGAGCTTTGCTAGTAAAGTGATCATCCACATAATATAGAAATGCCATATGAAAACCTTAGAGATGATATTTGTTGAGTAGATGAAATATAGTTCAAGTATGAAAGCTCATAAGGATTAGGCACATGGACACATGACGGGTAGAAGGATGCGAAACTATAGTAGAACAACGTGTGCCTAGGACAAGTGTACATATGACATAGCCACTTTTGTAGATATGGGCTATTTTTGGAGATAGAGTGTTGAGCACGAAAAGATATGAAGAGTTCACACAAGGATGTTTTGGGTTTTGCATTAGTTTGAGTGCCATGCCAATTCTTAGTTTAATAATAGGATCTATTCTTAGACTTAACTATAGAAGATCTTTTATTAGCAGTTAAATTCTTTTGTATTCCCTTGTAAAGGAACATGGCTATTATTAGCATGTAGCCTATTTTTGGAAGGTGCATAGGTGGTGAAGGGAAAGTCCCCACCCCTATATATATCTATTAATTTGCATGGTTTAGAAAGTTCTGATTATTATAGAGTTGTGCTATTGGTTTTGTTCGTGCATATGACTCATGATGTCATTACTATGATGTATGAAGCTTCTGTGTTTTGCAATATTTAATATAATGGATCATATTGGCTGGATACTGGTGTTAGATATGTCTGAATATGGTTATTACATGGTAAATCTCATTATAATCATTGTTTAGTCAATATTTCATATGGTTTAGATCTAGATATGACTTATGCACTATGGCTAATTTATATTCTGTTATAAATCTGGATATATACATATGTAATCATGCTAACATTATGGAAAAACAACTGTAAAGAGGGACCTAGTACCCTTGTGTGCTTTGGTTGAGTGCTTAGTTCTGGATGAGTGATGTGTCAGTGCGCCTTGGGTTATTTAAAGTGAATTCTAGGATACATCATTGGTTTCATTGCTGGGACCTCTTTCTCAGCTATTTTTTTAGGATGTTGCGTGATGAAGATATACCAATTGACCTTGGTTAGTATTGAGGAGTGGTTAGCATATCTGGAAGAAGAGTATGCTCATAGATTCAGAACTAGACCTGATTTTAATGCACACACGTGGGTTGAGCAGAATTTTTCTGATGCATTGTATGAGATGTTCTTTGCTATCTTTCCTATAGAGCTGTACAAGTGGTTTTTTTTATTATGTGTCTAAGAGGAATTAGAGGTTTCACATGCTTGTTTAGAGGTAGGAAAAATTCTATGCCTTGTATGATGCAGATATGATTTGGACGTACTCTATGGATGTTTGGTTCCATGGTATTTTGAACAAATATATTCTTGAGTATGTAGTTTTGACTTAGTCTTGCCCATAGGTTGTTGAGTTTTAGTTTTTGCATGAACCTAGAGGATCATATTTGTGCGGTATTCTAGTGGCGATCAAGATCTTGATCGTAACCCTAGATTTGGAACAGAAGATGATGGCTAACTAAACCCCACCATGTGTGGGGGTAGGAAAAGGTTTGGTAATGATGGAGGACCTAGCGGTAGAAAGATAGAGGGAAGAAAGGAAGCTTAAGTTCAATGAGGCGCATGAGAGGGATTTAGAGAATCAGTGAGATATCATGAAAATAATGGTATTATAGAGAGAGATGGCTTGTGAAGGATTTAGATCTCACATAGAAGATGTGGAGTCAGAGCATCTGGATCTCCCTCATTTGGTAAAGCATGATATGGAATCCTCTTCAGCCTCAAACGAGAGTACGCTGGTAGAGATGAAATGGGCTGCGGGTGCACATCTGAATCTACCTAGTGACCTAGCCCTTGTGCTTGGTTTTATAGTTTCTATAATAGCCAGTAAACATCAAGCTAGTGTGAGAAGTAGAGTTGCAATAGATAGAGTTAATTTTTAGTCAACTTCAGAAGTTAATTATGGAGCTTATTCATCTATGGTGCATTCATCATCTACTTTATTTGGAGGACCTATTGGAGGTATCTTTCTTGGCACATCGTTGGCACAAAACGTAGGCATGTAGAACCTTGGTGTCACATATAGAAGTAGTGCAAATTTATAGATCGTGGGTTTTCATTTTAGTACAACCATCAGAACATAGGGTAGTGTAGCTTCTGGTCTATTACCTACTGGAGGGGGTGGATCGAGAGGATTAGGTGGCTAAAGTGCTGGAGGATCTGGAAGTGGTGGAGTTATAGGAGGAAATATAGGTTATGGGTCTAGTGGGCAAGTTCTGCACCAAACTTAGCCAATTTACATAGAGATGTATCTCCACCTTCTAGAGTATAGAGGAATTGAATATGCATTCGAGCACATGCACATGTGTGAGAAAATATGGCGTGCAAAGGAGATTACAACTCCACAGCGCAAGGCAAGTCAATTTGTAACTACATTACAGGGATGCGCACACAGGTGGTATAGAAATTTTAATCCTGATCAGACTTGTGTGGACTATACGGTGCTGGGTTATGCTTTCTTACAGGAATTTTATATCCCTGTGTTTGAGTAGAAAAGCATAAGCACGTTCAAAGACATTAAGCTGGGCACTACTGAAAGTGTTCAGGAATATGATGCTTGGTTCAAGACTCTCTTGTCTAAGTTATCTTATGACATCTGCACAAGCTAACATACATAGTGGTTCATTGGGGGGCTGATAACACCTTTTAGGAAGGAAATTTCACACAAAACTTATACAGATCCGTGTAAGGCACTTGAGGTAACTCTATGCGCTAAGTTAGTAGGGAGTGTGGGTACATGAGTGAGCTCGTTATTGGAAGATAAAATTACAGAAATGGTGAAACAATTGGAGAAATTATCTGCTAACTATGCACATGAGACACGTAGTGGAATTTGGTGTAAAAATTGTGAAGTAGAGTGGCATAGCCTTGGAAATCAGTGTGCTCCTTATTATTGGATTACGAGATATGTCAGTTGGACCACAATTCAAGCAGGTTCCCATTATTATAGCGACGATAAGAAATAATGTGTCTAGTTACTGTAATATTTGTAGGTCTTCGAATCATGATACTAAAGATTAAAAATTGATTGATTAGATTCATGATGCCACTGATATTGGTGTATGATAGACTGGTGTTGCAAATAATTCCAAGAAAAAGGGAGAGAATCATGACTATGATCACAATGAGGGGAATTCTCATGGAAACCATGGTAGAGGTTGAGGTTACAAAGGTGGATTTAGAGGCCAAGGTTGTGGGGGAAGAAAGAGTGATTTCCCTCATGGGACTTTTTATACATTCAGATCTCCTTATCACTACTATTTTAATTTCCACAGAATATTGTGTGTTCTTTTTACGAAAAGAATCATAGTTATGAAGAATTCCTATAATTATATGAACACTTAAGCAAAAAACAAAAACAAAAAAATAAGGGCGTAGGAATGGTTAGAGTGCTACATGCCATGGAAGACTAGTGGATGCCAAAGTTAGACCCGGATCTTGAGTTGGTACCTGTGAAGATTACTACATGCGTTGAGGTGGCACACGTTAAGGAATATATGTAATAGAAGCCTACTATTACTAAGGAGGAAGCACTGCATGCCAACTATCCAGACCCTATGCATCAGAAGGAGGTTTATCAAGAAACCATAGAGGTAGCACATAATTTACAGGGTGAGATACAATGTTATAAGGAATAGTCGCGGAAGTTGGAAAAAAAGAAAGTAGTTGATCTCCATCAGACAGATGTTGATGATTTGAAAGAATTTTTCAAGATGCTGTGCCAAGAGAATATTATTCCTTTGTTGAGGAGCTATTTGAAGGGAAACACTCTATGAATTGGGACTGAGAATGAGAGACAACTTCTACATGCTAATCTTCCTCTAGATAGTTTGGATTATGACAAGGAGATTACTATAAATGCTGTTGTTGATGGTTGGCTTTTGAGTAAAATCTTGATTGACACAAGCATGGAAGTGAATGTAGTTACTCTAGATGCGTGGGTTCAGATGGGAAGACCTTTATTATAACCATCTTCTAATGTGCTATTCATGGCAATTCAGACTAAGGAAACTCCCATTGGAGTATTAAAACATGCATCCATTACTATATAGGGGCCCAAGTTCACTAGGGACTTTAAGGTCTTAGCACTTGCAGAAGAAAACAATTTTGCTTCATTAGAAACACCCATGGTGTTATGCAAACAACGCTGGTTGTGCTTCAATAAGGGGTATATTAGATTTAAGAATAAAGAAGAACATGTCATCATACCTATGACAGATGGGAAATCTACACCTTATGTATATCCTTTAAGTGAAGAAGACTTGAACATAAGTTATGTGCACACCATTCGAGATCTGAAAGTGTTTGATCCATAAAAGGAAGGAGCTCTCCAGTAAGATGATGCACAATCAATGAGTGATACTACAAGTGTTACATGTGATAATTGGATGCACAACACTTATGAAATGGTTGGGCGTGAAGTAAAAAGTGGAGTTGTGCGTGTCAGTAAACCACACAATATCAAACGCTTGGGTAGTAGCCAGGTACCAAAGTATACATGTGAAGATAATCAAGAAGTATTTTTGCTTGCTATAGAAGTTTAATGGGAATGATAGGTGGAAATAAGGAACATGTTAATATATACTTTACGCGGGACAGTATCACATTGGTGGATGGTTCATAAAGATAATATTTTGGAGTGGAGAGAAGTAAGGATTGCTCTGTCTGCTTGGTTTCTAAGAAACAATGCACCTACTCAGATCTATGCATTTCATGGTAACAATACTATTCAGCACCATGTTCAGTAGTGTGAGAGACTCTGGATAGTGGGGAAGGAAGCTTTACCACCTTCTTTGTGGGTGTAAAATTTTTATTTCACCTTCCTAGGCTCTGCACACATTTGGTATGTCTACGCAGAGTTGAATAGGGGGACTGGAAATTAGCAAGAACTTATTTAAGGTATACTCAAACCTTTGATTACTTATAGGTTATGAAGTGTTTAACTATGGGAGACAATGTAATTGCTGAAGAGTTATTTCAAGAGTTATTAGGAGACTCAAACTTGATGGCACACTTTGAAGAGGAAGAAACAAATGTGGAGAAACTTGGGCACGATTTCCCAGAAAGAGAAAAGGGTAAGATGATCTACGTGGTTGATGATGAATAGGTAGAGAACTTGTTCATTAAGCACATAGAGGGTACACACAAAGTCTTGGATAATTTAGATGAGAAGGTGCACGCCTACCACGAGCCTATGAGGACCAAGAAAGTGAACATTAGAACAAATGCTGAACCTAAGGAGGCCATTATTGGAGATTACTGGTCTAACTCTGAAGTTTCTAAAATCATTGAGATGCTGCATGATTTCCAAGACTTTTTTCGTAGAGGCTATCATGAGATGAAATACATGCATGAATAATTGGGAGAGATGAAGATATAGTTGAAGGAAGGTGCACGCCTAGTTCAGAAGAGGCCTTGTTGGTATCCAAATTGATTCTCCCTTAGAAACCGAACAACATCAAATATTTAGTAGGACACTGAGAGATAGAAAGATCATATTATGAGTCATTTTGTATCCAAGGAGGGGATTTGTCTGACTCTTTATCACTCAGGCATCAGAGAAATGGATAACACCATCATTAAGGATTTGATCTATCCTCACTACTTTAGGCTGTGCCTTTTGACTAGGGTGAGAGGACCCATTTTGTAACCTCTTTCGGTGAAGGAGAATGAAGATATCCTTATTTGCACAAATTTGAAAGGATACCTTGAGAAAATATGATCAATGCACCACAATTTAACTCTCACGAGTTGTCACTTCTAAAGAATG
This sequence comes from Taxus chinensis, assembly GCA_019776745.2. Taxonomy (NCBI): domain Eukaryota; kingdom Viridiplantae; phylum Streptophyta; class Pinopsida; order Cupressales; family Taxaceae; genus Taxus; species Taxus chinensis. Next base: position 938,251,752 of record CM034146.1, read on the forward strand.
GTGATATTTCCTAAACAAGGTTGAAGGTTACTAGAGACATTATGGGATCCTACTTGCTTCTGTATATTTTGGCAGTAGAATTTATAAATTTGTTGACATACAGGGAAAATAGGGGCAGTTTAGGTAGGATTCATTGTTTTGAATAATTTTTTGGTGGGAGATTAAACAGGATAAAATTTCTTATGTCAGATCTTTGAGAACCTTCGCAACAATTGGAATACTAATGACAAAAGCTTCAAAATAGCTAAAATATTCCTTCAACTAGAAGGTGTGCATCAATGGAGGCCTGGATTTACACGGTTTCAAAAAATCTCCAAGAATTTAACATGAAGGCTCAAGCTAAAGTCTCAATTAAACATCAAAGACCCTTGGTTCCTCACGCCTAAGATACACTCAAAGGCTTACAGACAATCTTTATCAACAAATGACAGTAAAGTGATTTTAAATTGTTTATATCATTTCAGGATGAAGGCTCTTCTTGAAATGAAATTACAAATGCCACTAAACTATCACATGGAAGAGATCCTGTGTGATTCAGAGGGACTTTAACACAAGATTGCAATAGAAATAAGAAAAAATACTTGCAGACATTCTGAAATAAAGTAGACACCAATTGGTCCAAGATTAACACAGATTAATTCAAAATTGATTAGATTCATCAGCAGAGGAAATTTTCTTTGAACAGTCTTAGATCTTGTCAATGGATGTACACTAAAAACCAAATTTATGTGATTGAAATTTAAAACATAGGAAATTAACAGGTTTCTCAGATTGGTCTCACAAGAAGATGGGCTCTCTCAAAATTTCTCTTAAGAATTCAATCCCTAAACTTTTTCAAGAGTATTCTCATTGCATTTATACATTTCACTCACTCACTCACTCATCCCAAATTTTCCCCCCAAAAAAGAAGAATATTCAAGGAACCTTTGCTTCTTACCAATTTTTCTTAGAAAGTGACGTTTAACAAATTTACACCTGTAGCTGCAAGGTGGACAAATCATGAACTGATCACATTTCTTAGACCCTCAACTAATGACTAGGATGTCATACCAAAATTTTTTGATAGTCCCTCTAATCATTCTTATTTTTTCATGTGAGAAATCCCCATTTTAATCATTTTCTGGTGGCTCTATATGGCTGGATCTGACAGGAAATCCTTTTCGAACTCGAGGCAACACCTTGAGAATTGAATGCCCCCACATGGATGCCTACATTCATGCCTTTGAAAAATGAGTTTCCATGCATAGATTAATCCACATACCTATGCTGTGAGTCTGATTTGCAAGAAAAAAAATGCGTATTCACACTTTCTGGAGTCTTGGAACAAAAAAGGTGGCAAAATAAAAAAAATGCACAAAAAACCGTTGATTATGCCCCTTCTTAACTTTAGATTAGAGATGTCCACATGTTGCCTTGACACAACTGCAAAGGATAAGTATAAGGGCAAGTTTCCAAACAAGCGTGGGTCTTCCATGTGCCCTGGGCCCAAAAAAATCATCTTTTGGCCTTTGAAAAGTCTCAATATAAAAAGGAGCCAGTGGAAGCCTCCACGTGTCTCACTGGTGCAATTTTGATATGGTGCCCAAAAGCGGAGACCCCAAACAAGTGTGGGCTCACCACGTGTCTCAGTTCAGCAGAGTTGTTGAAAAATTTTAAGGACCAGCGGAAGGTGTCATGTGCCCAGGGTCTAAGACAGTTTTCCTTTGCCGTTGAAAATTCCATGTAAGGATAGAGTGAGCGGAAAATTCCACGTGTCCCCATGGCACTCTTTCAAAAATAAAACTTAGGGGAAGGTCCCTAAATAGGCACGGTCCCTCCATGTGTCCCAGGCATCAGAAAATTGTTTGAAAAGTTTAAGTATAGAGAGGAGCCAGTGGAATCCTCCATGTGTCTCCTTGGCACAATTTTGAGATGGTGCCCAAAAGCAGAGACCCTGAACAAATGCAGGCTCACCATGTGTCTCTTTGGTACAATTACCAAGGGGGGACCTAGAGGCAGATCCTCAAATGAGCTCTGGCCCTCCACGTGTCCATGGTCTGATAAAGTTGCACCGGCCACATGAAAAAATGTTAAGGTCTTGACAGGGCCAACAGAAACCTCCACGTGTCTCCCTGGCACAACTCCAAAGGTCAAACCAAAAGGTGAATTTTTAGATGAGCGCCAACCCTACACATGGAAAAGCTTTGAGTTGAAGTGGGCCTTAGAGTTTCAGAATGCCCCACTGAGCCACATCTAATCAGAAAGTGCCACATTTCCATAGATGCTGAGATATAAATTTGACGGGGAAAGCACACCCGTCAAACCGTAAAATGCATGGAAATCACCATTTGCATCTAGAAATGAATCTTTCTTTAAGGACAAAGAATTTGGAAATGATATAAGGCCCAAATGTGATCCACCGAGCCACATCCAATCATAAAGGACCACGTTTCCATAGATATTGGGACAAAAATTGACAGGGAAACAAAACGTGACTGTGGAAAAATGGAAGGAAGGGAAAAAAAACTGAGTTTATGCCCAAGTTAAAAATTATTTCACATGGATAGAGGAATGGAAAAAAATTATGGATTTAAAATGATCCTCGACCAAAGGAAAGGAATAATCATGACAACCAAATGAAGAAAAAATCTTTCACGCATCAACACAGGGAGATAGAAAATATGACAGAGCCCGCAAACTTAAGAATTTCATGGAAAAACGGGGCGAGATCAAATTGAGCACCAACATGATGAATTTGAACTTGCATGTCAAGGTAATTTTTTTTTTTGAAAAAATGTTAATTTATGGAATCATTGTGCTAATTGAGGAGTCATAATGGATGAGCCCTATGAGGATCAGTATCAATAAAGATGGAAAAATCAGGATTTGTGTAGATTACAAGGAGTTAAATGATGCATGTGTGATTGATCCCTTTCACACACCAGTTACTGAAGAAACCTTAGAAGTTGTTATAGGGCACAAAATACACTCCTTCATTGATGGATTCTCAGGATATCATCAGGTAAGGATAGTTGAAGAAGATCAAGAGAAGACAACTTTCATCACCGAGTGGGGAAGTTTTGCATACATGGTTATGCCCTTTAGATTAAAGAATGCACCTACAATATTTTCACGCATAGTGGTAGAAGCATTCCAAGATTTTATTCACAAGTTCTTACAAGTGTATCTGGATGATTAGATAGTCTATGGGCCTATGAAATATCACTGTGATAATCTGAGGCTAGTGTTCGAGAGGTGTCGAAAGTTGAGCATCTCCTTGAACATTAAGAAGTGTATATTTACCACACCCTTTGGAATTTTTCTGGGACATATCATATGTAAATAAGGTTTACTAGTGGATCATGGTAAGGTAGCTATTATTTTGGGATTAGAAGAGCCTACTAGCTAGGACGAGGTGTGCAAATTCTTAGGGCACACAGGTTATTACAGAAAGTTTATAAAGGGATATGCCAAGAACGCCACACCCTTAGAAGAGTTACTTAGGAGGAAAGGAAAGTTCTATTGGGGTGAGGCACAACAACACACATTTGAAAAATTAAAGGAAAGGCTTACTACAACACCTATTTTACACTTCCCTTCATGGTCCAAGCCTTTTCACGTTCATGTAGATGCCTCTTGCATGGCCATTGGTGCCATTTTAGCTCAGCCTACAAAAGGCATTGTTGATCATCCTATCTACTTTCCTAGCAGAAATTTGACTCTAGCAGAACAAAATTCTACAATGAAAGAGTGTGAGGCATTGTCTATGATCTATGTGCTCCATAAGTTTTGAAAGTATTTGCTGGCTACACCATTCATATTTTATACAAATCACATGACATTGAAGTACTTAGTAAATAAGCCCGTTTTACAGGGGCACATATGCCATTGGGTTTTGATGTTTCAAGAATTCAATTTTATAGTGGTGGTTAAGCTAGGTAAGAGAAATTTTGGTCCATACCATTTGTGAAGGATTCAATTAGCAGCGGATGCATAGAGCATTGAGGAAATAATGCAAGATGTACAACTATTCAGGTTGAACTACATGCCCTCAGAATTGGAGGATATTGTTTTCTTTTTACACACAGGTGTGGCATCCGAGGGAATGAAGGATTTAGAAAAGAAAGAATTTTCTATTCGTGTCACACTTTACATGTTGATTAGTGGAGACTTATACAAGTTAGGCCATGATGAAGTTTTGTGCCATTGTGTACTTGATTATGAACAAGACACAATTATGGTAGAGGCTCATGGTGGTATTATAGGTGGACATTATGCAGGGGATACCACCGCGAGCAAGATTCTACTAGTTGGTCTATGGTAGGAAACATTGTAAAAGGATTACAAAGCATATTGTAAGACATGTGATCATTTTCAGCGTGTTCGAAAGCTTGGGTAACGAGATGAAATGCCTTTGAGACCTATTACTAGTGCAGAACCTTTTGAGAAGTGGGTAGTTGACTTTATGGGCCCTATTTTCCCATTTGCTCATAGGACAAGATCATGCTATATTATAACTTGTACAAATTATCTTACAAGGTGGGAAGAAACAACACCTACAAGGATTGCACTACAACTACAACAACAAGGTTTATGTGGGAAAATATTATTAACAGGTATGGCTGCCCTTTAAGTTTGACAAGTGATAGGGGTACTTATTTACTTAATGAGACTATCCAAATATTATTGGATGAATTCATGGTTGCACACCATAGGAAAACCCCTTATCACCCTCAAGAAAATGTAACTATTGAGGCCTTCAACAAAATAGTGAGCCATACCTTGACAAAAATTTGTGATGTTGTAAGGCGAAATTAGGATGACAATATTTTTGCGGTGCTTTGGGCGTACAAGAAAAACTACAAGAGGTTGAATAAAGTAACACCCTTTCAGATGGTGTTTGGCACAAAGGAATTTATCCCCATGAAATTTATGTTACCTTGTTTGCATATTACGCATGCATGAGGTCTAGCTGATGAGAAAGCATTGGAAGAATGGATTGACAAGTTGATGTAGCTAGATGAAATGTACACCATAGCATGATGGAGTCAAAAGCAAGAAAATCCCCGACAGAAAGCATGTCATGAAAGGAACATCAAGGACAAGAAGCTTAAGGTTGGGAAAATGGTACTTTTGTATGATTCAAAGTTTTTGTGCCATCCTGGAAATATAAAGGTGCATTGGTTGGGACCGTGTGTTATCAATTATATAATTGATTTAGGCACTTTTGAGTTAGAGGTATTGGATGGAACACAGTTGCCCGATTACTTCAATGGGAGTAGGCTGAAGCCCTACTGTAAATAAGTATTCTTAGTGTTTGTAATAAGGTAATATTTCCACTTAGATTAGGTTTCCCTTAATGCATTTCCTTTATCTATCCTTCCTTCATCATTGTTATGTTTTGTCAATTTAGTTCAATGTTTAATGTAATAAGCGCGCTTGTGCACTGGAAGCTGATAAAAATTTAGGCATTTTTATGCACAGAGGACCGCACATACCCTTAGTGTGGGGTGGTTTATATATAGGGTTCATTACCAAGTTGAATGCAATTTCTTTTCCTCTGAAGATGAGTATGCATAAGGAAACTTTTGTGCAGGTTCTTTTTGGAATGGTGCAAATAGAAAAAATGACTCCTAAATGAAGACCAAAGATGGAAAAATGGATGCACAGTATAATGTGAGGTAGACTACAACAATGGAAACTACTTAGAAGAAGGCACAATGGCGAAGTAATTCGGTGCATGTGGGCATGCAGAAGGAGGTCTATGGCCTATAAGTAGAAGGTGCACCAGAAGGTTATGACTATGACACAAAGATGAGCAGTGTGGAAAAGTTGACGAACGATGAATTAATGCTGAGATTAGTGGTAGGTGAAGGAGCAATACATGAGGAAACTTTTAAAAATTTATAGTGAGCTATCTAAAACGGTTGTGAAGAGTGGAGACCTATGAACTGGTTCGGCTAGTAAGATATGTACACATGGACAACTATTACCCTCCATTTTTTGAAGTGTTTGAGAAATATGAAGGCGTGAGGGAAAGGAGATTGATAGATAGGGTTTGAGTTTGAGCTAGGGAATAAGAAACTAAGTTGTAGATCTCAAGATAGGTAAGAGAGCACATCTTTTTGATTGAAATGACACAAAATTGAGATAGAGGACGCTCCTGAAAATCATTTTTCAAAAATCCAATACGTAGAGGAAGTGATCATGGGACGTGATTGGGATTCCCAAGTCCATCAAAGAAAAGTCAATGATTAAAACCATAGGACAACTGATAATAAGGAGGATTTGGATGTTCTGTTAAACGAAAAATACAAACAAATATATAACGGATGACATGCCTGTGTACGACGATGCTAGGGAGAAACTCCTATGAAAGGAAGGGGTTTTACAGTTGTACGAACTTCCTTATTTTGAAAAGATAGAAGAGATATACTAGTGGCTAATGAGTAGAGTCCATGAGGAATTTTAATATTTTACTGGGAAAGGAATGAGGATCACCATGCCCTTGATCGACACTTTAATAGGTTTGAAAGCACAAGCACATAGGTGAGTAGTGACCTAACTGATAAAGTAGAAATTGTAGCAACCGACAAGGAGCTAGGTTATATAAAAGGTGGGCATGGTGTAACATTCCCATTTTAATACTTTAGAAACAAGCATTTTTTTTACACAATGTTCACTGTTCTAAATAAAGCATTATTTAGAACAAACATTCCATGCCAATCAATCTCAAACAGATAACCATAAGCAACTGTAAATGACTCGGTGATCCACCGATCTCTTCATTTCATAACTCGGTGATCTACCGATCTATTTATGTTAAATTTAAGTATTGAATACTTATCGTATACTTCATATATGTGGTTTTCCTACCCTAAACCAGGTACTGAGTGATCTGTTAAAAGAACATATCTAAATATTTGTTACCAATATTCATCTGATATCACGTTGCTTTAAACTTGGTGACAAAGGACAATGCAACCAGCAACTTGCGATACTTTGGCCAAAGATTTACAACATACTGTGTATGTCACTATTCCTAGATGACATACTCATCATTTTGGAATACATCCTCCACCTCACTCCTCTGTTATCATGAATGCTATTTACTAACTAACGTCAGTCCACTTGTCCAAGGTTTATCCCTAGCCCTGGTCAGAGACATGATTATTATAGGAAGATGCTCACAATGACTTAGGGTATATGGGCATACTTGGTTGACCTAAGTCAACTGGGTGTGCCAAGGTACCCTGAGCCATTGAAAGCTACTACCTATCCTAAACATGCCACTAACTTGACCTAGAGAGGAACTAAGTTCAAGTCCTTATTTGTGTGTAGATCTAGAAGACAAATGTAGAAGGGTGTTGTCACATGTCAATTGCAACATTGTATCCTCGAGAAAACCCTAGTATTCTCAAAGGTACAATCCTACAGTTGGCATGTGCCAACATCCTACAGAAACTACCTCATCAAGATGAACATGGCCCAAGGAGGTTATTAATACATTATTAATTTTGATTATATAACAGATTACAACAACCCTGCATGACCCTAATCCAACCCTCCATAATTTCTTTGCTATATTTGATTCAATTAATCATTAAAGAACTTTCTTAGGTTATTATTGCTTTTAATGTTCTTTTACTAGTTTAACAAGCAGTTAACCAAAAATGGGACAACAATATCATAAGTTCCATTATAATGTAACTTAACCATTTAAGAAGGTGTAGCAACCCAACTATAGTAGACTTCATAGGAAATGAAGTCTAATGATTAACCATCATATCACCAGTCTTTAGATTACATTCCTTTGAGTGAGGAAGAGTCTTCCTCTTCATGATTAAGTGTTAGGACTGTCATACCCTTGTTATCATTCATAATTTCTATAGTTTTTACTACGTATACATTACACATTCCACTACTATATTAAATTGTTTAGATAATAAACATCATCTTATGCAAATTAACAAGCTACATCATTATGAGGGAAATTGAACTAATTCCCTTTATCCATCTTATCAAAGAATATCCAGATAAGCATAAAATAATATGAAGAATATCAATAAGATATAACTTCTATCTTCCTCATAAAAGTATGAGGTCATTTACAAAACCAATTCAAGTAAATCTCCAACTTTCAATTCATCATTAAAAACTTATTCATTTACAAGACTATACATTTCAGGCATACTGTATAACAAACAAACTTTACTCTAAAAAGAATACAAATTTTCTTTTTCAATACAAATCAAGAATGAATCAGAATTCTTTACAAAGAATCATACTTATATCAGCTAATGCATCATATAAGTTTTTGCCTTCTTTTATCATTTACAATGTCCATCTGTAAAAATTTCTAGCACGTTTCAGTTCAATGAACTGAGCATGATAAGCACTAAGCATTAAAACAAAGTGCATTCCACTAATTGTTTCATTAAAACAACTCTGCTTTAATGAAGCAATTAATGCAATCATACAAAATAAGCATAAGTGATAACATCCAAAAAGAAGCACCAATATAAATCTGCAATCACTTTATGAGATTCCATTATAAAATCAGCAACTACTGCATTATATTCTATAAGTATTGTCCCAACCGATAGTTATTTGCATTAATTAGTAGCCCATAACATTTAACTATCCCATAATCTTATTAAATTTTAAATACATAATTGACCTTTCTATCATTAAGAGTTTCTTTTGAAATCAAAGACTTCCTTATCATTCCTTCCAAGTTCTAGTAAATTCAAGTTAATTATAACTATGTAAACCTTTTAAGATGAATCATCCTACATCTTAAATAACCTAAAGATTCACAAATCATAAAAAGGCAGCCTAACTCTAGGTTAAGTAAAATAACCTAGGTTCTAGATTAAACCTCAAAACAATTCAAGAAGGTGTACCAAGTCATCAATGTTTCATTTACCAAATTGATACATTCCCAAATGTCCATAGGTATACATCAAGTACAGACGTAAGTCATATCAAATACTAGAAAATTTACTTACAATACGTAAAGTATTGGATTCAATCAAACCTATACAGGTTGATAAAAGATAAAGGAGAACAAATTGAAAGTACATAATTTCCATTTCCTTTTAATCCTCAGAAGGGAAAGATCAACATCCTCAATTTAAATAACTTAATGATTCTAAAGAAGATTCAATACAACTACTCCCGAATTCACATTCATTATGAAATAGCAGTCAGGTTCAGAGTGAACCGAATTCATACATATATTATTTATACATATGAAATAAAGAAACATAGTCATCATTAATTAAAGAGATAATCATTCCTTAACAAGAATTCCAATCTAATCCAAGAAGGAAGAGGAACAAACAGTTATAAACTCACTTTCAACCATTATGCATTTCCAACATTGATTCTGATATTAGTAAATGATCAAACTTCTATATTCCAGTATGCAAGATATGACTCATACCGGATTATCTTTTACGCATATCCAATCGAGAAAGGATCATATTATCTATTACGTACATAGAGAGTAATATCAATACAACTTTCAAAGATGTAAGCCACAACCATATGCAATAGTCAAAGCAGAGCAATTACCATCCATTTTCAACAGGTTAGACCTAACTGAAAACCACATGGAGTTGACAAGGAAATAAAAACAACACCCCAATTACAAAACCAAGCAGGCTTAAACAGAGTTGATTAGGTTTCCTAATAAAACCAGAAAGAAAAACTTAAAATAAGTAAGTCTATCATTGAAAATTATCTGAGAATAACTCGAATAACCCAACCAGACCTGAGAAGGTAATTCCCTCAAGGCATGCAGACTGAGAAAAGTCTATTTCCAGTTTTAGAGAGTAATTGAACAATACTATCCTCATATATCAGAATGGAAAGAAAAAAAATTCTAAGAAACTCTATCAAACTAACGAGATAATTTCCATACCAATGAAAGAAATTTGATCTACAAGAAACACGATCAACCGAGTTCCACCAAAACAATCTGAAGTCTCCACATCTGAAAGGAAATATTGAAAAGGGAAAGAACCCCAAACCAAGTTTAGTGTATTGAATAGTTCCTTTCCCGCTCAATAAGAAAACAAGTCTCAATATAAAGCTACAGTCAAACAAAGTTCGTATCCATAACAACTTGAACACAAGACTCAAACCAAGCTACAGTCAAACATAACTATTATCCCATAATAACTCGTATTATATCTCAAGACCAAACAATATGAATATATAGCTCTTAATAAAATCAAATTTCATGGTAGAGAAAACTCAACTAAGAAAAGGATATTCATCCCCCTCCTTCCCTGTTTAAACAAGTCGAAGTAACAACTCAAACCACACTTCTCTTTTATCAACAAAACATGAGTTCCAATCCAAACTGTACATAAAGATAAAATACAGATTGAAAGAAGATTAAAATTCTCCTTTCTCAATACAAATCATGTCATTTCCGATGGTCAAATAAAAAATCAAAACAACAAAAGGAGTAATGCAAGACACCCAAAGACAGGAACACATTATCACAATATTTTTCTGCAACTCCTGTTCAAAATCTGTTAAGTGCATTCCTTTATAAAATGTAAAATAGAGTAACCAATGCAACAAAACCAACTCAGGAAGCGTAAAGAAACATACCAATACACTTCCCATTCTTAGCAGAGACTTCTTGTCAAAAGTTCCAACAAAGCTTATACACCCAAATCCATTTTTAAGTATACAGTCCAAAAATTAGATCTGAAACCAAATAGAAGGGTCTCAAAACTCAAAATGTATCATCACATTTAAATAATTCAGAGAGAACACACACACAAGTACAATCTTATCATGTAAGGAACATGAATCCACGAATCACAGATTACTTCTATCAAGCAAGAAAATAACCAGAGCAAACAAAAAACTATTTACCCACAAAGAGTAGAATTGTTTTAATGAATCATTTAGAGGAAAGCAAGTAATTTTAATGGGTAGAGTCTATCATGCCTGATAGTGCTTCTGCCGATTCAAAGAATACTTCTAGCTGAGTTTCCAACACCTCTTCTTCTCCAAGCAAGATCAAACAATAATAATCTTTTTCCACAGTGCCTCTTATTCATTCCTCGAACTGAAAATAGATCAAAGAATTCAAAAATAGCCACTAAGTGAAGATCAAACCACTGGTTTGAAAAACTAGATAGCTCCATGCAGAGCAAAAAACAAGAAGTATGTGAAGTAAAACAACCCCCAACAAATATGCCAGCATGCCTTCTAAGACGACTTGCTTACCAAACCTAAGGCATATTAATGACATTAATTCCAAACTTCCCACTTATCTTTCCTTTCCACCGCAATTCATAGTTGGTGAGACCTAATTGCACTTCCAAATGCATTTCTAAACTTAGTGATGTCTCCATGTAGGTTCCTCTTAAACTTTCACCAACCCCTACCAAACTGGAAGTACTTTCATGCATTTAAAATCAAATCAAAACCATATCTCATTAATAGCTTAGGAACCACTGGTTAGCTCCCACTTGCCAACCGACCCCCTAGGTTCCCTTTCATACCCAATATTTTAGGATAAATAGAATTTAGCTTAGGTTAGATCTTAGGTTAATTTAAAAATATAACCTTAGGATATAACCTTCCATCAATAGATTGTCACCTTAGGTTAGGTCTTAGTTTAACCAAATACAATATGTTAAAAATAATTTAGCATCCCTTAGGTTATTTCCCTATACACTAACTTAGCCTTTACAACTTAGGTTAGAATGTCATCCCACGTAAAGTGGCTTAGAAGGAGTTAGGAAATTTTACTTGAGCCTCGAATATTATTAGGATAGACTGTATAGATAAAGGGCTCATTATAATTTCCTTTTTTTCACAAGAATCCTAAAGCAGATTTCCCTTAACGCCATTAAGCACTCTGCACAGGTCAGTCAAGAAGAGCTGGGCACAACACAAAACCGAATGCTGGCATTGTCTTCAATATAGTAAAGAATTGCAACAACAAAAATTCAGTCCATTAAGTCTCTTAATCAATGAATGTCATTTTTTCATTCAGTTTAGATAAGAAGAATTGATCCAAGGGATGAGTCCAATTGTAAAAGATAAATTTGCAACCCTTAAAACTAGATTACAGCTTACTCATAAGAAGTGAGATAGATTATTTTAAGCAACAACATATCAGCCCTACAATCAAAGAGCAAAATGATTTATCCACAACAAGAATTATTTTTCAACAACCATGAATCATACATTTGTCTTGAAAATCACATGTCAATGCTTGCAATGCAAAAAAGGAATATAATAGTTGTTGAGGGTGTTACACATGGTATGGATATTTACAAGTTAAGGAAGTATCTGATCATACAAGAAGCCTCACACTTATTGAAAAAATTGAATGACCAGGAGAGATGGTCATAGGTGAACACTTTGTTGCTACATGTTGTAAAGAAAATATCACAAGGGGAGACTTACAACTTGGGTGGATACATTGTTGAGACGATCATTTAAGAGGTATGTACAAGTGAGAAAATTATCTTTGGCACTATTATACTATCCCTTGTGTTTTTGGAGATTGGAGTGCTTGATGGGCCGAAGAACAAAATATGGGAGTACCTTGCAGAAAAGAAATCTCTCATAGAGAGATTCGAGAAGTATCTTTGTGAGGGAAAATGAGTGACCCATTCAAACAAAGGGTATAAATGTGGTATGAACAACTCCACGCCACGTCCGAGGAAGAGTGGAGGATACCTAAGGAGTTTCCCATAGTTGTAGGAAAGTTGGTACAATTTGTAGTCTATAAACACTTTTGCATCACAATTTTTACGATGAAGGATGGAACATGGAGTCCTTGGTGTAAACTACCCTATGCTTTCACCACACGGTTCTTTCAGGAAGCTGTCCATAGACTCTCAGATGTATGCAAGTTAATCTACAATGGTGATAAGGTGGATTGTGACTATCACACTTTGCGGAAGACTTACACCTATCCTAGTAAGTCTACTTATATTGAAAGATACATTTCGGATGACATAACTATAAAGCCTGTGAGTTTGGAAATATGTGAAAATGGACCAACATTGGTATACCTTCAACTTAAGCCTAGGATGAAAAATGGAAAATATGTAGAGAATGAGTATTTGGAATTAATACTGCCTGTTGCAGAGGAGAGCACTTAATGATATCTCTTTCCTTTTTTTGAACAAATCCTCATTCATTCATTCATTATTATTTACTTTGCAGAGATAAGTTAAGATTACCCATTTTCAGGGGTGGTAATGCATTTAGTGTGGGGTAATGTTTAGCAGATAAAATATAGTTCAAGTATGAAAATGCATTAGGATTGGGAACATGGACACATGATGGGTAGAAGGATGTGAAAATATATTAGAACAACACATGCCTAGGGAAAGTGTACATAGTACATAGCCACTTTTACAGATCTAGGCTATTTTTGGAGATAAAATGTTGATCATGTAAAGATATGAGGACTTGTAGTTCCAAAAAGGGTATTTTGGGTTTTGCATTAGTTCTAGTGCCATGCATATTATTAGTCTAATAATATGACCTATTCTTAGAGTTAACTATAGAAGATCTATTATTAGCAGTTGCATGCTTCTGTATTCCCTTGTAAAGGCACATGGATATTATTAGCATGTAGCCTATTTTTGGAAGGTGCATAGGTGGTGAAGGGAAATTCTCCACCCCTATATATATGTATGGATTTTCACGGTTTAGAGAGTCTTGATTATTGTAGAGTTATGTTACTGGTTTTGTTTGCATGCATGACTCATGATGACATTACTATGATGTATGAAGCTTATGTGTTTTGTAGTATTTAATATAATGGATCATATTGGTTGGATATTGGTGTAAAATGTGACTGAATATTGTTCTTGCATGGTAAATCTCATTATAATCATTTTTAGTCAATATTTCATATGGTTTAGATCTAGATCTAGCTTATGCATTGTGGATTATTTACTGTCTGTTATAAATCTGGATATATACATATGCAATCATGCTAACATTTTGGACAAACAAATCTAAAGAGGGACATGGTACCCTTGTGCACTTTGGGTGAGTGCTCAATTTTGGCTGAGTGATGTGTCAGTGCGCCTTGGGTTATTTGGAGTGAATTATAGGATACATCAATTTTGAGGGTCACCATGGCCATTAAAGGTATGTAGGTTAGGGGTGACGAAGTTAGGAGGAAGTGCATAAGTAGAGATAGTGGGTACAAAAGGAGTATGAAGAAGTAAGGTGGAATCAAGATATGTAGATGTACGAGAAGTAACTTGTTGAAGTTGACAGATTTAAACTTAGATATATTGATAGAGAGAGGCTAGGTCTTGAGTGCCAGTGGAGGATACTTTCCACATGTGATAAATAAGAGGCAAAGTAAAGTGTTTTATGGGAGTAATAATAGATATGGGAACAATAGAATTAGGTGGAAGAGTTAAATTAGGGGGTTGAGTAACAATAGGAATAGAAGCAGCAGTGGATGTAGGAACATTAAGCTCAAAAAAATCAGTGGCCTCCTCACAAGAAGCAAATAAGAGTAGATCTAGATCTTGGGGATGTTAAGCAAGATGAGCATTGAGCTCTTGAATATGGTCTTCAGTAAAGGGTTCATAAGATTGAGCCATGATAAAAAAATATTACAAAAATGTCTAGAAGAGAGGTTGGGTTTGAATGGATGGGTTCACCAAATGATTTAACAAAAATAATTTTTTTGTATAAACCCTAATATTATAGAGTAGCAAATGTAAACTATGATAAGAAACTGTTGGGATATAGATGACATAAACAATAAACTAGATAAATATAAAACCCAAAGTGCAAGAAAGGGAAAGAGTGACATAGCTGATTTTACACTATCCCTATAACTAATCTGGGTTGGAAAACTTATGAACATGAAGAACAGACTGTTGTAACTATGCACAATAAATTCTAGAGCTTTTGAATGAGCCTATACTGGGTTAGGGGCGCATAGGCACTAGATTATGCTACTAGGTGCCCATGATTGTGAAAATGGTTGGAACTTGAATCTTCTAGTGTCGCAAGGTTTTCGTTGTTGGTCACATGTATGTCATACTATGATCACATAATTCACCTATAACATGTAAAGAGATGTCCACCTATAAAACCCTCAAAATACATCAAATCCCAAAAAGTAAAGATGCTATATGGGGAGTTGGACTGACCTTGGCGGTCACCTGAATGAGTGAACTTACAACTAAGTGTTGCACTACATCTCAAAATCCATGTAGTTCTTTTATGTGTGTTATAGAATTGTGCCCTAGAAAGACCTTGTACAAGTGCACGTGATAGCATGAGATAGCTAGATGTACCAATGTAAATAGATGTGTATATGGAAAAATGAACTTCCCCTTCCTATGAAGTGTATGTAGAAAATACTGTCCCTTTTCCCTTGAATGAAACCTAGATGGATGCTTTTTGTGCTCTTAGATGCTTTTGGATACAACCTTAAGGTGATGATAATAGATACTTAGAGCTTGGTCCTTTATTTTGGTCACATAGCTTTGTATTTATATGATTCCATTGGTTGAATTTTGTAATTTACAACTGAAAGGCCGACCCAAAAGAAAAAAAGACACCTAAAAGATAAAATAAGCCCAAAAGGAGTGTGTAAAGTGTAAAGAGACTAGGGGCACCCAACAAGACAAGGGTGCTTAGACACTGGTATACAAAGCCATAAAAGATAAGAAAGTGAAATACCAACTGGGCTGTAGGGTGTGTAAGACCAGAAAGAAGACTAGAAACAAAGTAAAGAGGCCAAAGATAGTTATCAATTACTAGTTTTATCACTTAGGAATCATATGAATGCAAGTATGCTTTTAGGACCTAGAAATGTACCCAAGTTCATGATTTTTTGTCTATAGTGATCATTTAGTATGATATTTTTTTAAGTTTATGATTGGGGTTTTTGATATGCAGATAAAAGGTTTAAGGGGTTCGTCATAAGCATGACCAACCCCTTTGCAATGGAGATAATTTTGTGTTGAAGAGGAGGAGTGAGATGGGTGGAAACATAAGTGAAATTGGAGAGAGGTTGTGGAATTTAATCGGTCATGCCCATAACCATGCATGGGTCATGTGGTGTAGGGAGGAAGGGAGTAGGTGTGTTGAAGGGGAGGCAATCATGTTGGTCAGAAGGGGTGGAAGTGAGGGATGGAGACAAGACGGGTGCACCCTGGTCATGGTCATGACCTAGAGGGGAGAGGACAAAGGAGTTTCAGAGTAGGGGAGGTTTGGTGGATGATATGGTGATGGAGGTAGTGAAAGAGTTGAAAGGGGGAAAGATACATAGGTGGTGGTGGTAATTTTGATCATAGATGTGACCGCCGAGTATAGGGAGGGTGCAAATGGGGTCAGTGGAGTAAGGACTAGTCAAAGGCGTGATCGGGTAGGGAGTGGGAATTGTGGTGCATGGGAGTAAGGACCAAAGGGGGTGATAGAAGGAGATGTAAGGGGTTACCTCCTGATTGTAGGTGGGACTAGGTGATGGAGAAGTGGTAACGATGTAGGCCCCAGTTACGGGTGTGACTGGGCGGTAAGCTAGGGGTGAGCCAATAGAGGTGGAGTTAGAAACTTTGAGTGTGGTTCCCTAGATTTGGGTGAGGGGTGTGACATAAACATGGGTGTGATAGGGTGGGGTGCATGGTCTATTATAAGTGTGATTGAGCTTAGACTAGGGTGCAATCCGGTTGCATATATGGAGCATATATAAGTGATGGAGTGGAGAGGGAACCCATTTGGACACATGGGGATTAGAGACAAGAGTGGGGGTGGTAGAGATGACACGTCTATGTGAGAGGATGACACCAAGGCAATGGGACACCTAGTTAGAGGTAGGTCAATTTTGACTATATTTTCAAAATTTTAAAGATTTTTTAGATTTTTTTAGGTGATTGCAACCAGACAGCAATCGTGCTATAAACTTGCTACAACCGGAATATAGCTAGACTGTAACCACCAAATGTGAAATTTGGGAAGGTGATTTGATGGGGTATGGGACTAATGAGGATGTTGTTTTATGGATGCACGAATTGTCATTGGTGACATTACGACACCATTTTTCAAGTCTTATGTATAGTTTACAACAACAGATGACTTAGCTAGAGATGGAGTTGATTTAGAGGGTGGGCCTATTTCATATTACATGGATTGAGAAGGTGAATATGGATATGTGATTATTGATATCCCTTTTGAAGAGATGGGATAATGACACGAAACACATTTCATTTGGAAACGGGTGAGGTAACTATCACATTGGAGGATATATGGAGGATTTTCTGCATTCCTATAGAGGGTGAATAGGTAGTCATAGTGGAAAATATAACAATGTAGGATGGGATATTGTAGAGATTGTATGGGCCAATGATATATGATATTGATATTGATAGTGGGGGATTCAGGTATCGTGATCTGTATGAGTAGGGAATAATTACTCGAGTGATGTCTTATTTGTGTAACATGATTTATAGTATCATTTTTCTAGATTCATTAGGTTATACATTCCCATGGGGGTTGGGTGAGGTGAAAATGGAGTGTTATAGGATACAGAGGGAATTGAAAGAGATAAAAAGGTGCCAAGAGGTGGATCAAATACATATTGAGGATTTGAAGGGCTAGATGGTGGTACAATCAAATGTCTGTGAGATGTATACATGGTTTAGAGGTCATAGTGGTTGAGTGAGAGCATGATTTGGAATGAATTTATCACTTAGAGGTAGTCATGGTATAGCATGAGCATGAGAGAGGTCATCAAGAGCTCGCAAAGGAGACAATGGATCATATTAGTTAGTAGATTTCTAGAGAGGATGCATATGTTAGATGCTATGATGTGCTACTATGAGTTCATGCCCCACATGTTGCAGTGAAACCATTTTCGAGATCATCTAGGTCTAGATCTAGGACACATAGGACCAACATGGATCCTCCTAGAAATGGGTTAGTACTTCTAGAAAGATCACATATAAGTGATACTAGGCCCAGGCATGATCTAGGCCTAACCCTTTGATTGTAGTGACATGTGATCATGATTTTGTATGTATAAAATGATATATATATATATATATATATATATATATATATATATATATATATATATATATATATATATATATATATATATATATATATAAGACATTAATCTCACATTTTTTTGTGGTGTAATACAAGTCATTTTATTTTCAGTTGATGTGTGTGTACTTGTGGTTTTGATTGTGAAATGGATATGTACAATGGTTAACTTAATTTTTTATTTGTTTTTATTTTCTTGTGTTTCAAAGAGTCATGTGATTATAAATGTGTAATACCAAGGGATATACAATATAAAAATGACAAAAATGGAAATGTTTATTAATGTGGTATGAATGTGATGCAATGTTTTTAGGAACATTAGGACTCGTAGAGGGTCACAAACACATGTGAGACAAACATGGAGAAAATAAATTATAACAAATACAAGGTGACATAATATACCTTAATTTTATCGAGATACAATGTGCGCATATGTGAGTAAATTTACACTTTAGGTAGAACCATCAAGAAGCAATAAATGAAGACACACTAACTAATATGTAGGCATGTAACAAAACATTTAGTATGGATTGTGAATTATGGAAGATAAGTTTTGAGTTGTGTATTGCTTCACTGCCAGCCAAGCATCCATAGCCCTGATGGAGATACATTTGGTTCTAATCATACCATTTCTCTATTGCTAGTCAGGCATCCACAACCCTTGTAGAGATAATGGAAAGACACCTTTGAGATAATTTTGATATTGCTTTGAACTTGTTGATTTGAATCTTTTTATTATTTTTTTTCCTTTTGTGGATTGATTTTTTTCTTTTCTTTTGAAATGATATTTATCTCTCTCTCTTGGGGGTTTAGAATCATGATGGATCAATAGAGGAGATGGGAGTGTGCCTGGAGATTTCATTGGATAACATGCAAAAAATAAGGTCCTTTAGTGTTTGCAACAATGTTTTGAATGTGTGTAAAGTGCGTGGATCTATCACAATATGAATTAAATTTAAAATCCACCAAATAATGAAGACAATGCTCAAAAGGATGTAGTTAATCATGTGGAAACTAATGTGAATATATCTAAAATGGGTGTAGACGCCTAAAGGCAGTGAGACACCTATATACAAGTGTAGAATTGAGAATATTTTATTATGGATAAATGAATATGTACACTTAAAAGTGAATGAATTCAACAATGCACATGGATAGTCAAATGAATTATTTTTTGCATTTTGAGCCTTTTGTATTTATTTTGATTTTTGCAATATTGCATTGTTTTTGTGATTTTGAAAGTTTTATAAATTTTATGGATTTTTTTCCAAAAATGTTATATATTTATAGGATTTTCAAGCATATAACCACAAAATATTCATGGAATTTAATATATATATTTATTTGTTGCCAAAGTGCATGGTTACCTCACTCAAATTCACAGATATTGACCTTTTTGTGGTAAGCTTTTGCTATAAGATAGCACTACACTTGGAGATGATCAAGAGAATTGACATGCCTTTCATCGAATAGATCAAGTTGTGTAGGACACTGACAATGATAACTATTAGTGATAAAATCTTATAGAGTGACTCGTAAGGAGGGGATCTCAAACTCAAGGGGCATAAAAAAATTAGCCTCATATATGATAAAAAAGGTGTTGCCTATATAGGCATGCGAATATTAGTATGATATGCCCAAAGGGAATAGGGATATTGTGTGTGCTAATATCTATGGGAAGCGTTGACATCCTTTTGGACAATTTTCTTAATTTTTTAGTTGGAATTATTTTCTTTCCCTTTAGATTATGGATAGTATGGTGTGGAAAAATTGTGTTGAATTTTGTACTTATCACACTGATTTAGCAAATATGGAATTTGTAAAGACCCTAGATACTTCAGAGTCACATATGGTAAATAAATGCTATGGTACATAATTGATGCAAGTAAGCTAATAAATTTGAAACCATACATACAAGAGATGGAATAAAAGACTTAGCTGATTTTGAAATTTATCCCAAAGTATCCTGGACTAGAAAACTGATAAATAGGAGGAATATAATATCGTAACCACACCCGAAAAATTATGTATCTACCAAAAAATCTTGGACCAGGGCACCTTGGATGAGTCAGGGGTGCCTTGGCGCTAGAGACCTTTGTTGGGTGCTTGTGATTGTGAAAATGGTTAGAAACTGATTCTTCTTATGTCATAAGATGGTTACCAACCTTTATTGTTGGTCACCTGTATGTTGCTGGTTAATCACATAGTTTTCCTGTAATATGAAAAACACATGATATCTTATAAAACCCCAAAACACATCAAATCCTAAAAAATAAAGATGCAAATGGGGAGTCAGATTGACCCTGATGGTCACTTGAAAGAGTGAAATTTTGACCGAGCGCTACACTACATCTCAGACTCCATGTAGTTCTTGTACGCATGTGTAGAAATCATGCCCTAGGTAGTTATTGTGCAAGATGCACTTGATAGCGAGTGATAGTTAGATGTACTAATGTAGATAGATGTGTGGATGGAAAAATGAACTTCCCCTCCTATGCCTATATGCAGAAAATGTAGTCCCTTTTCCTTTGAGTGAGTGCTAGATGGATGCCTTGATGATCTTATAATGCCTTTGTATGCAACCCTAGGTGATGATAGCAAATGATTATAGCTTGGTCCTTTATTATGGTCACACAACTTTGTATTTATATGATTACCTTGTTTGAATTTAATAATTGACAACTAAAAGGCTGACCCTTAAGAAAAAAAGATGCCCAAAAGATAAAAGAGGCCTAAAAGAGGTGAGTAAGCTACAAAGAGGTAAAGGGTGCCCAAAGGGGATGAGGGCACTTGGGAGGTGACATCTTGTTTGGGTGATGGTGTTCAGATCCAATAAATATAAAAGCAATGAAACTGAGACTGTACTGTGGGGTTTGCAAGACCAGAGAGAAAACAAGAAAGAAAAGAAAGAGGCCAATTAATTACTAGTTTTCTCACCTAGGAATCATATGAATAGTAGTATGTGATTAAGACCTAGAAATATACCCAATTGCGTGATTTAGTGTCTACATTTGCCACAATTTATGTTTTTAAGTGAATAATCGATAACACAAAGTAGATAAGAGATGCACACCTGATAACCATGTAGATTGATGGAAAAAGCATGCCAAGGAGATAAGAAAAAGTTTGGAGTGATAAAAATGAAGCGTGGAAGCTAAGGAAGAGGAAGTGACCCTAGGTGTGAATTGTATGTGTTATTTCGTGTTTGTACATGTTATCGTTGTTGTGCCCCACTAATGTGGGGCTGCTTCTTATTGTGTATTAAGGACAGAATTGCAAAAATAAGAGTTAAAGAGTAGTCAAATTCATGTGTTATGAAAACTCTGTAAAAGAAGCGTGCAAAAGTATGTGAAAATGTAGAAAAGTAGTAAAAGCAACACGTGCACCTGATCTGTGAGGAGTGAAAAGGATAGTAAGTGTCCTGAATTGTTGTAGAAGAATGAGTTTTTTGGGAGATCTCACCCCAAGTGTGAGTTTTTTGGGGGATCTCACACCAAGTGTTAGTTTTTTGGGTGATATCACACCACGACAGAAGAGTGTTGGGGAGAAAATTCTAGTGTAATTCTCCATCCCTGACTGCTTCCTGAAATTTATACACTAATGCAGATGGTGTGATATTGCTTTGTTTCATATTTAATCCCTATAGAAAAATAAGATAAAATTCATTTTGATTGCTGGAGCACTGTGCTTGTGTTGTGGAAACTACTATTCATATAATTCTTAAGTAATAAAAGTATTAATCAACCCATGTCCTTGGCCATCTTTGATTTATTTTTATTACCACTTTTGGTCTTACACCCTTTTTAGCTTAGTCTATCTTTTCATACCTTGACATTTCTCATTCTGGACACTAGCGCCCACCCAGGACGGCAACGCCAGGCATCCCATCCCCTATGAGCACCCTTGAAATATTTATACTTTATTCACATATTTTGGGTCCTTTCTAGCCATTTAAGCATCTTATATTTTTCTTAGTCCTCCTTTTTGGGGTTAATTATGAAATTCAAGCAAGGGAATCATATAAATATAAAGTTATGTGATCATAATAAAGGACCAAGCACTAATTATTAGCTATCACCACCTAAGGTTGCATCCAAAGGATATTCAAGAGCATTCAAACATCTATTATAGCATCCATTCAAGGGAAATGGACTGCATTTATACATACAATTAATATGAGGGGAAGTCTATTCTATTCCATGCACACATTTATTATATTTCTTTACTTCTAGCTACTTTACTCGCTATCCAAGTGTGACACACACAAGAGCCACCCAGGGCAGGATTCCACATACACACATAGATATATTGGGTTTGAAATGTAATGTAGTTCTCAGTCGTAAGATCATTTTTTTGACAACTGAGGATAGTCCGAACCCTCATTTTACATCTTTCTTTTTTAGGATTTGATGTCTCTTTGAGGGTTTTGTAAGTCATTATTTCATTTCAGATTTCTAGTGACATAGCCAAACATTATGCAACCTACTAGCGACCAAAGGAGAAGGACAAAGAACAACTTGTGACCAGTGAAAGATGGTTTTATAAGCATTTTCATAAACACAGGATCCTACTACATGTTTGTGGCGCTCAAAGGAGTCCCAACCCCTTTCTAGGTGCCCTAGTCCAGGCATATCATCTACTCGCACATTTTTCTGATGATCTTTACCACGCTTCTTGCTTCATGTTCATCTGGTTGACACTTCATCATAGTTCAAATTTCATTGGAAAATGACTAAGTCTTCTCATCCCTTCTTTACAACTAGGGTTTCATAATTTTAGATTAATTTACTTGGGTCATTTTCTGCACTTAATTTATTATTCATTTACTGTTACAATAGCAATCAAATTAGGCATCTATATTACTCATATTTTTTGCTTAATCATTTTGGTGAACCCGACGTGAACCTATACACACTACGTACTACGCACTACACACTACACACTACGCACTACGCACTACGCACTACGCACTACGCACTACCGCACTACGCACTACACCACTTACACACTACACACTACACACTACACACTACACACTACACACTACACACTACACACACTACACACTACACACTACACACTACACACTACACACCTACGTATCTCACATATTCATCTCATTCTATGCATATACTCTACAAATTCATGACATATCTTTTTGAAATCTACTTCCACACGTTGCGTTCAATTCCCGATGAGACACTCTAGTTCCATAGTTCATACTTTACTATTGAGGGTCTACTTCCCAAATGGACCTCTCCACACTCACACATTCAATCAATCACTCATTCACTCACACAATTACACTCTACAATTTATGATTTTAAAATCACATCTTTCTACTACAAATAATTCAAACCATTTCCTGATGAAACACTATTTTTCTGTGGTTCATTCTTGAATGCTGAGGGGGCATGTATAAATGAACCTCATTTCATATCCTTCACACTCATTTGAGGGGCACACAGCTCCTATCACACTCACTCTATATTCCATTCTATCTACACTCCACAACATATTGCATATATTGGTTGCATTTAATATTTCTTACTTATACTTACACGCACACTTTATTACACATGATAGATAGATATCTTATATGTCATTATATTTTTCCATACACATATGTCTGTTCACTTGCTTTATAGTTGTGATAATAGATTCTAAGGATTGATAGATGTAACATGAATGCTTGGTGCAATACATGTATTACTAGTCCCATAACAGCTCCTAGATGCATCCACTTTGTACACTACATGTGCTATTATTTCATCTTTCATAACACATCATTATCATATTATACACAATTTGAAATACTTTTTTATCTCTCTAACATGCTTACAGGTGCTTCATATACAACATTTGTCTTGCAGGTCTATTTGCTTCTATGGCTATCTGTTACATTTCTTATTCTTTCTTGTCATTGTTTTCCACTGTTTGCGGGATTTTCCATTTGTCTTGTGTGCACACTTGTATGCTTTCAATCTAGTCAGCCTTGATTGTCTTGTGACATCATGAGTGATGTACCATGTTTCAAAAACTCACTTTTTGTGGTCTACATTATCTTCTTGCATGTTGTCTTCTTGTGTCTTAGCTTACACATTGTTTGCTTCTTTGCTAGCTTACATACATGTGTGTTTATCTTGCTTGTACTAACACTTGTCTCGTAGCCATTTTTTTGCATGTTCCTTATTTTCTACCAAGCACACTCCCTCCCCCATGCAAGGCACAATCTTAGCACAACCAATGGTCCTCTTTTGGGCTGCATTCTCCTCAACTACATTATATACACACCAAACAAGAGGTGACATCATTAGGGTAAATTAGTCACCCCACACAACCGTATATAGTCATCACACAACAAAAAACAATACCGGTACAAGATAGTCATCAACACTGGATAGGGCTCAAAATCTGACTTGGTCCTTACTACAACATAAACACCAATGCCTAGACCTAGATAGTAGCACTTGGGTGCCCCTGACCCTTCCTGGATGCCTATGACCAGTGGGTAGTGACACAACATTATTCAGTGTAACACAGTCTACAAAACTTTACACAATGGATTTTACAAGGCATACAATCCTTACCACTCAGCATACATATAATATACAACATTTTCTTCTTTCAGCATTATATCGGAATGGGTCAAACCAGATCATATTTTTACACACCATCTCCAATGGTGTTCCATATTGTGAGAAACAATTAAAGGTTGGAGGATGACATCAAACTATTATCCCTACACTTCTTCCAGTTCTTGGTGTGAGATCGCCTGAAAAACTTGCAGATGACACAAGTGGAGTGAGATCACCCAAAAAACTTGGTCTTCTACATCATTTACAGGATCCTTTCTACACTCTTTTCCTCATCAAGGATTAGGGGCACATATTCATTTTTCAATTTTTCACATTTTACTTACTTCATTACATACTATAAACACCCCAATTTTACACTCATCCTAAATCAATTAATTTCATCATTCCATTTCCGACAAAAATGAATATTGAATTAATCAATGTTAATTGATTAATTAATCCATTTCAACCCCTATATTAAACCCAATATTTTTCATGTCCCCCCACTTGTGAATTAAATATTCAAATTTAATTCTAGGCCATTCCTCATATCTCCAACTCACCTAATCATGCTTACTTTCCATACTCATGATTACTCTAAACCCCGAATTAATCCCACTTCTAGGCTATAAATAGAGCCTCACCCCCCCCTCTTTCAGAAAAATCTTGAATATCCTATCAAAGTTCTTACATCCTTTCCACCTCATCCTAATGCCAAAATAGCCCCATCTTAATCATTCCAAATCCATAATCCCTTTATCCATTGGTGCAAAGTTGAATTGATCTTGTTGCAGAGAAGGTCTTACTTCGGTTCGAAGGAAGCACCTACATTTCATACAATCAGGGCTCATCCACACTTCATTCCCCATTTTGAGGTTTTCTAGGGAATTGCGAAGGAGAAGGTATCTAATTAGTTACTTTCTTGTTATCAGTGTATTTTCCTAGCTCAGATTTTGGCACACCGCGATGGGACTTACCCATGAATTATTAGTTTGGTCTCACAACTCATTGCTTTATCCATCGTTTGTCTATTGGTATTTGTTTCTATTATTTAATTTTCCATTCCATATGACATTATTTAGATAATTTTACATTGTGGGAGATATTACTGCTTTGTGGTGTATTATGGTGTCTGTGTAAGTTATGATAGTGATGAATACTCCATCTACAACATAGTGAACCTGTTCAAGGGGAGTCATTTATCTAGAATTTATTTTTTATCACACGTTTTAATAACCTCATTTATGTGAACATTCTAAGATCCATTGGTATTTGTATTTTGGTTTGTTTCTTTTCATTCTTTTTCTCATCAT
This sequence comes from Taxus chinensis, assembly GCA_019776745.2. NCBI lineage: Eukaryota > Viridiplantae > Streptophyta > Pinopsida > Cupressales > Taxaceae > Taxus > Taxus chinensis. The sequence goes on from CM034146.1 coordinate 938,277,703, forward strand.
GTTATTATGTTTTGTGTAGGTATCAGATACCCGTAAACAAGAATCGACTAAAATTTTGTTTTCCATTTTACTAACCATGCAAATATCGACAATCTAAAAATCTGAAACATCTTGAGTTATAGTCGTCATTTACTGTGATATTTTTTGAATATTTAGCTTTCAATTTCTAACTTGGTTGTAGGTTGCAAGGGGGTTTTGTATTTAATTCATGTTATAAATCTATTTTATTTTGATGATATTAAAGCAAAAAAAATTCATTTTAATGTTGTCATTGTTCAGTTTGGGGCAATAAAGTGGTTCTATAGCCTATAATGATCTTGGTTATAATAATTTTGTTAGGATTTAGTGTTATAGTACAATATGTTATTATTTGATATTCTTTGTATAAACCTACAAAAATAAAACAAAAAAATCATTATTATTAAATAAATAAAATAAAAAAAATCAATTTTTTAACAAACTTCATCCTAAATCCTACCCCCTCCCCTATCCTCTTCCCCCCAGCCCCGGCCAGCTCGGCCGAGCTGGTCCCTTTCCACTAACTCTCCCCCTAAGCCTACTGTTTCTCCTAAGCCTACCCCTTGATCTTCCCTGGAAATCCCCCTACTTGCCCCGACCCCAACCCCCTAAATCCCATCCCTAGCTCACCCCCAAATCTCAATCTCCCCATGTCCCCTAACCACTTCGGCTGCCCATCCTGACCTGAATCTCTACAACCCACTTCGACCTTTCCCCCCCTCACATGAACACTCAATCATATCTCTCACCACACAGTCCCCTTGATTTTGACCCTATGTTGAATACCCATTCCCAAGCACCACCTCCCTTCGGCCACTCCGTCAAGACCTCACCGCTCACAGACCTCCCGCTTAAACCCATCCCCATGGACACCTCCCTCCATGTACCCCTCCCCCTCACCCCTCTAGGCTCCCGATCCACCTCGGATCTCCCCCTCACACGGCCCACTCAGTTGGATCCCTCAACAATCAGACCCCCCCAACTCTCCCGAGCCTTCTCTAATCCCACCCATCCCGCTCGGCCCATAGCAACCATCACCACATACAAATCTCTAACCGACGAGGTCTCTCCTTGAAAACATCCTACACGCCAAGCTTTGTCTCCCTAGTCCCAAACTAAATCCTGTCCATGCACACCAAGCTACACATTCAAAAGCAACAACCCAACAAACTCACATGCTTGCCCCTGATACAAACTTCCTTTATTTTTAGGTTTTTCCTAGATTTAGGTTTTGTAGGCTTATTTCATTTAAAATTTTCTTAACATATAGTTTAGGTCATATCTTTGCTTAATTTAATTAAGGGTTAAACATTAAAGTTAGGACTTGGTTATTCCTAGTGCTTTTATAAAACGAGAAATTATTTGCTTTAAGTTAATGTCGTATTTTATTTTCTTAATTCATCCAAACTCTTCAATTGCAACTTGATTTAATTAATTAATTATCTAAATATTTATTTCAGTAGAACCTTTTATAACAAATCATTAGGACATCTAAATCATTTTTATATTATTTTTGAGTACACGAAGTAATCGTATTATTTTTATAGGTGGGACTCTCCAAAGATTCGACTAACTTCCTACATTGCCAAATACTACATTTCGAAACCTATACGACTCAAACCCCTTTCGCTTGATTTTTTTTCCAACTTTTCACCGGTCATGCAAATTGTGAATATAGGGTCCCGTGACATTTCAAAACACATTGGTTTCACTTTTTTTAATCATTATGTTATTTTCTAAGCACCTCACACTATTTTATAACAATTTTTAATCTTATCAACGTATTGTCATTATTTTTTCTTTTTTGTGAAGCTAGTTGCTAATCACAAGCCTTAGCGCGTATGCTCTTGTCTCACGCTTGTTACAAGCAACCTTAAGAATTAGAAACATGATGGTGTTGTATTTTATAAATCTCTCTTTGTTTACATTAAAAAACTACTAAATTTTCTTGTGTAGGACCATGTTATTTGAAATTTAATAATTTTAGATTGCTAACATTGTCTGTAGGATCCTCTAGATTTGTTTTCTATTTCTTACTATCATCTTGATTGTTATTTTTTTACACATTATTAATATTTGTTTGATTGTTGGTTGTGCATACTATTTTCCTGTGCCTTTGAGTGATTGGAAAATAAAAACAACCACGATCATTTTCTAACACTTCGTTTGCAAGACAACTACTAATTCATTTTCAGCAGGACCGCATTGTTGGAATTTTACCAAATACAAACACAAAAAACTCAAGAAAATTTCTGAAACACAAAACAATTAGGCATGCTTAGGTATGCTGTCATTTTCCGCCAGTAATTTATTTCAAGTTGGAATAACTCTATTGATAATCACATCATCATTTATTTTTGCACGTAGTAGAGGTGGATTTCATCACCACCGAAGCTATAGCGCTGACATGGAATTTAGTACCACACAGAATAAGCATTCACATTCACATTGCAACTATGAGACCTAGTCTTCATCACACCATTTGATATTTACAGTGCCTCTAGGAAGCATTTACAGGTAAAGTCCTCACGACTACTACTGCACTTAACACCTAATACAACTATAACAACGAATCTCGAAATCATCCTTGTAAATCTTTAGGGAGTAATAAGGACACCATACACACTTCCATACCTCCATCACCTTGTGCCTTTCCCCAACACCTTACTTGGATGTGGTGATTCACTTCGAAGCAGGTAAGTAAGAATTGCTGAGTCTTTTTGGAGTGAGAAGACCTTACATCTGCCATTCCACAACATATTGTATGATTGCATGAAACAAATATTATTCCCAAAATATCTACCTCTTGAGCCAAAAAATTTAATACACACTACTACTTTCTATTTGTAAACAAAGTAGTTTAACATTGTTCTTATCATAAAACTTTGATGATATCAATGTGTTCATTGTAAAGTTAAAATCCCAGCTGTTTTCCAAAAAACCATATCTCAGCAGATTCAATACCAAACAAAATATTGAATCAATCAAACAATGAAGATAAAATTATTAAATTGATTAAATTAGCTTACTTCAGCCAACAATGAATCCTTCATAGCTTGTTTCAAGCTATAAAAAACTAATATTGAGTGACTTGCGTTCAATCCTTATCTCATCAATCATCAAGCTTGTTTAAGCTTCATCCACCAAAAAATCCTTCATAGCTTGTTTCAAGCTATATCAAACTGACATTGAGTGACTTGTTTGAGTTCACTCCTTATCTCGTCAACTATCAATTTTATCTAAACCACATCTGATACAAATCCCTTAATAGCTTGTTTTGAGTTATATCACAATTGTGTTGAGTCAACTTGTTTCAATTACTCTTCCTATCAACAATCAAGAGATTATTCAAGACAAACCTTAAAACATGACAAAAATCCCCTACTAGATCATTTTGAGTTATATCACAATCATATTGAGTTAAATTTCTTGAGTTAATCTCCCTATCAACAATCAAGAGCTTATTCAAGCCAAATATAAAGAAAACTGGTATAGCTTATGCTTAGTCATGTTTGCTCAAACTTTATATCATCTTTTACAACTTAATCACACACACACACACACACCTATCTCATCATGATATTCAAACCTAGTCACATAGATCCTCTAAACCCTGAAAATGATGATGACGAAGTCACACAACCAAAACTCACCAAAAAAGAACAAGAACAATTAGATAAGATGATAGAGTAAAACAAGAATGTATACCTACTATGCATCTTAGACATGGGGCAAAAAAACTACCCCTTGACTTTGGGAATGAAAATTTAAACAAATTTGTAGAAAATGGTGAATCGAGTCACCATAATAAAATACGAAATAACCTGTGTTGGATATCATAAGCACTGAGAGGGGGGGATGAATCATTGCTGATTAAATTAGTAATCTCTAAAACTTCATGAAAAGAACTAACAATCAAACCATAAACAAAAATTAAGGTGCATGCAAGGATATAAATATAAAGGACACCATTTATAGTGGGACACCATTAGAGGGAGAAAACCCACTTGAAATCAAAGCCTTTTATTAAGAACACCCATTCTTAACATACAATGATTTCCAGTTTAGTTCAGAACCCACTCATCCTGAGAAGCACCTACTTCTTAGTCCTTCAAAAACCCAATAGAAGGTAGCCAAGCACCCACTTAGCGGGTTTAACAAGCTACAACTATTAGGATTTCATATTACTAGTGCTCACATTATTATTAAAGTTAGATTATAATTATGTGATGTAATTGAGTTGGTATTACAACTCATATTGTTATAATATATTGTTTCAACAATATATTATTATAGAGTTTTTTTGTACCCGTAAAATTATAAATGGGTAAGTTGTTTGTTGACTTTCTATTTTTTAGGAAGTAGTTCTTCTATTGTATTGGTTATATATTAGTCAAACATATTGTGCAGATTGATAGAAAATATAATTATAATGTGAATAATATATTCTATTTTTGTTGTGCAAACTAGTATGTTTTCATGATTTGGTATCAGAGCGAGTTTGATCCTTTGCATAATAGAATTTTGAGTAGCTGCTATAGAGGAGGAGATGCACAATTTGTTGGTCCCACTCTCACTCAGTACAGACAAATTTTTGTCAATACCCATACATGGAAAATTTATATTTGACTTGGATTGTAAAATCTGCTTTGCACTTTGAAATCGATTTCTGGGTGATTGTCTAGCTTGTGTTTATTATATCAACATTCAAATTTATTTATAGTCTAGTCTGCTCCTATTAGCATCGACCTGATCGATCTTGTATTCTTCGTATGCATGTGTGAAGTTATGAATACAAGGAATATTTGATGGGAAATATTCCAAAGAAATAAAGAATCCAACGAAGAAAACCCGAGTGAATAATTGCTTGTGGCCATCATCGTGGATTTTGTTTTGAAGACCCCTCCAGTATATTTTTGGTCTGCATCAAATATAATTTAATTTATTGCAGAGTATTCATATGTTTATTTTCATTTCACTAAGTATGCTTCAAAGCATGTGGTAGATCTATTTTCGTTCCTCTAAAAGTGTGGATATGAGATATGTTTGTAATTATACCTTCTGAGTTGTAATTTTTTCCCATGTCATCTACTTCACTTCCATTTGTCATACATATGCTGCACATTGTTAAGGCTGAGCAAACAGTTTCTTTGAGGCATCAAATAATGGGTATCGTGATTTAATTCCGAGCAAGAAGTATGGGAATATTGGCATTATCATACTCGACACCAACAGGATCCCAATCCTCCACGTCCAGCTCTGTGCTATTGAATCAAAAGTCATTTACCACCTGATGATCAGGTCTGTACCAACTTATTTATCTATCTCACAACAAAACGTTGTTGAGGATCTCTTCAAGATAGTATATATAATTGTTTCCATCGTCATACATTAAATGTTTTGTGTATTTTTATAGTATTTCGTAATCATAGTCGAGTCTTGTTATGTGAATGTAAAGTTGATAAATTTGTAAATTATTACAAATTTGGTGTATGAGTCACATGTGCATATAAAAGTATACATATTAGATAGCTAATTAGCAATTAAAATTTTTAGGAGTTAGTTATTATTTTTAGTATTCTATTTTTGACGTCTTTTGTTAAAATGAGTCAAAATAAAAAAAACATCCATTGTGTAAGTGTCGTCACTATAAAAGAGTCATTATTTGTGTGTTAAAAATTTATTTGTTAGTCAAGTGTTAAAGTATCTTTTTGTTTCATTTGAAAATTATGTTGTCTAGTATTGTCAAGAATCAGATTCAAAAGATTGACTCATTGTAAAAAGTCCATAAAAAAATAAAAATTGCCTTACAGATGTGTTTTTGGTGTTACCTGACGTCCAAAAAATAAAGTGTTTCACATTGCGGGAGGGAAGAAAATAAACACAATGTGGAAACAGTTGAGCGACATGATCATATGTGCTGAGTAAGCAACATCATTCACTGGAGGATGGAGGCAATGGAGGAAGGAGGTGATTCAGCGACTGCTCGTCAGTTGCCAATGACGGGGCCGAATATCAATTTTGGTGACATGTGTGTTTCAGTTTGGTTTTAGTTTAGGCAGTGTGATTTCCATCGTGTGCTTATTTACAGTGTTCCTGATTTCAATAAGTGGAAATTTCACATTGAGGGGGGGAACATGATCCAATGTTCCATTTCCATTATGTCAATTTTTTCTATGTATGTATGAGCAACAAATTTCAGCAGATTTTCCTAGGTTATTCCCTGTAGTGAGATATTGATGAGGGCTGATAATAGTACTTGGCACATCATGATGTGGTTGTAGGTAAACCACTTGAAAACCTTAATTTGTGGTTTGTGGTAAACCAATTATAAAACCACCATTCTTGGTTGTTGGTAATCCATTCACAAAACCATCACTTTGTGGTTTGTGATAAACCAATTGCAAAACCACCATTCTCAGTTTGTGGTCAACTATTTGCAAAACCATCCTTGAAGTTTGTGATCATCTTGTGAAAATCACCAGATCATGAGAAGGTGCAAGTATAAGGCAGGTTTTCCCCATGTTTGCACCAAGGCGGGGAATATTAGGATTTCATATTATTAGTGGTCACATGATTATTAAAGTTAGATTATAATTATGTGATGTAATTAAGTTGGTATTACAACTCATATTGTTATAATATATTGTTTCAACAATATATTATTATAGAGTTTTGTTGTACCCATAAAATTATAAATGGGTAAGTTGTTTGTTGACTTCCTATTTTCTAGGAAGTAGTTCTTCTATTGTATTGGCTATATATTAGCCAAACATGTTGTGCAGATTGATAGAAAATATAATTATAATGTGAATAATATATTATGTTTTGTTGTGCAAACTAGTATGTTTTCATGAACAACTTGTAAGGAGCACCTATGCCTATGTCCCAAGCACCCACTTAGGAAAATTATACTGACAATCTTACAATTTTATCATATAATTACTTGTTGCTTCATAAACAAATCATGATCACTCTTTTGACACAAATTTTTCATTTGCTCACATTTTTTGTCTGGAATTTACACTCTTATACTTAGTCAAGAATTCATGCAATTGATTCTAATACAGTTTCATATTAGCAACATCAACTATGTCTATGATCTCAGTTTTCAATACCTTTCATAGTTCATGAATTGCCTGTCTTTCTTGCCCATGATTCATTGTTCTTGCTTTCATCATTCACCTGATGCAATATTACACTATCAACAACTTCTACACCTTTTCCTTCTCTAGTTTGTATCACATTGTTCCTCTATTTTTCAATGAGAAAAACTCCCCCACTTTAACTGTCGAGTCACTATATTGTTGCAATTTTCATCATGGTCATTTGTTTATTAGACCTCATTGTTTTCTTTCTATGTCACTATATCAACTCAGTAATATTATTCTTCTAATGGCATCTGTTTATACCTCTATGTTTTTGTTCCTTAACCATGCTGCTTCACCACAGATTATCAACACTGTTCTGCATCCCCTTAAATATATCAACTTATCTTCCTCATGGAGCTTCATGTTCCACACATATTTTAAATTCTATGCCATCATTTCATTTTTTTCAACATGTGAAACCTTTCATATTTCCTTCAAGACTTGAAGTTGCACCAAAGAAAAAAAACTCTTTAACTTCCCTTCAAAGCATTGAGTACATGACTCTTCATGTTTAGGGTGGAATCACAAAGGTCAAAGGTTCAAGTTTTGTTTGAAAGATACAACTGAGTGTATTTTGATATTTTCACTTGAGCTAGGAGGAAATTTGAAAATATTGGGTCCAATAATGACTCAAATTCTTCAAGAGTCTTGACCAAAGTGATTTAAACAAAAAACCATCACTCAATCTGTCATAGTATACTTTGCACAATTTGTATGAGCAACTGTCACAATAACAATGGAGGAAACCATGAATTTTAATGACCACACCCATTTCAAACATGAAACAATGTTTTTAAAGACTTGATTGAACCCTGATAACCTTGAATCAACAAAGAAAACGAGCTCCAGTTCATGAAATGTCTTTGAAATGAGAAAACAATCTCTACACTGTCATGACTATCACTATGCACAAGTTTTTTAAACTTCAAACAAATTAAAAATACTTGTTACGTAAAATAAACATAGAAATTCCTTTTTCATTAGCTTCATATTCCTTTCACATATATTTTTATGAAATTTTATGAGTTTTGTTCGGCTAAAATATCTTATTCGAATAAAATGTTTTTGCAAGAAACCCTAGATCAGGGTTATAGTCACTGTGAGACCCGAGAACTAGTAAAAATTGATTTCTCCCTTCATAATGCATGGAATTTGAAATTTATTCTTTTTCTAGATTTTTGGGATCAGATCCTCCATCTACTCCAAGCAAAATTCAAACTTGAAAACCTTCCATTGACTCCCAGTCATTTAACAAATGTGCATAGTGATCAAGAGTTGAGTTTAAACAAAATGAGATAGGTTACATTAGAAGTATTTATTTGCATAGGATATTGATTAGGCCTTCTTTTACTTATTAAGAATTAAAAAACACAATAAAAATCCAAACAAATACCTCTATGTGAGCCTTTCATTCCAACTTTCTCAGTGTCATTCCATGCATATTATCACAGTCAACAAAGAATCCAAGGTATAGTCCAGGACAAGGTTGAAGTTGAGTTTTTGAGCTTGAAGCATGCTAAGAGAATAATCCATAGTTGAATAATATTTAGTAATGTTAAGTTAAATGGATCAAGACAAATTTCCAACTCAAATAACCATTTTACACATTGTACCCTAGCTTGGCCTTCATGATTGAATGAGGTTGGCCTTGCATTACTGAGATGGAACTTATAGGGTGATAATTATTGATTTTCATGATAATAACCAATATGACATGGTGATGACATCAATTAAATCTGAAAATATTGAAAAATTACCAATCTTGACAAGAAAAACAAAGAAAAATGACTCATTACAACTCAAAGCTTCAAGAAAACAATTTGAGAGGAGAAATACCTTGTCAAAAAATGCTCATATCTTCTTTAATACTGATCCAATTCATCAGAATTTTTTTGAAATGTCTCATGATTGGAGTCCTATAAAAAAATTCCTTCTATGATTTATTTGAAGGAGTTTTAATATTTTTTCTTGACACCTAAGAATCCAGAGGACTCAAAATACATTTTTTAAGAGGGCAGTTTTAGAAAAACTTAAATATCTCAAAATCTCCATTGCAAAATTTAATGAAATTTGATATAGAGCACTAAAAAAAACCCCTCTACAATTTCCATGTGATGGTTAGCCATAGTTTTTTTTGTGAGGCTCTAACCAATATTATTTACCTTAGATAACACAACCATTTCTCAAGGCCACTTTTTGTGCACTTTGAATTTTGAATCCTAGAGTTGAAATGATCCTTGAAATTTATAAAAGATAATGTATAAACCATTCCAAATCTGATCCCATACTTCTGTAAACATTTCATGACCTACAAAAACTCTTCACATCTCATCAGGTACCAGAAATATGCCTAATTGGCCCAATTAGAACTGTAAATTCTTCCAATAAACTTGATAAACCCTGTGAAATCCATTTCTTATGTTTGAAACATTATTTCTGACTTGAGAAACATCTGAGCTAAGAAAATAAACCATGGCCAAGCTTCCACTAGACTCCTACCTCACCAACCAAGCATACAGAACATTGAAACCATCATGAACTCTCTCTGTGACTTCAAACATCTTCACAAGGCACTACCAATCAACCTTAATGTTACCTTACAAACTTTCACTTCACCTTTCAATCCTTTACCATAAATTCCACTTGACATCAATGACAATACTAATTACTAGGGTTCAACAACCTGAATAACTCTTCAAATGATAAGTTATTTACCAAAATCCAAGAGTTAATAAGGAAACTTGAGCAAACAAATTCTAAAGCTAAAAGGTTACATGATCACAATCCAAATTCACATACTCACAAAGTCCTTGATAACTCATCCCAATAATCTCCATTCACACAAGAATGGAAACATATAAAAGACAACATTCAGGGGTTACAAAAACAATCAAAATAGTTCAATTTTGAGGAACTATACCCCTACCCATTTAATAAGGAAAAGTTACGACTACCATTCCTGTCAACCTTTGAAACTCCAAAATTTGATAAGGAAAGGTGACCCCCGTGAACACATCAAATAATATTTAATGAAATGTAAGGAAATATCCTATAATGACATATATCTTTTACCATTATTTCCTAAGAGTTTAGGAGGACATGCCTTAGATTGGTTCCTTCATCTTCAAAAAGGGTCAACCACAAATTTCGCAGACCTATCGAAAAAAATTGTTAAACATTTTTCCTTCAACCTAGACTTGAAAGTAACCATGCTTGATCTTTACAACACTAAGCAAAGGCCCAATGAAAAATTCACATCCTTTTTGCAATACTGGTGAGGGATTGCAAGTAGATTCCCCTGTTCGATACCAGAGAGATAATTAGTCAACATATTTGTCCCAAACCTCATAACAAAGTTATCATTTCATATGTAGATGCATTGTTTGATTTTTTTTGAAGAATTCATTGAAAAGGGGACACAGATTAAGAAAGACCTCATTTCTAAGGGCTTACTTAAAACACCCTTTAGGGACCAACCTCCTAGGGACACCCCTCAAAGCCAGGACAAATCCAAATTCTTTAACTGAAACTGAAATATAGTCAATGACGAAATTAATAATTCTCGCCATGTTCAAAACATTCAAAAAAATCCACTCAACATAATTAAATATAATAAAAAACTTATTGGCATCCCTAGAAAGGAAGCTCCTCCTTGTGACAGGTGAAGATAATTCACCCTGCTTGGAGAAAGCCTATCTATTGTCTTCCGTCACTTAGAAATTACAAAAACGATCTCACACGCCATCGTCAAACCCTTCAAAGAAGGGAAACCCAAAAAAAATTGGTATAAAGACAATGAATATTGTGATTACCATCGTATAAAAGGGCACTTTATAGATTGATGCATGTAACTCCGCCATTATGTCCAAGACTTGATTGAACGTGGAGAAATAGAGGTTGAAAATACATTTGATAAAAAGACCCCCAATGAAAAACTCAACATGTTCAAAAACCCCTTCCCTAACCATGATGATAATTCAAAGGACAAGGGCCAATCATTAAACAAACTTGAGTATGACTCAGTCATATCGACCATAGACTACGACCAAGATCTAATGGCTATAATAAAGATAAAAACTGACTGTGTTGTCACCACTAGACAGGAAAAAGTGTGTATCCCCACTACAAAACAATACGCTACCTCATCTCCCATACCATCTCCTAATCAAACATCTAATTCCACCACCACTTCCACTCCCCAACCTACACATTCATTAAACATCCTAAAATAACTAGAAAATACCATAGAGAAAATTTCCATCATAGAATTATTAAAGTCTTCTCATGCACTACAATGCATCCTTACAAAAACATTGAATGAAACTTACATCCCAGAGGACATAAATTTAGATGAATTTTAGGATTTAATAGTGAATATTTCAACACCCAATCCTATTAAATAATTCATTCTCGCTGACCTTCTTAACCCCAACATTGCTAACAATCATTCTTTATATGTCGAGGCTTATATAACTCATCATAAGATCAAGCATGTATTAGTTGAAAACAAAGCATCATTGAATATTTGTTCCATGAAAATCCTAAGTTGTCTAGGTTACAGTGAAAATATTTACAAGAAGATATCATAACCATTTGTGGGTATGATAATAGTGAAAGAAATTCCAAAGGCACAATCAAATTACCTCTCAAGGTTGGACTAGTCACTTTAGACATGTTATGTCATGTGGTGGACGTAGAAGTTACATATAATATTTTTGTTAGTCGACCATGGATTCATGCCATGAAAGATTCCCCATCTACATTCCACCAATGTATTAAATTCCCCCACTTGGACAAAGAGTTTACTTTGCATGCCGATACAGAACTTTGAATATTGCAGATTCCTTGAAGGGAGGTATAAAAATGCTCACTACTATCTGTCATCAGATAAATATGCTCCACCTCAATTAATCCCTAAAAAAATACATGTTGATCCAGATACACTTCCCAAACATACTCAAAAACCATCATCTTCTAGTGAACCATAATTTTCTAATCAATCAACGTCTCCTAATCCATTATCTTCTGCTAATCAATGCTCTTCATTTAAAACCAGTCCCTCTTCCACTATCCAATCTTCTTCTTCATCTAATCAACCTTCCTCTTCTAGCAATACCTCTTCCGTTAAGATACCTTCCCCTTCAGTTAACCAATCTTCATCCTCTAATTGACCCCCCTCTTTTTATGACCCATTCTCTCCATCTTTCAAAACTACCAAACTACCTTCCCCGCCATGTGAGGTACCTACTAGTTCCCCAAAACACACATACAAAATCATTGACAAAGGATGTAGTGAATACCAATTCGAAGACATTGTGAACTCCTTTTACATCAGTAGATCCCCACAAACCCATGGAAAACCTAACGCTTCACATCTTAGAATCCATCCCACTTACAAATCGGGTCAGTCAGTTTGGAAGAAATTTGGTTATCTAGACAATGAACATATTCCAAGTTCTTCAGGATCTTGGTTATACGAAGAAGAATTCACTCCCTATTATGAGTCCGCTCAATTTACCAAATCTCATCGAAATGATGAAAAACATGTGATGGAAGGGTAAAAGACTTGGTCCAAATAGACAAGGTTGTTTAGATCCAATCACTTGTACCAAGCATCTCAGTAAACACTACCTTAAGTTTAAGATACTTAATACAACTCCCATATTAATCTTGAGTGACAACAATGACACCAGTTTTGTTAGTGATGCTAGGTATACACAACATTTTTGAAGACCTTGCTAAAAAAAATCTCTACTTTGAACATTTATCCATAAATGTCATCGATTTCGAGCTTCTTCATACAACTCTTATTGACCATAACCAATTACATCATGTGGCCATGGGCATGTTCCAAAACGATGAAGCCATTGAATATTTCCTTGGAACTCATGATCACATTTCCCTTTCTGAACATAAAAAAGGATTTGAGATTAACCTTGATGAACTTGCATACTTTGGTGAGGAAATAGAATATTTGGATCCTTTACCTTTGGAAGCCTCAGATAAGAAGTGAAAACACAAAATTTCCCATAGTCAAAATCTTGTTGCCACCTTATCAAAAAAAACATATCAATAAAAGGACCCAACATCACAAACAAAAACCCTATGTCGATCCCCCTGAATCATCCAAAACTGATGACTTACATCAACCACTAGCATCATTTTATAAAAAGGATACATCCAAAAGTTTTGTGGAGGAAACCAAAGATATTAACATCGATACTCTCAAACAACCACATATTTTACAACTCGACATCAATCTGTCCGACTATGAATATGTAGAGTTCAAATCAGTCCTCATTGAATTTCAAGATATTTTTGAATGGACCTACAAAGATATGTCAGGATTAGATCCATTTCTCATAGTACATCACCTTGTGGTGCATCCAGATGTAATGCATGTAAAATAGAACTTACGTAAAATGCACCTCAAGGTAGCGTTGCTTGTAAAAGATGAACTTCATAAACTATTAGAAACATATTTTATCCAAACTATTGATTATTATGAATGAATATCCAACATGGTTCCTCTAGCCAAGAAAAATCCTGACATTAGGGTATGAAAATATTTCCACGATATCAAAAAATCTTGTCCAAAGGAAACATTTCCCTTACCAAACATAGACATGATTTTCGACTCCATGACAGGCCATGAAATGCTCTCCCTAATGGATGAATTTTTTGGATATAATTAAATATGCTATACTGAAGAGGATCAACACAAAATGACACTTACTACACCATGAGGAACCTTCTGCTATAAGGTCATGCTTTTCAGATTGAAAAATACAGGTGCCACATATCAATGAGCCATGACAATAATCTTTCATGATATGTTGCATGATATCATGGAAGATTATGTTGATGACATATTAAAAAAATCTAAAACATGGATAGGAAATCCAAATGTGTTGAGACACATCTTTGAAAGGCTGCGTGAGTATAAAGTTCACCTTAATCCAAAGAAATGTGTATTCTGGGTGACTTCCAGAAAGTTATTAGGATTTATTGTCTCATGAAGAGGTATAGAAGTCGATCTCACCAAAGTCAAAGCCATCATATAAATGCCTCCTCCCTAAAATCTCAAATAATTACATAGTCTCCAGGGAAAAATCCAATCCATTAGACGTTTCATATAAAAGTTAGCCGATAAGTTTCATCATTTTAATCAATTGCTTAATAAAGATGCACAATTACAATGCAATCAAGATTGCCAAGATTTTTTCACAAAACTCAAAGAATACCTTTCCAGACCACATGTCCTTATGTCACTAGTCGTAGATAAACCCATGCTTCTTTATACATCTACCACTGAGCATGCTATAGGAGCTTTGCTAGCACAACACAATGATCAAGAAAAAACACAATATGTTTATCACCTTAGTCAAACACTTATTGAGAATGAAGTAAGATATTCCCAAATCAAAAAAGTATGCTTGAAAGTCACTTTCACATTCCATAAGCTACGTCATTAATTGCTTAATCACACAACTAAATTTATCACTAAGATCGATCCCCTCAGGTATATCTTGTCTCAACCTATTCTCATAGGACGAATGCTTAGCTGGGTTGTCCTACTTAATGAATTTGAATTCGAGTTTGTTCCTTAGAAAAAAATTAAAGGAAAATCCCTTGCAGAAAAACTTGTTTAGACAACTCTTCCTGGAAAAGAACCACTTCATTTTACATTTCCTAATGAAGATATTTTATACGTAGACATCGTGCCAACCTGGATTCTATTCTTTGATGGATCCTGTAACCTCCATGGATCAGGAGCTAGTATTTTACTTATCACACCTGGTGGACATGTTATCCCCAAGTCATTTTGATTAGCATTCCCATGTACCAATAATATTATAGAGTATGAAGCTCTCATAATAGGATTAAAACTAGCTATATCTTGGAACCTTAAAGAATTGGCTGTATTTGGTGATCCTTTACTTATCATTAAATAGGTTACTGATGAGTATTAAATCAATGATGAAAAATTTATTCCATATAAGTTCATGGTAGATATCCTCTGAATCTATTTTTGATTAATTATTTTTGACCAAATCCCTAGAATTTGTAACAAATCCGTATATGCTATGACAACTATTGGATCTATGTTAGAAATAACATCCAATCAAACCCATGCACATTTTCTCATAGAACACCTCTTTACACCTGCTTATAATCTACATGAAGCTACTATGGTATGTGAGATCATGTGTCATAGTGACCCTTGGTACCATGCTATTTTTAATTTCATCCATGACAAAGCATTCCCTACCAACATGAAATCAAGTTATAAACGTGCTTTAGCACAACATTCCTCTTGTTACACCATTTTAGAAGAAACTCTCTATAGACGAGGTTATGGTGGCACCCTACTTCGATGTATTAATTAGGAAGAGGCATCTGGTATTATAATTAAAGTCCACTTTGGTATCTGTGGAGCGCACACGAATGGTATGGCTCTCGCTAAGAAAATCATACATGTTGGGTATTATTCCCCCACCATGGAGAATGATGCATACCATTTTGTGAAACGATGTCTAGCTTGTCAAAAATATGGCAACCTTATCCACACACCTTATCAAGCATTGCAATCAATCACCATACCATGGTCCTTCTCTCAATGAGGGATTTATCTCATCGGTAAAATTAGACTAACGTCATCTGACAGACATAAGTTCATTATTACTGCTACCGATTACTTTACTAAATGGGTAGAAACTATGCCTCTCACCTATGTTACTGGCAGCCAAATATCAAAGTTCATTTTTAAAAATATCATCTTTCAATTTGACATTCTATCCTCTATTGTCACAGATAATGGAAAGTCATTTAAAAACCATGATGTAAAATACCTCACTAAATGTTTCCACATCAAACTTAAGTGGTCTTCTCCATACTACCCCCAGGGTAATGACCAAGTAAAAACAACCAATAAATTTTAAAACACATCATGGAAAAAATTATCGATACACATGGATGAAATTGGGACACTCAAATTTACCCTGCTCTTTGGGCTTACCACACATTTTACCACACGCCTATAAGATCCACCATGTTATCCCTTGTTTATGGTTGTGAAGCTATTTTACCTATTGAGGTGGAACTCCCATCCTTGAGAATATCCCTTCAATATGTAATTAATGAAGATGAATATTGAATATCATGGCTTAATGAGCTTGAGTTTTTCGATGAAAAATGACTTAATTCCCTTAATCATCTTCAAGTCTATCAAAACTAATTGCAACACAGTTATCATAAAAAAGTATGACCTAGAGAGTTTAAGGTTGGTGATATCATTCTCAAAGAAAATCAAAAGAATACATTTAAAGAGCGAGAAAAACAAGGAAAATTTGAACCTAATTAGTTAGGAGCCTATGTAAGTACAACTAAATTTGGCTCTGGAGCCTATAAATTGGCCATTGAAGATGGTCAGGAATTTTATGAATTGATGAATGCAATACA
The DNA here is from genome assembly GCA_019776745.2 of Taxus chinensis. Taxonomy (NCBI): domain Eukaryota; kingdom Viridiplantae; phylum Streptophyta; class Pinopsida; order Cupressales; family Taxaceae; genus Taxus; species Taxus chinensis. The sequence continues at coordinate 938,294,334 of CM034146.1, forward strand.
TTTAAAGAAATTCTATTCTTGAGGTGCTCTCTATTTTGGGAGACAACCACTTGTACATTCCTCATGTCTTACTCATCTCTAAATAATTTAAAATTATTCATTCCATTGGAATATATTTTCATTATCAAAATCACATCTTCATATCAACATCATGAGACAAGTGTTAATATATATCCTATTAAGTTTTTTGAGTATCATACTTCTTATAATGTCTCCCATTTTCGGCTGCTTTCACCTATGGTCATACCTATAAGTTTACTGATGGTAATATATTACCTTTAACTAAATTCTCTCTTTCAAAACAAAGATCTAAACTTATTTACCTAGTTCATTTAATCGTCCATCTCAGTCTTTGGTATTGAACCCTCACGTCCTACTAGTCATGTGTGACTAATATTTAGGGTAGATGTTCCTTCCCAAATACAAATAACTATTGTACAAGTCAGTAAATCAAATAAATTATGAATAATTCACTGTTACACCTTTATTCCTTCACAGTCTTTGGTGTTGAGCCCACACTTCTTACTAGTAGTATGAGATTGGGAATGGAGGGAGGTGCCCTTACTCATGCACGTCTTTTCTTTGGTGATGAATCCTTGCCTCTTATTGGTGGCATGGGGAAAAGCGTAGAGGGTAAAGATTCAAACAATAAAAATAAAAATGAAAAAATCATTTTTTTTAACTCACCTAGGTTTTTCCTTTGGTGATGAGCCCTTGCTTCTTATTGGTAGCATGGGGTAAGACATAGGGATTCTTTACAAAAATAAAAAATATTATAAATTTGAATGTTCTTACAATTGTAAAATCCCCAAAGAAGTAATTTAGATGCCTAAGTGAAGAAATAACTATCCCTTAATATCATATCTTAGCAATCAATAGGCCACATAACTATCTAAGTCTAGTACGTGACCTATAAAGAGAAATTCATTTCTGTAGTTCCCACTTCCCTTTGACACCTTTTTATACTGATCTTGATACTATTGATTACATTATGGACATTATTATGGTTTTGATTTAGTATGATGTTAGATGCTGGACCATGGATTATTGTTGATCTTGATTTAGTTATGATGCATGATGATTATTAGAGAGACTTCATATGTGGATGATGATATACTATTTGACATGGATATATTTTGAATGTTGTTCGGACATGTGATTTTTGGATGTTGTGAGTAGATCTAGAAAATGGACATTATATGATGATGATATAGTTGATATAAATTGTAAGTGATATGTTTATTGCCTTGATGTTGTTGTGATTCATATGTATAGATGATTTTGTGATTATATTTATATCATGTTGGATGTTCTGATATGGCCACAAGGCCAAAGGAGGTATTTGTGTTTTACAGGTTAAAATATCACAACAAACATCGGGGGATTGGAGACCAACCACATTGGAATTCTAGATGAATTCAACAAGGTCACCATGGCAACATGTTTTGTGTGTGTGTGTGTGTGTGCTATTTTTTTAGGGATTCCCATGGGGGGAATTACCTTTGAATGTGACCAAGGGGCTTTGTGTATTTTACTAATGTGGTTTCTTTTATTATTGTTTGCATGTGCTTATTTTTGTGATGCATTTACCCCTTTCATTATTCTTTTAATTGTGGAGAATTAATGTGAGTAATCATTTTGTTAAAATAAATAGATAAATCAAATTTGGGATATAAGGAAGTAATTATAGAAGTTGTTGGATTTTGTATTAAATGTTGTAAGTATGTGTAAGTGATGTGTAAGAGTTGTGTAAGTTAGATTTTGGAGTATGAAACACTCCACCTCCTTAGAAATTCGAATTTGTTCTTGGAGGTTGTTTTTGGGGGCTTGTGGGACAAGTAAAACTTGTCCCATACCTCTTAATTTCATTTACCAACCATACCTATGGTTGGAGGGTTGATTTTAGACCTTTTTAATGCATTTTGGGAGGACAAATTGTAAGTTTTAATTGCACTCTTCTTACATTTTATTAAATTCAGTCCTTTGGGGTGTGGGCTTTTTGGAGTGTGTGAGTTTATTTGTCATATTTTCACCCACCTCTTTATTGTGCATTGGAGAATGAATTTGACCTTTGTGTTGGAGTTGAGGATATGTGATGTGGCATCCTACATGGATCCACCTCATCATATTCTCTTCCCTCTTCTATAAAATTGAAACTCTTTTCCTTGTTTGGGGTTGTTGAAATTTTTGGAATACTTCATTGGGGGTGAATTTTCCTTGGCTGTTTGGAGCTTTTGTTGATTTTGGAGGAGATTGAAGATAATTTCATACTTGGACATTGCTAATTTTGGGACTGCATTTTGACATTGAAAGCTTGTTGTATTGGAACAAAGTCTACCATGGAGAGGTAGGAGCTTAGCTCTTCATACATGCCTTTATTTTCTTTTTTATGTTTGTGTAAATGGTGAATGTTTTGTGTGTTTGTTGGCTGGTTGGGTAGACTGCCTAGGACTTGCGTAGAAGAAGGCTATGGGGAATCCATGTGGGGGGGGGGGGGGAATAAGGGAATGCCAGTGGCATCAAAATTATTGTGGAGGGAGTTTGGGATTGGGATCCACCATGGAAAATAAATAGCTTGCATTTCTTACTTTGTGGGGGCATAAGGAGGGATTGTGGGGGGCATAAGGATATGTGTGATGATTTATATTGGTGGTTTGTTATAGGTGGATACCCATATCCCATTGGGAGGCATAAGAAACTTCCCCCATAGTTATTGCTCCTTTCAATTGCATGATGAAGCTTGAGTTTTGTCTTAATGTTTCAATGCAGTTGTAAAACTGCTGTGTTGTTTGAACTGTGTTTTTAATTTGAAATGTGCATGTTGAAAGATTGCTTTGTGATGTGGAAGCCTGTTGTTGCCATGAGTTGAAATACATTTCTTATTGCATTGTGGTTAGGTCTCAAGGGCCAATGAAGAAGGATGGCTTATCCTCTTCATTGGATGTCTTGGTTGGCTGGAGAGTGTTGCCTTTCCCTTGCCTTTGTTGTGATCAAATTGGAAGAATGAGAAGAATGCATGTTGCTGTCCTGGAGCTGAGAAAAGAAGACAGTCCTGACACTCCCTTATGAGAATTCTTTTGTAACCTTTCCCACTTAAAGTGGATGAAATTGTAAATGTTTTGAAATGGAAAGATGTTGTATGGAATTATGAAAGTTAAAATTTGAAATGTAAAAGAGTTATACTTTATATTCAGTTCTGTTATTAGAAAAGAAAGACATGTATTCTGTACGTTTTATTTTGAAAATATATATGAAAATAATTGTAAAAAGATTCATTGAATTAATGGAAGTTGTCTTACCTTGTTCAACATGGCTTTGTTATATTTAGATTTTGTATTTAATATCTTGGTTTGGAAAATTGGAAGCAAGAAATATGTTTGAAAAAAAAGTATTAATCTGTTTTGTGAAATGAATGATTGGAAAATTTAGAATATACATTTTGGATTTTTACAGATAGATGTGGAACAACTTAAAATTATAGATTGGATTTGAAAATGAATTCATAGTTTAAAGTTTGGTAAATGGAAATAAATCTATTTGTGTGCAAGTAAAGATCTTATTTTGTTTCACTATAAACTCTACAAATTTTTATTCAAAATACATAGAATGACCTCTAAAACAAAGAACAATAAAATTAAACATTAAGTTGAGCTTAGTATGACCAAAATGACCCCAAAAAAACTATAAAATCTTAAGAAATCTTTAAGAAACCTTTCAAATTGAACAAAGGCAAATTTTGTAGTCTTTTTTTTGTCAAATGTTGGAAAATTCGAATTGGAAATCAATCAAGACAAAATTACACTCCAAATGCATCCTAAATAATTCTTAGAATAATCCTCCATGTCTGTTTGGCATGTTGAGTGAAGGAGAAGATCAAATTGAATAAAATTTATAAGTTAAAATTTACTATTTTGCTTTTAAAAATCCTACACAGCCATTTTCTTAAAATCAACTCCTAAAACTTAATCAAAATATAAAATTAATGATTCTTGTGCAAAGAGGATGTTGACAGCTTTCCAGAAAGTTCTCGTTTGCCAAAAACTAAGCTCTCTATCAAAAGTTATGGCCCTATGAAGTTTTCCTTCCTCGGCGGAAAATTTTGGGAAATTTTTCCTTTGCGGCCCCGCGGCTCGAATTTTTTCCTTTAAAAACTTAGAATTTTTTTTGGGAATTTTTTTAAAATTTTCTCTGCCACCCCACTGGCCCATGACCAATCATAGGCTACCACATGGCATGGTGGAAGGACGGAACCCTTGCAACTTAATATTTTTTGAGAAAATAGTTTTGGATTTTTTTATAAATTTCCCCATAACCCCGCCAATCTGTAGCCAATCAGGTGCTGCCACATGGCTCGACAGAGGCGTGGGAGGATTTTGGAACTTAACGTTTTATTTCTACGCTGGAAAAATTAATTTAGGATTCTCGGCCCCACATCCCCACCTTTGCTTTGGAAAAATTGTTTTTGTAGACACGCGAGCCCACACGTGCAACTTAACCTCCTTTTTACCCCTTTGGCAAATTTTCTTAAGTTACTCTGCTGCCCCGCCTTTCCTCATTTTTTTCCCGCTTTGGCTTGGAGGGCACCATGTGTACTCTTCGGACACACGGGCATGTGGAAGAAAAATTGGTTTTTACCCCCACGCAGGGAAATGTTTTCAAATGTCTCCCCGCGGTCCGCCAACCTGCCCTTTTTGGGAAAATTTTCATCCTTGGGCCCACATGCCCGCTCTTGGGGGAGAATTTTTCACCCCAAGGCCCGCCGGCCCATAGCTTGAGTTTTATGAGGAGCTACTTCGAGGACTTTTTTATATCAATGGAAAGGTGAGGAAATTTCCTATCCAATGAGTATGATTTAGGGAAATTTTGAATGCATTAAGTGTGAGAAAAATCAAGTTGAATATTCTAATCTTGTTAGAAAGTGGGTATGGTGATAATTTACCCTCTGAACCTAATTGAAACTTCTAACCCTAAATTTTGGACCTTGTGACCTCTAATAATTGTTAATAAAAGAAAAGTATGTTCTAGTGGATTAGAGTTGTTCTGGAATCTTTGAGTGATAATGTTGCCTTGTAACATGTTAGTAGACTCGTTTAAACAAAAAAAAATTATTCCATAATTTTCCTAACTAATCCTAGGTTGTTTCTTGGGTCTCAAGTGGGTTGTTTTTATCAGGCATTAAAATTTCGATATTGGTTCATTAAATTTAAGAGGAATTGAATCAAAATTTCCCAAATGGATTATTGTTAGCAATTGTTGCTATATTCATTATCTACATCCCGTGTCCTTCTTGATTCTTGGTGATGAGCCCTCACATATTACTAGTTACGTGGAGTCAAAAATGGAACTGTACTCTTTTTCATCTTATCATCACTAATATATCCTACCAATGAAGTGATAATTTTTATTATTCGAAGCATGAGTTACCACGAGGAACATGGTACATATAACAGGATACCTTAGTTTATCACCTCTCATAAGAAGTTTGCATTTTAGTCCATAAAATCTCAAAAATCCCCAAAAACAGTATAAAATTTCAAAAAAAAATCCAAAAATAGTATAAAATTCCAAAAAATCTCCAAAAATAGTATAAAATTCCAAAAAAAATCCAAAAAGAGTATAAAATTCCAAAAAGTCCCCCAAAATAGTATAAAATTCTAAAAATTTCCAAAAACAGTATAAAATTCCAAAACAATCTCCAAAAATAGTATAAATATCCAAAATATCTCCAAAAACAATATAAATTTCCAAAAAATCTCCAAAAACATTTGTATAAAATCCAAAACATTCAAAAACATTTGAAAAATCTTCAAAAAATTCTAAAAATTTACAAAACATGAAAACCCCCCAAAACTTAATAATCAATATAATTCATCCTTTGAACTATTATCCCCAACAAATGTTCCAACCACCTTATGACCATCAAATTCAAACCATTTCCCCTCACGTGAATCCTGCACTTGGGGAAAATCCGGCTCTCATTGTTTCTTTGTTTGAGGAAAATGACTTAATCCATTCTATGCCCTACCCCTGCTTGGGGCACATCCAATCAATCATCAGTATGGAACACATTAGGGACATGTTTAAAGGTTCTTGTGTTGCATTATTAGTTACAAGTTATTAATTGTTTTCTTTTATCTTGATATATTATAGGGGACATATTGTATTTTATGTATCCTGGTGTTTCCTCTAATATACTTTTATTATGTGATTGCATTACATACCATGGGGCATCATACCTTCTTGATGGCCTATGTCTATGCTCTCTTACACTTGCATATCATACTGGGGCATCATACCTTTTTGATGGCCCCTGTCTATGCTGCCATGCATATAACGGGGCATCTAGTCATCCTGATCTTTATATATCACGATGCATTTCCTGTTATGTGCTATATTAAAATTAAGATGCTTTCGTCACATGAGTATCTTCCTACATGATAAAATATTACTTTGCACCCCATCCATTCACCCATGTACTAATACATTTTCTAGTTTGGGAATTCTACTTGATCACCGTTTCTAGTTTGCGAATCCTACTTGAGGATCCTTTCTCAAGTAGCATTCACTATCCAACAACTCCTCATCCCCTACCATGGTCACCCTATATTTGACCCATTCATCCTCTCTCCTCATTTCTAATCATCTGCCACTTATCCCCACATCACCCTTATCACCATTCCTATCCCCTTTCACCACTTTATGTTCTTCCCTTTCACTCTTTCACTTTCAGCTTGACAATCTTACTTAATCACCCTTTCCATGTGGGACTCTTGGTTGAGGTATAACCTCTTCCTAAGATCTTCCCACTGTAGAAACTTCTCCACCATCTCCGCTTTCATCAAACAAAAATCACCACCACACACATATTTTTGCTCCACCTCTTTCACTTATCATTCCTGCCTCATCAATCTCACCATGTGGGCATCCCAATTAAGGATTCACCTCACACTCTCCATTCTACACCACATATGTTCCTCCATCCATTCATGTCACACTCCTTTGTTTCCTTATTTCCTTGTTATCACCTCCTCTCACCTCTTGTTCCACTATCACCTACACCATTCACCCTTTTATCATTCTTTGCTAGTATCTATCTTCTAATTGGTAATGCTACTTACACACTCTCGCAGTATAAAAAATTCACTTGAGGGTTATCCTTCAATCCATCTTGTCATACCCTCTTCCCACCAACTTTGTTAATCACTTACTTCTTCCCATCATTCTTCTTCTTCAGCTTGGCGATCCTACTTAACCATCCCCATTGCATGAAAATATTACTTAAGAGTACCTCTTTAGGTTGATCTGCCATATGAACCTCCCCCATCCTATCATATTTCCTCCATTTTATTTCTCCCACCCCTCATCATAATCATTCTTCTCCAACCAACCATTCCACCCCTGTACCCAATACATTCTTGTCTTTCACCTTCCACATCATCACTTTTGGTTTGGTGATCTTACTTAACCACTCATGCGACATGGTGATCTTACTTAAGAGTCCCTCTTAAGGATGATCTGTCATCTTGCACTCCCCCATCACTTCACATTCTCATCGTCCACATTTTCTGGTCAGTCCCCATCATCACATCCTCTCACCTCCTCTTTCATTCTCACAAAAACCACCTCCTGCTTTCCCACTTTTCATCTCCATCATCCCTCACTTGGAAATCTTACTTAACCACTTCCATCGCATGACAGTCTTACTTAAGGGTCATCCTTAAGTTGAACTCCTCATTCTGGAATTCTCCCTCACCTCATTCTTCATTCCCTCCAGTTGATCATTTCTTCCTCCTGGTCTCCCCTACTAACAAAATTTTCCTCCTACCATTATCCTTTCTCAACCTATCATATCACATAGTGCATCTACCATCTTTCATGCTTGTAATCATGTTCCTTTTCCCCATTTTCCCCTTCTTGATCCATCATCCTTCATACCATTTCCTCCCATTCTTTTCATGTCTTGTTTCTTCATCTTCACCTCATTCATCCTCATCCTCTGCATCCTCTCCTTTCCTTCACCTTGTCACAACTTATCACTCACCTTTTCTTCACTCTTCTCATTCCATCTTCTCAAGTTCTCCCACATATCTACCCCCATGAATACCCGTCATTATATGTTGGTCTTCCCCTAACATTCTTTCATCATCATCTTCCATTTCCGCACTAATAATTATTGGTGGACTACCCTTAAAATTCACAGATCCTCATTTTATGCGGCCTTGTTCACTCTCATTTGACTTTTTCCATTTTTTCTTCATTCCTTCCTTCCTCTATGCCCACTGATCATTATTGGTGGACTTACCCTAACATACCTTCATTGGTGTTGCATCTTTCATCCCCCATTTAATTTTTTCCTTTCTTCACTTTTAATCTCATCCTTCCTTGCAAATAATTATCGGTGTACTTCCCCTAACACCCCCCTCACTGTCATTTCCTCTCCTACTCCCCTTACCCTTTTAACTTTCTTCACTTTTTCTCTCATCCTTCCCCACCAATCATTATCACTGGAATTCCCTTGACATCCATTCACTGGACATTACCTCTTCTATCCCCCATCCCCTCTTCCCTCCCCCCTTTTCTCCATTCCCACCCTTTCTTGTCGCTTCTTCCCCACCTCCACATCTTCCCTTCTCCCTCTTCAATATCTTTACCGTCTTCATCATACACCCTCTATCTATTTCTATTTTCATCCTCTTATCCTCATCTCATGCATCTCCACATAGTTTCCAATCCTATGTCATTCCTCCCCTCTTTCTTCTCTTTACGTTCACGATACTGCCCACTCTTCACTGAATATCCCTATTTCTTGATTTCCTTCCTTCTGCATCATTTTCTCTGTTGTCCTCCCCTCCTTCCCACTCTTCGTCCTGTTTCACTTCCACTGTATCATATTCTTCCCCTTTTCCCCTTGTGTTTCCTTCTTACTTCCCCATTGATAACTTGGTTCTTCAGTGTTATCCCATATTTTTTTATCATCCCACCCTCCACATGCATTTCCATGTGGTTTGTTCCATATTCTTTACCTTGGTCTTCCTCACGAGGACCGTGTTCCTTCAATCTTCTCCTTGTATCTGATATATCATCTCTTCTTCCCCCATCATTTTCACCTTCCTTATACCCTCCCCTTCATTTCTCAATTACCCCTAACTTTTCAATCATTCTGTACCAATTTCTCTTCTTTTCTATGATCTTCTCCACATATTCCTAGTTCCCTCATCGTTTCTTTATTTTCTCCATTCTACCTCCTCTTTCATCTTCTTTAAATTCTTCATCGTCCTCATCTCCTTCATTTTTCCATCCTTCTCTCCCTTTTTTCCTGATTTTATCCCCTACTCTCATCTCGTTTTCTCCTTCTTGTTCATCCTTTTCTAATTCTCCATACCCTTGTCTTCTTCACCTCCATACTTCTATAGTTTATTTCTTTTCTCAAGCTCTATCATCTCTTTCATTTTCCATCATTTCTCTCCCTTCATCTCCTTCACCCTTCTTCATTATTCCACTCCCTTCATTTTGAATATCTCTCTCCCTTTTTCATAATTTCACCCTCTTCTCTATCATTTTCTTGTCTTCTTCTTATTTTTCCTTCATCATTCCCTTCTTCCCCTATCACTTCCCTCTCTTTTATTCTCTTCTACCTATTTCATTCCTTTTTTATCTCCTCCTCTGTCTCCGTCTACTCTATTCCATACCCTTGTCTCCTTCACCATTGAATTTTCTTTCTCTTCTCATAATCAACCACTAATCTCAGTCCATTCATTTTTTATCTTTCCACTCTTACTCATTACGTCCTTCAACACATCCTCACACCTAGCATTCAAGGCCAATTAAATCCTTTCCCCATTTGCGCAGTGCAGTCATTCCATTCTCTTACACCCCATTCTCATCCTCCTCTCTCATAGAATTGACCTCTACCTCTTTTCAGAGAGATTTTTCGTATCTTCCATCCTCGTCAACCCTCTCTGAGGGGGCATCATCACATCTATCCATAATCACATTTTCCCATGACATTTTTCATCTTCGAGGATACCATGAAATCCATCACCTACCACCTTCTACTCTCCCTAATAAAAATTTTCTCTACTTTTTGCTTAGTACAAATGTAGATTGAATTCTTCCCCCATTCTTACAAGTGAAAGTTTGTTCTACTTCTTTCTTAGAGAATGCTTTCTCTTTTCTTCCTCTAATAACTTCTTATCTAAGGAACACCTTCCTTAAGAAGAATCTCTTCAAAATATTCAATCCTGCCATGCCTGGGGCATATTCATCCATCTCGTCTACTTTCTTTGAAAGGACACTACTTTCATAGTACCCTTCCAAAGAGGGGAAAATGTAGACACCCCAATTTCACACCTATCCTAAATCAATTAATTTCACCATTTCATTTCCCACAAAAATGTACATTGAATTAATCAATGTTAATGATTAATTAATCTTTTTTAACCCCTAAATTAAACCCAATCTTCCCCACATGCCAAATATTCCCCATGCCCCCCACTTGTGAATTAAATATTCAAATTTAATTCTGGGCCATTCCTCATGTCTCCCACTCACGTAATCATGCTTACTTTCCATAATCATGATTACTCTAAACCCCTAAATTAATCCTACTTCTAAACTATAAATAGATCGCATTACCTCCCTCTTTCAGAATAAGCTTAAATATATTGTCAGATTTCTTACATCCTTTGAGGATAGAACATCCCTTTACCACCTTGTCCTAATGCCTGAATAGCCCCATTTTGATCATTCCCAAATCCATTATCCCCTTTATCCATTTGTGAAAAGCTATGTTGTATCTTGTTGCATAGAAGGTCTTGCTCCAGTTCGAGGGAAGCCCCTACATTTCACACAATCAGAGCTCATCCACACTTCATTTCCCATTTCGAGGTTTGTTAAGGAATCACGAAGGTGAATGTATATGGCTAGTTAGCTTTACTTTTTTGTTATCAATGTATTTTCCTAGCTCATACCTACTTTTTACATATATGCATGCATATTGACTACTTGTTCATTCTTCTCTTTTTCAAGTTTGTCGTTATGGGAAGTGGTAGTCAACATCATCCTACATCAACAGGCACAAAAATTACATGTACACATGCATTTCCACCCTAGGGTCATCATTCATCATCACTTTTTACACTTTCTCCTCTCTAGTTTCCATGCTTCACATTTTTGTCACTTCGCACTTTTCCTTGTCTCTCAGAATGCTTTTTCCATCAATATACATGGTTATTAAGTATGCATCAATATTTACTTTATGTTATCAAGAATTATCTCAACAACATAAAGTGCAGGAAAATTTAGACACAAAATCATGCACTTAGGGTAATTATCTTATCCTGATTACATACTACTATTCATATGATTCCTAAGTAAGAAAATTACTAATTAACCCATATCCTTGGCCATATTTGCTTTCTTTTTATTACCAATTTTGGTCTTACACCCTTTTTAGCTTAGTATGTCTTTTCATACCTTGAAATTTCTCATTTTGGACACCAGCGCTAGGTGCCCCCATCCCCTCTAGGAGCCCCTAAAATTTATACTTTGTTCACATATTTTGGGTCCTTTCTAGACATTTGAGCATCTTGTCTTTTTGGTAGTCGACATTTTTGGGGTTAATTGTGAAATTCAAGCAAGGGGTTCATATAAATATAAAGTTATGTGATCATAATAAAGGTTCAAGTACTAAACATTAGCTATCACCACCTAAGGTTGCATCCAAAGGCTATTTAAGAGCATTCAAGCATCCATTCAAGGGAAAGGGCCTACATTTTTGCATACACTTCATAGGAGGGGAAGTCTATTCTATTCCATGTACACATCTTTTAAATTTCATTATATCTAGCTACTTTTCTCCCTATCCAAGTGTGACACACACAAGAGCACCTAGGGCACAATTCCAAACACACATATATAGAACTACATTGGGTCTAAAATGTAGTGCAATGCTCATTCATAAGATCACTTGTTTGATAGCTTAGGATTTTTGACCCCTCCTTTTGCATATTTATTTTTTAGGATATGATGGTTCTTTGAGGGTTTTATAGGTCATTATTTCATTGTAGTTTTCCAACGACATCGAAAAACATTGGGTGACCTCCTAATGACCAAAGGTGAAGGACAAAAACACCTTGCAACCAGTGAAATATGGTTTTCTGATCATTTTTGCAAACACAGGCACCTACTACAAGTCTGTGACACCCATAGACACCCCAAGCCATTTCTAGGTACCCTAGTCTAGGAAGATCATTAGCTCACACATTTTTCTGAGGATCTGTGTGATACTTCTCCCTTCCTATTCATCTAGTTAACACTTTGGCATAGTTCATATTTGGTTGCGAAATAGATAAGTCTTCTCATGCCTTATTTGCAACTAGGGTTTCATAATTTTAGCTAAAATTACTTGGGTCATTTTCTACACTTAATTACTTATCCATTTACTGCTACAATAACAATCAGATTAGGAATCTATATCATTCATAATTTTTGCTTAATCATCTGTAAACTACTTAAAATTGTGTCGATATGATAAGTAACTTTAACTATCCTTGGTCATAAGCATCCAGGAAAGGTCAGGAGTGTCCAAGCACTCATGTCTCTATCTAGGAACTGGAGTCTGTGCTAAATAAAGGACCCAAGTCAGAATCTGGGCCATTCTATGTCTATAAATCTATTTTGTTCTTGTACCATATAGGCATGTACTGAAGCTCTGAGATGATATATGGGGTGATTGATTCACCTAATGTATGCCCCCTTGTCTGGGGTATATTTGATGTCACTAGGAGGATGAGACCCAAATGAGAGGACTTGAAACTTATCTGAAACTAATACCCTACAAGGGGAGGGAATGTGTATGGTAGAAACAAAGGCACATGCAAAAAAATTGGATGGAAACAGGTGTTAGTGCAATCAAAGAAAATACACATATAGAAGACAACGTGTAATCTAGAAAGCAAGAATACAATGTAGACCACGAAAAAGTAGGTTCCAAACATGGGACATCACTCATAATGTCGCAAGACAATCATGGTTGAAGCAGCCAAACAAATACAAGTAGTGATCAAAAAATATATAAGGCATAGCGCATAAACCATAAAAAGTAATGACAAGAAAATTATCAGACAACCATGGTGTCAAGACATGTATACATCGATAGATTAGTGTGCTTGTAAGATTACGTAGTATAAATTGAAACAATAGTACATGTAGGTACAAAAGTAGATTCCCCTAAGAGCCTTTGTGGGACTGGTAAGATGTACAGTGCCAAATATCCATGATGCATGTAAGTATCTCTAGAAAGTATGCATTCACAACTAAAGAACAAGTGAACACATATGTGTATACAGAAAAGATAATGACATATGAAGTATCTATCTAACATGAAAAAATTATACATGTAATTAACATAAGCATGAATTGATAGGATCATAGTGCACCCCAAGCAAATGTGGATGAGTATGATATGAGATTCATTTATAAAAGACCCCTTAGAAGTCAAGAATGAACCATATAACAAGAGTGCGTCATCAAGAAATGGTTTGAATTACATGCACTAAAAAGATAAATTGATGAAGCATAGAGCATGAAGAGTGTGAGTTTGGTGAGGTTCATTTCAGATTTAAACCCTCAACAGTTGAGTATGAACCCTCAACAGTTGAGTGTATCATATGGTAGTGTGTTTTGTGAGAATGTGATGCTAAAAATATGTGTCATGAATGCACAGAGTGTGAAGTGTGTCATTTGCATGATGTGAGGTTCATGGATGTAATATGCCCTCAACAATCAAGTGTGAACCTTAGCACAAGTGTACATTATAGGGTGGTGTGTTGTGTGAGAATGTGATGCCAAAGAGATGTGTCGTGAATTCTCTGAGTGTGAAATGTGTCATGTGTATCTTGTGACGTTCATGGATGTAATATTCTCTCTACAATCAAGTGTGAACCTTAGCAAAATATTACATCATAGGGTAGTGACGTCACAAGTGTATTCAGATGTGTAATGAATATGCTCAAAGAGATGAAATATGAAGTATGGAATGTATGAGTAGAAATGATAGCCAAGTGATGTTAGGAAGGGGGGAATAAGTGCGATGCCCCCAAGTGCCAATGATGGAGATCTATGTGGTAACATGAGATATATCATGCCATTATGGGATAGTGCCATCTGTGTCATGATAAGAGAGAGAGAGCCAACACTGTGGTAGGAAGAAGTAATAGTAGGTCCATGCAATGGTGGCAAAGTTTGAAATGTGTCCTGGTTCACAATTTGGTTTAACAAATATGGAATTTATAAAAACACTAGATATTTCAGAGTCACATATGATAGTTAAATGATATAGCACAAAATTGATACAAGTAAGCAAGATAATAAATTTTAAACCCTAAGTAAAAGTGAGGGAATAAAAGATTTAGTAGATTTACTAATTGATCCTGAAGTATTCTAGACTGGAAAACTGATAAACAAGAGGAGAATACTGTCCCAACCACACCTAGAAAACTATGTAACTTTTGAAAAATCCCGGATCAGAGCACCTAGGACGGGTTATGGGAAATTGAGCTCTGAATACCTCTATTGGGTTCTCGTGACTTAAAAAATGGTCAAAAAATGATTCTTCATGTGTCATAAGATGGTTGCTAACCTTCATTGTTGGTCGCTTGTATATTACTGGTGTATTGTAGAGCTTGCCTATAACCTACAAAACAAAATATATCCTGTAAATACCCTAAAACACATCAAATACTAAAAAAGAAATATGAAAATGAGGAGTCAGACTGACCCTGACGGTCACCCGATAGAGTGAACTTACGACTGAGTGCTACACTACATCTTAGATTTTATGTAGTTCTTGTGCGTGTGTAGAAATCATGCCCTAGGTAGCTATTGTGTAAGACACACTTGATAGGGAGTGATATCTAGATTTATCGAAGTAGATAGATGTGTGGATGGAAAATTGAACTTCTCCTCCTATGTGTGTATGTAGAAAATGCAATCACTTGTCCTTTGAGTGAGTACTAGATGGAGGCCTTGATGCTCTTAGAATGCCTTTAGATGCAAACTTAGGTGATGATAATAGATGATTATAGATTTTTCCTTTATTATGGTCGCATATTTTTATTTATATGATTCCCTTATTTGAATTTCATAATTGAAAACTAAAAGGCTGACCCATAAGAAAACAAGATGCTCAAAAGATAAAACAGGCCCAAAAGAGGTGTTGTTGCAAATCAGCAGCACCCCTGGATGCAAATCAGGTTTCTAAGTTGATGTTTGTGGCATCCAGTGTGATTGCACAACATTGAAACCTCTCTCCAAGTGTGGGACTTGTAAAATGAGATAGGAATCTCTAGATTAGAGGTTGGTTCCTCAAAATCCTCTGATCAGATCTGTTATTTGCACAATTGCAGAGGTTTGAATCCTAATCCTACTCTAAATTCCAAGGAGACAGAGATAGAAATTGCAAAAATTGAAACTAAACTAATAGGTGATACACCAAAGGAGTGGTTAACACTTCTTGTTCATGCAAATTGACACAATTTCATGAAATGCAACATGAAACAACATACACAGGCTGATAAGATGTAATTAGAGGTCTGAAATGAAACAAGACAATACAAACAAAGGACTGAAAATTGATCACAGAGTCTGCACTATCATTTTCACTGTCAAAATCCTTGCATTTGCAACATCAAAGAGGTAAAAACCTGTTACAATCATGAATAAGGTCTGATACTTGCAAAAATCACTTGTTGAAGGTGAAAGAAGAAGCTTGCTGTCCAAAAAAATGTTCAACCAACAAAAAATGAGCGAAATCTGGCTTTTACAACGCATGGGTCAAGCCCAAGAGAGAGAAAACATGTAAAAAACATGGGATCCATTCCCCATTGAATGAAGATGCATTAAAATAGCATGGGTGTCCTTACAGACCCATGCCCTGACATTTTTGGCCATGCTAAAGAAGAATGCGACCCATTTTGCATTAAAACTGGTTGTTGAAACGTCATTTCTGGCCATTACCACGTGCCAGAGACGTTTCTTGATTTTATCTCTCCAAACTGAACCAAAATGCAAAATTGACCCCAAAATCATGTATATAATTTTGCCAGCTTTCCATTGACATAAAGAATGTGAAAATCTGAGATTTGGATCGAAAGATATGGCGATTTGAAAATTTAGGGCAAAAACAGGCCAAAATCAGATTGGCGGGCAAAAAGTTTGAATTTTTACCCGTTTGGTCTTTGAATTTTTTTTTTCAAATTTTCCCCGTGCTCCACCACTCCAGATGCCACGTGGCACATTCTGATTGGCTGTGGGCCGTCTAAGGGAAAACTTCCCACAAAAACTCCGCCGAGCCATAACTTGAAAAATATGAGGAGTTAGGAGGAAAACTTTACCTTTCTGAAAAGTTGAGAGAGAGCTCTATCCAATGGTGTCATTTCTAGAAGGTTTGAGTGCCTAAAAATAAAAAATTCAGACTGAGGCATGAGAGAGGTAAGAACACAAGGAGTTAGCCACAAAAATGAGCAGGGGCACATTTTGGATAACAAGAGGTGAATAAGATAAAAAGAGGTTAGGGGAACCCAAAGGGGATGAGGGCACCTGGGTGCTAGAATATTTGCTAGGTGTTGGTCTCTAGAGATAATAAAGATAAAAGCAACGAAACCCAGACTAGGCTATGGGGTGTGTGAGACCAGAGAGAAAGCAAGAAAGAAAATAAATAGGCCAAAGACAATAGTCAATTACTAGTTTTATCGCTTAGGAATCATATGAATAGTAATATATGATTAGGACCTAGATATATACCTAAGTGCATGATTTAGTGTCTACACACATAATTCTTTAACATCCTTATTCTTAAATGATATTATTTTGTTTGAAATGATCTTGGTAGGAATTCTAAAGTGGCAAATGATGTGTTACATAATGAATTGGACAATTTGTGGACATGTGGTCTGTGGCAATAATGATAAACGTGAGACCATCAAAAGATAATGGAGTAAATGTTCCAATAAGGTCAAGTCCCCATTGAGAGAAAATCCAAATAGATTGGATAGGCTGCAACTCTTGTGTGGGAATATGAGAGATATTTGTAAAATTTTTACATTTCTCATAACATCTAATGTACATATAAGGCTTTTGTTCTAATTAAGGCCAATAATAGTCCATGCGAAGAATATGTCGTGCAATAGCCATACCATTAAAATTACCCCACATCTACTATTATAAACTTTGGTGAGTGAAATGATAATCTCTTTGGGTAATAAACATTGTAATAATACACTGTCATATCCATGTTTATAAAGAAGATCACCTATGAGTACAAAATGAGTCGTTATTTGACAAAAGACATAACATCTAGCTTTGGTAATTCCATATGGAAAGGTATTAAAATTCAATTATGTAATAAGTTCCTCATACCAAAGAGGAGGTGGCGTGGTCTCAATGTGAAAAATATAAAGTGCACGGGTATGATCAAAATATGGTTATCATAGCACACAAATAGGAATGTGGAGAATGTCGGCTTCCTTTTCCAAAGGTATATAATATCCAAAAGAATCCATGGTGTCTACAAATTGATTGAAATATTGTGGAGCAAACTTAGTTTAAAAATTTGTAAATTGAGTGAGCAATGAGTCCACAAGGGTCATATTTTGTTGTAGCATTTCATTGCAGTATTCATAGGACACTTGGATTTGGTTGACGACAAGCTACAATTCACCAACTATACGTAAACATTTAAGTTTAAGAGAAATTTCTAGTTAGATACCAATGCAAAGTTCCTCATACTCTACCACATCATTTTTTCATGGGAAATCAAGTTTGATTGATAGATGAATAGAGGTACCTTGGGGTGTAACAAACACAATGCCTATGCCACCCCCCTTGGCCAATTTTTGATCCATCTAAATGTAAGGTCATATCAAAATCATCTTTTATGTCCATATAATCTTCAATTTTAGATATGGTGAAGATGGAATCATCTAGAAGATCAATATTTAATAGCCATAAATCTATAAATAGTTCTTTAGCCAATTTATTAAAAACCACTTATCCCTTATATCATTTTAAGAAACAATTTTTAAGTCAAACTCAGTGAGCAACATGATCCACTTAGATGTACAACTAGTATGGTATGTTTTTCTCATTATATAATGTAAGGTATCTACTTTGGTGAAAACATAAGTCATATGATTGAGTATGTAATGTCATATTTTTCTATGTAGAGAATACTATAGCCAAGTAAAGTTTCTTAATGTGTTTGTAGTTGAACTCATAAATGACGAGTGTGTGATTAATATAATAAAACGTTGATTCACAATTTTTTGCATTTTGTTGAGCTAACTTACTTCTTAGAGAAAATTTAGTAGTATAAATGTACAAATGGAATGGTAAATCTTGTTGTGGTGGTATAAAGCTCTATGGGTGTGAAGGGGTACTCTTTAATTTGTTTGAATGTGATATGAAACTCCTCCCCTAGTAAAAAGTGACACCTTTCCTAAGGAGGTGATTGAATGGTCGACAATGATCAAAAAGTTGTGTGATGAAGCATAAAATATTGAATCTTACCTTGAAGGATACATAGTTGTGTGATGTTCTTATGTGGAGGCATGTCCATTATGGCCTTACTCTTGTTTGGATCTTTCTCAATACCATGATGTGATATGATGAAGCCAAACAACTTGCCTGATGTGACTCCAAAGACACATTTATTATAATTGAGTTAAATTTTGCATTCCAAAAGGTGTACAAAGATTTTGTGCATGATACATATGTGGTCTGAAATCAACTTAGATTTTTTTATAAGGCCATCAACATAATCATCTACAATATTGTGGATGTAATCATAGAATACGTAGGTCATAGCACATTGATATATAACATCATAATTTTTTATTCAAAAGGGAATAATCTTATAGCAAAAGGTCCCCTAAGGTGTGGTAAAATCGGTCTTATGTTGGTCTTCTAGTGTAATTTTAATTTGATTATAGCTAGAGAAACAATCCATGAAAGATACCATATAATGACCAGTGGTGTTGTTAATGATGGTATTGATATTAGGTAAGATAAATTCATCCTTAGGAAAATCCTTGTTAACATCCCTAAAATCATTGAAGACACATATACTTACAATTTTCTTACCCATGGGGACCATTTTGGAGACCCACTTTGGATAATCACTTGGTTGTATAAAGCCAACATCAAGGTGTTTTTTTCAATCATTTTTTACCAGTAATATGACACGTGGGTGCATTTTTTAAAGCTTTTTCTTGATGGGTTTTGCATCGGGTTTTAACACAAGATTGTGGATAATTGTATCAGGATCTATTCCTAGCATATTGACATATGACCAAGAGAATACACTAACAAACTCATGTAATATTGATGTGTACTTGACAAGTTCCTTGTCAGATAAACATTTTCTAAGGAGTAAACTGTGAGGTTCTTTGGGTGTACCAATTTTAACCTTGATAGTTTCATCAATGAGAACGTGCAATGTATCATCAAGGTCATCAAATGTGGGGAGTTCATTAGTATTATCTAGGGATACATCTTCAATGTCCCTAAAGTATGCCTTGCTATGAAGTTAATTATATTGCATGATGGATTTTTAGGAATCCTTATCCATAGCACCAAATTGGCACAATATATCCTCTTCTAAAGGGAATAAATCAAGAGGTATGGGATTTTCCATGAGATATTAATTGTTACGTATCTTGGGATATGATAGTATAATATATATGGGTTGATAGAGATGCTGAAATGTGGAACACATCCCCCTTAGTTATGTTGGAAGCACAATGGATTGAGAGAGGGGGGTGAATTGGTTCTTACAAAACTTTAATAAATTTCATATTTACTTACTTACACCATAAACCATTTAACCATTCATTAATGTGTGCATAACATTCAATAAAATCAACACAACCATGAAAGAAACACCATAACAAAAGATATAAGTGGGAAAACCTCAAGGGGAAGAAAATCCTGTAAAAATTATGATTATATTACTCAAATCAAAAGTATTTAGTGAAGCACCTACTACACAAGGAGAACTAACCCTTAGTTTAGTAGAGCGCCAACCCTACAAGGAGCACCAACCCCTAGTTTAGTAAATTACTAACTCCACAAGGAGGATACAACCCCCTAAGATGATCAAACACCCACTCAACCACCTTTGAATGAAGATATCTAAATTAATGTTACTATAAAAACTGATGGGGATCACTTATTCAACTCATACACCTTGAAACTCTTGATCAAACCCTCACTTCTTCAAATTTCTATATCTCTCACTTTATTCACTTGTCTTGCATTCAAAACCTTGCATACACACTCTCAAAAATTCCTCAGAATTTTCCACTCTTTCAACTCTAAAACAATGCCTTCATACCTATTACACTGTCTCTCTTGGGTTAGAATTTTTCCCTGTCTCACAACTAGTGTAAATTTAAATTCAAACATGCACTTTATACCCTTCTCAACTCTTAACCATGAAATGAGTCAGTATCTTTCCTTTAGTTCAACCAATAAATCTTAAAAACATCCCAACATATTCATATTGGGCCCATGTAGGTCAGACATGCCCAAATGCACCAAATAAGCTCAAAACCCCATCACCCAGATGATCTAAAACCATAAACACCATAACTATGATTAGTCAAGCTTCAAAATTCCTCACACATGTCAAATATGACACAACAACATTATATAATCCTCAAAGACATACCACATGCACTTTCACATTTAGACTACATGAAAAACTTAACAATGCTTTAACCAATGACACTTTTTTATCACATAGCTATTGGGGTGATAATGTCAAGTGGGATCTACCACTGCAGTATGGACCAATATTATTAAAGTTTGTCTAATCAAACTGTATTCTGAAGGTATTTCACATTTAATAGTGAAGTGGATTGACTGATTTAAGGTATTGTGATGGATTATTATAAAATACCTGGGTCAACTTTTAAGAGTGGATCATGACCACCCACTTTGTATGTAACAAAGTGTTCCTTTAGGGATTGGTTACACATGGTTGTAACATTGTATGTAAAATTCCAATACTTCCTCCAGTTTGTAATAAGTAAAAAAAAATATGTAAAGTTGTAAAAAAAGAAAAATTACCTGAGAATGAAAGATAAAAAAATAATGCAAACCTTTCAGTAATCTTCTGTGCAAACCTCAAATAAGGGTATCTAATGAAACCTTAATAAATGGATGTCAGAGACAATTTTTGGGTACTCTTGAGTACTCTCCAAGATTTGAATGCAAATGATATAGACATAGTGAATTCAATAGAGTTTTTGTATGTCAGATTCAAGAGGATTTGAAAGGAAAGTAAGGCTGTAATTTATAGAAGTAGAAGATAGTATAAATCAATTACACACAGATAAATGAGTATGCTAAAAATAACATGGTGGGAAGTTGTAATAGTGCCGGGGAAGGTAAATGAATTAATTACAAAAAGCTGCATCCGGAAAGGTGGTTGTACGTGCAATTTAATTGCCCCCACCTTTCTAGGATTCTAGAAGTTCAGTTAACTAGGGTAAGGATAGGGAGTCAAAGTGGTGTCTAAGTGGAGTCTAGGTGGAGTTAGATCAAGTGGAAGATGACTAGGATGTTCACACACTTAATTAATTAATTATTTAATTAATAAATAACAATTAATTTAGCCAAAGGGGTACAAAGGGTACATGGGATTAATTTAATTAATCCAAAGGGGTACAATATTTATTAATTTATTGATTAAATTAATTAATTACAAATGGGTGAATAACAAGATGTACTAGAATAATACTAGGAACAAGTGGAAACAAAAGTGTGAATTTTGGGGTGTCTACATTTTTCCCCTCTTTAAAGTGCTATTGCAAAGTAATAATGCTTTAAAGATAGTAGACACATGTAGATTGGTGAGTGGAAAAGTTTGAAGTATTGAGATGCCCAAAAAAAAAATAGTAGAGGAATTCCCCCTCAAGTGGGTGGATGATGAACAAGGCGGCAGACAACCGCTTGATAGGAATAAAGTAAGGAATTAAAACAAGGATGGGAAAGGATTGTGCTCGTAATATGAGCGTTATTTGGAGAGTAATGTTTTTTAGAGAATCATGATTTTTGCTGTTGCACAATAGAGTTGTCACCATGATTATGAAAGAATCAAGATGGTTAACCCATATGCATGTAAACAAACACACACAACAAAGAAAAGATAAAAAGGAAAACAAACCCAATATACAAAGTAGGTGCCAACACCAGGGTTACATATGAACTAAGATGTAATCACACTACTTGTAAGTGGTCCAAAAAGAGTAAACATCAACAATGCAACACAAATTCAAAATAGAAGACAATCAACTATGTCCCTAATGCGTGCCACAATGATGATTAAGTAGATGCAAATTCTCCCAAATGGGAATATGATCAGACTGGAAGAGTGGAGTTAAAGTGACTCCTTATGACACTCTTGCTGAATCCATTGTGCAAATGATCAAGGTTGAAATTTCCCCAGGTAAAGTTATATCGTGAAGGAAAAAAAATTTAGTGACTTTCCGCAAGCAGAACTAGCATATCATGCAAAGGGAAGAAAGTGATAGTTGTAAGATTTACACAATCACTAGGGTACTAGATAAAAGTATAACATTTATCAAGATTGTATTGAAAGGTTGAATGATTCACTTTAAGTGTTTTCTAATTGTAGGATTTCTATGATAAGTGAATGTTTTTTTGAAAGTTTTGTGATGATTTTTTTTGAATTTTTGAAATATTTGATTTTTTTTTAGATTTTGAAAAATATTTATTTATTTTGGCTTTTCACAAGTTTTGAAATACGAATGCAACAAAAATGAATACATTACATGGCTTAAATAAACCTGGAGGAAAACACAACACGTGCAAATGACAAAAAGATATAAAATAAGCAAGCTTCGAGACAAGGAGGAGTTTTTCATCACAATGTTAAAAAACTGCAACAATACAATACAACGTGTAAAAAATGACGTTCAATGACACTTTGAATGTGTTCCAAATTGAAGAACTAGACAGATTTGAATGCCCCCAAGCGATAGCTTAACATGCAAAAGGATTGGATCAGGGTGAAGAGTGGAGTGATACTTAGATACTTTGAAAGATACTGATCCCATTGAATTTTGATCTGTATTGGATTAAAATGTAAAATCCAAGTGTACCCCAAGGAAAAGTTATATTGCGAATGGGTAAATGAATTTCCTCGAGCATATATATACACCACGGATAATAAATATGAGTATGATCATGAAGAGTGTCGTGGAAAAGGAAAAATTGTTGAACTGTGTTATCCAGTTGCTAGAAGTTTGTCAAACATTATATGGTTTTGTTTGAAACTATTTTTTCGATTTTTGGACAATTTTATATTGTTTTTGTGTTTTTGAACAATTTTATATCATTTTTGAATTTTTTAAAGTTTTGTGAATGTTTTTGTATTTTATAACTTGGTAAAAAGGTACACTGCTTGAAAGTAGGTGCAAATAATTAAAATCATTGCATTCCATTGGTAGAAATGTAGATGAGAAAATGTTAGGGTTTTTCACTCCACTCATGACTCCACGCAACTAGGAAGATGCAAGGGCTCATCACCTTGAGCCAAAAAGGACGTGAAAATCAGGTGAATATTAATATGTAAGTGATGATAATGGATGCAAAGACAAAATGTGTAATAATGATCTGTATGTGAAAAATGTAACTCATCTCCACTCAAAATTATCTGACCAATTACAAGATGATTCCACTTTATAGGTTTTGAATTGACTTAGATCTTTTGATGGCTTACTGATTAGAAAAATATGATTGAAGGAATTGGTGTCTCTCTATAACATGAGCAACTAAATTACTTCTTGGGATGTTTTTGATTAAGCAATTTGATTCAAATTTCATAAAGGATTTATTGGTTATTTGATTTTTAATTTTTGTGAAGGACACCCTACATATTGCCCCATGCCATTAGTAAGAGGAAAGGAATCAACACCAAAGAAAAAAAGTAGGTGAGTAAGGGCTTTCTCCATTCCCAATCTCATACTGTTAGTAAGAAGTACGGGCTTATCACCAAATATTATGAAGGAGGAAAGATGTAATGATTTAATAATTTTTTTGTATTTTTTAATTGATTTAATTTTCCTTGTATGTTGATAGTGTGCTTGTTAGGAAGGAACATTCTTCCCCTAAGTCCTAGCCTCATGCGACTAGTAGGACGTAAGGGTTCATCACCGTGGATTGAGATGAACAGTCAAAAAAGACCAGGTAAAAATTTTTAGTGCTTTCTATTAAAGAGAGAAATTATTTGAAAGGAGGAGTTTTTCATCAGTAAGCTTTGAGACAAAACCATAGGTAAAAAGATCCAAAATGGTAGAAATCATAACAAATATGAGTCACAAAATTCCCAAGAGGAACAAGGTTAATCGTGTCATGAATACGTGAAGAAAACAAGTATATGATAATGGTATGATTAAGGTATCTGTGAATAGATGGAATTATAAAAATTATTTGTACGCACTTTTCCATTTCCGATTGGAAAACAATGCTCTAATACATAGTTTTATTCTCTTTTTGTGATTTTTGAGTTTTCTGAATTTTGGAGGATGAAGGTTTGAAATGAAATTATCAAGAAAGATGTCCATGTTTATTGAAGTTGAATGGTCCTGAGATACAAGACTTGTATAGATGAAATGTAAGTCAAGAGGGAGAATCAAAAGATTCAATAAGTCCTGAAATGCGATACTTGGACGGACATGAGCCAAGTCAAAGGAGTGAAACTGAAGTTTTAATAAGTCCTATAATATGAGACTTGGGAGGATAAGATCCAAGTTAAAGGAGTGAAACCAAAGTTTCAGTAAGTCCTACAATACGAGGCTTGGGCTGATAGGATCCAAGTCAAAATATTGAATAAAATGATTCGATGGATCTTGAAGTACTAGACTTGGGTAGACATGATCCAAGTCAAAGGATGCATGATTAGATAAGTATTTGATGAGATCAAAAGACATATGTGATGTTAGACGAAGATTGTAAATGTGGGGAAGATGCTGAGATATATATTCACCTGTGAGTGAAAGTGCATGATGAAATAAGGATAAATCAATAGATGTATACCTAAGACTCTTTATAGGACATAGATAGGAGATGTTAAATGTTCCTCCTTATAGGATGTGAATTAGTTGATTGGACAAAATATTTACAATTAAAGCTTGAAATGGTTGAATAAGGATATTCTTGGGTATACGTACCCCATAGAATGTACGCATGTAAATGTATTGATAAGTAGGAATCATCATTGATGATATTCCTACAGGATGGATCATGTGAGGTATAATGGACACAGAAGGTTGTGTTGTTGTAAGTGTCCAAGCTTATTGTTGTTGTATTTTGACAACAAGACTAGAGATGTTAGGCATAAGAGCTGGAATGGGAAGAATAAAATGAAGATCAATTGTGCTTAATGAAGGACCCCCTTCTGCCATGTTAAGGGTTGAAAGAGATTCTTGAAGAAAATTCAAGTTCTCTTTAGGTGTTAGAAGATGATCTGAAACATGTTCAATGTATGTTTGGACTATAGGAAGAAAATCTATAGAAGAAATGGATTGGTTTTAAGGGAGAGAAACTTGACCTTTGTCATGATTTCATGGAATGTCAATATGAATAGAAGTGGGAATAACAATCAACTCTTCATTTGAAGGTGTGGAAGTTGACATGTCATTAGTTGTGAGAGCTTTATCATCAAGATCTACAAAGATCTCTCCATAGTCAATTAAGTCTTGGACATAGTTCTTAAAATGTGTACATTTATCAGTTGAGTGGCCATCAATGTGATGAACATCACAATATGCATGAGGTTTGTACCAATGTTTATTAGGTTCTCCTTTAATCCAAAGTCTTGTAAGAGGATATTTTATCATCCTAGCCACTTTAAGTTGATGAAAGACACTAGAGATAATTTCACCGAGGGGTGTAAAATTACGTTTAACTTTGTGTAGTGTAGTGTTATGCTAGGTTGTATGATTGGATTTTTGATTGATTGGTCATGTATGTTGGCCATATTATGATTATCCGTGACACCAACAGTGATGACATTACGGTTGTGGTTGATATACCAAGACTCATCATGAGAAGTTCTAGTATGGTGATTATTACGAGTGAGGTTGAAAGAAACATGTTTGATGAACTTATCTAAGAGGTATGTGAAGGTGGTGATATATCCCTTTGGAAGGTGTAAGAATCAACCCAAAGGTTGTTCTCCTATACTTCTAGGAGAAAGGCATAAGAGAAATCTATCGTTATATGCCACTTCGAGGCATGCAATGGAAAATTCTTTGATATGTTGTCTAGGATCAATTTTGCTCGTGTATTTTTCAAATTTGGGCGTCTCAAATGACCTTGGGAAGGGTATGCATAAGATGTCCATGTTAAAAGGGTATCGAAACAATTGATCAAAATTTAATTATTTGTGTTGTTTTTGCATACCTGCAACAATGTCTTTCATCATTTTCCATTCTTGGGAAAATGATGAATTGTATAAATCCACCATTATAATGAAAAATTAGAGAGAGTGAAGAAAGGTACGATGAATAATGAAAACCTTAGAAAAGTGAATGCTAAGATGGAAGTGATGAATTTTTTTGAAAACCCCAACTCTTAGCAAAGTGAATGCTAAGATGGAAGAGGGAAGAAGATGGAAAATGTTTGACCCATAGCAAAATGAGTGCTAAGAGGGAAGAAGAAAAAAGGTTAGTTGAGTGCCTGTCTCTTAACAAAATGATAGTAAAGAGAAAACATGACGACAAAAAGTAAGATGTGATTTATTTTGTAACAAAAATGAGTTACGAAGGAAGAGAGACTTGACAAGGCGAACGCGATCAAATCGTAATCAAAATGAATGATAAGAGTGATGAAATGATGTAAAAAAAAGTTAACTCCTAACATGGTAAGTGTTAAGAAAAATGACAAAAAGGGGGAAAAGTGAAATGTGCTCGATACGTAAAAAAAATGAATGTCAAGGGAGACAAGACTTAACAAGATGAAGTCAATCAACTCCTAAAAAAATGTGTGATAAGAGTGACAACAAGAGGGGACTTCATAACAACTAACAAAAATGAGTGATGTTAAGGTGGAAGATGGGTTGAAATTTTAGTTTAGAGGATTCTTAACAAAGTGAGTGTTAAGGAATATGAAGAGGTTTGAAATGATTTTACGATCCTTTACAAAGGTGAATGTAAAGAGGGGAGAGATGAAAGGTTAGCGTGCTCAACTTGCAAAAGTTGTAAGTGTGAAATGAAGATACCTTGACAAAATGAAAGATGCTCAACTCTTAACAAAAGTATGTTAAGTGAAGAGACTTAGGAAAGAAAATGATGGATTTGCTCAACTTTTAACAAGATGAATAGTAAAAGGGGAGACTTAAGAAGATGAATGATGTCAAATCTTAACCAAAATTATGTGATAAAAGATAAGACATGACAAGGAAGTGAAAGCACTAAAAGAATGAAAAGGTAAAGGTTCTCATAAGAAGTGAATAAATGATGATAAAAGATTCAAAATCTCACAAAAAATGGAGATAAGAGATAAGGTGGAAGTAAGGGATTAGTGACCTCAAATTAAAACAAAGTGAATGATTTAATGAGAGAAGTGAAGAAATATTAAGGATGTCTAAAATGTAATAGAATGATTGCAAAGTACGACAACACAAGATGATAGGATTAAAAAATGGAAGATGTCGCAACTCAACTAAGTGGATGCAAAAACGTGATGATGTAAGAGTGAGTAGAGAATGATATTGAAGAAAGTCAATAAGTCTAGAAAGTAAATGTGAAATGCAATGATGTAAGAATGGGGAATGCTTAGAGTTCAAAAAAATAACATCAAACTTAATACTTGTGATAATGAAACATCAAGGTGATCAAGAGATTTCTTGACTATGATAAAGTGAGTATCACAACATCAATCCTTAAATGAAAATGAAAGTGCTTAAGTGTGAAAATGGATGTCCACAACTCAAGACTTAGACACATGTACAAAGTGACAAGATGGATGAGAGAGAAAACATGAATGACGAAAGTGAAACACAAGTGTGTAACATGTGAGAAAAATAAAAAGTGATGAAGTAAAAGTTGTGGCCTCTATCTTAGATTGGCTTGGACAAGGCGTGGATTCCTAGGTGGCTTTCTCAACTAGGTGTCAGAAAAATATCCGAGTGAGTGTGATGCTATTTATAGATAACAAATTTACTTTATTCCCTTTGAAACCCTGAGCAAAGATCGTTCTCAGAATGAATCGCACTGGGGTCACTACTAAGGATATCCATGACTCTAACTCACAAGGCTTTAGTAGCCAAGTAGGATAAAAGGTTAACATTTCATCCACCAATTCCCTCAAGGTGTGGAATACTTTTGGGTTCCTAGAACCACCCCCTTTATTGTAGCTTAAGGCTTATGCCAATGGGGTTATGTTCTAGTTAAGCGGTCAAGTCGTAGCTCTTAACCAAACCTACAAATCAAGTGTTTTGAATGTGGTGTTTTTTTAAATCTTTTGATTTAGGTGTGGTTTTGTTAGACTCCTTTTGCAACCTCAAGTTAGTAGTTTTTGTAATGTTTAATCCACCTTGTGAGAGAGTGGGTCCTACAAACAAAGATTAGAGAGTTTTCTAGAATGAGGGTAAAAATTAAAAAAAACAAATAAATAAGACAACAGAAGTGAACCCACATTTATGATTTCCAAGATCACTTAAAAAGAAAGAGGAAAGAGCATATGTGTGGGTTGGCTTTGGTTAAGTGAAAATTTAGTTCCCCAAAAAATGAATAAGAAAGAAACGACCATGTTTCTGATTCCCAAGATTGCTTGAAAAAGTGTGAGGGAAGAGCATATGCGTGGGTGATTCATGTTAGTCACAAAAAATAAGTGAGAAGCACACAAAAAAATGTTAGAAAGGGTTAGTCGAGTTTGTAAAATAATGAATTGTGCATAAAATGGTGAAAAAATGATAAAAATTGGACCAAAATGTCCAATGACCCTATTTTGAAAAACTACATAGTTAGTCTAATAAAAATAAATAAAGAAACAAATATAATTGTAACCTAGACTACAAATAATAAATTATAAAATAAAATTAAATAAATGAAAATCCTAACCCTAAAACTAAAACTATAAACATGTTCAAAAGAAAGGGAAAAACCTAATTAATTATATGTTTGTGTGTGTACAGGTGGATAGGGTGAAGGATCTCGGTGTGGGGAAGGGCGAGAAAGGGATGGCTCGGTCAGGGTGGGAAGGGCTCAGTCTTAGCTGAGGGTGAGGTGGGAGCAGAGGGGTCGGCGTGAGATGTTTGGTTGAGGTTGTGGAGGGCTCGGTCAAAGTGGGGTTGGGATGGCTCAACAATGAGGTTGTAGGGATGACACGGGTGTGTAGGGTAGGGTGAGCACAGGATGGGGTGGCAGCTATCTGAGTGGGGATGTGCTCGGCAGTGGAGGGTTTGAGGTTTCAGGGTCGACATCTATAGGTGGGGTTGGGATTTTTAGGAGTCAGGGATATGAATGAGTCAGTGGGTAGGAGGGGAGCAGGGTAGGGGTACCTTGAGCTAGGTTGGAGGGGAACGAGGAACAAGGAATGGTGTCACTAGGAGTTGGGTTTGGGGTAGTGAGGGGTTTGTAGGGTAGTGTAGGGAACATGAAAGGGGAGGGTGGGAGATGGCTCGAAGAGCCAAGCTCTCTGAGCATAGATTAGGGAGGGTAGCACAGAGGGCCAAGTTGGATGGGGTAGCTGTGAGGAGTGTGAGTGGCAGATGGCGAGGTGGGAAGGGAGGTGGCTTGGCCGAACTGACTGAGATGGGTAGGGAGAAGGGAGGGTGGGGGAGGGGTAGGGTAGTTCTAGGTTTTTGTTTTCAATTTTTTTATTTTTTTATTTTGTAAATCTGTTATTAAATAAAAATCGTAAATGTGTGTGTATATATATATATATATATATATATATATATATATATTATATATATATATATATATATATTGAAAAATAAAATCTAATGTATGCCCTATGTGTGTGAAGAGCAATTGCAAGAAAAGAAGACCTGTAGAAGATGAGTGTAAAAAAAAGACCAGTGCAACCAAAAATTTCTGCACTCAGAATGTACACAAAAAACACTGTGAATCACCAAAAATACAACAACAATATGTTATTATTATTTTGATTTTGATTTGGGAAATGTGGTTCTTGCTTCCAAACCTGCACAACAACACATGAACACTATAAGAACAAAATTAGGGGAACAAAATGAAACAAAAAAGGAAAGAGGAGGGGTGCGAGTCCCACCAGGCATGCCAAAATGTAAACAGAGAAAAATTACCCAAGAATGAAAGATAAACAAAAAATGCAAACCTTTCAGCAACCTTCTGTGCAAACCTCAAATAAGGGTCTCCCTATGAAACCTTGAAAAATGGATGTCAGATGATTTGTGGGTGATATTGAGTACTCTCCAATATTTAAATGCAAATGCTACAAACAGAGTGAATTCAACAAAGTTTTTGTATGTAAGATTCAAGAGGGTTTGAAAGGAAAGAAAGCCTGTAATGTATAGAAGTAGAAGGTAGTTGAAATCGGTTACACATGGATAAATGAGTATGCTAAAAATAGCATTGTGGGTAGTTGCAATAGTGCCAAGGGAAGTAAATGAAGTAATTGCAAAAAGTTACATCCGGAAAGGTGGTTGTATGTGCAATTTAATTTCCCCCACCTTTCTAGGATTCTAGAAGTGCAGTTAACTAGAGTAAGGATAGGGAGTCCAAGTGGAGTCCAAGTGGAGTCTAGGTGGAGTTAGATAAAGTGGCAGATGACTAGGATGTGCACACACTTAATTAATTATTTAATTAATAAATAACAATTAATTTAGCTAAAGGGTTACAAAGGGTACATGGGATTAATTTAATTAATCCAAAGGGGTACAATATGTATTAATCAATAAATTAATTGCAAATGGGTGAATAACAAGGTGTACTAGAATAATACTTAGAACAAGTGGAAAGAGAAGTGTGAATTTTGGGGTGTCTACAAAAGTTACTTGTAAATCCCAATGAATATTTAGTTATGGGTGTGCCTTAGTTTATAAAAGGCTCTATAATATGATGTAAGTCTTCATATGTAAAGCACTGGTCTTAAGATTTTTTTTATGGGAAGATCTACGGATTTCCCTTGTTTGCATGTTAGCTTAAATCACTGTTGCTGATTCAAGGAATTTGGCATGTTTGATTTTTCTTTCCACTTAACATTAAGGGGGGAGTGTTGGGGTGATAATTTCAAGTGGGATCTACTACTACAGTATGCCCCAATATTCTTAAAGTTTGTCTAATCAAACTGTATTGTGAAGGTATTTCACATTTAAGAGTGAAGCAGCCTGACCGATTCACCCACCCACATTGATTTGGGTGATTCCTCTCTGGATTGGATATCAACAACATTTATGTTTATATAGTCCAGTATTAAAGACTAAGATTAGAATGTAAGACATGCTAGATGATAATTGTATAAACTAATCAAGAGAAACAACTTTGTAGACATTGTAAAAGACAGAGGAGTGAAGCGGAAGTGTCGGGTTAAACTTGTGTAAATTCTTAATATAGATAGTGATTTACCAGTGGAGTTTTTTCCTTCGGGTTTCTCCACTTAAATCTGGTGTTATCTATCTCTTGTTATTACTTTTATTTTCTTTCATCTCTTTGTCATTAAGCTATGTTATTTGCTATCTATTTTAAGCTATTTTATGTCTGATCAACTGCACATCATAATCTATAGTCTTCGGTATTCTAATGGTGGATTTGTAATCTGTTGATTATATTTGCCCTGCTAAATCTAACATGGTATCAGAGATGGTTATTGTGCATGTGTAGGATTGATCTATAAGTTTTTAACTTGAAGAGGTGAAGAAGATTTAAGTTTATTTGGGGATCTCCAAAACCTTAAAAGTTATGTAGTCGTCTTCGAGCTAACCAGGTTTAAAATTCCAGTCCCCACCTAAAGGCTATTTGATATATTGGTTAAATATGGGCTAAATGTCTGTTTAGATCATGTTTGAGATTTTTTATGCTTATATCTTTGCTTCTGCATCTTGTTTCAGTAGTTTACAATTTAAATCCGTCATCTATGAGCTTATTTTAAGTTTTCACGCCATTTATAGCTGTTTGGTTCATTTTTTGAGTTTGGATCCGAAATATTTATTTAGATCTAGTTTTTTTGGGACTTCTAAGTCCCATTCTAGCAGTAAAAATATTTATTTTTTTCTAGATATATTTTTGTGAAGCATGATCCAATCATTTTATGTCATCTGGATTTGTTTTATTTTTTTTGTTTAGGTCATATTGATTTTACGAAGCTTGGACCAATAAAATTGCTCCAAATAGCTTCACTGTCCTTTTTTTCATGTTTGTAAAGCCATATCCACTCTTAGAGTGCCAAATGGCTTCAATATGACACCTTTCTATCTTTACGAAGCATAATCCAATCTTCTAGTGCTATCTGGCTTCGCTCTGTCAGTCTTATTTGAATTTTTTTTTCGTATCTGCAAAGTTATTTTGATTGCAAAGCTTGAGCCAATTGATTTACTCTAGCTAGCTTCACATTGTCCATTTTTGTGAAGATAAAGCCAATAAGAGGGCTCCATCTTGCTTTGTGGTGTCAATTTTATTGTTTATTTGATTGTTAGTTGTGAAACTCGAGCCAATAAGGGCTTTACACATGTCTCCACATTATCAGACTTAGATTAATTATCCTTTGTTATTTGCAAAAATACAATCCAATAGGAATGCTCCAAGTCACTTAATATTTCATGCTGTCAGTATTTTCTATCTTTATGAAATACGAACCAATATAATTATTCCATATTTCACATTATTTATTCCTTTTTTTATATTTTTGACATTTGTGAAATTTGAGCCAATAAAATTGCTCTAAGTATATTTTATTTCACATTTAATCAGATTTGTGAAATCTGAGCCAATATAATTGCTCCATACTTCACATTTTTTAGTATTTTCATTTGTGGTAGTGGTTATCCAATTAGAATTTTTCACCTTTTTGCATTTTGTTAGTCTTTGTCAGACTTGTGAAGTGCGAGCGATTTAAAAGGCTCCATGTATCATTTTTTTTTGGCGTAGTCTTTGTCAGATTTGTGAAGTGTGAGCCAATTATTTTTTGACACCTATATTAATATTTTAATTTTGTCAGCCTTCACAAGTATTAGGGTGTCAATCTTTTCTTTGGCTTAGGCACTTAAATTGTGACACATGTCTTGTACCTCTTTCGGACCTGAACTTTATTGTAACTTTGGTTTATTTCAAGGACCTTAAGTCCGCCTAAGACATTTTTTTAAAGGTTTATCCAAAAGCCACCAAGTGTCTATTCATTAGGCATTAAATTTTCAACAAGTAGCTTTGTTAGACTAAGAATTTTATTTCACATTATGTTAGAGTGCAAAAAAGTGATCCAATTAATTAAAGACAAGTGTATGCTGTTCTGATGTCTTTTTAAATTAATTGTCTTCTAACTTATTATCTACACTACGAAGTGCGAGATAATTGAAAAGTGACATGTGTATTTGCTTTTTGTTGTTTTCAATCTTGTCATAGGTTTTTGACATTTTTAAATTTTGTTTATTGTCGTAGACCCGAAAAGGCATTGAATTTAATTTTTAAAGATTTTGCATCCGTCTGAGGATTTATTTTAAAGCTGACATGTGCCTCTCTTGGTATTGTTGATCTATTCCATGTGTTGCCCCCCTACCTTGGCTATTTTTTTAAAACTTTTTTTTTGTTAAAATAGCTCATTTTTGAGCTCGTATAACTCATTTTTGATCTCTCCCCTTTGAGTTGCTAAATAACTCGTCGAGCTACTCTAGCCTAACTCAGTCTGAGCTCGGTTAACTTTCTTATAACTTGGCCCCAACTAAGCTCTATCAAATTGATCTTAAATTCGATCAAATAAAGATAATTTTTGATTAATTTAGAGATGTTTGTATTTGTATAGCAAATTAAAGGATATATAGCTAGTTTTTTAATCTCTATTTGGCTTCCTTGATTTTTTTTAAAACTGTAATTATTTCCATTTCCATCTGAGAACTAGAAATGGCTAGTTCTGCTAATTTTTTGATTGATAGGTCTCAAATTTTGAATGGAACAAATTATAGCATTTGGAGAGTTTGATTGAAAGCATTTTTTATGGCTATAAAGATATGGGATCTTGTGACTAGTGTCAAAAAATGTCCCATAGGGAGACAAACTACCGTTCAAAATCTTAGCTCCTCTCTTAGAGATCCCAGGAAGCTCTGTCCATCCTATTGTAAAGCATTAGAGATGAATTATTGATGCATATCGACCATATGGACTCACCTATAGATGTATGGAAGCAATTAGAAACCATGCATGGAGACAATAGATTGTCTAAGATCATTAAACTAGTTTTAGAGTTGTTTACAACACACATGAAGGAGGATGAGAAAATTATCAATTATAAAAAGCATAACTATAACTGAAAGCATGCAAAAAATGTTTTTAAATATTTTTCTTCAGTATTATGTGGTATTTTAGCATATATGACATGTCTAGACTTCAAAAGGGTGCATACATGGTCATTTTTTGAAGCAAAATTCACATAAATCCATGAGTGTGTCCACTATTTAATGGATCATGTTTTCAGTGAATATTTAGTTATTCTTGAATAATTTGATTATTTGTTCAAATGTGTTATCTATCAAGTCTTATCTCATTATGTAAAGACTTAGAATATGAATATATACATATGTTGATAAATCATTTTATGAAATTAGTAAAATATTATTTTATGCATATCAAATGACACTTGGGAATGCCTTTGTGTTTGTATTGGAGACGCCCAATACCGATTGCATCTAATATATATTTTAAAAAGTGTGATATGTTGGAAGTCTTTCAACATATTTGGTAGTTATTAAGCATAGTGATATGTTAGTTGTTATACAACTAGTGTTTAACCTTTATACTTGGTTAAAAGTGAAAATTTGTATGATTTCTATTATGCTTATTATGATATTTACTGATGTTGTGTTGGATACACAACTGGCTTTGTGTTCAAGTTCTGATGTAGGAATCATCACTTGGAGCAATAAAAGAGCCATGTGGCTAAAGAGGCTGCTGGTAATGATACACATAGGAGCTAAATGAAGTATTCCTCCTCTATGTGAAGGCCAAATTGCTCTTAATAAAGAATCCAGTTCAACATTAGATATTAAGTTACATATATCTTCACTAAGCCATTACATGCTGTGAAGTCTTGCAAGTTTTGTGCCTTGTTGGGCCTATCAGAGTTGTCATTGATGGGGTGTGTGTATGACAATGCTACCTCTTAATGGCTTATTATAAAATACCTGGGTCAGATTTTAAGAGCGGATCATGACCACCCAATTTGTATGTTACAAAGTGATCCTTTAGGGATTGGTTACACATGGTTGTAACATTATATGTAAAATTCCAATAATTCCTCCAGTTTGTAATAAGTAAATGTGTCACATTATGTGAAGTTACTTGTAAATCCCAACGAAGCTTTAGTTATAGGCATGCCTTAGTTTATAAAAGGTTCCATAATCTGATGTAAGTCTTCATATGTAAAGCACTAGTCTTAAGAATTTTTGTATGGGAAGATATGTGGATTTACCTTGTTTACATGTTAGCCTGAATCACTATTGATGATTCAAGGAATTTGGCATGTCTGATTTTTCTTCCCACTTAACATTAAGGGGGAGTATTGGGGTGATAATGTCAAGTGGGATCCAACATTGTAGTATGCCCCAATATTATTAAAGTTTGTCTAATCAAACTGTATTGTGAAGGTATTTCACATTTAAGAGTGAAGCAACATGACCAATTCACCCACCCATATTGATTTGGGTGATCCCTCTCAGGATTGGATATCAACAACATTTACATTTGTATAGTCTAGTATTAATGACTTAGATCATAATGTAGGACATGCTAGATGATCATTGTATAAATTGATCAAGAGAAACAACTATGTAGACATTGTAAAAGACATAGGAGTGAAGTGGAAGAGTTGAGTTAAAGTTGTGTAAATTCTTAATAAAAATAATGCTTTACCAGTGGAGTTTTTTCCTTTAGATTTCTCCACTTAAATATGGTGTTATCTACCTCTTTTTATTAATTTTATTTACTTTTAGATATTACTAATCAAGCTACGTTATTCACTATCTATTTTAAGATATTTTTGTGTCTAATCAAATGCACATTATAATGGTGGATCTGTAATCTGTCGATTACATTTCCCCCGTTAAATCTAACAATAACAATCCTTCTTAATGCTTCTTGAAAACTTGGTGGTACACCATGACCTACCTTTACATCATGCAAATAATTCCACAACAACATACTCTAAACACCTAACTCCCATGTTAGGAATAAAACTTAGCTTAATTCATTATTTTTTGATATTTGAATAAATGTAATAAGTTAAAGTATTTAATTTAAATACTTTAAACTTATGTCAATAGGTATTAGTTATCCTTAGTTGTTAGTTAACTAAGTGATAGTGTTCTCATCCCAATGTTTGTGGGATCATGTTCTATCTTTTATATTTTGTTCCCAGATGATTTCCTTGAGGGGCAATAGGGAAATTTGGGGTTAATATGCTATTTCTGCATATTTTCTTAGATTAGATGATTTGTTTCCATATATTGTGGATGAGATAGAAACTGTCCAATATCTATAAATATTTCAGCTCTCTCATTTATCTGTAATGCTTGATTTTGATATTAATAAAATACACAAGCACCATATTGTTTATGTGCAAAGCTTCTATGTCAACTATTGTTTTCAAGTATTTATTGTCAAGATCCCCCTCTTTTCAAAGATTCATTTGGATCAATACACCTCTAAGAATCCTAGTAGAGGCATATATCATAATGATGGATCTAGAAAAGGGACTTAAAAAGGTCTCAATTCTTCTCAAACACCTAAAAACCACCTCCATATATTCACTTTTGATATGAGCTCCGAGTCATGCCTTTATTTTTATCAATACCCACTCTTGATGAGACCTTATTATTCCTTCTAGGCTCCCAAGATATATTTTTCCTTCTAGTCTACATATTAGCACTTTGAAATCCTTTCCTTGTCTTGTAGGCCCATAAAAATCCTTAGTGTTGGGTGGATGAAGTGTAGCCTAAGTAATGATGGCACATAAGGATTGGGTGCATGGACACAGGGTACATGGGTGCGCGTGAAAGGATAGTGGAATAGGGCATGCTTTGGAAAGTTTGGAATAAGGACTTAACCATTTTCACTATAAGGCTAAATATGGACATAAAGTACATATCACATAACAGAATGAAGACTTGAAGAGCACGCGAAGACTAATTTAGACGAGAGTAAGATTAAGTGTAATTCATTTCTTTAGGCTATTAATAGGATTAGAACTGTAGTTATTATTAGATAATCTATTATTAGCAAGTTTGCATGCTTTTATATTTATCTTGTAGCGGCACATGACTATTCTTAACATGTAGCCTATTTTGGAGGGTACATGGGTAATGAAGGGTAAGTCCCCACTACCTATAAATATGTATTGATTTGCATGGTTTGGAAATCGTAAAAGATTTAGTAAGGTTATGTTACTGGTTCATGAGCATGCGTAACCTATGGTGATATTGTTATGTATGTATTCAATTTCTGTGTTTTACAACAATTAATATAATGGGTCTTTGTAGCTGTATATTAGTTGTTGGAATATTTGTTACTGGTTATTACATGGTGAATTTAATCCTGATTCTTATATGAGTTAATCTTACATATGGTTAAGATCTAGATCCCGTTTATGTTATGATTTATTCTTGAATGGGTATTATGGATTTAGAATATTTGTATGATCATGCTAACTCCTTGAACAAGCTACCATAAAAGAGGGACCTAGTACACTTGTGTGCTTTGGGTGAGTGTTTAGTTCTGGTTGAGTGATGTGCCAATGCACCTTTGGCTACTATGGGTAAAATAAGACTATATTTTGGTTCCATTGTTGGGACCTCTTTTTTAATTTTTGTCCAAGATGTTGCATGATGAAGACATACTGGTTGACTTTGGCCAGTATTGAAGAGTGGTTAGACAATTTAGAGGAAGAGTATGCTCATAGATTTAACACTGGACCTGAATTTAATGCACACATGTGGGTTGAACATAATCTGTATCATGAGCTATATGAGACATTATTTTGAATTTTCCCTATAGAGTTTTATGAGTGGCCGGTTGCTAATGCATCAAAGAGAAATTGGAGGTTTTGAACACTTACTTGGATGCATGAAGAATTCCAGGATTTGTATGATGCTAATCTGACTTGGACACACGCTACAAATCATTGGTGGAGTGGTGTCCTAAATAGCTATATTTTGGAGTACACAATTTTGAATTATTCCTGTCTAGAGGTTTTAAGTTCTAGTTCTTACGCAAACCCATATGATCATATTTGCATGGTATCCCTTTAGCAATTAAGATCTTGATCGTGACTCTAGATTTGGAACATCGTCCTATGGTTAGCTAAACCCCACCACACATGGGGGTGGGAGTAGGTATGGTGGAAGGTGGTGGATCCAACAACATAAAGGCTGAGAGAAGAAATGTGACTTAAATTTAATGAGGCACATGAGAGGGATTTAGAGAAGCACCATGAAGTTTTGGAACAAATGGCATTGTGGAGAGAGATAGATCATGAAGGATTTGGAGTTAACGTAGAGGATGTGGAGGCAGAGCATTTGAAACTTCACCATTTGGGTAAGAATGAAAAAGAACCCTCTTCGAACTCAGATGAGAGCATGCTAGTGGAAACTGCAAGGACCATGATTGCGCATTTGATCCCTCATGATGACCTAGCCCTTGTGCTTGGTTTTCTAGTTTCTACGACAACCATCAATAAGCAGAATAGTGTGGGAAGTAGAGTAACGATAGATAGAGTTGATTTTATTTTGAGTTCAGGAGTTAATCAGGTATCTTATTCATATATGGTGGTGCAATCATCATCTCTGTTATTTAGGGGTCCGGTTGGAGGTATTATTTTTGGTGTGTAGAACGTGGGTATCACGTCTAGAAGTAGTACAACTTCATAGACCGTGGGAGTTCATTTTAGCACAAGTTTTGGGACATAAGGCAATACATCTTCTAGTCTATTTCTTGATATATGAGGGGGATCATGAGGATTAGGTGGTTTAGGATCCGGTGGTTCTAGAAGCAGAGGAAACACATGAGGTAATACAAGTTCTGGATCTAGTGAGTAGGGTCCACACCAACCCCAAAAATTATATTTTTAGATGTCTCTTCATCTCCTAGAATATAGAGAAATTGAAGATCCAGATGAGCATGTACATATGTGTGAGATACTATATCGCACGAAGGGGATTACAAATCAAGAGCGTAAGGTAAGCTAGTTTGTAACTACTTTACAAGGGTGCACACATAGTTGGTATAAGAAATATGATCTGAACCAGCCTTGTGTAGACTATACCACATTGCTTGATGATTTTTTGGTAGAGTTCCACATACCTGAGTTTGAGTAGAAGAACATCAATGTGTTGAAAGACATCAAACATGGCATGATTGAGAGTGTTTGGGAGTATGATGCATGATTTAAGAATCTTCTATCAAAGTTATCTTATGAAATTCACCCGAGTCATCATGCTTAATGGTTTGTTGGAGGTTTGATCAAACCCTTCAGAAGGGAACTCTTACAAAAGAATAATATAGATCCACATGAGGCATTTGAGGAAGCTTTGCATGTTAAGACAATTGGGAGTGTAGAAACTGGTGTCAGCCCATTTTTGGAGGCCGAGATTACATCTATGGATAAACAATTGGAAAAGTTATCGGCTAATTCAACTCACGAAACACACAGTGGCATTTGGTGTATGGATTATGAGGTAGAAGGACATACTAAAAATAGTTTCCCTCGTAAATCAGTGCATGCCATGTTTCTTGATTGTGAGATCTGTCACTTAGATCATGATTTAAGTAGGTTCCCACTATTTCAATGCGCGATAAAGAAGAGCATGTCTTGTTACTATAATATTAGTAGGTTTACCACTCACAATACAGAGAATTACAGGTTGATGGAGGGTGAGGTAGAGGTTGCAATTAACATGGAGGATTCAGAGGCCAAGGTTACGATGGTGGAAGAAGTGGATTTCCATAAGGAACATGTTATACATGTGGATCCCCTTATCCTTATAGGTGTGAATTCCCTCAGAATATTATTTGTTCTTTTTATGGAAAGAACCACAATTATGAAGAATTCTTGGATTTGTATGAGCACCTAAGTAAGAAGAACAAGTAGGATAAGGGCATGGGAATGGTTAGATTACATTGTAATGTGGAAGATCATTGGATGCCAAAGTTAGTGCCTGATCCTGAGATGGTGCCGATGCTAGTCACTACATGCACTGAGGCTGCGCATACTAGGGAAGTTATGAAGTAGAAGCCTATCATTATAAAAGAAGAGGCATTGTATGTAAATTATCTAGACCCTACTCATAAAAAATAAGTCTATTAAAAAACCATGGAGATTATTAGAAATATGTAGGATGAGATACAATGCTTAAAGGAAAAGTCACAGAAGCTGGAGCAAGAAAATGTAGTTGAGCTTCCTCACAAGGATGTTAAATACTTGAAGGATGTTTTTAAGATGTTGTGACAATAGAACATCATTCCTTTATGAGGGGAATGGTTAAGGGGGAAAATGTCACATGCTAGAGTTGAGCATGAGAGACATATCTTACATGCTAACTTACCTCCTCACAGTTTGGATTATGATAAAGAGGTCACTCTAAATGCAGTTGTTGATGGATGGCTATTAAGTAAAATTTTGATTGATACAGGTGAAAAAGTGAATGTATTCACTTTGAATGCATGGAATCAGATGAGGAGGCCACCATTAAAACTATATTAAAATGTTCTATTTATGGGAAATAGGACTAAGGCCATACCCAGTAAAGTCTTGAAGGATGCTACTATTGCTATACACAGGGCCAAGTTTACTAGGGCATTTGAGGTCTTGGCACTTGTAGAGGCCAATATATTTCTAGAATTACTTAGGTGCCCTTGGTGTTATTAAAATAATGTTAATATATGCTTCAATAAAGGATATATCAGTTTTGAGAACAAGGAAGAGTGCATCATCATTCCTTAACGGATGGAAAATCTGCACCTTATGTAAGACTTATGAGTGAAGAGGATCTAAGAAAAATTTATGTGTGCACCATTGGAGATCCTGAAGTACTTGAGCCATTAAAGGAAGGAGTTATTCAATGGGATGATGCACAGTCTATGAGTGATGCAACTAACTTTGCTTGTGACAACTGGGCACATGGGAATTATGGAATGATTGGATTTGAGATGAAGAGTGGAGTTATATGCACAAGTAGGCCACACTATATTAGGCATTTGGGTAGTAGCTAGCTACCAAGGTACACTGGTGAGGGAAATCCTAAAGTATTCATACGTGTCATGGAATCCCAATGGAAAAACCAAGTGGAAAGAAGGAATATGATAGTATATACACTACGTGGGACAACCACACACTGGTAGATGGTACACAAATATGGTATTTTAGAGTGGTGAGAGGTGAGAATCACCTTCTCTTCTATATTTCTTCAGAATAATGCACCTACCAAGACATGTGAATTCCATGGGAAGGATTTTTCTTCGCATCATGTTCAACAATGTGAGAGACTCTGGATAGAGGGGTAGGAGGCCTTACCACCTTCACTCTGGGTGCATAAATTCTAATTCATCTTGTGAGGTTGTGTGCATAAATGGTATGTTTATGTAGAGTTGAATAGAGAAACAAGGAATTAGAAATAACTGACTGTAGGTATGATTTAGAACTTTGACTATTTTTCCACTAAGCCTCCAGTGAATGAGGTGTTTCAGGGTATGAAGTGCTTGACTATGAGAGATAGTGAAAAGGATGAGGAAATTATTCATGAGTTATTAGGTGAGTCGAATTTGGAGTCACGATTTAAAGAAGAAGAGACAAATGTAGAATAACTTGGGCACACCTCCCTGGTGGTCTTCGTAATTGATGATGAAGAAGTGGAAAATATGGATTTTGAGAATACTGAGGGTATGCTTGAGGTCTTACACATTGTAGATGAGAAGGCACATGCATATCATAAGCCTATGAAAAAAATAAGGTCAACATTGGGACATATGCTGAACCTAAGGAGGCCATCATTGAAGATTATTGGTCTGAATCTAAGGTTGCAAAGATAATTGAGCTGCTGCGTGACTTCCAAGAATTATTTCCTAGAGGCTATCATGAGTTGAAATGGGTACATCACTCTTTCGGTGAGATGAGGATCAAGCCAATGGAAGGTGCACACCTAGTTAGGAAGAGGCCTTGCATGATGAATCATAATCTACGTGTCAAGATAAAAGAATGAGATTGATAAGATAATGAAATTTGGGATCATTGAGCCCATTGAGGAGTCATAGTGGGTAAGCCCTATGGTGATTAATATAAAGAAAGATGGAAGAATAAGAATTTTTGTGGATTATAGGGAGTTTAATGATGTATGTGTAATAGATCCCTTTCCCACACCTTTTATTTAAGATATTCTAGAAGGCATTGTAGGGTGCGAGATCTACTCCTTCAATAATGGATTTTTTGGATATCATCAAGTGAGGATTGCTAAAGAGGATAAGGAGATGATAACTTTCACTACTGAGTGGGGAAGTTTTGCACACATAGTTATGCCTTTTAGATCGAAGAATGTGCCTATAGTATTTTCACGCATTGTTGTGAAAGAATTCTAGGAATTTATTCATAAGTTATTACATGTTTACTTCGATGATGGGCTAGTGAAATATCACCATGATAATTTAAGACTTATGTTCAAGAGGTGCCAGCAATTGAGCATCTCCTTAAACATTAAGAAGTGCTTTTTTGCTAGACCTTTTGGGACTTTGCTGGGACACATTATTTGTAAAGAAGGTTTGTTAGTAGATCTTGCTAAGGTTGATGTTATTTTGGGCTTAGAGGAACCTATTAACTAGAGTGAGGTGTGTAGATTCTTGGGGCACAAAGGTTATTACTAAAAGTTTATCAAAGGGCATGCTAGGATTGTTGTGCACTTGGAAGAATTTTTAAAGAGTAAAGGTAAGTTCCATTGTGGTGAAGCACAACAATGTGCATTTGAAAGGTTAAAGGAAAGGCTTAATAAAAATCCTATTATGTGATTTCCTTCATGGACCAAACCTTTTCATGTACATGTGGACACCTCTGGCATGACCATTGGTGTGGTGTTAGCCTAGCCTGGAGATGATATTACTGATCATATTATTTTTTTCGCAAGCAGGAAGTTAACACTAGCTAAAAAAATATACAACTATAGAGCATGAGGCCTTGTCCATGATTTACGCACTACACAAGTTTAGACAATACTTTCTGGCTACCCCATTTATATTCTATACAAATCATATGGTACTTAAGTAGTTAGTGAAAAATCCTATTTCAACAAGGGCACATATGCTGTTGGATTCTGTTATTTTAGGAATTTAATTTTACATTGGTGGTTAAACCAGGCAAGAGTAATTCTGGACTAGATCATTTATCAAGGATTAACTCAGGAGAGGACACACAGAGCATTAAGGATACAATTTTGGGTGCCCAACTATTCAAATTAAACTGCACACCCTCTGACTTAGAATATATTGTTGTATTTTTGTGTACTGGTGTTGTACCCAAGGGAATGAATAGTATAGAGAAATAGCTTGCCATAAGTGCCGTGCCTTACATGTTGATTAGTGGAGACTTATAAAAACTAGGCTGGGATGAAGTTTTACACCTGTGTGTGCTTGAGCTTGAGCATGAAGCTATTATGGAGGAAGCTCATGGTGGGATTGTAGGTGGACATTATGTAGGAGATGCTACTGCGAGTAAGATTTAATTGGTTGGCTTATGGTGGGAAACACTTTATAAGGATTGTAAAGAATATTGTAAGGTATGTGACCATTTTCAGTGCCTTGGAAACCCTAGGCATAGAGATGAAATGACTTTGAGGCCTATTACTAGTGTAGAACCTTTTGAAAAGTGGGAAATTGAATTTATGGGCCCTATTTCCCCACCCATGCACAACACTAGATAGTGCTACATTATAACCTATACAGATTATCTTACAAGGTGGGTAGAAATGCCACCTACAAAGGATTACACGATAACAAGGTTTCTCTGGGAAAAAATTATCAATAGGTATGGATTCCCATTGATTTTGACAAGTGATAGGGGCACACACTTTTTAAATGAGACTATCAGGATATCATTGGCTGAGTTTATGGTGGAGCATCACAAGACAACACCCTATCATCCACATGATAATGGGACTCCTGAGGCTTTCAATAATATATTGGGACATACATTGAATAAGATTTGTGATGTTGGAATAAAGGATTGGGATAAAAAAGTCTCTAATTTACTTTGGGCATACCTGACAACATATAAAAGATTGAACAAAGCCATACCCTTTCGGTTGGTGTTTGGCGCAGAGGCTATTTTTTGCGTGGAATTTATGTTACCTTCTCTATATATTGCAAATGTAGGAGGATTGGTTGATGAACAAGAACATGAAGAGCACATTGATAAACTAATGCAATTGGATGAAAGGCATGCCATTTCTAGATGGAGTCAAAAGATAGAAAATGCTAGATAGAAGAAATGGCATGATAGGTATATTAAGGACAAGAACCTTGAATTTGGACATATGGTTCATCTTTATGACTCCAAGTTCTTACACCACCCTGGAAATCTCAAAGTGCATTGGTTGGGACCGTATGTTATGACTTACATACTTGATTCATGCGCTTTCTAGT
This sequence comes from Taxus chinensis, assembly GCA_019776745.2. Taxonomy (NCBI): domain Eukaryota; kingdom Viridiplantae; phylum Streptophyta; class Pinopsida; order Cupressales; family Taxaceae; genus Taxus; species Taxus chinensis. The sequence goes on from CM034146.1 coordinate 938,339,225, forward strand.
TACAGGTGATGGATGGGACACACTTACCCAATTACTTTAATGGGAGTAGGCTAAAGCCCTACTATAAATAAGTCTTCTTGGTGTTTGTAATAGGGCAGTATTTCCATTAGATTAGATTTCCTTTATTGTAATTCTTTATATGTGTTTTCTTTCCACGTTGCTATGCTTTATCAATTTATTTTAGTGTTTTGTGTAATAAGTGTGCTTACCGACCATACGCTGATTACTATCTATTGAATTCATGCGTAGAGGACCGCACATACTTTTAGTGTGGACTAGAGTAAATACATGATAAATGGATCAAGTTTGAACATTATATGGAATATGGGTATGCATAGTGAAATATTTTGTAGGTGTTGGTAAAGGTGTGGACACATAAATATTTCTCATGACTGAAGACCACATGTGAATGAATGGACACACAGTGTAAATGTTGTATATATCTTCCCCCAGGTAGATATAGACAAGCAGAAGATTATAGAAATCAAAGAAGCTCAAATCCCTGACATTTATTGCCTTGGCGCACGGAAATGGCGCATGACAATGAGTATTGACACTAAAATGTATGCGCCAAGGCACAGGAAAGTGGCGCACAGAAATGGATGTCAACAGGGTAAAGGATGTGCCCTTGGCGCACGGAAATGATGCATGACAATGAGTGTTGACACTAAAATGTATGCACCAAGGTGCAGGAAAGTGGCGCACAGAAATGGATGTCGACAGGGTAAAGGATGCGCCCTTGGCGCACGGAATTGGCGCATGACACAGAGTGTCAATAGGGAAAAATTTGCACCTTGGTACACGTAAGAGGATGTCGACACACACATGGATGCACCTATGGCGCACCTTCAGGAGGTGCAACATTTTGAGCGTTGACAGGAAGCTGACCCTGGCGCAGATATTTAGACGACCATAACTTTTGACTGGGAGCTCGGATTCATGCAAGGTTGGGATTTTTGGAAAGCTTACGAGGTCCTCTATCCAACTATGACTGGATATATTTAATCAGGTGAGAAAAAATTCTTAAAAATTCAAAATACAGTTCACCACTTTTGGGTTCGCTGGGGTTCTCACCTACCATCATAATGAGATGAATTAAGTGCATTCTGGAGGTGGTTGGGGCAGATTTCGAATTCCTCTCTTCTCCCTCTCTTTTTCCTCCTATAAATTGTAAGGAGGGGCTTCTTTCTAAAGGTTGGACATTTCTGTTTTGCCCCTTCCTTCTTCTCTTTGGCAGGTGAACTTGTGGAGTTAAAACCTCCCATTTGAAACTGTAATGCATCCTTGCCTCTTGGCATTTTGCAGTGTGTTGTATCAATCTTTGGAGCAAATTAATGCATGTCTGTGGATGATTCTCAACCCTCTATGTATTCATTTGCATCCCCCTGATCTTTCACTGTGAATCTAGCTATCTGTGCATGATCTTGCATTGCATTTTAATGATCTGTGTTTATTGGCAAGACATGTGTTCTTCATTTCTCGGTGCATCACCTTTGTAGTTTAGGTTTTATTTCATGCATTTTCTTACCCTGTCTCCTTGGAAAGTTAGATTAGGTTTTTAGTAAACCCTTTGCATTTTCTACGTGTGCATCTGAACAGAGGAATAGGAACTGGCCTTCATCCGGAGAGCTTTTCCATTTTCGCAATGTCCCACACTTGGGAAAAGCTCCATGTTATGCAATCGTACTAAGAGTCTCAACCCATCGTGTTGCAGACATTCAGGGGTGATGTGATTGACCATCAATAGTTTTGGCATGCCCGGTGGGACCAAGAGGTCATTCCACAGATTTGAAGGAACTTTCAAGAAATTCAAACTTAAGAAATTGTAGGTTTTACAATTTCATATTTTCACCTTCTGGGCTGAACTTTGAAATCAATTTTCAAGGACTTAACTTGCTCGAAACAAGTCAAAATTTCACCAGTTGATAGATTGAGGGATATATTCAAAAGGGTATTCTTAGATTTTTGAGATTTTGACTTTCAAAATTTCATGGTTTTTTGATTTTCGGATTTCGGGTTTTCGGAAGTCTGGCATTTTTGGATTTTCGGGACTGTCATTCCAAATCAAATTCCAAACTCTAAAATCTCAAAAATACAGGTCTTTTAAAATTCTATTTTTTAAATATTGTTAGGTTTGGTGTGTAACTTGGAAAAATTTAGATATACCCATTATTGGATTCAAAAGGACATTTAAATTCAGGATCATATAAAATGTTTCCTAAAATGTCCATCAGGAGCTCAAGATATCATCATCACAAGTTGCCCTATTAGAGTGTGTTTGGGACTTAGCCAAATTTTGAGAGGACACGTGTCTTCTCTAGGATCCTGGTGGGATTTTATGTCCCCAAAGTCCCTAAGGTCAGGTAAATCAACCTTGGAAAAATGTTCCCAGCCCCCATGTGACATCTGGGACCCTCATGTGACCTTCAAACTTGATAGTTCAGCCCCTAGGTGCATTTTTGGAGCTCAAATTCCTTGCCGTTAGATCGAAGACATGTGTCAGCTCTAGGACCACCATGAAATTTTATGTCCCTCATGTCCTTGAGGTCAGTGAAAAAAAACATGTAAAAATGCACCCATCCCCTATGGGGATTCCTTTGGTTATCCACGTGACCGAATTTCAGCCCCCAATGCTTCTAGTGTTTTTTCAAGCAAATCCCTTGCCGTCGGATCGAGGACATGTGTCATTCTCTTACTCACCATGGAATTTGATGTCCCTCACATCCCTGAGGTCAAAGACATCAGACATGAAAAAATGTGCCCCACCCTTGCATGAGCATTTATTTTAATATTCAAATCCAATACTTAGCCGGTTTTCCCCCTCATTTCTCCTTCATAGCTTCTCACCATGCCATGGCCTTGTTCTTTCTTGTCCAGACACCCGGTATGCCATTACTGATATGAACTAGATCCATCATGGTAACCAAACTCTCCACACCATGAAAACATAGAAATATCAGAGAAAAAATTGTTGAAGAAATGAAGAAGGAGAAGAAAATGAAGGTTTTTTGACAGATAAACGTGAAGTCACCCGATCAAGAAATCTTCATATCTCACAAGATACAAGTCAGATCGAGGTGCCGTCTTCTGTAGGCTTCCAAATTTTTCAATATGATCATGATGCAACAAATGGGAGGTCAAATGATGCTCTTAATTATTTGTTCCAACAAAATCCTCACTTCGTGCACTGACTCACATTCGTTAGATTTCCCATCATTATGGCAATGGAAACGAGTTAAAAAATTGGACACGAGCTCCAAATAAAAAACTTATCACAATGGAGTTTTTTTCATCACAAATGGAGATAAAAACTAGACCTAAAAATTTCAAGCTCCATTAATGGTAGCCATGGCAGCTCTGTGCTTGAAGCCACTGCCAGGTGAAAATTTTAAATTTTATTTCCTGACATTCTAGTGGGAAACATTATGTGAAATTAGGAGGATGTAACTGTGAAGAAAAGATGAATCCAAAAAAATAGACTCCATTGCAAACTGAGCACTGGAAAACCACTTTCTAAAAATAGTAAGATTTCCTACACATGCTTGCTATTTTTGGTAAGTCTTCATCAAAAACAGCTATGGAAAAGGCAGTGTGCACTGAAGACCTCCAAGAAGCCAAAATGATTATCTAGAGTAGAAAATAGTGAAAATGATCACTTACTAAAAATAGTAAGTCCCTTATACAAGTGCTTACTAAAAATAGTAAGTCACCCCAAGAAGTGGTCAAAACAAAGGTAGTGTGCGCAAGATCGAATGAGGGATTTCATCACATCACGATGGTCAAGAAGAGGAAAAAATCATCTCTCACTAACAATAGTAAGCCTTCCATCTGGGACACTTACTATTAATAACAGGTTGTTCTCAAAGGGAAAGTTTGGCACAATGAGACATAGAGGGGTGATCATTTCAGGGAACTGGATAATGTTTGTCAACACTCACTACATAGCTTGGGTCACAGGTATATCATACACAGGCTAGGAGTTGTGGTCATCAGTGGAACATTTCAATCAACTTGGCAAGCATTCATGAGCTAATTTGAAGGAGTTTCACAGTGTGTAAGGAGTTCAAAGATTCAAAGTTTCACTGCATTTGGATCTTTCCATCAACGAGGACAAACAAACTTCATCAAGAATGACATCTCCTCCTCCTCCTCTTCTTCTTCTCTCTCTCTCTCTTTCTCTCTCCTCTTCCCCCAACTTTCTCCCACTTTCCAATATTCTAATTTCACGTTGGGGTTGCACTTTTTCATGTCCTAATGTTCCTAATGTAATAAGTCACCTTTATGTTATAAAAAGGGACTTAATATTCTCCTAGGAAGTTGAAAAGTTTTAAGTTGCACAAGGACATATGAAAAGCCATTGGGGGTAGACGATAAGTCACCTCTCATTTTATAAATTGTAATGCCATTCCCATTTCAAGGGGTTAGCGATTGATCTTGTAAACTCAAGAGTGCATTGTACCTAGAGAAAGCAAATGAGATAGCCATTTTCTTCTACTCTCCTCCACTCTCAAATTTCTTCCATTCCCACACTATGTACAACTTTTGTTTAAATAATCAATACGAGAAGAAGGAGTTTCTATCTTTCTTTGACTAAGGTATTTCTTGATACTTTGTGATCAATAAATTCTATTTGGTCTTTTTGTTATTTGTAGAGTTGTTTCTTCTCATGAATGCATGTGTTGAAATTTATGACTAGTGTGTGTAGGAATCTGATTTCCTACCTGCAAAATTAGCTCTCATACCTCTTTTCTCATTCCCCTTTCCCACTCTTCAGACAAATTATTCCCTAGAAAGAGATTGCTAGCTTTTCTAAAGGGTCAGTGGAGTGCCCTTGTTGGATTCCTGGTCGAAAGGCCACCAAAGAAATACACATTTTCTCGTGTATTCATATACGACAACTGCACTGGTTAAGTAGAGGGACTTAGACTCCCAGAGTGTTGATGAGAAATCCACAAGTTTTTCCACCTAACAAATTTTCTCACCAACACATGCCTAGGGTTAGAGAATTCACATACAAATATTTGTCATGGATATGCACAGTTTACCACTTCCCAAACATAGCAAAAACTATTACCTCAAGCTCCACACAAGGTCCTTGACCATTATGGTCACCTCCTCATACTCAGTGCAAAAATAATAGACAATATGGCCACCTCGAGTATGTACATACAATTTTTTATCCTTATATCTTGATATAAGGATCAAGTAAACCACATGTTCAGACTCATCTCGTGATCATTTACAACATATAACATAAGGTCAAGTGTATCCATCAAGACAAGTACAACATCTAACACAACTCAAGTAGATATAATAACCAACTTCGATAAATAATGCATCCAAAAAATCAATCAAACTTAAAAACACCCACTTCCTGGAAAAACCTAGAGAACTCAAACTTTAACACAATACATAATACCACCAAATAGCCCAGAGATGACCATCAAAAAACTTGAAAAATCCAAATCTATCCTAGTTCACAGTATACTCAATTTTAATATCAATCTTAGGGGTTTTTCATGATCCAAACACAATGACACAATCCATTTTCTCTAGATAATGTAGACAATGAATATTGTCTTAGAAAACCACCTATTTCCTTCACTTTTTTTTGATTCTCCAGATCATCCAAATATGCAAGAGAACGACATACTTAGAGATCAAAGGACATGTAATAACAAGCTTGAAATAACTCAATATTCCAATAAAATACAACCAAATAATGGAAATTAATTACCATAATGATATTTTATACCATGTGAGAATGTGGGCCAAGATTGAGAAATAATAATATATAAACAGAGTAATGTTGCAAGTGAGAGGAACCAAGCATGGGCCAATAGATAACTTGTATTTCAGAATGCATGAAAAATATCCTTACAAGAGGTGTATAAATAGGAGGTGGGGAAGTTTAGCCATCACCTAAAAAGGTGGAGAAGTGTAACATTCATCTATCTCAATGACACCCAGGCAAGATAAATATATGTGTAGGAAAACCATAAAATGGAATTAAAAACTAATACTAACATCTATTTTGTCCCACAATTTTCATGTACATTTTCACCATCATCTAACAAATGGTTGTAATCATCTAGGCTTATAAAAGGATATTTTCCTTATTTTTCTAAATATTTTATCTTCTTTCCTTTTGTATTGTCTGCAAGATTTTTGGCTAATTAAAATCTTAATTCTCATAAATTAATGTCTCATTATCATCTTCAGATACATTTTCAACAATATATTTCTCACCTTAACTTTCATCAACCAATAAAGCATCATCCTCTTATTCAAGCACATCATCTAATTTATCATAGTCATATTCACCATCACTCTGATATTGTGCATTAATATCATATTTATCTTTAAAATCTTCAACTTATTAATTTGCATTATCATTACCCCATAAAAACATCCTCATCATCACATTCAACTATTACACCATCTCATGTGACTTCATCATCAAGTTCCTTGACTTTCCTCTTCTTGGGATTTTGTTTTGATGAGCTACTTGATGAGGGTTGTCAATCCTCTTCATTAAATAATGTCAATCCAAGTCTAGTGTTTAAAGGAAATAAACAATAGGAGAGATAGATATCTGGAAAATGGGCACTTCTTCCAAATCCACGCTTAAAGGAATTGATTAGCACACTTGTAGGAATTTAAATGTAACAATTGCATGAATTGAAAAGAAAACATAAACATAGAAAACACATGCATGTTCACAACAAACTATACAACAAAATAATAATTACATGCTAAAAATAAAAATACAACAAAACTATGATTACAATATGAATAAAAAACATAAACACATAGATCCATCTTCCTTGGAATGAGTTTCCATATCATTCTTCAGAAGAGGATTTTTAATCTACACTTATTTACAAACTAGATGAAACGAAACCTCAAAATGAATTTATAAAAATAATGGAGATTACATTATTTTGTGTGGAATGTTGCATTTATAATTTCATGCTTCCAACCCACTCTTTATTTTAAGTCATACATCTCAATTAAATCTTATCAACTAAGATTTCAATCTATCCAAAAAGCATCAATCTCCACAAAATATGGAGAGAACTTATCTATCTCTAACTAATAATCCAAATCACTTATTTTATTATTCAGAATCAAAATGAATATTGATTCTTCCTTATTTTAAAAATAATAAAACAATTATAGAAATATCTATTTCTATAATGACTTCTAAAAATAGATAACAATGCTTTCTCAAACCTCCCTTGGAGCTATGCTCATCTCTGAAACTCTAGTATTCATCTTTGGAGCTTTAATGCCCAAATATGAAGCTATAATGTTCAAATCCGAAGCTATAATGTTCAACTCTGAAGCTATACTGGTAGAATCCAAATCCATATTGGTAGACTCTGAAGTTAGATTGGTAGATTCCACAGCCAGATCGATAGACTTTGAAGACAGACGAAAATGACTATAGCTTTTGCATGAACTCGAATTAAGATGATTCTAGTTTTGAACTTGCAAAATTTTTCAAGAGGAAACTGAATATGCAATTAGATTTGGATTTGGGTATATTCTCGATAACTATTTTTCACTTTTCCTGAAACCTATACTAAGGATTAGCTCATATAACTACTGAAAATTTCCAGAGCTAGTATGATATGGAACTCCAGAGCTTTGAATATTCTCCATAATTGTTCTTATATGTGTACTCTTCATGCTTAGAATACTTTATACCTTATTATGGACTATATTTTCATAAACCGACACCTTTTCCCCAATAATCATTATAAATAACTAACAAAGAGATAATAATAAATTCTAAAGAAATAACCATGATATATACTCTCTATTTCATTCTATATGAACCATAATTTCAGAAATTACGTTTGGATCCACTTTATGTAATATATGCAAGGTAAAAGAACATCAAATATTGTATAAAATGGGCCATTCCTTGGGCTCATCACTACCCTTTGCCATATAAGCTTATCAAAAGTAGTATCTTCAAGAGACACTTCTTCTTATGCCAAATATAGGAGGTTAGGTCCCACTAGAGGTGACATAATATGAATATTTATTGCAAGTTTTATTTGGTATCTATCACGCCATTTTCCATCTGATTATTTGTCAGCTTTGGGATTCTTCTTGATAAATTTATTATTAAAATCTCCCAATGATAGATCTCTAAAATGATCACCATTATAGGCAATATTGTTACTTAAAATAAGAGTTCAAGCCATTATTTCAATAGAAAATTGGACATGTAATGTAAAATTTGTGAGTTCCCACCACAATAAGTAGATCCCCACATGTGAGGATTATAGTATCCACGTATAGGCTATGCATTCTTTTTTGCCTTTTTCATGAGACCCAATTTTTGTGTCTAATCTATTTTTAGAAGAATTTAAATGATTTGACTGTAGATTATTATTCAATAAAATTCCAAAAATATCCTCATCCTCACTTCTACTAGTACAAAAAGAGTCTTCATATGCTTCAATTAGTGATGAATTGATTTTTTATTTTCAAATTATTCAATCATTCCCCAAATTATGTATGCATCTCCTTCCAAAATAATTTTCTTGATTTATGAAAAAGTCCTCTAAGAGCATTAATGTAGTGTTAAATGGAATATCATTTTATCTCATTTTCAAGAAGATTATTTAGTGATAGACAAATTTCATCAAACATTAACCCACATGATATGAAAAATTAAACATATAACAATGTTATGTTTTCAGTAATTTATCTCAACAGTGTTTTTACATTGTTAGAACTTGTCTAAACACAAAAGAAACAAGAGCCTTGAATGTAATAATGTTTGATACACTCTATATTGCAGAGAAATATGAACACCCTCATATTTTATCTCAATCTCTAGTCAGTACTCATCATTTAACTAGTGTTACCGATGTTAGATGTTCCTACCCATCTACAGAGAGCATGAGTATTTGATCCTTCTAGATATTGAACTTAGTCCTATGTTATATTTATATTTTTATCTATCCATTTTCAAATTTATGAGTATTAATTTGGAATTATTTTATCACCTTGTAGGATATTTGAGAAAAAACATATTCATGTTAGGTGGGTTAACTCAAAATGAATTTGAATAATGTTTGAATTGGGCCATGATCAACACCTTAAAACACATTCTCATAGATATCTTTGTCATGTCATCACATCTGACATGGAACAATAGGACCTAAGGAATGTTTCAAGAGTTCCTCTTGGACATGATATGGATGACATGGATGGAATTCCTTTCTCAAGTAGTCTCCTTCGCTTCATTGTGTATGGCATAGAACTGCATAACATGAGGAATAGTTCCACCAGTTCCACCATGGGTGCACTTTCGGTAATTTGAGTGATGTAGGATCCAAAAAAGGGTGAATTTATTATAAAATTTTATGTGTGAGATATCAGGAAATTTCCTTTAGATCATTATGGACATAATTTGAGAAATTCCTCCAAAATTTATTTAACTTTAAGACATCAACATATGGCTTCAATATCAACATAAATATCATCTCTCTTTATAACCAAAATAGTTGTACTACTTGGAGGTATTTTCAATGTAAAACTTACATTACCCTGATTTCATCGATCATTTTCCTAAGTACAAAATTCACACTCTTAATTACATAATGTTCAAAGTGGTGCTATCATCAAATGAGGAATAAAAACACTCTCTTCAATTAGAGATGTTATGTATGGTTTTAATAAATCCCATTTCATATGAAATGACAACACATGTCCCTTATAACCATGTAGATTGTAAAAATTTCAACCCCTCAACTTCATATGGGTGCAAAGTGCCTTTATGCAAAAAACCAACCAAGTTGGATGCAATCAAGTATATCACCATATCGTAGAACTCATGGAACTAGCGAATGTGAGGAATGTTCCTTTAGTTCCAATGAGGAGTGACTTATCCAATTTAGGCTTTGTTTTTCCAATAATTAAAACATAAAAAACAAGGCTTTATGGTGGAATGGGTTTTTAAAAATATAAGGAGTGAAATGATTTAAGTTTGAAGGGAACATTGACCAACTAGGTTAAACAAGCTTACATGGAACATAAATTGCATATTATTTTTATCACCGAGTCTTGATTCAGGTTTTGAGTATTCATGTCAGGTGGGTCGACTTAGACCATGTTGGTAAAGACTATTGGGGATTTAATGATTAGATGAAACAATATAAATTTTTGAGGTCATTTATCATGCTAAGGATATATTGAACCTAGGTTAGGTGAAATTTTGTACATACAATGTTCATATTCAAGACTCATCTCTTGGATGATTTTGACACAAAGGGGCATAAATTTGCATGTTTCAGAAAATCTTGTTTTGTGTGACAACATAAGGAATGTGCTATAAGAGTTTAGAAGATATAATTTATAAGCAATTTACTAGTGTGATGACATATGATAAATAAATATTGTTCATTCCTACAAGATTATCAAAACACACTATGTGAAGGTAAAAATTATCCTTACAGTGTTGGATCATGCTCAAAATGCTCATCTTGATATTTGGATTTATTTTAACACGGGGAACCTTTATATAGGATATGTGCTTAAAATAACATAAAGATTAAAATAAGAATGAATCACCCAATGATTAATGAATGACAATTTTAACAAGTTAAAATCTACCAATAGACTATAGGTTTGGGCATTTTTATAGATAATTAGAGTATATTTTAACTCTAGTTTATATTATTCCACATGTTTCTTAGGTGGTATCTTAAAGAATCATATTTTAACATAATTATGGGGTTACCAATAGTAAATTAAATTAATTGATAAAAAATAGTGTTTTGGGTGTTTAGGAAAAAAACCTACTTTCTTTACTTAAGCAAGGAAACGGTGAAAAAGAGGAACTTATGGAGACTAAAATTAAAGAATCAAATATTTTATAACTCTTGGAAAAATTTAACACTCTAAATTACTATGTGTAAATAAAATATTGTAGACACATAAATTTTTTTAATTTACCACTTCATAATGTCAGTATCGACTTAATCCTAAAATCGTGACTTGTGCATACATTCCAAGCTCAATTGTCAATAATGATCTCTATTTAATCAATTTTTCTCCTAATTACATGATTTTCCATTAAAATAATTTCTTGCATAATTCCATAATAGTCTATCATTCTCATGTTTCATGCCAAAAAAAATTCCAGCACCACTCTCCTTGCTTGTACAAGATAGCCAAATATGGAACAAAATGTAAAATTGTTTAGTCCAAAACTAATGGTTTCATCCCAAGACACCCAAAAACCATTTTATCAATTTAATATTAGTAATGGGTGTTAATTTTCCTATAAGTAATCCTTAATGAAAAATTAAATCTATGAAATCATGTATAAGTAATTCAAATGCACTCATTTACTTACTTGACATTTTCAAGATCACTACTTACAAATATCATTCCAAAGTTCCCAATACTCTCTTAAATTTCCTTAAAGTAGTAGTAAATAATAGGAGAAACCAATACATAGGTTTTAAGCACTCCAAACCAAGTTCAAGAGTCTAACTTCCCATGTTTCAAGCCCTCCAAGAAAATTGAATCACAAGCATGCCAAGTCATTGCAAATATTATCAAGTGAACAAGTTATCAAAGATAGTTGCATCCACATAGATATCACATCACTAGGTAAATAAATACACGTGATTTGAGGCCTTTTTTTGAGTAGTTATAACATAAGTGGTGTAAAAATTTCACTTCAATCCAACTACTAACTGTTTTATAGGGTTTGAAGATATTTTGGGTCATATAGAGGATTTCACACATTTTCTAGACCTAATAATTCACAGAGAGACATATTCCAATTGGTCTCAAAAGAATATAAAGTTACATAATGTTAACATCTCACCATACAAAATTACCAAATAGGTACAAAACATCTAAATACTTTCCTACATAATCAACTGTTTCAGCCATGTTCATCTTATGCTTATAGAAATAGAAACAAATGAGACCATTTCTAGTCTTATCATCCTTCTTCCATAGCTATATTATATTCTAGAGTATAAAATTAGATAAGAGCATCCATCCTCTTTTTTATTCTTATATTTAGCACATGTTCTTATGGTTCCATCTTCTAAATTATTGTTCTGTAGGTATATTTTGATTGACACATTGATATTCAATTAATTAATATGAATATATATCATGTTTCTAACCCTAATCTTGAATTTAAATAATAATCCACACTTATGTTTTTGAATTAAATCATTTGGTGAACCCACTTGTTGATCAAACCCTTAACCTATTTGGCTTTGTTCACCATATTCTAAATTATGCATTTTATTACAAATCCTTACGACCCTTTTGTATGTTTCTTCTCCTCATCTTAGGGCTGATTACCCTTTATAATTTCATGGAGTCCTCTACCTATTACTTGCTTGGCCAATTCAAAAATATAAGTGTGAAAATTTACTTGATTTAGTTATTTCAAAATAAATTTGCATGTAAAGATAATCTTTATGGGGGTGTGACAACAAACAAGTCCCTACCAATGTAGAATCATAATATGCTACATATTTTCTCCATAAATTGTTCCTAAGAATTCCATTCAATACAAAGGTAACTAACTCCTCTCCCCTCCTTGAGACTTTCCTTACATATGACCAAGCAATTGTACCTAGTCTTGAGAATACACATGATACATGTCCTAGTGATTATGAATATGATACTGATTCTAGTGAAAATTTAATTAATAGTTGAAATGATGGTAAATAAAATGATAATTCTATTCCTCTTATACATTATAATGTGCCAAATATTTGCAATGAGTATCTTTCCCTATTGAAATAAAAAATGTTACAAATGTATACAACAATATTTCTCCCATTGTAAATAATGCACATGTTTCTCCTATTTACGATACAAATGAATTGTGTACTAGTATCAATGATGCTTATCTAGATACTACATGTGTGAAGATGCCTAAAATTGGAAATTTGTATTTTAGAAATGATATGTTTGGATTCATCTTTACATTATTACTCGTGCACACATCCTAAACCCAGTTGAATTATCTATCTCCCAAATGACTTTCTTAACTCTACAACCTACCTTGTCATTCACATACTATATTTGATTTATCTAAAGTAGTATATCACTGATAGACATATCCACTAATATCTAGCTTAACCATCATGGATTTCTTATTCAAAACTGTATGGTTCAAGATCAAGCCATAATACATTTTGGTCTGACCCATATTGTCACCTCTCTCACTCTCCAATGACTCTTTTCCTAATTTGTTTTCTTGTAATTTCTTATCCTATAGGTCAACATTAATGCAAAATTTAACCAATTAAATCCTACATGTGAAAGTTTAATACACTTAAGAACACACATGACATTCTCAAGAGCACTTATTGTAAAATACACTCATATATGACTCAAGTATCTCCTAAATCTTCCAAATAAGTAGCACATATTTAAGAGCAGTCACCACTCAATTCTAAAGCATTTAAACTAGGTTTAAGAGTGTATATTCCCCATCTAAAATCTTTTAAAGGTCCTAGATCCATGTCATTAAAAAAAAATTCAATAAAAAAATATCAATTTTACTAAGGTACAAACAATATAACATTTGAATCATAACACACTATGCAGGGTACATTCTACTTTGTCTATAATTGTGGTTGTTACTATTTCTTTGAAGAAGCATAAGGGAGACATATGGGGTTGTATTAGATTTGAATATGTAATTACACATATGTGAGGATAACTACATGGAGTTTTCACCTACTTGCAAGGGGATGTAATGAAAGACTTAGATTAGTTTAGTAAGGGTTGACCACCAAGGTTAGTCCAACTCCACCACACACTGAGTTATCCATTTGTTATCTAATTATGTTCACGAAGATATAGTACATGTATACATGGTTTTATCTATTTAAAGTGAATATAATGAAGTGTCATAGACTGGAAAACCCTAAAATTGGACACCGAAGCATATTTCTAGGCTATCAATGAACACTAGAAGTTATATATTCTATCCCCATCTAAAAATGTATATCCTAGTACTATATTGTATTACACCCTAGTAGAGTTTGTATAGTTTAATTTGTAAGAAAAATTTCAAAGAAAAAGTATTCCTAAATCCTTACTAGTTTTCACATCGATTCTGCACACCTAGATCACATATGCACCTATTTTTTGAGCTAAGTAATCTTCCCTCTTTGTGTTTTAAGCAATCATTTTATTGTTTATATATGACACATGGTATTAAAAGCTATATTTTATCTTACAAATTAATGTTTAAAAATTAATTCATAATATTCATAGTAAAACCTTACGAATTTTAATAAATAAGGAAATAAGTCCATACCAAACCCTTATTTATTTATGTTGTAAACATTTTTTGAACTTTACCATTGCTCAAACCTTAGGTGGCCCTAGGTTTTATCCTCCTTTATTTGGTATCTAGTCCCTTTTTTAGCCCTGGGCTTTATCTATCTTTTGTGTCTCCACGACTCATCCCAAATATTTTATGATATTGGTCTTAAGCCTAGGGTATCATTCCTTCATACTAATATGGGCTAAGATCCCTTTAACCAAGTCTATGCCCATGCAGATATTAAGATATAAGACCCCCATGTTGATTCCACTTGCCTCTTGGACCAACCTCAAATGACTCATACTTATATTTATGTACAATCTAAGATCATTTCCTATCACTATGAAACATCCAAGTGCCCTTGCACATTCTATCTAATCAACACACAATGACATTAATACAATGTGCCATAATCAACTAGTTGGGGGAAATACACCTTTACCCCCACAACTGTATGCTCTTTTTACTAATCTTAGTGCTCCAGTTAAAGGGTATGATATATTGGATCAATTAAATGATACCCTTACTAATATATATATTTTTAAATTACTTGAGAAACCACTTGGTTACAAGTACATTTTATATGGGGCCTTGCAATTTATCATTTTACGGAGTGATACTCAGTATTCTTCTTTTGCATCCATCGTGGGCACATTCAAAACCATGGATAAGGTAATTAATTTTAGCCCTATCAGAATCCCTCCTAAGCACATTATGGCTCAATGTCCACCACTACTTATTATTTCTTTAATTTAAAGATTTCTCAATGAGTGTATTTTATTGATAGTGGATTTGGTTTGAATATAAGCCCTAGTTATTTTTTTGAAACAAATGGGTATTTTAATTAATATAATTGACGAGACTAGTACAAGTATGTGAGGATTTGATAATATTACATGATTTATATTGGGTAACATTACTTCAAATCTATTATTCGTCCCTAATAATATCCCTACTACATTCCATGTTATGGATAATTATCTTAAATACAATATCCCTCTTAGGACACCCTTAGATCCATGTTATGGAATCTATTCCAGTCAATTTGCATCAATGTGTCAAATTTATACATGATGGATATGAGTACACTATTTTTGTTGATAAATAACCTTTCAAATATTACAGGATTGACACCTACGCTTATATTGAGCCTATTATTACCCCTTTATCACAACCCATTCTATATGGATATATTACACACATATGTGGTTGGTGAATCAAGTAAAACTTCTAATTATATACCTTTTGTGCCACCACTTGTTGAGAAAACCACGAGTTCATTTTTTCATCTACAAATGAGGTCCCTGATGGTCACTCTCACTCTGTACTATCTCCTCCACCTACTACTACCACTCCTCTTGACTTCTTGGTTAACGTAAAGTGGAAACATGACATTGTCACTAATTATGTTGATAACGATGATGATATTATAAAACTTATTGATGAGAGTTTGAAACACTTAATTTACCATATATCACTCTCTTTTTGTCTCCATTAGCCCTAGGAATTATCAACTTAAGTCCACTATGAAAGATACTAATGACTCTATTCCTACACTGTTATTTATTTCTACCACATATATTACTACTACGATGTGTACTATTTCTCATCCTAAGACTTATGTAATACATTTGAGCCCACTTGATGAAAATTATGTTGATCATGTGACGAAAACTATAGATATCCCTCATATTATGTATAATGATGTTAATATACTTATTCATATGCCTAATTTTATTCAATTATCATCCCTGAACATATAAACACATTATAAGAGCTCTTGTCTCTCTTAGTTGATCATGAGTTATTGAAACTTCCTACCATATGACATTGCTTTAATAAATATCTTTCCTAACAATAGGGAAACCCATTTTTTACCATCATCACATATCTGTACATGACACTAACCATTTTAAATCCTTGATAACTAAATAAATTTAATAAAATCCAATGGTATGATCAGTATAATCCTTGATACATTGCCGAAGATAAAACAACCACATTCTATTGATGCAACAAATTTAAGAAAGTGGCCTCTCATTGACACATTTAATAACACATTTTATATCCCTGGTAAATACTGGGAACATGTCCTACTTAATTTGAATACATAGCATAATATTTGTACTTATTAAGCATTGCAAATCCTTGACCTTACCCATCATATATCATGACATTCCTTTTCACATCTCATCACTTTCAAGGTAATATTATGGTCCTTGTTTATTTTCACTCACATTTAATCATGAATAAAGTATGTATTACCCTCCCCTTTCCTTGGTACAATCTTGATTGTAGTGTTTAAAATTTATTATTGATGAACACACTCTTAATATTACTTTCCCTTTTCTTTACATTTTTGTTACTATTTGGCATGATGATCTTCCATATTACCAACATAATTTGACTCATTGGAAATATATTATATCTTTAAAAGGGCCACCTTATACATGATGAAGAATACATTATGACACTGTACCAATTTCAAGAAATGGGACACTTAAACCACCCTTGTTTTTCAAAGCTTTATTATAAGGTTTATCTAGGACCAGTAGGATTTGATCCTAAAGAAGAATTATTTTCTTGATGTTGAATAGCTCGTGATAAATATATAGTCATTCCAAATATATAAAAACATTTAAATAATAACATAAATACAAAAACATTAAAATATTAGCCAAAAATATAAAAATTATCACCTACATGTGTCTTGAATTGTTAGCTTATTACTTTATATATGTTGTTTTTCATACATCTAGATAGATATCATATTTCTATACAGTTTTTACACAAAGTTGTTCACAAGGTAGGTTGATCTTGAAGCAAGACATACACAAATAAATACATGATTAAAAGTGCTAGCCTAGACCCTTCCCACTTTACCCTGATTTTCATGACATGAAGATTCCCAATCCAAAATCCATGCATTTTTTCCATGTTACATAAAGTTCCCATGTAGTGAATGTGGGATTAAATTTCATGGACTATATAATGTGAGCCACTATGTGGAACTTAATTTTTTACTGACTGATTTCAAGATATGAGGCCACCAATATCCCAATTTTATGGACCAAGTTTTAAGGAGAACCTAATTCCAAAACTTCTGCAAAATCACCCATGACCACAAACCATAACGAACAAGTCAAATGCTAAGTGGTCCTTAACCATTTCTTAATTTAAACATGTAATCCTTACGCAGGGGACAATGGAGCAGTGGAATTTGAGTGTGAAGTGGTGTGGGGACAAGGTTAGGGGCAACAACAGAGACATAAGTGGAGAGTGGTGAGAGGAGTGGCGTAGTGGGAGTAGAGCCTCAAATTACCATTGCTATGATTTTTAATATTATATATATATGTAGACACCCTAAAAAACATTCATATTTCTATATTGCTTCTACCCAATTAGAATTAATTAAATTAATTTTATCCTACTATATTACCCCCTTTAGAATTAATTAATTTAAATCTATTATGCCTTTAGAATTAATTAAATTAATTCTTAATACCTTTAACTAATATAATTAAACATTTATTTATTTAAATGATTAATTATCTCCTCACACTTAATAACTAATTAAATTGGTTATTTAATTCCATCTATCCTAGTTAACTCCACTTAGACTCCCCTTCTAGATTCGTAGAAAGGTGGGAGCAATTGAGTTGTATGTGTAACCACCTTCGTAGGTGTAACTTTTGCCATCCAAATTTCTATTACCCCTTCAAATATGCAATTCTACAGACCAAGTCTACTTTTTGTTCTAGGTAATTATAATTATTAACCTAAAACTTAGTCAAACTTTGATCCACCTTTCATGTCCTCACCCTTAGCTATAAAAGTAGACCATTTCCTTTGCAAACTCATCCCTGAAATCTTATGTAAATTATAACCAAATTTTGCCAAATTTTCCTCCTACATCCTTGTGTATCCAAGCTTGTAGAATTTGTAAATCCACTTTGGAGAATTGATCAAGAGTACCCATAATTCAAACATCTTAAGACTTTATAAGCCCAAGTGTTGCACAAATCTTCTTGAGGTTTGCAAGAAAGTTACAAGAGATATATATTGTGTTTATTTTCATTTAGCTTTCATTTTCTCATAATTTTTCATTTCTCACATTTTTGCACACCTAGTGGGACATCCCACATTTAATTTAGCACTTTTAGTTTACCTTTTAGTAATCTAACATTGTTTGTGTGTTCTTTTAACCTTGTTGTCCAAGTTTCTGGTTCTCAAGTGAAGCACAGAAGTAGCAAAATGAAAAAATCAACTTTTTTACCATATTTTTCACGTTTAAAATTTTCCATAAGTCTATGCGCTAGCATTCCCAATCTCTACGCTTGTGTACATGTGTGTACATTAATGGTCATCTGCACACGTTTCCATCACAATATATGTACTACCATTAATTTTTTTTATTACACTAGTGCACATAGTTGAATGCTAGTGCACTCAATAAAAATCCTTTGTTACACTAGCACATTCAATTGCATGTGTTAGCGTATCACTGAGAGCGTTAGCATAACCCATCTTCTATAGGCCATAAATTTTGCTCCCCGAACTCGAAACAACTCCATTTTTTTATGGAAAGGTCTCAAGATGAACTATGCATATGACACATACGTTTTTTATTTGAACCTATAGAAAATTTATGGTTTTATTTCTCATAACACTTGTCATTTTTTTTACATGTTGAATTCATTTTTTTTTCTACAAATTGCTAAATTTTGTGTGTAGGTTTCCATATTTTATTTCCAAATTTTTATTTATTTATTCTCTAAACATAACAATCTCACGCATATGCTCTTACCTCACACTTTATAATTGATCTTGGAAATTAAAAAAAAGATCATTTTAAGGTGTTATTTAGTATTAATATACCATCTTATCTAATCATAATAAGCTCACACATACGTTATTTCCTTGCACTTATTAAGTGATCTTGGAAATTATAAATGTGAGTTTATTTCTTGTGTTTTTTTATGTGTCTACCTCAGGAAAATTTACTAATCCTTATTTGCAGGACCAGATCTAAAGGAGGTTATTCTAAAAAACAATAAAACTAATAATTACAAGTTACCATTGATCGATTCAAGCAAACCCCTTTATCACATTTTAAATTTTTTTATGAAATTAACTTTATTATTTTTTTGTAGTTGGGATTATTCCCTTCTTTTGACATTATTGTGGGAAGTACTTGACCATGGGTCAGAAACTCATTCTAGGAGTAATACAAGAACCCCAAAGTACCAATGTAGTCAGAACCTTGAGTGTATTGGTTTATGAAACAAGAGCCTCCACCCACTTGACTAGTACACCTATTGTGAAGTTAGAGTCACGAATATCCATAGTGGCGACCACAGTGTGATTCATTTGAGTAATATATTTACTCATTGTATAAAAGGGGGTAAAGTAAAGCCATAAACTGAAAATAGTATCACACTCACTAGGATATATTGCTAACACTTAGAGAGAGAACCGTACTAGGAATCCATGCCTTGTCCAAGACAATATAAGGTAGAGGTCCAAACATCCATAAACAAAAACTTTGTTTTCACTTTTTTATTTTCCTTTTTTTTTCGTGTTAGTGAGTTGAGTTCCACACTTGTATCATACATTCTCATTTTTCCAAATACTCCTTATTTGGATCAACTTTTGTGTCATTTTCAATTTTTTTTTTATATACTCCTTATTTGGATTAAATTTTGTGTTTTTTTCAATTTTCCAAATACTCCTTATTTGGATTCATTTTCTTATCTTCTCCAATTTTCCAAATACTCCTTATCTATACTCATTTTCATCTTTTTAAAGTCTTAGTAAAGTTTGTGTTCCACTCTCCTTATACACATTTTCTCTCTTATCCACCTTGTAACTTTGTAAAAAAGTCTAAGTCTTGAGCTATGGACATGTATATCCACACTTAAAGCACTTTCATATTTCTTCATCTAAGTTTTGATATCGTGATAATCACTTTATCACGGTCAAGTACCATCACGATCACCTTGATTTATCATTTTCCAAAGTATAAAGTTTCATATTATATTGTTGGAATTTAAGCATTTCATCATCTTACATCATCAAATTTGACATTCACTTTGTTGAATTATCAAAATCTTCACATTTCTTTACTTCTCTCTTTAAATCATTCACTTTTCTCTAATTCAAGATCCTTAATAAATCACTTTTCCTTTGTCTCGTATCTCAACTTTTGTGAGATTAGAATATTTTCATCATCATTTCTTCACTTTTTGTTTCGACATTCACAATTTTTTTCTTTGATTGCTTCCCTTCCTTTGTTTTGTCTCCCCTCTTAATACCCATCTTGTTAAGATTTGTGCACCCTCATCATCTTTCTTAGTCCCTTCATTCCTAACACTAACTTTTTTAAGAATTGTGCATTTTCATCGAGTTTCCTAAGTTTCTTATGTTAACACTCCTTTTGTTAAGAGTTGAGGAATTTTCATCACGATTTCAAGTCTCCTCTTGTAACACTCATTTTGTCACATGTTGAGCAATCCAACCTATGTCACCTCTTCCAACACTACCTTCATCTTGTAAAGGGTCGAGGAACCTTTTCATCTCTCTTATCACTCATTTTGTTGAGATTCCTCTAACTAAAATTTTAATCCCCTCTTTTGCCTTAATAAATACTAATTTTTTAAGGGTTATGAAGTGACCCTTTCATTTTTCTTAACACTCATTTTGTTAAGAGTTGAACTTTTACCTCTTTTAATCTCTCTTACCACTCATTTTGTTAAGAGTTGAGTAAACTAACCTTATCAAAGTCTTGTCTCATTTTTACATTCACTTTGTCAAAAGTTTGAGCACATCACTTATCTCGTATAACAATTATCCCATCTTAACATTTTTTTTCTAAGAGTTCCATAATAGGAATTTTTCTTTCAAAACTTTTTCTCTTCATCCATATTACCATTCACGTTGTTAAGGGTCGATTATATGAAATATTTTCCACTCCTTTTTTCTTACATTCACTTTGTAAGGAATTGAGTAGCCTTTTGTCATCACTAAGTCTCTTCCACCATAACATTCTATTTGTAGCCTTTTCAAAATCTTCCATATTTACATTCACGTTGTACAGGGTTGAGTATTCTATCATCATTTCATACTTCATCCATCTTAACATTCACATTGTTAAGGGTTAAACAAATCAAATATTTTCAATCTTGTTTCCATATTAGCATTCATGTTACTAAGGGTCACATTGTTCAATATTTTCATCACCATCTTCCATTCTAACATTCACTTTGCTAGAGGTTGAATATGTTTAATCAACTAAAAAACCTCTTCCATCTTAACATTCAATTTTTTAAGGGTCGAGCAAATTTGAGCTTCATTTCCACCTTTTGCATCTTAACATGTACTTTGTTAAGGGTCAAGAAAATTTGAGCTTCATTTCCACCTCTTCCATCTTAACATGCACTTTGTTAAGGGTCAAGAAAATTTGAGCTTCATTTCAACCTCTTCCTCTTAAAATTCACTTTGTTAAGGTCTGAGAAAATTTAAGTTTCATTTCTACCTCTTCCATCTTACAATTCAATTTGTTAAGGTCGAGAAAATTTGAGCTTCATTTCCACCTCTTCCATATTAACCTTAAATTTGTTAAGAGTTGAGAAAATTTTAGCTTTATTTCCCCCTCGTCCATCTTACCATTCACTTTGCTAATGTTTGAGTTCTCTATCACACCTATTTTCATCCCCCCTCTTCTAAACATGGTGGGAACAAAACATCATGATTATAGTCTATTTAGAATACAAGACATACATAATTTCCATATTAGTTCCGATGAAGAGAATGAAAACCAACTAGAACATATTTCCTTCAAAAAATAAGAAAATTTTAAAGATATTTTGTGAAAGAACAAAAGACAAATACTTGCTTCATCTCTTTGAAATGGGAGAAAAACTACCTCTAGATTTGGACGATTTCATGTTGAAAAAATTTCATGAGGTTAACCCAAAAATCCAATCATACAACCTAGCAGAAGACACCACTCCACGCAAAGTCAAATGTAAGTTTACACCCCTCAGAGAAAGTCTCTCTAGTGTCATTTAAACAATTCGCAAAAGATAACATGATCAAATATCACAATCACAAGACCCTTTTATAATGGGGAACCTAAGCCTAAGTGGTATAACGAATTATAATATTGTGAATACCACCGCATCGAAGGTCATTCTACTTAGTCATTGTTCAAGTCTCCGTCATTATATCCAATACTTAATTAATGGCAGGAGTCATTTCCATAGATCTTGATGAAGAAGTCTATCAAAATCTGAAGACACGTCAATTACCATAACTTCTCACGAAGAGTTGAAATGGTGTCCCAAATACTTGTATGTAATACAACTCAACAAGACCTTGACAAAAAGGGTCAGGTATCTAGAACTCAAAACCAATTTTTTCTCCTCCATATTTTCTTCTGTTAGTCCATAATAAGACATTGAACCTATGTTTCAGAAAAAAACCAAGTCTACCATCACATGAGATCATGACCTTACTTTAAGACTCCATTACAACTCTTGATCTAATTATATACTCTACAGAAGATCGTCCATCATCAAGCACCATTGAACTTGATTATATTATTTCACTACCGGATCCTATGCCCAATATCTCTAGTCTTGTTGTAGAGGAAAAACCACAACAAGTTTTGATACACTGTACGACAACGCAACCTTTTTGTGTCTATAATGCCTCAAATGATCAATCTTGCAAGGTGTATCATCAACAATGGTTCCTACCTATCAATACATATACATGATGTACATTTTAAGAGGTACATATACCCAAGAATATCCTCATATAAACATTTTCAAGCTCTACTTCACAAATATTATTGTCAAATCAAATTAATCCACTGCCTTAAAGGAGAAATATTAAATATTTTCTCTCTACGGCTTATAAGGAACCTTAGATATACATTTAGGGATCAAAAATTCTTTCCTTGAATTATTCCACTCACATGATGAATATGAACCTCAACATATTATCTGCCACCTTAACAATCCTCCTCTAACATCACATAGGTCTTTTTATCCCATTAAAGACTTATCCAATCATACATCTTGTTGACTTAGACCCGTCTGCTCAAGTATCGTACTTCAAGACTCATTGAATCTTCATATTCCCTTTGTTGAATTTGGACCTCATCCGCTGAAGTCTTGTACTTCAAGACTCATTGATTCTTCAGATTCCCTCCTTTGACTTGGAACTTTTCCTCATCATGTCTCTTAAGTAATCTTTACTTCAATCATGGATACTATTGAAAATCCTTCTAGCCACTCCATTGACTTGGACCTCATCCACCCAAGTATCGTAAATCCAGACTATTTCCATATATAATTGATCAAAAATGGTTCAATCCTACTCCTTTGAATTGGATCTCGTCGACCCAAGTATAGGATCTCAAGACTCATCAAATCATTTGATTCACTCCATCGACAAGGAACTCATCCACCCAATTCTTGTAAATTGGGACCAGTCCACTTTCATAGACATGAACTCTCATCCCGATAAGCCCATTGCTAACTCTCATTCATCAGATTTTATACACATTAAAAAGCGTAAAAAGACAAGGAAAATTCCATATCAATCTCTTTCATTAAATTATTGTTTGAACACCAAAAATGTAGAATCAAAAACATATTCTCTCCATGGGTTTTATTTGCAAACTAGGGGAGGCCGCTTGCACCGTCACCTCGTTTAACAAACAATTTTGATTATTTCATCCCTATTAGGGAAATTTGTGTCTCATACCTATTATGGTTTCTACCATTTTAGATATTTTTACTGACATTTTTGTCTCACAGTTTACTGATGGCGGCACTCTTATTGGACCACAATTTCCATTACACTAAAACTTGTAGGTGTTAAGCTATGCTAAAATCACCAGATTTAGGATCCACGAGACATGGTTAGTCCATGTCATGAAACTCATGGGGAGCACTAGATGCACATGCCAATAATCCCCCCCATTGTTACTTGGGTGAGTTTCAAAAGTGAGACTATGTCTCTTTGAGACCATTTGTTGGACGCAAATTTTCATTAGACCAAAACCTGTAGGTGTGATTCTCCGCTACAATTGCCAGAGTTAGGATCCATGAGAGGTAGTTACTCCATGTCACGAAACTCACAGGACACACATGCCAACAAATCTCTATTTAATAAAAAACTCTAATTTCGTTATACCCCGACCTTTCGACAATCCATCTCAGTCTATAGTGCATTGAACCCTTGCATCCTACTAGTCACATGCATATGAGACTTGGGATTAGAATGTTCCTTCCCAACAGCACAATATCAAACACAAGGTAAACTCAATCTATAAAATACAAAAAATATATATAGATGAATCATTACACCTTTTTTCCTTCACAATATTTGGTGATGAGCCCATACTTCTTACTGGTAGTATGGGACTAGGAATGAAGGAAGATGTCCTTACTCACCTAACTTTTATCTTCAATGTTGATCCTTTATATTTTACGGGTGGCACGGGGCAAGATGTAGGGGGTCCTTCACAAAACAATTAACCAATAAATTCTTCAAAAAATCTGAATCAAAAGTGCTTAATCATATATATCCTAAGAATTAATTTAGTTGGTCATGTTAAGAGAGACAACAATACCTTCAATCGGATCTTGTTAGTCAGTAGTCCATCTATGGATCTAAGTCTAGTCAAAACCTATAAAGTGAAATCATCTTGGAATCGGTTAGATAATCTTTCCTGGAGATGTGTCACATTTTTCTCACATAGATCACTGTTACACCTTGTGTGTTAGCATCCATCATCTTCATTTTTCATATCACTATTCACCTAGTTTTCACATCCTTTTTAGCTCTCGGTGATGAGCCCTCACATCTTCCTAGTTGTGTGGAGTCACGAATGGAGTGAGACATGCTATCATTACATCATCTACATTTCTTCCAATGGAATGAAATACTTACAATTTTTTGAACATGATTGCAGACTGTGCAACCCTTTACCAAGTTAAAAATACAAAAAACAATCCAATTGTTTCAAAAAATAAAAAAAACATTCAAATATGTTCAAAAATTAAAAGATTCAAATATGTTCAAAAACCAAAAACATTCACATATGTTTCAAAAAATTCAAAAACATTCAAATATATTTCACAAAATTCAAAAACATTCAAATATGTCTCAAAAATAACAAGAACATTCAAATATGTTTAAAACTACCAAAAATCAAATATGTACAAAAACCTCAAAAATAGTATAAAATTGTTTAAAAACCAAAAAACATTAGAAAACTAGAAAAAATAAAACATTCAAATAATGTCTGACCAAATTTCAGCAACTGCATAAGACAATTCAACAATATTGCCATTTGACGGTTTATCTCATGATCATTCCAGGTCATCTTTGGAATAATCACTTTTCTTTCCCATGGTGTATATCTATGCTCGAGGAAAAACAATCATTTACCCTTTCACAATATAAATTTTCTTAGGGCACACTTGGATTTGATATCTTAATCTAGTACAGATCAAACTTTAATGGAATTTGACAAGAGCATCTTTTGGAGTATCCAAGCATCATTCCACTCTTCGGCCCAATCCATTCCTCTCGCATTCTAAGCCATCACTCGGGGGAATTCATATCTATTTAGTTCTTCAATGTGGAACACATTAGGAGTGTCATTAGATGTTGTTATTGCAAGTTGTGTTGTACTATTTTGGTTTTTCAACATTTTGACGATGTTTTTACTTCTTTTAGTTTGTTATTTTGTTGTAATTTTTTACCTTTGTTGTAGACCAATTGTAGGAAAATTATTCACATCTTAGTTCACATGCAACTTTGGTGTAGTTCTTTCCTATTCATATTGGGTTTGTTTACAATGCTCGTTTTATGTTTTCAACAACATCATTTATCCATAATAAATCAGGAGTAGCAAACATGCTGCACCTCTTTTTTTGCATCAAAACTTCTAAAAAAAATTGTAAGACCATCAAAAAAATATTATATTCGTAAAAATTCAAAAAAGTAATATATTCCAAAATTATAAAAAAATCGCAAAACTTATCAAAATTTCACCGCCTTCATATATTTCCAAATATCACAATTGGGAAACCCATAAAGTTAATCTTTCAACATCTCAGCACAATCTTGATAAGTTCATACTTTTATCTACTATCCTGGTGATTGTTCCAATCTTCCGACTATCTCCTACACAATTATTTTTCCATCGTGATATAGCTTCACCTAGGGAAATTTCTCTCAGATCATTTGTAAAATGGATCCAACAAGAGTTTATTTAGAAGTATCTAAACCACTCCGCTCTTTCGGTATGATCTCATTCCCACACCTTTAATAAGTTTAGTGCTTGGGGCATTTGCAGCTAATTAATCATCATTATGGCATGTATTAGGGGCATAGTTGATTGTCTTTTTTTTTGGTGTGTTGGGGTTAATCCAATTACCAGTTTTGTATAGATCTATAATCAATTAAAGCATACAAGCAATAAACACAAAATTTAACCAGAAGATAAAATAGACAAGTGAAAGATAACACCAGATATAACACAGTTCACCTAGTGTGGGCTACATCCACTAAGAAATGACCAATATATTATTCAAGAGGATATACAATTGAAGATATTCAATCTTTCACACTTTACACAATGTACAATACTTTTCCTCTCACAAGCTTCTCCAAGCTCTCTCCAAGAATTCCTTTTTACAATTATTTCAATCTATCTTCTAACCCTAATTTCCAAGCTTATATAACCAAATACAAACTTAGGGTAATTTAGCTATGCTACTACAACCATTAGATCAAATTTATATCAAAGGTTATATCTAATTCCTTTGAGTTAAATAAACCAATCACACACATGTTACTGATGTCAGTTCCTTATTGCCTTGAATGATACTGGTCCCCAAGTGACCGACACCGGTTACTGTGTATTCCAACAAGTTTTTAAAGCATACTAATGTGAAGCAATTAAGCTCCACAACTCAATAATCTCCCACTTGGAGATAAATTATTGTACTGTACCATATAAATCCATCCTTAGATCCTTTTTCTTGAATTTTTTCTCCCTCTTCAAGTCTCAAACTTGAAGACCAACAAAAGTGGAGTGTAGCTCCAACTTCTCCTTTTCCAATGACTTCATTACCATATTTGCATGGTTCTCATTCATATAAATTTTCTCTAACTTCAGCTGCCCATCCTCTAACACTTTCTGTATGAAGTGATATCTCAATTGAATGTGTTTTGTTCTTGAATGAAACACTGAGTTCTTTGGCAAATAAATTTCACTTTTACTATCACTGTGTAATCTACAATCCTCTTTCTCCTTTCCCAACTCTTCCATGAACATGCTTATCCATATCATCTCTTTGCTAGCCTCTGTAGCTGCAATATAATTGGCCTCTATAGTAGACATGGCCACAACCTTCTACAATCTTGAAATATAGCTAACTACCATCCCACCTACCGTGAATATGTATCCAATGGTTCTCCTCTTGCCATCTTAATATCTAGCCATATCTGAATCAACATAGCCACATAAAGAAGTATCTAACCCTCCATAGCATACATGCATGTTGAATGTCCCTCTCAAATACCTGAGAATCCATTGGACTACTTTCCAATGCTCTTTACCTGGATTGGCCATAATTTTTTTGAAAATTCCCATTACATGTGCAATGTCTGGTCTAGTACAAACCGTAACATACATAAGAATCCCAACTTCTGAAGCATATGGAACTCATGTCATGTACTTGGCCTCCTCATGTGATGTAGCACACTGATCTTTTCTCAATTTGTAGTGTCCATCCATAGGTGTACTAACAAGTTTTGAATTCTACATATCAAACCTTTCCAACATCTTATTAATATATTGTTCCTAATACATACAATTTCCTGTTCTTCCTGTCTTTGTGAATTTACATGCCAAGGATTTTCTTTGCAGCTCCCAAATCCTTCATTGTAAATGTGTGACATAACTTTTCTTTAAGCCTAACAATGTCCTACATACTAGATCTTGCAATAAGCATATCATTCACATATGATAAAAAAATGATATAGCTCCCATTTTCAAGCTTCTTGAAATAAACACAATGGTGAGATTCACATCTCATATAACCATACTCATGCATGAAACTATAAAACCTCATATACCATTTCCTTAGGTCTTTCTTGAGCCCATACAAGATCTTTTTTAATCTACACACAAGTTTATCCTTACCCTTGACTTCATACCCAAGTGATTGTTGCATATATATCTCTTCCTCCAAGTCACCATGAAGGAAAGCCATCTTAACATCAAGTTGTTCTAAATACAAATCTTTTGCTGCAACTAAACTTAGGACAATACGTATGGAATTAATTTTAACTACAGGAGATAATATCTCTCCAAATTCAATACCTTCTTTCTGTGTAAATCATTTTAACACAAGCCTTGACTTGTATAT
Source organism: Taxus chinensis (assembly GCA_019776745.2). Lineage (NCBI taxonomy): Eukaryota > Viridiplantae > Streptophyta > Pinopsida > Cupressales > Taxaceae > Taxus > Taxus chinensis. The sequence continues at coordinate 938,368,028 of CM034146.1, forward strand.
TTTCTGTCCACTCTCGTCTTCCTTGATCTTGTAAACCTATTTATTTAGCAGTGTTCTCTTACCTACTGGAAAATTGACCAAATTCCAAGTTTGGTTCTGTTTTAAGTAGTCCATCTCCTTATCCATGCCATAGTCCCAATTTTTATGGGTATCCACCTGCATTTCTTCTTTAAAGTTTTCTGGCTCACCACTATCAGTCAATAACAAATAAGATAAGGAAGGTTTAAATATTTCTTGAGGTCTACTTACCTTGTATGACCTTATCACTAAGATTTGGAGTATCAAAGGCTCAATCTGATGATTCTACAAATTTGTATCAATATTAGATAGTGACCTACATCGATCACCTCCTATTGATGCTAGTCCTGCTGACTTATAGCTGATACTAGTCTAGGAGACTGATGCCGATATAGGAGACTGATTTTGGTCAGATGTAAACTGACACCAGTTATTGTGTAAACTTTTAGCTGTCAATTTTAAATCAGAGAGTTCATTTTCATCCAAAAAATTCTCAACTAGTTCATCTTTGGGTACCCAAACTTGATCCCTATACATTATCTTTTCATTTCATTCAATGTTACAAATCCTAACAATCTTAGAATCTTTTAAATCCTAAAAATGAAATCCAAAATCATTAGAGCCATAGCCAATGAAAGTACATCTCTATGATTTAACATCCAAAATATTCCTATTTTCGTTATCAACATGCACAAAATATTCTCAACCAAATACTCTAAGAAAAGAAATATCTACCTCTTTTCCAATCCAAGCTTCTTCTGGTATTCCACCATCTAGTGCACTTGAAGGCCCATAGTTAATTAAATAACTTTTCATGTCTACTACTTCTATCCAAAATTGTAAGGGTAATCCAACATGTATCCTCATGCTTCTTGCATGTTCCATGATTATCCTATTCATTTTTTCAGCAACCCCATTCTCCTATGGTGTTCTAGGAACCATTCTTTCTCTACGTATTCTATTTATTGAACAATAATCATTAAAAACCTTGTTGCAGTACTGTATGGATGAAAAGTGACATGTAATCTTCAACTGTACTCGACCCCCTGAGGTCATGTAAGAGAAGCTGATGTTGAATGTGTGTGGCTAACTATAAGAGGATTAGTGACTAAGATATGGTAGTGTGATCTCCTGGTAGTTGAGTTAACAAAGGGGAGATTTAGAGGCTATGAACGAGTATCGTAGATTCCCTACGGTTTATTTTCCTAACTTGGATCTAAGTGTTGATCTGAAAGGAAACTAATCTAAAAAAATCACAAAACTAAAATATTACAATCACAAACAAAATTTTTCTTCTATTCTAAATAATTAAAATATTTCTACACTAAAACTAAACAAGTGAGATAACCTAGTGTGGTCATTCACCTGTGATGAGTGTGTTGAGACTAAACTAACTCAAAACAAGAACTTTTCCAAATGATCTATGATATGTAGACAACCTCCTATATATATTCCCTCCTTTAGATCCATAGGGATGGGAAGAAGAGGATCTGTCACTGGGGGTTTCTATGAAATATTCAAACCCTTTTGGAAATCAACTAATTACTTGAAAATGAAAGGAAATTGATTTCTACTCTATTTGATCTGATGTAAAAATGATAAATTACTGGAATGAAGTAAATTAAATAAAAAAACCAACCTAGAATTCACAGAATAGAGGCAAATCCAGCTGTGTAGTAATTTTTCCCCTCATTTTATCCTTTCTTTCTCCGTGTGTCCATATGAGTCTAAGGAATTAGGAATGCAAAGGTAGCAGCAAGAGAAGGGACTTAAGAAATGACAGCTTGAAGGTAGTTTGGTTACAATGTAGGTGGAAGAGAGATAACACAAGTGAAAATTTTTTGGCTATGTAATTTCTAGTAGGATTGTGGCAACAATACTATGCAAGATATAAAAAATTCTCAGGCCCTTTTCTTGAATACAAACATGAAATATATAGGAATTGGCTGGGATGTGCCTTCATGCACAAGGAAACCTTAGAGTGCAAAATCATTGGGTGAAGAGGCAATTCAAACTAATTAAATATATTTAAAAATATATATTTTTTAAAACTAAGAAAACAAGACTAGTTTTATGCAATTTCGTTCACAAATGTGCCCTAAAAGTCGAGTTTAGTGAAATCACGTGTGTCAAAATCACGCATGAAGAGTTTTGGAAAAATCATGCAAGACCACCGCCCTATATGGGGAGGCATTCCTAGAACCGTCGCCCAAGCCTGGGAGGTGGTGCCAAGACCAGTACCCAAGAATGGGAGGTGGTTTTATAAACGCCACCCAAACTTAGGAGGTGGTTTTATATTTTGCCACCTAGGCACAGAAGTGGTCCTGAAACTAAAGGCCAAAACATGCATATAAATAAGCACAAAGCTGTAAGAAAGCATCGAAAAGATAAGTAAGGATGTCTAGGCTACAAATATGTACTTCTAATGGTTTTTTAGGAACTCTAACACCTTCTAAAAGGACATGAATTATCATTGGGGATCTTTGTAACCGTTTTCTGAAAATGTAGCACATGCAATTTTGGGTGTGTACATATTGGCCCCTCAGAGAAGTGTCTTAGACAGGAAGAGGCATAAAATGTAGAGTGCGAGTATGGAATTCCTGAAATGGGGGGTTAGAAGCTATACCTAACACACCTGTGTGTTGAAATATTGTCATGCAAACTCTTGGTACCTGTAAGATGTGTTGGTTGTCAAATAGGACTTTATGCAGAGCAATAGTCAGGGGACAAGAAGTCCCTCCTCTTTAATGGGAGAGGTTCCCTTATTCAGAAATGAACCTATTTACAAATATACAAAACATGATTTTCTGGTTGAACTTGGATATTACGAAAGTGTTTCCTATAAAGATCATCAATTACAAAAGGACTGAGGAATAAAAATACAAGAATGAGCAGAAAGGAAACATGTAGAATTATAGATAACAGAGTAATTCTTTATGTATGCGAAGTTATAGTGAATTGAAACAAGATCATTTGTATCATATAAATAAGATGGAATTTAAAGACACAAAGTTATGTAAATAAAATCTGTCAGAACGCAAAGTTTCTTGACATAACAAAGAAAAATGATCTTCACAAAATTAAATGAAAAGCCGGGGACAAAAGAGATCAGATAGACAAAGAATGAAAAGCCCTTCTGTATTGATTTCTTTATGATCTATTTACACTTTCAGAAAATAAACCAAGTTCTTCCTCCCCTTCAAAATGGCATGGAGAGGCCATTATATAGATTAAAAATCAGTTACTCTTTGTAACTACTTCTTTTAACTAAAGATTAGTTAAGGATTTCCAATCGCAATACCTCAACTAATTACAATGAATATGAGAAAAAGAATTAGAAAAGAAGAGAAGAATAAGGAGAAGAAGACAGGTGGTTATGAATGGGAGGGACCCACTGACTTCAAAATTCACTGCCTGAATCTCTTCAATGCCTCGGCTATGTCTCTGCCACGAGGGACTGACGTGTTGGCTGTAGACTGAGACCAAAATCCGAGGCACTTCTCCATTTCCTTATCAAACTCAACATGAGTATGATAGTCTTTATTTGCTTCTTCAATGGCAGATTGAAGAGAGCAAATCTCCTTCATTTTCTCTTTGGAAATGGAGCTTTCCTTGAATAGATGATCTTTGACAAAAGCTCTGAATTGAGCTTTGATTTCTTGCAGGGAAAGAGGCACACCAGAAGTTTCATCCTGAAGATGACAGTGTATATCTTTGAAAGTAGATACAACCAGTGTCTTGAAAGCCTCACCCTTCTGCCAGCTATTCTTCAGCTCTCCCAAAGCCTCCTCCAAGACTTTGATCTTCCACTCCACGCTGTAAACCCAGGACTTTGACAGATTATCCTTTGCATCATCAAAAACCTTATTCACCAATAAAATGTTCTCATCTGTCTGTCCCATGAGACGGAGGTCTACTATGCAACTGCTCCATAGTTTGAGCTCTTTATCTATGACCCCGATAGTGGAGGAGAACTTCTGTTGCAAATTGTTCACCTTTCCGTGGAGTTTGAAAGCTTCATCGATGAAGTTCAATCCTACAACAAGCATATCTTCCACCATGGCCTCCATAGCTCTGCCATAGACAGAATACTTGTGCATGTCTTTGATACTCTGTACTTCATCTTGGCTCAAAATTACAGGTGGCGGAAGGGTAGTCAATGGGGTAGGGTCCAAAACTTTGTCCTTAGACAAAAGAGATTTGATAAAGCCAGTGAGAATCTGGGCTTGTTCCTCCAACTGTTCAATAGTTTGCTGCCCTTTCTCTACCCTCCCAATGACTCTTGTGACCGTTTCCTGGAGGTTGTGGATCTCACCTTCAGGAGTAGACTCTCCCATTGGAATTCTTGAGAGTTCTAAGTCAGATGCCTGTAAGTCCTGCTCTGATTTATCTACTGTAGGCTTAGCAATCTCCAGGAATTGCTGACCCTGAGCATCAGACACTATCCTGGAGGTGATTCTGGCTTTCTTGGCATGAGAAGGAGTAGTGCCTAACAAGGCTGCGACAGCATCAAAATTTGGCCCTGAGCTCCGAGAGGAAGATTTCCTCTTCCTACTGTCAACAAAAGGTTGACACCCATGCAAAAGAGGAAGAGGAATCAGGAGGAGGGGCAAGAGGACCAAGAGACATAGAGCTCATGATGCTCAAGGTTTGCATAGCTGTGGTCTCAAGTTGAGATGTGAGTGGGGCGCTGGAGACAATTGCTGCAGAGGAATCAATAGCACTTGGAAGTTCAGTGCTCTGGACTTCCTTATCTTTATCCGTTGGATCTTCAGGAGAATTTGTAGGGGCTGGTACATTTCACTCTCTTCACTTTCACTGAGAACAATGATGTTCTCTGGTCCCAAAGGCACTTCTACCTGCTTTCTTTGAGGATCTTTTTCCATAGGCTCCTTCTTAACCTCTTTGAATTTCTTCTGGTATACTTGAGTGGATGAAGAAGGAGTGGAAGCTGCAGGTCCTTGCGTTGATGAGGCAGGAGGGGTTTGCACAGGTGTGTCTGATATGGGAGTCGATGCTTCCCTCCTTGGTGTTGAAACATCCTTAGAAGAGGATTCTCCTGAGTGCCTTCTAAGCTCTCAAACTTTCCTGTCAAACCAGACCTTAGTCCTGACTAAGACTGGAGCTAGGATCTCGGCCAGATCATCTTTCTCTTTCTTGTTCCAATCCAAGTCCTCCAAGGGAGTGTGCTTAACCACATTGTCATACTCATATGAGTATAGATCAGAGTTGTCATCCTGGAGTCCTTCAGGAACTTGGTACAAGCCGAGTTCTTGAATCAATTACAGAGAAGAACCTGCCATAGTGCCTCCTTCTAGCCTCAAAATCATCTGCACAGTCAGCCCAATAGTCTTCTGTATCTGCCCTATGATGATAGATTATCTTGATGTTCTGTTCAATGAACTTCTTCAAGTCGAAGCAAGTTCTTGGCTTGAAGAAATGAACAGTGATAGGAACCAGGGCTCTTTCTATGTTCTGTGCGTCCAGGGCTATTTTACAAGTGTAATTTCCCAAAGAGATGGGAAAGTGCAAACCAGAAATCTTCTTGTCTCTGCAGGTTCTGTGCAATTTATCTAACTGCCTGCATACTTCTATCAAAGCCATCTTATCACTGCAGAACCTGGGAAGCCTCAGAGGGGTGCTCTCATAGCCAGCAAGCCTGATATAGGAGAATTTTCTGAATTGGATAAAATAGGCACCGTAGTGCGATATCAGGTTCATGGCTTCATCAGAAAACCTTCTAGCAGTGTCACCTTCAAGAAGCCTGACCACGTACATGGTGAAAGCATCATTTACCCTTCTGAAATTACGATTGCTGGTCTCTAGGGTGAATTGCGGGTAGTAGGCATATACAGGATCATCCTTGTGGGCATCAATGTAAGAAAAACCAAACCATTGCCTTGATGCTGCCAGAGTATACATCAGGTACGAAGTCATGTAGAACTTCTTCATTTGCTGTACATTGGACAGCTGCTCCGTCAAGTTCATGCTGATGATCTCCACCCAGTTGATATTTTGAGTTCCCTCGCACACCATGCTGATGAGCGGGCACATCCAGAAATGGAATTCATTAGTAGAGGGTAAGCCCATAACCTGAGCCAGTAGGATTATAAAATTTGACAATTCTTCATTGAAATCAGCCCAGAAAAGAGTCTTGGATAGACGAGATGATCCCTTCTTAGGGTTCTTTAGCCAGGACTTCACCACCCGCACCTTGTATTTGTCGGTGTCTTGATTGAACAGGGCCTGTGCTTGATTCTGGGAAACAACTATGGCATTATCCATTTCTCGAATTCTCAGCGTAGTGCTAATGGTGGCAACGTCCAGTTTGGCGATGAGTTCCCCGTGTACGTTGGTCAATTCACTCGAATAAAGGTCGAATTGAGCTCCGCATGAAAGCACTGTATCAGCACATTGCACCGAGATTGGGAAACCTCCAGCAAAAGCCAATCCACTGTCGTGAATCATCTGCACCATTGGTGTAGGGTTTGCATCTGCCATCCTTACCCAAAAATTGCCGAAATCAAGATGACGAGCTTCACTGTCCCCAATATTGGGAACGACAGACTCTAGTGGCGAGATTTGTTCCTATCCCTAAAATTTGATCTTCATATTGATAGTAATCCGGAGGGTAGAGCCACAAACTAGACTCAGGTAGGAATTACAGAGGGAAGGGATACACGCACAGGAAATTAGATTGCAAGGGTTCGAGCAAAGGATAACATGGAAGCAGTGTGAAAAATGCAAAGGGGGTTCGATCATTATATAGCTGATTAGGAGAGAGAAAGATAATGAATGTGCATTTAATACATACCTACCAATTTGAATAAGCAGGATATTCAGGTAGAGTGGGAAAAATAAGCACGAATGACACTTGGTTCATTTGGGACATATGAGACGCGAATGCGTGAAACATGCGGCTCGGCTGATTCGGGTGAAGCGGGAAAAAGACGCACAAATGCCTTTTGGGACATGCGGGACAAAAGTGCGTGAAACATGCGAGTCGGCTGGATCAGATGAAAATGTGACAATAGGTTCGGGTGAACTTGGGACATTTGGGACGTGAAAATGAGAAGTACACGGTTTGGGCGTTTCGGCCGAAAATGGAACAACTTGCCAAATCAGACTTGGGACATTTGGGATGTGAAAGTGCGAAGTACACGGTTTGGGTGTTTCAACCGAAAATGGAACAACTTACCCGATTGAACTTTAGGACATTTGGGACAAGAAGTTCTGACGGGCCCGAAAAAGACAAACTTCGGGGAAACCGGCCGATCGAGGAACAGAGCGCACTTTTGAACTTGGGACACGTGGGACGAAAATGTCCGACAGGCCCGAAAAACACACAAAATGACCCAAAAACGTAGATTTTCTCAATTTCTCGACTTTTAACATTTTCAGTACAACAGAGAAGACACTTAAACTCAAAATTTTTGAATTTTCACTTTCTTAAGAGCAGGGAATTTTGAGTGGACAACAGCTTGCTCCTTCTGGGGATGACTTGGCATAAATTCAAGGAATGGGACAAGGTAAGAACTTAGACAAATTCGGGGAAGTAGACCAGTACCTTATCCATTGGGCCACGAAGTCAAAAAGAAAACCAATACAGAGGACAACACACCAAAACAAAAAGGAAAGAAAAACAAAAATGCTGTACAGAATATACAAAGGACTCCCTAATCACCTAAGACTTGAACAACTTAAGGTACTACCCACTATAAGGAGGTGGGAGAGGAGAACCATCCATGTAATCAAGATAAAAGGAATTCTTACCAGCAAAGTGTCTGATCTTGAAAGGTCTGAGCTAAAGGGAGTCAAACTTGCCATGGCTGCCATGAGGTTCATGCCTTTTATCCCATAACAACACAGTGTCTCCAACTTAGAAATATCTGAACCTAGCTTTCTTATCAAACAGAACCTTTACCTTCTGCTAGTGAATAGATATCCTATCAGCAACCTCCAATCTGTCCTCATTCAGTTTGTGAAGGTACATAATTCTCTTATCCAAAGCATCATTGAAATTAGTATCTTCAATGGCCTTCATTAGATGCAAGGCTGGCAGCTCCACTGTTATTGGTAATTGAGCTTCTACTCCATATACCACTTGAAAAGGAGACATTCCAATAGCTCTCTTTGGTGTAATCCTGTCTGCCCAAAGAGCATCATAGAGCTTTTTGTGCCAGTTTTGTTGAGACTCATTGACTAATTTCCTTATAATAGTCACCAAATTTTTATTAGTGGATTCTGCTTTCCCATTTCCCTGAGGATAGTAATATGAGGAGTGAGCCAAAGAAATGCCATACCCATAGCAAAAATCCATTATCTTAGTTGAAGATAAATTCAAAGCATTATCTGTTACAATCTTGTTAGGTACACCATACCTTACTAAGATGTTCTCTTTGATGAAGCTGCACACCACTTCAGAAGTAGTACTCTTAACTAGAATAGCTTCTACCCATTTGGTGAAATAGTCCGTGGCAGTTAATACATGAGTATGACTGGCACTAGAAGTGGGATTAAGTGTTCCAATGAAGTCCAAACCCCACTGTTGAAAAGGTTCTTCAATTACAACTGGCTTAAGAGGCAAAGAGGCCAATTTGGGTCTTCCCACGAAAGTCTGACAAGCCTCACATTTATCAAACCACTTGGATGCATCTCTGAACAAGGAGGGCCAGTAATATCCTCCACAAAGTATCTTATGAGTAGTGAACGTTGATGAATAGTGTCCTCCACATGCCTGATCATGAAAAGCTGAGAGTAACTTTTTCTGCTGTTCCTTGTCCACACATTTCAAAAATCTTCCATCTAACCCACATTTGAACAAGGCGTTTTCCCACAACACATACTGCACTGACCTAAGTTTAACAGTCCTCTTTTCTTTGGCAGTTAAATGAGAGGGGCATTCTCCATAGGTGAGAAAATGAGCAATATTAGCATACCATTCATCAACTGAGCTAAGAAACAGAACAATAGGAAGGCCAAGTTTGTTCTCCAGTAATTCGTGCTTAGCTCCTTCAGCAATGAGCTCACAAAGACCTTTTCCATGAACCAGCTTGGTCGGTTTGATGTCAATGTCATATTCTTGGACCTTAGCAACCCAGTTCCCTCTCTTGGATCCAAATTCTTGTTGTGTGAGAATTGACTTAACAGTTGTATCTGGAACCAACACCATGGAATGAGAATTGAGGATGTAAAAACGGAACTGCTTAATAGCTTTGACCACTGCAAAAGCATGTTTTTCCATCATGGTGTATTTTAACTCATGATCTTTCAGAATATAGCTCATGAACGCAATTGGGAGTTCATGCTCATTAGAGTCTTCTTGAGTCAAAACAGCAGCCAAGGTATTATCTGTGGCATAGCAATAGATAATAAAATCTTTGCTGAAATCAGGACAGGCTAAAACAGGAGTTTTAGCGATAGCTCTTTTGATACCCTCAAAGGATTCCTTTCCTTTAGAAGACCAACCAAACGTTTGTTTCCCTTTCATCATTTGAGAAATATTCAAAGTTAACTCTGCAAAATCAGGGATGAACCTTCTTAAAAAATTGATCTTACCAAAGAAAGAGTGCACGCCCTTTTTGCTGGTTGGGAGAGGAATTTGCTGGATAGCTTGTACTCGTTCAGGATCAATCTTAATACCATCTTTGGAAATGATGTGCCCTAATAATTTCCCCTCGGTGACACAAAAGACAGATTTTTTAGGATTCAAAGAAATCCCATGTTCTCTACATCTTAGCAGAACTGTCTCTAGGTGGTCAAAATGATCCGCCCTTGTTTTAGAAAACACAGTCAAGTCATCAAGGTATATGACAATACACTTCCCTTTCAAACTTCCAAAAGCCAGATCCATAGCTCTCTGAAAAGTGGCACCGGCATTAATGAGCCCAAAAGGCATTCTCTTGTAAGCAAAGGTACCCCAAGGAGTAGTGAAAGTTGTTTTGTGTTGATCTGCAGTATCAACCTCTACCTGATTATATCCCGAGAATCCATCAAGCATAGATAACATTTCAGATCCTGTTACTGCTTGCAAGACCTGATCCATCATGGGCAAAGGATAATTATCTTTCAAGGAAGCCTGATTCAGATTCCTGAAATCAACACAGATTCGGATCTCACCATTTTTCTTCCTAACAGGCACAATATTTGCAATCCATGTTGAATGGTGAATGGGAAAAATGATTTTGGCCTTCAACAACTTCTGAATTTCCTGAAAGATGGTGTCAGCTATTTTGGGGTTGTATTGCCTCTGTTTCTACTTAAAAGGCTTAATTCCAGGTTTGAGAGGAATAAAATGCTGCATATCTTTTGGTTTGAAAGCTTTCAAATCTTCATAAGAGTAAGCAAGAACATCCTTATACCTCTTTAAAAGATCAATTTTTTTCTTCCTTTCATCTGCTGTGCAACATTTTCCAATGTTCACGAGCTTAGGATCAGTAGAACTCCCAATATCAATCTTGTCATACTCAGCTGATTGTTGAGGTCCAGTAGAAGCTCTAGACTTCACATACCTGTCATGTTTATCAAATAGTTCCTCCAAACTCACCAATCCTTTAGGAATCTTGTTTCCTTTGAGATTGATGCATCCATCTTGATCCGTTTCTTCTCCTTGGGTGACTGCTTTTTCAAAGGGCACACTTTCACAAGGCAGGTTGTCAATTCCTTCAAAATACATCTTTTCAAAATTACCCTTGAGTTCAAGGAAAGAAAGCAAGTGTTGATCATCATTGAAAACTTGCCAGTTATTGGTATTATCAGGTACACTAGGCTGATGGACCATCTCAATGGTGAACTTGTCTTGAGAGAAGTCAGGATGAGGAATCAATAGTGACCTTGAGACTGCTAGCGAATCAGCCCTACTGTTCTTCTCCCTAGGTATTGCTTCGATGGAGAAAGCATCAAGAAATTCAATGGAATCCCAAACTTGATTTTGGTAATGTTTCAACCTTCCATTTTTTACCTGGAAAAGGCTTCTAACTTGCTTTACAATCAATTCCGCATCACCACGAGCCAGAAGATTCTTTACACCTTGTTCTTTGGCCACTTGCAGTCCAAGAATGAGAGCCTCATACTCTATTGTATTATTAGCATTTTCAAACTGCAACTTGAATGAAAAACGATGTAGGCTTCCTTCAGGTGACACCAGTAGGACACCAGCTCCAGAACCAGCTGAGGAACAACTTCCATCAAACTCTAAAATCCAAACACCATTAGAATCTTTAGGTGACACTTTGGGGAGTTGAATTTCATCAGGAGACATAATCATATAGTTACCATGACCCATATCCTCATAGAGTATTTGTGCTTTAGGATCATCCGTTTTCTTGTACAATATACTCAGATTGCTTCTCAGGCAAGCAACTTCTTCATTTGTCCATTAACAGGTACGAGTGCATGTGACCAATCCATTTGAATTTCTCCACCCACATCCTTACAGAAGTTCCTACTTAGCAACATCCCGTATGAAGGAGGAATATTTGCTACTAAGATGGTAGCCAAAACTCTCTTCTCAGGAAAAGTAGCAAAAGCCACTTGTGCATCTTTAATTCTTACTGACCAGGGGCACTTCCTTACTCTCCATAGAGTAACAAGATCCATAAGTGCGTGTGAGGGTCAAGCCTAAGGCATGAGATACTTTAGCAGGCATCACGTTGTCTGAGGCTCCTGAGTCAATGACACAATTACTAAGCCTATGGCCAGCTATAAGAAGTGTTACATAAAATGGTTTGATTTTGTCATTAGGTGAGGTGACAGCAGGCTACCAGACTAGGCTGTGGTGCAGAAGAAGGAGTGGGTAAAAGGCCTTTAGAGGTGGTCTTAGAATGGGAATTGACAAAGTGAATCATTTTAGCAAAAGCTTTGGGATGGGTTTGATAATACTCAGCCTCTGAGATTTGAACCTTAGTCTTTTTCAGGTGATCAATAATATCAAAAGACCCAGAAGTGGACGGGCCATCATCATTTGAGATCCTAGGTTTATCAAGTTTAGGGGAAAAAGAAGTAACTTTAATAGCAGGATTGACAGGACTCACCTTTGGTGTAGATGAAGTGGGGATAGGAGATCCTCTTTTTGCAATTACGGGGATAGTTGTCGGCTGCTCCTTAGATTTCTTGGGGGGCTGCGTCACTTTCTCCCTCTGATTTGTCTACTCTCGAGTCATGACAGCGAATGATTCTCTATTCATGTCCGCTACTACTTCATCATAATCATCTCCATCATCAATGCCCTCAGTGGTGAAGAAATTAACTCGAGATCCCTCAAGTTCATCTGCTTCATCATCAACTTCTTCCGCAAATTCCTCAGCAAGCTTCATTATCCTCATCATCATCTGGTTCCTCAACTTCACAGGTTGCATTGACAGGAACTTTAACAGGAGGTCCTTCAAGCGCTAATCTTGTTTGAGAAGCAGGCAAATGATTTCTGGGCTGAAAATTCCTCCTTGGAATGTCTGCATAAGGAGCATGCTGAGCCAATTGTTTCTTTATAGCAATGAGATCATTCACAAGTTTTTGAACTAATGGATCAGTATTAGGTCCAGGGGTGGAAGAGGAGGAAGCAGCAGACTTAGATTTGGAAGGGTCTCTCCTCAACTTCCCTAACATAATTAAATCATCCTCGACACTAACAGCAAGAGTTTGATCCTCAACCAATGTTGCGAGATTAGCCCTTCTCAGCGCATAAGTAACTTCAGGCGATTGGGCATTTAGGAAGAAACATTTTTGGATTTGATCAACAGGTCGAGTATTTGGTGGAATTTTACTAATCAACCTGTTGAATCGGGCCACAAATTATCTCATGGGCTCTGGTGAATCTTTCTTTATCTGAGAGATTTGGGCTAGCAAGGCATGCACATCTTCTACTGGTTTGAAATGGTTTTCAAACCTAGTTCTCATGGTGTCCTAGCTAGTGATAGCACCAGCCGGAAGGTGATAGAACCAATCAGCAACATTATCTTGTAAAGTCTCAACGAACAGTCTCACGAAGACGTCTTCATGTTCAACTCCCAGAACTCCACATGCAACTATGAAGGCTGTGATGTGTTCATCAGGATGCACTTTGCCATTGCCTTTGAATTTAGGGAAGTTCTTCTGGTTACCTCTGGGTAACTCATGCAAAGGCTGAGGAAGAGCAAGGGGCCCGACACAATGACCCCAGGGCAATGGTACCACCATTCTTGGAAAAATGGCTTGGAGAGGAACTATAACACCAGTAAGAATCAAAGCTTGAAGACTAGGACTAGCTGGCTCTGAAGGAATACCACCCATAGGAATTCTATCTTGAACAGGTGGAGTGCTTGTCGAATGAGTCTTTCTATTTCTTGTTGAAGGGAAAGGAAAACCCTACTGCTCCAAAAGATGAAACTGAGAATCTTCAATACCAAGGGCCTTTCTCCCTCAAGTAAAACGTGGAGTTACCAGATCAAAGGATGATAAAAAATTACAGAACTGGAATATGATTTTCCCCGGTGGAGTCGCCAAAAACTGTTGGTCGTCAAATAGGACTTTACGAAGAGCAACAGTCAGGGGACAAGAAGTCCCTCCTCTTTAATGGGAGAGGTTCCCTTATTCAGAAATGAACCTATTTACAAATATACAAAACATGATTTTCTGGTTGAACTTGGATATTACAAAAGTGTTTCCTATAAATATCATCAATTACAAAAGGACTGAGGAATAAGAATACAAGAATGAGTAGAAAGGCAACATGCAGAATTATAGATAACAAAGTAATTCTTTATGTATGCGAAGTTACAGTGAATTGAAACAAGATCATTTGTACCATATAAATAAGATGGAATTTAAAGACACAAAGTTATGTAAATAACATTTGTCAGAACGCAAATTTTCTTGACATAACACAGACAAATGATCTTCACAAAATTAAATGAAAAGCCGGCGGCAAAAGAGATCAGATAGACAAAGAATGAAAAGCCCTTCTGTATTGATTTCTTTATGATCTATTTACACTTTCAGAAAATAAACCAAGTTCTTCCTCCCCTTCAAAATGGCATGGAGAGGCCATTATATAGCTTAAAAATTAGTTACTATTTGTAACGACTTCTTTTAACTAAAGATTAGTTAAGGATTGCCAATCGCAATACCTCAACTAATTACAATGAATATGAGAAAAAGAATTAGAAAAGAAGAGAAGAATAAGGAGAAGAAGACAGGTGGTTATGAATGGGAGGGACCCACTGACTTCAAAATTCACTGCCTGAATCTCTTTAATGCCTCGGCTATGTCTCTGCCACGAGGGACTGACGTGTTGGTTGTAGACTGAGACCAAAATCTGAGGCACTTCTCCATTTCCTTATCAAACTCAACATGAGTATGATAGTCTTTATTTTCTTCTTCAATGGCAGATTGAAGAGAGCAAATCTCCTTCATTTTCTCTTTGGAAATGGAGCTTTCCTTGAATAGATGATCTTTGACAAAAGCTCTAAATTGAGCTTTGATTTCTTGCAGGGAAAAAGGCACACCAGAAGTTTCATCCTGAAGATGACAGTGTATGTCTTTGAAAGTAGATACAACCAGTGTCTTGAAAGCCTCACCCTTCTGCCAGCTATTCTTCAACTCTCCCAAAGCCTCCTCCAAGAATTTGATCTTCCACTCCATGTTATAAACCCAGGACTTTGACAGATTATCCTTTGCATCATCAAAAACCTTATTCACCAATAAAATGTTCTCATCTATCTGTCCCATGAGATGGAGGTCTATTATGCAACTGCTCCAGAGTTTGAGCTCTTTATCTATGACCCCGATAGTGGAGGAGAGCTTCTGTTACAAATTGTTCACCTTTCTATGGAGTTTGAAAGCTTCATCGATGAAGTTCAATCCTGCAACAAGAATATCTTCCACCATGGCCTACATAGCTCTGCCATAGATGGAATACTTGTGCGTGTCTTTGATACTCTGTACTTCATCTTGGCTCAAAATTACAGGTGGCGGAAGGGTAGTCAATGGGGTAGGGTCCAAAACTTTTTCCTTAGACAAAAGAGATTTGATAAAGCCAGTGAGAATCTGGGCTTGTTCCTCCAACTGTTCAATAGTTTGCTGCCCTTTCTCTACCCTCCTAATGACTCTTGTGACCGTTTCCTGGAGGTTGTGGATCTCACCTTTAGGAGTAGACTCTCCCATTGGAATTCTTGAGAGTTCTAAGTCAGATGCCTGCAAGTCCTACTCTGATTTATCTACTGTAGGCTTAGCAATCTCCAGGAATTGCTGACCCTGAACATTAAACACTATCCTAGAGGTGATTCTGGCTTTCTTGGCACGAGAAAGAGTAGTGCCTAACAAGGCTGTGACAGCATCAAAATTTGGCCTTGAGCTCCGAGAGGAAGATTTCCTCTTCCTACTGTCAACAAAAGGTTGCACCCATGTAAAAGAGGAAGAGGAATCAGCAGGAGGGGCAAGAGGACCAAGAGACATAGAGCTCATGACACTCAAGGTTTGCACAGCTGTGGTCTCAAGTTGAGATGTGAGTGGGGCGCTGGAGACAATTGCTGCAGAGGAATCAATAGCACTTGGAAGTTCAGTGCTCTGGACTTCCTTATCTTTATCCGTTGGATCTTCAGGAGCATTTGCAGGGGCTGGCATTTCACTCTCTTCACTTTCACTGATAACAATGACGTTCTCTGGTCCCAAAGGCACTTCTACTTGCTTTCTTTGAGGATCTTTTTCCATAGGATCCTTCTTAACCTCTTTGAATTTCTTCTGGTATACTTGAGTGGATGAAGGAGTGGAAGCTGCAGGTCCTTGCGTTGATGAGGCAAGAGGGGTTTGCAAAGGTGTGTCTGATATGGGGGTCGATGCTTCCCTCCTTGGTGTTGAAACATCCTTAGAAGAGGATTCTCCTGAGTTCCTTCTAAGATCTCGAAATTTCTTGTCAAACCAGACCTTAGTCCTGACTAAGACTGGAGCTAGGATCTCGGCCAGATCATCTTTCTCTTTCTTGTTCCAATCCAAGTCCTCCAAGGGAGTGTGCTTAACCACATTGTCATACTCATATGAGTATAGATTAGAGTTTTCATCCTGGATTCCTTCAGGAACTTGGTACAAGCTGAGTTCTTGGATCAATTGCAGAGAGAACCTGCCATAGTGCCTCCTTCTAGCTTCAAAATCATCCGCACAGTCAGCCTAATAGTCTTCTGTATCTGCCCTATGATGATAGATTATCTTGATGTTCTGTTCAATGAACTTCTTCAAGTCAAAGCAAGTTCTTGGCTTGAAGAAATGAACAGTGATAGGAACCAGGGCTCTTTCTATGTTCTGTGCGTCCAGGGATGTTTTACAAGTGTAATTTCCCAAAGAGATGGGAAAGTGCAAACCAGAAATCTTCTTGTCTCTGCAGGTTCTGTGCAATTTATCTAACTGCCTGCATACTTCTATCAAAGCCATCTTATCACTGCAGAACCTGGGAAGCCTCAGAGGGGTGCTCTCATAGCCAGCAAGCCTGATATAGGAGAATTTTTTGAATTGGATAAAATAGGCACCGTAGTGCGATATCAGGTTCATGGCTTCATCAGAAAACCTTCTAGCAGTGTCACCCTCAAGAAGCCTGACCACGTACATGGTGAAAGCATCATTTACCCTTCTGAAATTGTGATTGCTGGTCTCTAGGGTGAACTGCGGGTAGTAGGCATATACAGGATCATCCTTGTGGGCATCAATGTAAGAAAAACCAAACCATTGCCTTGATGCCGCCAGAGTATACATCAGGTACGAAGTCATGTAGAACTTCTTCGTTTGCTGTACATTGGACAGCTGCTCCGTCAAGTTCATGCTGATGATCTCCGCCCAGTTGATATTTTGAGTTCCCTCGCACACCATGCTGATGAGCGGGCACATCCAGAAATGGAATTCGTTAGTAGAGGGTAAGCCCATAACCCGAGCCAGTAGGATTATAAAATCTGACAATTCTTCATTGAAATCAGCCCAGAAAAGAGTCTTGGATAGACGAGATGCTCCCTTCTTAGGGTTCTTTAGCCAGGACTTCGCCACCCGCGCCTTGTATTTGTTCGTTGTCTTGATTGAATAGGGCCTGTGCTTGATTCTGGGAAACAACTATGGCATTATCCATTTCTGGAATTCTCAGCGCAGTGCTAATGGTGGCAGCGTCCAGTTTGGCGATGAGTTCCCCATGTACGTTGGTCAATTCACTCGAATCAGGGTCGAAGTGAGCTCCGCATGAAAGCACTGTATCAACACATTGCACCGAGATTGGGAAACCTCCAGCAAAAGCCAATCCACTGTCGTGAATCATCTGCGCCATTGGTGTAGGGTTTGCATCTACCATCCTTGCCCAAAAATCGTCGAAAGTCAAGATGACGAGCTTCACTGTCCCCAATATTGGGAACGGCAGACTCTAGTGGTGAGATTTGTTCCTGTCCCTGAAACTTGATCTTCATATTGATAGTAATTCGGAGGGCAGAGCCGCAAACTAGACTCGGGAAGGAATTACAGAGGGAAGGGATACACACGCAGGATTTTAGATTGCAAGGGTTCGAGCAAAGGATAGCATGGAAGCAATGTGAAAAATGCATAGGGGGTATGCTCGTTATATAGCCGATTAGGAGAGAGAAAGATAATGAATGCACATTTAATACATACCTACCAATTTGAATAAGCAAGATATTCAGGTAGAGCGGGAAAAATAAGCACAAATGGCACTTGGTTCATTTGGGACATGTGAGACGCGAATGCGCGAAACACGCGGCTCGGCCGATTCGGGCGAAGCGGGGAAAAGACGCACAAATGCCTTTTGGGACATGCGGGACAAAAGTGCGCGAAACACGCGACTCGGCCGGATCAGGCGAAAATGTGACAACAGGTCCGAGCGAACTTGGGACATTTGGGACGAAAAAGCGTGAAGTACGCGGTTCGGGTGTTTCGGCCGAAAATGGAACAACTTGTCAAATTGACTTGGGACATTTGGGACGTGAAAGTGCGAAGTATGCGGTTTGGGGAAATTCGACCTGAAAATGGAACAACTTATCCGATTGAACTTTGGGACATTTGGGACAAGAAATTCCGACGGGCCCAAAAATGGAACAACTTCAGGGAAACCGGCCGATCGGGGAACAGAGCGCCCATTTGAACTTGGGACACGCGGGACAAAAATGTCTGACAGGCCCGAAAAACACACAAAATGACCCAAAAACGCAGATTTTCTCAATTTCTCGACTTTTAACATTTTCAGTACAACAGAGAAGACACTTAAACTCAAAATTTTGAATTTTCACTTTCTTAAGAGCAGGGAATTTTGAGTGGACAACAAGATGAAGAGAAGAATCAAGTGTAAATAGATAAAATATCAAAAAATAAACACTAAATTAAAATGAAAAGAGGACTTACCATTTTTTCTATGATATATAGATATACCTACACCAACGCTACAACCCTGCAAACACATATGCTCAAAATGAGGTCAAAAAAACATATATGTATCAATGTGAGTGTTTTGACCACACCTAGTGTGCGATGGCATTGTACAAAACTATGACACACCATGATATGTACATATATCTATTTTTGGCTCGGTTATTCCTTGTATAGAGTTGGCTCCCATTTATGATTTGATTCACGTGTGTAGTCTTAGATGTTTAGAATTTTTTATTTTCTATGATTTTTAGAATGTATGCAGTGGATATGAATGCTAACAAAATGATTTCTTTTTCGTGTTTTGTAACGCTGATATATAATAATGTAATCACATTGTAATGTTGAACTTTAGTTTCTCTAAGTAAATTTTGGTACTTTGTATTATTTTGGAAAAATGTGGCAAAAGAGTGATATGATAAGTGAATAAAATTTCCCCATTCTTAACTCCACACAACCAGTAAGATGTGAGGGCTCACCACCTAGAGTCAGAAGGGGCACAAGCTATATAAATTTGTCTAATGGTAATGATGAGAGAAAGACAAGGATTTGGAAAAACCTAATTGAGACACTACAACCTCAATCTACTCAAGGTTGCTTCATAGTTTAGAATGTGAATTACTTTCTAGTTTATCTATACTTATATCCATGCATGGCCACTTGGTTGAAAAAATATGGTTTTGAGGTTCTAAACTCTTTTGGAATTCGAACATCTAACTCACTTTGTTCTGATTTATGATTTCACAATATTTGAATGAACTATTTATAAATTTCAAGTTTGTCAAAGATACCCTCTACACCTTGCCCCATGATACTAGTAGGAAGTATGGGCTCACCACCATGGACAAGGCAAAGGTGAGTAAGGGAACTTCTCTCCTTTCCCAACCCTACATCACTAGTAAGAGATGTAGGCTCAACACCGAAGGTTAGTAGGGAAAATAAATGTGTAAAATAATTTTTTTATGCAGATTTTCATTTGACTTATTTATATAGGAAAAATATCTAGAATTTTCTTATTTCCAAAGAGATGTATATGGGATAGATGTGACACCATGAAGCTTCTAATACAGACTATAGAAAAAGACACCTAATCTAGAAGAAACTATAAGTAGAAAAAAAGTATGCAGGCCTTGGTATGGTTACCATCAAATCTTTGTCTTATCTTGCTTGGATTGATGAAATGATTTAGAAATAGTTGATGAAATTGTGAAGATTTGAAGAGATATGATTTGGATGTTTGTTAATGTTTTCATAAGTTTTTAGGAATTTCAATAAGAATAAGTCCCTTATTCAAAAATTTTACAAAATGAACCGACAGATGAAAATGCAACATGGATGCAACAATGTACATGTGGAAATGTAGGTGAAATGACATCTCATTATGTCTAAGGTGAAGAAGGTTGATGAATATAAAATTCTTCACCCCTAAAAGTACAAAAGGGAGAACCACGATCCTCAAAACTTTATTTCTCCTGATAAGGGCCTACCATTCTAGGTTTAAATTTACAACCATTTCCCAGAAGTGTATATGTCCAATCATTAAAATCATTTTTTTGAAAGAGGCGTTCGTGCACCTCTTTGTCACATTCTTGAGACATGGTGTGTGGGTGAGCATGACTATGCTACTCAGCCTTATTTCTTATGTAGAGCATTGTGTTTACTTGTGATACTTACTGAATGATGAGGCATTTCCCCATAGATATGGAAAGCTTAGTTTTAGATGCACACAAGTTGGAATTGGGGTTTAGAATACAACAACCCTTAGAGATGGTTTTTATGGGCATCGTTTCAATCTCAAATTTCCCTTCTTTGTTTGTTAATTCTATCATGTTTACACCTAGACCAAGGTCATTGGAGGGAAGAGATGCTTAACTAAGAAGACTAACCATCCCCTGTAGTTCAAATGGGAGGAAGATCGGATCATCACTCTCTAAGAGTTTGATAATTTCCATTGTTATTTTAATGGACATTGTTTCCATAGATATTGATTTACCTTTATTTGTCTTTACCACTTGAAATGTTTTTGGGTCAATGACTTTAGCCTTTGGCATACATGGGGTGATCGGGACTAACTCTTTTGATGGAGGTGGTTTGTTCAATTGATTAGTAGGAAGTTCATACTACGTATGGAATCCTTTCTTCTTCTTGAGTTTTTCTAAGTGTTTATCGAAGGGCTTAGGATCCCCTTGAGCGATGAAGACCTTCCCCAAATGGAGGAATCTAATCTCCTAGAATAGGGCAGAGGGGATAGCCTTAATTCGATGAATCTAGGGTCTCCCAAGGATCATGTTATAATTTTTTCCCCTGTCGATAATGTAAAACTCTGTTAAGATGGTTTTTGGACCAAGCGTGACTATTAAAACTATGGTTCCAATCAAGGACTCTTTAGGAATGTCATACCCCCGTAACGTGTTTCTTGTAGAGAAATAATTTGTCTCTCCATATCCCAACTTATTCAAGAAAGAGAAGGGAAACACATTTATAGCATCCCTATCATCAATCATGGCACTCTTAATGCAATTGTTATAAACCCAAACTTGTAAAAATAAGGCAGGATCACCTCTTCAGGAAATTTCAGCATTAGATGGCATCTTGTCTATATAAAAAAAAAACCCAGTATCCCTATCGTTCTATCCCAGAGGATGTATGTCAAATTCAATATGATTTATTTAAGCACTAGGAGGTGCGTAACATGGATGAGATGACCAAGACCTAGTGCCTTGAGCAACGTAAAACGATGCACAGGTGAATTATTCAGAAAATCTAGGAACAAAATGTGAGAAAATGTCTTGTTCAAATCCAATATTAAATTAGAGGATCCTACTGGTTTTGTGATTGTAGTAATGTCATCATGTGGGAAGGAAATAACAAGTAGGGGTTGTGAAATCTACTCCTTCATATGAGTTATTGCAGTAATTTTTGGCTGAACCTCTAGCTCAACTAACCCCAAGATTTTTTATCATTGTTTAAACCAAGGTTAGGAGCAACCCAAAAGTTTTCAAAAGTTGAGGCTTCATGGTCATTATTTCCTATAGGGATACCCTTGTTTATATTTTGAGGATTCACTTGGGAATCCCCAGGACATTTAGGGTTCACATTTTGGGGTGTGATAGATCCGGTATGACTAGGTTGTGGGTTTGTTTCAAGATTTGCTAGGAACATGTCTACAAAGAGCTGCCTTTGGTTTTTGGGAAGTATTTGTAAAAACTTGTCGCAATCAATGAAAGTCCTATCATCATGACCTCAAACCTTATGGAAACCAAAGTATTGGTTAGAGTCATAATCTCTTGGCCTTTGATAAGCATCTTGCTATTGTTTATTATAACCTTAGTTGTAGTTTTGAAATTGGTTTTTATAACCGTGATTCACTGACCCTTGGCCAAAAATTTGATACTGGTGTGGGCCTTGTGTTTGATTTTATTTTTGTGAGGGTCAGTTTACATCAAATATGTTGACATAAGACATATTGTTATGGGTTATTTGATTTCCCATGTTGTTGCTATTGTTAGTGTTACCTTGTTTGGAAAACCAATGTCTTTGGCTTGATCAGTAGTATTATTTGTGGTAGCACCATGATTGTGATTCACACCCTTAGGTCCTTAGTTGTTGGCACCATTATTTTGATAATTTGAATTATTTTGATTTGGGGATACCAATTTCCATTGGGACTATAGATCTTACGCCCACTATCTATAGAGGCTTGGTCAATCTGAAGTGCACCTTCCAATACTTCCTCATAACTATGGAAAGGAAAATTTTGGACTTCCTCCCTAGTCTCTCGATTGAGTGAGTGAAGGAAAATATCACAAAGTTACATCTAGTTCATGTTGGGTGAACTTGTAGAGGAATCAAGAACATGGTGCCATCTCTAGATGAAATGGGTGGTAGATTAATTTTTCTTCTGTCTAATATGTAGGAACTCCCTAGTCCATGTACGCAACAACTTATTCATGTCAAATGTTTTGATGAACTTGGAAATGAGTTGTTTAAAAGGAATGTATAGAAGCTTATAGAATATGGTAATACCAATCCAATGTGATTCCTTCAAGAGTATTTGGAAATATCTTAGCCAATGCTTCATCCCAAGGAAGCAATTCCATGATAGCAGTAGCGTAGGCCTTGATATGAGCATCTGGGTATCCTTTTCCCTTACATTTTGGAAGATCTGGCAATGGGCATGGAAGTATGATACCACGTATGGTGAATTTAAGAGGCTCTTTTAATTACTCAATGTATGTACCCATTGCGTAAGATTCCACCATTGAAGATCCTTGATGAGGAGGTGGATGAGGAGGAGTTGTATAAGGTGCATCATAAGCATTGATGGGAACATATTGGGTCCCTTGATATGGCATGTAGGAAGAAGGAATAGTGTATGGGTCTATCTAGGAGGTTTTTGAATACATATGCATGTAAGGTGGATTAGTACTAGGATATGGACTAGTATTCAAGAACACACTTCCGAATAGCCCTTACGTAGGATAAGCTTGAGAAGGATGAGGATCCATACCTAGTGTGTCTAACTCTGTGAGAAGATCACCTAGATTTTAATGAACCAGATAACCTTGTTGTATATGATATTGCATTGGTTGCTCATTGGAAGGGATGTATCCTTTTTTGTCAACTGGATACCTCATTTTTTTCCTTACTACATGTGTTGGTTGTGAATTCTGGGCATTTTTTAATTCTCTAATCCTCCCTACTAAAGTAGAAATAATATCATTTGGATAGGATTGATTTCCTTTTTTGGGTGCTTGTGGCGTAGGATTTGATTGAGTAGGCTCATGATACTCTGTCATGAATTTTTTAGTGTTATAATTATTTTCTTCCTCAGAAGTAAGAATATTAGGATAGGCATTCAAAATCTTAGAGGTTTTTTCCTTCATTCTATCTAAAGACTCATCTATCTGATGAAGAGGATTTTCTATTCATGCAAATGTATCATCTTTTGTTGATTGTATGCAAATGTGAGGTCTTGACAAGACTTTATGATAAGAGCATGTTTTGTTTGTGATAATAACATGGTTTGTATTGGGTTGACTGAATTGCATGTTTAATGGTTCATCAACCTCCTCCATCCTTACATAGCTAGTGGGGTTTGCAGTGTAACTAGGGGAGTTTTGGATGTTGCTTGTGTAATTGTCACCCCATCTCAAAAGAGAAGGGGAATGTTATGGTTACACATTGGTGTAATATCTATTAGAGCCAAATGGCCCACAAAACTCTCTTCCAAACTTATTTTAGAAAGTATAAAATACCTACCAAAACAGGGGATTAAATGGAGAGGTGAGGTACTAACAATGAAATTAAAGGAAACAAGAAGGAATTAATCCTTCACGTCAGTTTCACCAATTTGTATGGATGAAAATTGACATGTAACCTTCAACTGCACTCGACCTCCAAGGTCATGCCGGAGTAGCCAATTTTGAATGTGTGTGGCTAACTATAGGAGGATTAGTGACTAAGATTTGGTAGTGTGATCTCTTGGTAGCTAAGTTCGCAAAGGGACGATTTAGAGGCTATGAACGGGTAGTGTAAATTCCCTATGGTTTGTGTTATCACCAAATGACTACACCCCTCGAATGGCCTGAAGGTGAACACAAAATTTAGTGTGACTGGGTAACATGGGATCACCTCTCAAGCTATGGGACTTGGGCTCGAGGTGAACTTCCAGAGAATTTTGGCTTCCTCTTCCTAAACTAAGCACTACATTACTCCTAATGCAAGATAAATGACTAACTAGACCTATGCTAACATTTCAAGGGATTAGGGAGAGAGATTTGTAAGGAAATAAAACCTATGCTAGAAGTGGTGATGCACCAAAAAAGGGATTTTTTAGACAAAATTATGGCTTTCCAATGAAGAGAGATGATCATGAGGAAGAATTACCATGCATTATAAACCTAATTTATATGCAGTACTTCAATCCTTGATAAGCACAATGACCTCCAAACCTTGCAAAAAAAACCCTAGTTACATAGTTCACCTACAAGCATGAGAGAGGAAAATAGAAGCCGTAAAATCATGTAAGGACATACAATTGATCACAAAAAATAAATTTCATTACTTCAAGCACTTTCACAGTGCATCATTACAGCAAGGAAAAGGCATAGGCTGCCATTACAATTTTAGAAGAAAGGCTTGAGAGCCTACAAATTCATAATAGCTTAGCTTGTGAATAGAGGGGAAGCCCTGGAAGAATGTCTAACTCCCTTTGAAATAAGCAACCCTTTTACATTTATAGAATATTGCTGAGTGGTGAGAGAAAGAAGGAGAAACCCTAGAATCTAGGCCAGAATGTAGGAAATAATTGATCACTGTTGTTGGCCATTTTTGCTCATTTATTGCACCTCCATCTTTTGAGGAACCACTCAAGGATCAAGAAAAACCTGCAACTTTGAAATGTAAAACTTCATAAAATCCATATTTTTATGATTCCACCACGTAGCTATCGTTCTCCTGATTCCAACAACTATAATTTTGTGAAAAAGGGAAACTGGGGAGGAAGTTGTGGTCTTATGAGAAAAAGACACTTTTTAGGGTCTCCAGGGTATTGCGCTCCATTAGCCTTCATAAATTCAAATATTGAATTTTTTCCCATTTAATTAAAATAATATTTTAATACATTATAGAGTCCCCCTTTAATCTCTCAAAGGTTCATTAGTGGAATCCACTAGTTTAAAATTGTATTGGGGGTCTTTTTTATTGCTTTTAATAGATAGCCTGCTAGCCAGCTCACCGATCTGGCTGGTGAGCTACCCTTTTTACCCCGTAGTGAGCTCTTCACTTTTCAACCAGACGAGTAGTTTACTTTGTATGGAAATTTCTTTGTGCTTTAAGAAACCCATTTTGGAGTTTTTGGTTAACCGTTTCCCAAGGCACGTTGTAATTTTCATTGACTGAGATCTTAATTTGACCACCCTTGCATTTACACTTACAAATTCCTTCATAATCATCGAGCTCCAAATGACTCTCTTAAATTGTGCACTCCCCACATGGAACATTGTTCTAGAAAATAATTATTCGTCCATGCTTTGGTTTTCCACCTTATGTCACAACTTGAATGAGCTTTACTTTTGTAACATCTAATGACCACCCACCGTTTTGTTTTCTAATCTTGAAGTGTATGGTTGTTGTCTTGAATGTACCTCCCAAATTATCTTAATGACTACCTACCTCATGGCATGCTCGTCTTTGCATCATTTGAGTGCTATTCCACATACATATCCCTAAATAACTCAGGAAATGACTTGGCATTTACCAATGTAATTGCATTGATCAGAAAATTTGACCCCTTTTTAATATTATCCTAGCCACGTGGCACATACCAATAAACCAATTACCAAGCCTTTATATCTACATTATCCACTTCTTTACATGGAAATGTGTTCAATGCATAGCGAACAAGATTTTAACTAAACCTCCCTCACATTTCATTAAATTATGGCGAGCTTACCAATTCAAATTGACACATGCTCATAAAAAGCCTTAAACCATGTTGACGGATAATCCTTACGGACGAACCGTCAGATTCATAGGAAACCTTAGGTTGGTGAGACGTTTGCCCTAAGGTGACCTCCAGATTTTAAAGAAGTTGGATCTTCTCTAGTGGTTGGAGTAGGGTTAGAGGAAAGCACGTAAATGACTAAAATAAAAGGTAATGCACCGATCTCAGAGAAATGAAAATAATGGAAAACTTGAGATCTTTATCTAGAATAGTTGAAGGGCTGAACAACATGATCCACTACTATGATAACACAAAATTTTGAGGAATTGAAATGATTGATTTATAGATAATAAATGAAACAGGGAAATCCTAAGGGCATTAAACACGATGAATTTCTTGATTCATTTAAAACTATTTCTTATAAAAGAAACGAAAGTTTAGAACATGTGAAAATCTAATTGCACAGAATAATAACTCTTTATTCATATAGATAAATGACACATAAGGCTGATGAAAGCACATATTACACTTCTCTTCTATGAAAGAGGCCTACTAAGGCTATTTTTTTACAAAGCATACAAAACTCTTCACTTTTTTCCTCCTTTTGGCTTAGAATTCCTTCTTTTTTAGTCTTCTTCCTTGCCTACTTTTAAAGAGCTCCTTTGACTATCACTCTCAGCTGCCACCTTTGTTGCCTTCAATTTTGATAAGGCCATATACTTATCCTTTTGGTTCCCCTTTATAGGAGTCTGTGTATTTGCTCCTTACATGGTATTGTTGCTGAGTCTCTGATTGGTTAAGTTTTCTTTCTGCCATGTGGAGGGTTTGCACTCATTTAGGGTCCTCTGTTCCTAGGCTTGTATCAAACATGCAGCAGATAGACATGTGGAGAGTTTGAATTAGGTGAAGAACCTACTTCGACGTTCCATATTTGGGGCTACACCAATGGGATAAGTGGAAGACTTCCTCGGGTCTTTTCATACTTAGTCAACTTTGGCCTTGAGCGATCAAAAGAAACTAGAGGCAGGGTAACAAAAGTGTTTGATAAAAGAGTCTTAACAAAAGAATATAATCAGTTTGGTGACTCACCAAGGGATTTTGTGCCGATCATGGAAGAGTTCGACATCTCTCACTTTTCAAAAATAAAAAAATAGTCTCACAGAGGGCCATTTAGAGCTTCTGCAAGGAAGTATGTTATCTAAGCCATTCTTGCTCTATTGGGTAGGTTCTTCATTGTAACTCTTGAAACACTTGGTCTAACTCGATTATCTCCTTGAGGTAGAATCCCTAGAGGATTTGTATTACTATATGCAGATGAAACTCTAACTGAATGATATGATTAATGATGGTCTCGACCTTAGTGATACTGGGGTCATCTTTCAAAGACTGGAAGACTATCTTGTCCTGGAATTTAGTGATCAAAATCTATTAGATTTTGTCCTTTGATAAGACCATAGATTCATCTAGGAAGGGAGAAGAGAAACCTAGTTGTACTAACTCATTGATATTCTACTTCCTTTCCTTCATTCCCTGGTGGAGTTGCACCAAGAGATTTTGAAATTTTATAGAAGCTTTGTTATAACTTAGAATCTCATTGATCTTCACCATTATAAACCTCCTATTAGTTATTCCTACATTTTGAAGGGTGGGGTTTGAGGCATCATAGAGTTTTTGAATGAAAATATTCAACTCCTAAACCTTAGTGGACAAGGCATTGTTGATGGTGGAGACTACATTTTCTATCTGAGAGCACAAATCATGTGCATCGGATATGAATCCAAGTGTTGGGGATAGATCTGCAAAAGTGATGGAAATCCTATCACAACAAGAGGCATATAACCACTGCACTAATGATACAATTCCCACCTTTTGGGATCGTTCCCCTAATTGATTCGTCAAGTCCTTGACCATTTCATCGGAAGATTTTAACCTAGCCTGAAAGCCACTCTTGTCCTATGAGAGTGAATTGACCAAGGCCTTAGATGCAGTGAGCTTAGCTTTTAGAGCCTTTTCTTCTGCCTGAGAAGTTGTGAGGGCTTGCTTGGTTGATGTGTCTTTCAATTCCTTCTTGAGTTGATCAACCTCTCTGTCCTTGGCCTTAAGCTCGGCCATACAACCCACCACTATAGCCTCCAATTTTCAAAGGCTAGCTTGTGCCTTCTTAAGTTGGTTGCTAAGTTTCAAATAGTCAGTAGTGACTAGCACCACTATTTCATTCATTAAATTGACCTTGTCTTGAGGCCAGAATTCAGTAAGGTCCACCATGATAGAAATGATGGAATAGTCATCATGCTGCATTTATTCTGTGAGCTTGGATACCTGAGGGAAAAGGTGAGTGATGGTCAAAGAGCTATACTAATGATCATATAAGGATCACACCTATTTATTTGATGGACCTGCCATCTCCTTCTTTCTCTACTTTAATCTCCTCTGATCCCGAGCTGACTTAGTGAACTCTGATTGGCTCAGAAATTTGGAAGGAGAAGAGACCATTCCTCCTATAAATGGGAAACCAGTTGGTAGGCCATATGGGACAGTAACTAGTAATTGAGATGCTGTAGATACAAGGGATGAAGAAGGGGGTGAGAAATTTGGGATAGTAGTAGGGAACTACATAAGTAGAGGAGTGACTGGTGAAGGAAGAGTCTGAGATGGAGTGAAAGACCGAAAGGGGATTTCCAAAAAGAAAGGTGGAAGTGGAGGAATTACTCATAGAGAAGTCTTGGGTTGTGGTGTAGACATCACGGGGACCATGACTGAATTCAGCCTTTTGTGGGATGGGTTGGAAAATGAGTCTCCTTCTGTTGTTGATTTTGAGAGGTCGAACGATGGCAAACTGGCTGAGGAGTCTAAAAATGAGCAGTAGACAAAGGTGTTTATGGTGTTTTCCACTGTTGGAGATCGGAATATTCTATAGTTGACTTGAGATATTGCTCAAAAGTGAGCATAATTATATCCTCACTATCTAGATCAGAGTCATGCTCTGCGTCCCATCTATCTGTTTCACCTAATTCTTAGAGAATTTATTTGAATATTGATGAAACATATAAGGGTAGATGGGCTAGGAGGAATACCTATTAAATCTGGTTGAAGTTTGTTGCATGCGTATGAATTCTTGATCCACAACTAACCGTGAGAGCTTCCTTTTGGCTAGGAGGAACTACCTGTGATAGAAAACAAGACTACCAAATAGAAGTTCAACAACATATGTAGTGGAATGCCTAGTGTATGTTAGATCTGGGAAGTGTGATACTCCCTAGAAGGCTATCAATCCATTGTTTAAAACAATTCAATGTTAATAATAAATGAAATCCTACTGTAGTTAAAATGATTTAGGTATCTCATTCAACTACAATAAGTAGATTCCTTCACAACGGGCTAGGCTATGATTAAATCTAAAGGTCAAGATCTAATTTTGGGTGGTTTTGGGAATTTGGTGGGGATTTTAGGCTCTGTTCTTGGTCTGAGGGTAAAACATAGATACTGACATCATTTTGGTATGACCTATGTCAGTTTAAGTGAACCGGTGATAGTTGTGGGTAACCGACATTGGTATGGTTGGGGTAGAGGAAACTTAATAAAATCTTGGTGTGGTGACAAATCTGAGGCTAAATAGAAATAGAGAGGGAAATGGAAAGGTCTATGTAGGTCTTAGGTGTGCTCAGGGGTAGTTATCAATAGGATATTGGTAGTTTAATGTTGTGGGTGAAGGAATGATCAAGTTTTTATGAAGGCAACTGACGGGTGAATGGGAATGCAAGTATAAATTGATAACAAAAGTAAAAGAGTCTACTAAAATGATAGTAGATGAATGCTGGTCAACAAGATACTTACTGTTGTACAAGCTTGATGGCTAGATGGCAATGGCCATTGATTAGATGGATGGAGTTTTATGTGGTGATGGTGCTTCTCTAAATGCTTCTGTGAATGCAAATGGCTCTATGATCACTTCTGATGCTGGATGTGAATGCTCTGATGCATGTACAAATGCTAGTTCTACTTGCATGTAACTCTGGTTTCATCCCTTACTCTCAAAAATGTGCC
Organism: Taxus chinensis; assembly: GCA_019776745.2. Lineage (NCBI taxonomy): Eukaryota > Viridiplantae > Streptophyta > Pinopsida > Cupressales > Taxaceae > Taxus > Taxus chinensis. The sequence goes on from CM034146.1 coordinate 938,397,915, forward strand.
AACCTCAAAATAAGGTTATTTTGGGGAATAAATGGTAATTGACAATGGTTCCAGGTTGACCGGTGGTGGTTTTGGGTAACCAGCGTTGGTTAGGGCGAGATTTCCTAGGTTTACTAAAATGGGCAGATCCTCTTGATTTTCTTGGATCTCGTTCATCTTTCTTCATGTATTAGAATGGAAGCTTCCTTTCTAATGGGCATGAATGTGGTTAGAGGGAATGTAGGCTTTTATTTTTAGGGTTTAGGTAGGTCTTAGTTAGTTATGGCAACATACTAAGAATAAGTCTTAGGGTGAGGTGGTTAGATGAGGTGGTGGTGTGGTCATTATCCCAATTAGGATATTTAAATAATAAATATTATGAGATCATGAATTCATTTAATTAAATTAATATTAGAGTGGGGTGAAAGGAGCCATGGTTAGGTGGGTGTGTTCAAGTTTGTTATTTGTCAAGGGACCAAGGGGAGTGCGATCCAATTTTGGTGTCTACATTTTACCCCTTTTTGTTGCGTAGCTTGTATTGGTAAACGGCATTAAAAAAAATAAGATGTGGTTTTCCCATGTGTGGGTGAAGGAGATCCCCCTCAAACTAGGAATTGATGAGGTAGAAGGTAGAATCAGTGAGTGGTTTGATAAAAGGTGAATGTGATGAAGAGGAAGGTGGGCGATGGGGTAAAAAGGGGTAAAAGTGTAATTGGGTAATTTGGGTAATGGGTTAGGGTCAAAGGTAGTAAGAGTCAAATGCATGCACACATATAAACTATAGCATGGTACCAGGTTGAAGAGCAGACAAACTCTACATTGTCTAAGGTCGATAGGTTTATCCAAACAAGGTTGAGGTGATTATGGTATCCAAGGTATAGTATATGGTTAGGAAAAACAATGTAGGTTAGGTGTAAGAATGTTTAGGTATGTTCTAGTACACCAAAGGTTGGGTCAGGATAAATAATCATGAGAAAAGGCAAGGTAAATTCAGTATGTCAATCAACATGGGTAATAGGGCCGTGAGGTATAACGAGCACATGAGGTCACAGGTCACTAGCAATGTTCCAAGTCCAAGTAACTAGGTCATGACATGGGTAGGGCCAAGGTATGGGTAAAATAATGAGTCCCCAAATGAGGATGAGGTGAGGTAGTAAATGATGAGGTTAGGAGGATAAAGTGAAGTGTCCAAGTTAGGTGTGGGTGAGGTAAAAAGGATGTAGGTCAACAAATTAGGGGTACGGGGTAGGAAAAAGGAATAAGTAGGATAATCAACAATGGTTAGAAGGAACCAATCCTGGTCGTGATGGACCAACCATGGTAAGCTAGGGCAAAGGATTGATGTCGGTCAAGGTAAAACCATCATCAGTCAAGTTGGGTAGGCTATTAAAAGAAAAATTGCCATGTTTTAAAAATCATTTGTCATTTACCGAATTAGAGAAAATTATAGGTGAGAGAGAGAAAGGTTGAAAGAATCTATGTGGAATGGAAAGCTAAGTTGGCAAGTGATGTAGCAAGTAATTCACAGTTGATAGGCAAGTCCATGAGATCGGTTTCATCGATTCGGTTGGTTAGAGATGACTAGGTTGATTGGGTGATGGCAGAGGCAGGAGACGGATCAGGTGGACCACTAGTGTAGTACCCTGATGTGCCACCATGGTGACAATAGCATGATGAGGTAAGAGTCAATCCCTTTCTTTGTTTTGTGAGGTAGATTAGTTTAGAGGTAGGGTGGGGAAAATGGGTTTTGGGGGGGGGAAGGGAATTTGAATTTTGGGAGGGAAAATTGGGTAAAATAGGAATGGGGAGGGAGGTGGTGGGGGAAATGAGGGGTGGGGAAGGGTTGAGGTGGGATTTAGGTAGAAATGGGTGGGTAGAAGGGAGAGAAAGGGAGTGTTTAGGAAAAAAGGGGGCTTTGGGTGTTGCGGTTTTTGGTGTGATAGTGACCGGCATTGGTTGAGGGTTAGCTGACATCGGTCGTAGCAAACTGGTATCGGTCATGAAAAAGGTGACCGATGCCAGTTTATGGGGGACCAGGGTTGGTTAGAGATAACCAGTACCAGTTGTAACACCTTGTCAAACTGTTATATTCCTCTTTTGCATTGCAAGCATTGACATGTGATTTTCAGGAAAAATGTATGTTTCGTGGATGTTGAAAAATCATGCTTGCCATGGATAAATCATTTCTACTCTTTTATTGTAGGGCTGATATGTTGTTGCTTGCAATAATCTGTTTCACTTCTTATGAGTAAGTTGTAATCTAGTTTGAATGGTTGCAAACTTATCCTTTGTAATTGGACTCATCCTTGGATCAATTCCATTGATCCAAGGTATGTTTTAAATCTTCTTATCTAAACTGAATGAAAAACTGACATTCATTGATTAAGAGACTTAACAGACTAAACTTGTGTTTGTTGCAAATTCTTTACTATCTCGAAAGACCGTGCCTGCATTCTATTTTGTGTTGTGCTCGGCTCTTCTTGATTGACCCTTGTAGGGTGCCTAATGGCGTTAGGGGAAACCTGCTTTAGGATTCTAGAGAAAGAGAGAAAAATGTGCCCTATATCTATAAGGTCTATCCTAAAGAGATTTGGGACTCAGGTAATTTACCTAACTCTTTCTACACCACTCTACGTGGGATGACATCCTAACCTAAGTTGTTAACACTAAGTTAATATGAAAAGGGGAAATAACCTAAGGGATGCTAAGTTATTTCTAACCTATTGTTTTGGTTAATCTACATCCTAACCTAAGGTGGCAATTTATTGTTTGGGGGTTATATCCTAAGGTTATATATTTTAAACTAACCTAAGATCTAACCTAAGCAATTCTATCTATCCTAAACTAATGGGTATGAGAGGGAACCTATGGGTCGATTGGCAAGTGGGAGCTAAGCGGTGGTTCCTAAGCTTTTAATGTGATGGGATTTTGATTGATTTGGCATTAAGGCATGGTTGTACTTCCAGTTTGGCATGGGCTAGTGAAATTTGGAGGAACCTACGTGGAAGCATCACTAAGTTTAGAAATGCATGTGGAAGTTCAATGTGGTCTTGCCAACTTTGGATGGTGGTGGCAAGGAGAGATAGGTGGGAATATGCAATTAAATGTCATTAATTCACCTTGGTTCTGGTGAGAAAACCGTCTTGGAAGGCATGCTGGTGGATTTTTTGGGGGTTGTTTTACTTTGCATGCTTCACAATTTTTGCTCTGCATGGAGCTATCTGGTTTTTTGAACCAGCAGATTGATCTGCACTTAGTGGCTATTTTTGAATTCTTCTGATCTATTTTTGGTTTGAGGAATGTATAAGAGGCATTGTGGAAAAATATTATTGTTGTTTGATCTTTCTTGGAGAAGAAGGGGTGTTGGAAACTCGGCTGGAAGTCTTCTTCGAATCGGTAGAGGCACTATCAGGCATGATAGGCTCTACCCATTAAGATTTCTTGCTTTCTTCTAAATGATTCATTAAAACAATTCTACTCACTGGAAATTTATATTTGCATGATGTATCTGGTTATTTACTTGCATGTATTCATGAAATCTATGTGGGTTTTGGAATGTGAATCCTTTGTTGTTAATGGTAGTTTTTGGGAACTTTCTCTGTACTGGTTGTTAGAGGTTTTCATGTGAATTTGTATTAAAACTCTGTGACTTGTACTTGAAGCTCTGAAATTTACATTTGAAGCTCTGTAGCTTGTATTCAAAGCTTTGTTTCTAGCATTTGAGACTAATGTTGAGTGAACTGGCTTGTTGCTTGTTTGGTTCTGAATCTCTGTTTAGTCTTGTGTTTCGTGAGCTTGAAGTAGAGCTCCGTAGTTGTTCTAAGCTTATATTGAAGCTTCAAGGATTTGTTATGAGTTTTTATTGGGACCTTGTGTTTGTTTTGGATTGTGTTGGAGCTAAGTGTAGTTCTGAACCTTTGGTTGAATCTTCGTATTCAACAACTGTACTCGTACATAGTTCTTATGAATACTGAACTTACTATTGTGTGGTTGAGTTTTGTTCTGTACTTGCATTCTGAACTAGAATTTTATTCTCATTTAAGGATTTGAGAATACTAGGACTCATATTGGAGCATTGGTGATTTGGTTTTGAGCTCGTATTTAGGGCTTCATGTTTCTCTTAGGCTCGTATTTGATCTTGTGTTTGTCTGAGCCGGTGTTGGAGCCTTGTAAAGTCTGAACTTATGTTCGAAGCTCATAATCAACACTGTACAAGGTATTCCATGATTGCGTGTTCTGGATTTATGTTGGAATCGAAGTGATTACCTATATTGTGAGTTGGGTTTGGTTGGTATTTGGTTTTGAAAAGATTTATTCTCTTTATAGACTGTCTGCTTGATAGGAGCTTGAGAGTTTAGTTTCGGTTTGAAGCTGATCTGGTAATCTCCTTGTAATTCCTTCGTGTCACTCCTTGAGTGTGATTGGTTTTTATGCTTCTATCCCTTTGGACTGTATAACCTTCTTGAACTAGACAGGGAGAGAGAAATTGAAGTTTAACCTATCCTTCTCTGTTATGAGCGAACCCGTGTCATGTGGAAAGCTTGACTATTTTTAATATTATAAGGGGATGGGAATTATGTCCTGTAATGGGTCTGGTTGGTCCTTTGATCGTGGTAACAGTCAAATAAATTTTTGATGTTACGGGAAGTAGTATTACTCTCTTCGGACCTTCTTAATTGGTTTATTGGGTTTTGTTGGAAGTTGAATTTAAAACTAGAATACTGAATCTTGTTTAAAGTATATATATGTATAATATCTTTGTTCGGATAATTTTGTATATCTGTTCTTGTTTGGGACATGAACTTCATACTTCTTGTATCGAGCTGTTAAATCGTGTAATAAGAATTCATTTCTTGAGTTTGCAATTCCTTCTGCACTTGTATATCTTCTCTGTTTGTAGACTCTTATTCCTTGAGGGGATCATAGAAATGAACCTCCAGGTTTTAGGAAGAGAAATGAATATGAACCATGGGGACAGTATACAGTTAGGGACTGTACTGTGTATTTCTTTCTGAGATTTGAATTTGTACTTGAGCTTGGTTAATGGAAATAGGATAACCAGCTTGCTAGTTTTGATTGGAAAGATGCAGTGTGCATATCTTTAACTGGGCATTCGGTTTTGTGTTCTCTTTAGGGAACTAACTAGAGAATTTCTAAGTTTGTATTAGATAATGGATTTCATTTCATAGTATAAATGAAATGAAATATGGATTGGGTCCTTTGTGGTTTGAGATCCTTTTTATGTTACTGTATAAGTTCATTGACCGAACTTCTCTTTTATTGATTCTCTTCTGAGATGGGAATTTTCTTGTGGATTGGTTAAGAGATTTATTTCATTTGAGTATAGCTTGGATTTTTGGAAAGATTGGCTATAGCCCTTTTTGAATTATAAACTACTAATATACTGAAGTTAGTAAAACTTTCAGTTAGACTGTTTTAATCTGCTTGGATTGAATTGGGATTCTTGTTTGGTTGTTGCCTCTTTATTTAAGGACTCCTTATTTTGTCATCTTTGGACTGAGGTAGTGATGTGTGTTCTAAACCTGATTCTTTCCTTCAGAGGAATTGTGTCTGAGATTTAGATATGTATTGATTCTCTTCTTTGATTATATGGAAAGATGAAGCATACTAATATGAGTTATGTTGTAACTAACCTCTTTGCTGCTTGGAAAAGATAAAAGTGTATTTCTATTCTTATGGGTTTATGAAATAATTGAATGACAAGACTTGTTGACTGTTTAAAGTGATTGATAGGATCAATTAAGTCTTGTGATATAATTCTGATGTTGCAGATTATATTATGCTCTTTTCTTAATAAGTGAAATTCAGATTCTCTTAATTGTACTTCTTTCTAGATGTTATTACTTATGATTATTTGTATGATGTATATTAATTGTTTCATTAAAGCAGAGTTGTTTAATGAAACAATTAGTGGAATGCACTTTACTTTAATGCTTAGTGCTTATCATGCTCAGTTCATCGAACTGACCCATGCTAGCAATTTTGCAGATGGACATCGTAAGTGATAAAAGAAGACAAGAACTTTCATGTTGTATTGGCTTATTTAATTCTGGATCTTATGTAAAGAGTTTCGATTCATTCTTGAGTTGTATTGAAAAAGAAAAGTTGTATTCTTTTTGGAATGGAGGTTGTTTGTTATACAGTACATGCCTGAAATGCATAGTCTTGTAAATGTATAAATTTATAATGATGAATTGAAAGTTGGAAGATTTACTTGTATTGGTTGTGTAAATTATCTTGTGTTTATGAAGAAGATGGAAATCCTATCTTGATGATATTCTTCATATCTGTTATATGCTTAATTCAGATAAAATTGATAAGTTAGATAAAGGGAATTAGTTTAATTTCCCTTAATAAGATGCAACTTGTTAAGTTGCATAAGATAACGATTTTTATCTAAACAATTCTAACATAGTATTGGAATGTGTAATGAATATGTGGTAAAACTATAGAGATTGTGAAAGATAAGAAGGGTTTGACAAACCCTAACACTTAATCATGTAGAGGAAGACTCTTCCTCTGCTAAAGGAATGTAATCTAAAGAATGGTGATATGATCGTTAATCATTAGACTTCATTTCCTATAAAGTCTACTCTAGTTGAACCTATTTGGTTGCTACACCTTCTTTGAATGATTAAGTTATATTTAATGGAACTTATGATATTGTTGTCCTGTTTTGGTTATCTACTTGTTAAGCCAAGTAAAATGAACCTATAAAGCAATCATAAGTTAAGGAAGTTCTTTAATGGCTAAATGAATTAAATTTAGAAAAGAACTTATGGAGTGTTGGATTAGGGTTTAGCATGGTTGTTGTAATCTATGTAATAATCCAAATTAATAATGTATTAATAACCTCCTTGGGGTATGTACATCTTGATGAGGTAGTTTCTGTAGGATGTTGGCACATGCCAACTGCAGGGTTGTACCTTTGAGAAGACAAGGGTCTTCTCAAGGATACAATGTTGCAGTTGACATGTGGCAACACCCTTCTGCATTGATCATCTAGATCTACACACAAATAAGGACTTGAACTTAGTTTCTCTCTAGGTCAAGTTAGTGGCATGTTTAGGATAGGTAGTAGCTTTCAATGGCTCAGGGTACCTTGGCACATCCGGTTGACTTAGGTCAACCGAGTATGCCCATATACCCTAAGTCATTGTGAGCATCTTCCTATAATAAATTATGTTTCTAACCAGGGCTAGGGTTAAACCTTGGACAAGTGGACTGATGGTAGTCAGTAAAGACCATTCTTGATAACAGAGGAGTGAGGTGAAGGACGTATTCTGAAATGATGAGTATGTCATCTAGGAATAGTGACATAAACAGTATGTTGAAAATATTTGGCCAAAGTATCGCAAGCTACTGGTTGCGTTGTCCTATGTCACCTAGTTTAAAGCAACGTGATATCAGATGAATATTGGTAACAAATATTCAGATATGTTCTTTAAACAGATCACTCAGTACCTGGTTTAGGGTAGGAAAACCAAGTATACAAGTATACGATAAGTATTCAATACTTAAAGTTAACATAAATAGATCGGTAGATCACCGAGTTATGAAATAAAAAGATCGGTAGATCACTGAGTTATGAAATAAATAGATTGGTAGATCACCGAGTTATGAAATAAATAGATCGGATCACTGAGTTATGAAATGAATAGATCGGTGGATCACTGAGTCATTTATAGCTGCATATGGTTATCTGTTTGAGATTGATTGGCATGGAATGTGTGTTCTAAATAATGCTTTATTTAGAACAGATGTTTTACACTGCTGGATGCAGAGGGTGGGAGATTCCCATGATCACTAATGGGGGTGCTGCATGATATGATGCTAGAAAAGACCTAATTTGCATGGGATATAACATTCCTAGTGTATTTATATAGAGAGCTATGGGCATATGGGTGGCTTTTCCGGGTTTAGCTTATGTTGCACATTTATTCTTCACTGTTGGGCCTACGAGCACATGTATGTGTGTTCATCCAATTGGTATGCCCCAGGCGGATGCATTTGAGTTGGGTACATGGTGTGGGTAGGTATAGGTGATGGGTGCCTATGATTAGAGAGCGTCGATTAGACAGGGATACTACGTGATGTAGCATATTATAGGTGGTTATTGGAGGGGTTGTCCAACGTGGCCATTATTTGGAGACTATATGTGGGTTATCCCTCATACAGATAGATGGATGATGAGTTAGATAGCTTTAAGCTACTCAGGTGCATAGAGGGGCACCATGCCAGAGAGTGCGAAATGATTCATATAGACAGGGTCAGATGGTAGTTTGGGCTGTCACAGGACATACCCCCACCCTTCCCATATTACCAGAGAGATGATGTGGAGAGACCACTGCCGCTACCACAACTGACAGTACCTATAGGGTAGGAGGAGTAGGTGAGAGACCAAAATATTTATGATGTTGGGGTGACTGATATGATATAGACAGTGGTGGGAGGCTCATTTACAAGAAAGTACCACCCAGGCCTAAAGGTAGCCAGATTTAGCCACCATCACCGTTCAGAGAGACACCCTACCGGGGTAGGTGGACAACCCTGATTACAGCAGTTGGGGATGGTATAGGGATAAGTTGGTAGGTTAAGAGGTGGAGGTGGCTGCTTTGCATGTATAGGTGGCCAGTCTACAGGCCTAAATAGTGTAGGGTGGAGATGGAGATGATGATGATGATCAGGTGGCCACCCTATATGGCACAGGTTACAGGTTTGTAGGGCACAGTTGACCATTGCACATGCACATATTGAGGAATTACATGCCAAGATACATGTAAAAGGTGTGAGGGCGATGGCACTACCACAGGAATCAGGACAGGGTCCCAATTCATAAGCAGGGGTGGGACAGGGTCCCATAAGATAGGCATAGGGGCAGAGACTAATGGGGCCACCAAAGATAGTACCCGTATCTAGATTACGGGATGCCTTAGGTGAGACCATATATTATCAAGACCAGATGATTGTGGCAGGGATATATTTTCTATCCTACAGAGAGTACAATGTACAATAGGCCTCGAGTGAGAGGACCAAATCTTGTACCCACAGCATGGAGAGCTTTGGGGGTCACCGATCCCTAAAGATAGGATCAGGGTGAGGCCACCAGTTCATGGAGGCCAGCCCTAAGTGATGTACCCGTAGGGACCTGGCCATGACCCATGACGGGTGGTGAGATGTTAGCAGGCCTGCCATATAGGAGCCAAGGGGGAGGAGGAGACAGATATGGAGATGTTTGATAAGATGATGACTGATGTATGGTCCCTCCATTTTGATGGATATAGTAGGATTCATTTCTAATGCTATACTGTCCCTAAAGAGATTTTGATGTAGTTATTGTATTTTTGATATATACTGACCTGCATGCTAAAGATGGTGAGGTTGTATATGAGAGAGACCGTCCTGCTTGATGGTGGGATGTATATGAGAGTTTTGTGTATTTTTTATCATATACCGGCCTGCGTGCCGAAGATGATGAGGTTGTATATGATAGTTTTCATTTATTTTTGATCATATACCGGCCTGTGTGCTGAATATGGTGAGGTTGTATAGGATTTTCATTGTATGATCATATGACCTGTGTACCAAAAATGGTGAGGTTTTATGAGAGTTTTGACAGATGCATATTATTTGGTATCAGTATATATTGTATGGATACACAATATTTATATGATGAGATGGATGATTTGGTGATGATGTATTTGTGTTGATAGAATTTGATTGTTATACATAGATGGATTCATGATAGGTGTGTTAGGCATGGTGTAGTCAGGCATAGGCATGGATGTATTGAGTTTAGGTCATAGGCATGGTTGAGTCAGGTCATAGGCATGGATTGAGTTAGGTCATCATAGATTGGTCAGGTATTAGGAATGGAGTCAGGTCATAGGCATGGATGGAGTTAGGTTGTGGTTCAGGCATGGATTGAGTCAAGTCATAGGCATGAATGGAGTTTATGGATTGAGTCAGCTTAGGCATGAATGAGTCAAAATTATGTTGTAGTTTGTAATTCATTAATTTGTGCAATTAATGATGATATGAGTCATGTTGAGATGTTTTATAGTAACATGCATGATAATGGTAAAGAAATGGTAGACATAATGAATGTATGAATGATGATGATAAAGATGTGAAGCAATTTGTTGTTTGTTTGGTTTAATTTCCAATTATTGATATAAAAAGGAAACTAACTAGGGTAGATTGTGATTAGGAAAAGGAAAGGGGAATTGGTTAGGGTAGAGAGTGGCCGAGCTAACCTCCAAGGGCCCCATGCCCTCAGAGTGCTACCTATATAGTCCCAGTGAAAAGGGACCTCAGGCCGATGTAGTTCTCCCATAAGCTAGGGAAGAATGTGAGGAGGTATGAGAATGAGTTGGTAGGTTATAGGCATGATTGAGTCTAGGTATTTTAGGTATGGGTGAATTGTGGGCACATTGGTATGGGTGATTTTGAGTTGATTGTGGTGAAAGAGGAAAATTACCCAAAGATAAGCATTGATGATCTAATCCTGTATAAGATGATCAATACGTAATGAAGAAGTTAAAATATAAGAGGAGGCAAGAGAGCCACCTGATTGGCGAGGATCATAATGGTTGGATCATACCTTAGATAGGCTAGTGAACGTAAGACCCTAAAGAACATTACATGGTTGATTATTCTAAAGGTGAAGAATAGTCACATGATCACCAAATGTCACGGTTCCAGACAGGTCCCTTGAGGTGGTAGGAAATGAAGGTGCAAATGGTAAGAAGGTGAAAAATGGTTAGGTTATATGGTATGAGGTAGCATGCCTTTTTGGAAAGAGATCCAAGATCACAATGAGCAAGTCCATGATGAAAATGTTTTTGTGTTGACTTGTATTTGAGATAGACTGATCGATGCAAGAAGTCTATATGGGATGAGGAAATTAACTCCTCGAGGTCTTTGTGAAGTTGATCGATGCGGGAAGCTTCAGATTCTTCTCTCTTTTTTCTTTTTTTTGAAGCAGGCTTTACATAGTTGTCCTTTGAGGGAGCAGTCTATTTATAACAGAGATGTAGAGAGAAAGATGTCCTTTTTGAGGGATTCATATTTTTATTGGAAGTTTGACTCAAGGAGTTGGATCCCATGTGAGAGATTTTAAGTCATGGACAAGAATAAGGTGAAGAATCAGATTCTTGTTCAGAAAGCAAGGTGAAAACAACCATGGGATCTCATCTAAAATCAGATGAAAAGTATCCATGAGAATCATGCCATGTGCAGTGCCATGGTACACATATTTAAGAGAAGATAAAAGAGTGATGGGTATGCACATGATTCTTGTTTAATCGTTGGGGGGTGGCATAGTGAAAGGAGGGAAATGAAAAAGTGCTCAAGGGATGAGCATGAAAGAGGCAAAAGGTGAGGTAGGACTAAAATTTGACAATAGAATGGTCGAAGATACAAGGCATTAAGGGGCTCAGGTTCAGGTTTACCATCTAGTGAAGATAAATGATAAGACACTTGATCCATAAGTATGAGTCATAATGTATGGTCCAAGCCAATTAGGAGTAAATTTGCCCCATTTAATTTTTTGTACTTTGGTTACATGTTGATTTTCTTTCAGGACAAGGTCACCGACTTGGAAGGTTTGTTCATGGAACGTTTTTCATAGGCATGCTTGATACGTTTTTGGTAAACTTGAAGATGGTCAAGAGCATTAAGATGGTGTTCATATAATAACTCAAGCTATGCTAAATGGTCCTGGAAAAATTCATCATCATTGAGCATGTCATGAAGAGAAATACGAAGTGATGGAATCTAGAATTCAAGAGGCAGAATAGCCTATTGTACCATAGACTAGAGAAAAAAGTGTTGGTAGCAGTGGAAGTGTGAATACTAGTGTGGTACACCCATAGGGAACAAAAGGAATGTGCGTATGTTAGTCCTTCCTAGTATCGTTAACCACTTTCATGAGAATTTTATTTAGGGTTTTATTAGTGGATTCAGACTTGGCCATTGGTTTTTGGGTAATATGGTGATGAGAAACTTAGCTTGAATACTGAAGGGAATCATAAAGTTTCCGTAAGGTTTTATTTTTGAATTGTTTTCTGTTATCAGTGATGAGGTGATGTGGGACACCAAAGTGAAAAATGATGTGATGATTGATGAACTCACATATTTTCTTAGCTTTCATGGAGATGAGAGGTATGGCTTCAACCCATTTGGTGTAATATTCAGTAGCGGTGATTATCCATTGATGTCTCTGGGAAGAATGGGGATTGATCTCTCTGAAAAGATCCAAACCCCATTGAGAGAAAGGCCAAAGGTCACGGGTGACCTGTAAGGCATGACTTGGTGTATGATGAAGGTTGGCATGTTGTTGGCATTTTACACAACGCTTAATGTAATCACAACAATCATGGTTAAGGGTCGGCCAGTAATAGCTTAGGCAAATAATACGCTTAGCAACTAGCAAGGCAGCTGAAGTGACCTCCACATATGCCATCATGAACTTCCTTAATGGTATAAGGAATTTCAGAACTCGTAAGGCATCCGTAAGAGAATACCATCAAAGTCCACACTTATAGAGGAGGCCACCCATGATGATGTAATGAGAGACCCTTTTAAGAAAGGCACATTGTCCATTACGAGTGAGGTCAGGGAGGTAAGATGCGAGAGGGAAAGATATTCTGAGTATTTTTTATACCAAAGGTCACTCGGGTCGGAAGTAGTGGTTCTGATAGAGTAAACTTCATGAGGTAAATAAGAGGGTAATTAGAAGTCTTTGTACAGTGACAAAGATTTTAGAATCGGTGGGTGAAGTGGGTATTTGAGAAGCCAAGCAACGCCATGGTATCTACAAATTTTTTGGTAGAATGGGGAACAATTTGAAGGGCGTAACTAGTCGAAAGGTGGTCAAAAGTATTTCCACATGATGTTTATACTTTTGAAGTATCTCATTATGACATTGTGTATACCATTGACTTGGTTTATGACCAATTGAGAATCACCAAAGATGTTGATTAACTTAACATCTAAGGCATAGGATAACTTGAAGACCTAATACGAGTGCTTCGTATTCAGCAATATTGTTTGTACAATCAAAATCAAGTTTGAAAGACAAAGGCATGGGTTCACCATCAAGTGGAATGAGGATAACACCAGCCCCACCCCCACGTTAACACTTTGGAACCATTGAAGAAGAGTGTCATTTGGTATGCGGGTTCATCCAAGGAAAGGGTGGCAATAGACTCATCTAGAAAGTCAAAGTTAGAGGGTTGGTCCCTAGAAATAGGTGTGTCGGCCAATTGGTCAGTGATATCCTGGCCCTTGATGGACTTTTTATGGGTGAATTTGAGGTCGAGGTCAGCCAGAAGCATAAGCCAGTGTGCAGCTCATTGATTTTGGTAAGGTTTGGTGTACATGAAGTGTAAGGGGTCGGTGTTGGTCACAACATAGGTTTTGTGGTTAAGTAGGTAATGGCGGAGTTTGGTGGCAACAAAAACTAAGGCTAAAAAAGTTTTTTTCGGCATGGGTGTATCAGGTTTTGTAGTCCAAAAGAGTATGAATTATGTAATAAACCATCTGCTCCCTATGTTGTTCATCATGATGAGCGAGCATGGCCCCCAAGGAGTGATCGGTAGCATGAGATGTATAGGTAGAAGGGTTGGTCATCTTTAGGTGGAATGAGTACGGGTGGTTGGAGAAGGTATTGTTTTAAGGCTTCAAAATCCTTATGGCAGTCCTCATCCCATTTAAAGGAAACATCCTTTTTGAGAAGGTGATGAAATGGTTGACATCGATCAGAAAATTACGAAATGAAATGGAAAATAGACTACAACTTACCTTATAGGCTACGGAGCTAGCGTTCAGATTAGTGGGCAGAGGCATTTTGAGAATGGCCTTGACTTTAGTAGGGTCAACCTCTATACCACGTAAGGAGATGATAAATCCCAAGAGCTTGCCTGAGAGAACTATGCAAAGACACATTTCTTGGGTTGAAGGTGAACAAAATACTTAATGAGGCAGTCAAAGATGGTTTTTAGGATGGTGAGGTGCTCGGAGTGGCATTTAGATTTGGCTAGGAGATCATCTAAGTAATCTTCCAATATATGGTGCATGATGTCATGGAAGATGTAAGTCATAGCCTGCTGGTATGTGGCACTAGTGTTTTTAAGGCCAAAAGGCATGACTCGATAGCAGAAGGTCCCCCAAGGGGTGATGAATGTGGTTTTGTGCTGATCCCTATGGAGCAAGAAAGATTTGGTTATAACCTGAGAAACCATCCATGAGTGATAGCATCTCGTGACCAGTGGTAAGGTCAATTAGTTGGTCAATACAGGGTAGAGGAAAGTCATCTTTTGGGCAAGCTAGGTTGAGGTCACAAAATCTGTGTAAATGTGGATTCCCCCTGTCACCTTAGTGACAGGGACAATGTTAGAAATCCATTGAGGATAATCAATGGGTAAGATGAAGGAAATAGAAAGAAGGCGCTGAAGTTCTTCTTTGACCAGAAGAGTAATGCGAGGGTGGATTTTCCTCAGCTTTTGTTTTATGGGTTTAGCATCAGGAATGGTTACGATATTGTGGACCACTATGGTGGGGTCAATACTAGGCATGTCTGCATAAGACCAAGAAAAATCATGGTTATGATCTTTGAGAAAAGAAGTGATGGCTTCCTATTCAGTAGTATCTAAAGATTGGCTAATCTTTAGAATTGTATGGGTCATCCTGAGTATGGATGTTGATTTCGATAGTCGATTTGTTCAACATGGTTTACATCTCAGATGGTAATGACTAATGAATATATGAGTCTTCTGCACCAAGGTAGGTGAGTATAGATTCATCATCCTGACATTGAATGACATTAATGGAAGGTGTATTGTCATCAATCATTTCAGGATACAGGAAGGGAAGAGAAGAGGGAGCCTTGCCCTTGCATTGATAAATCAGAGGCCCTAAGGAAATGGTGTTTATGAATTTTTTTTTAGGAGGAATGGATTCCAGATCCATTGACTCTATCGGTGAAGGTGGTGAAGAAGGTGAAGGCGAAGAAGGTGGAGAAGGGCTGATGTCCTTAATGAGTTTGATGCGAGGCCTTCTTGGTAGGTGGTTCAGCAAAGCTGATACCACTATGGTTGTTATGTTTGTGGGTAGTACATGGAATAACTAGTGTGATAACCTTGCTCGTAAAATCCAAAACCAAAACCCTTCCACACACATCAGTGTAGGAAGGTGTGGGTGAAATGGTGATTGGTGAGTGACTAGAGGTCAGTAGAAAATGAGTGGGTTTGTGATGGTGGTTTAGGTGTATAAGTGGTAGTATCAAGTCCCCCATAGGTGAGATTGGTGTGAAGGTGGGGAGGACCGTAAAGGAGATGCTCTCCTATGTGGTGATCATAATGGGGGTGTTGGTGAAGACTTCCATACTCTTGTGGAGTAAGGAATGTGTTGACACTATATAGGCGATACTCCCCTGAGAGTGAGGCATTGAAAAATGCCTTCCAAGGGATCGGTGGTCTGATATGTGGGTAGATAGGATAGATGAGATGTGCTGGAGGTTGGATCAGAGGTGGAGCTAGCTGATTGGGAGGTGAACGAGTTGGCTATGGAGGTTGTAGCAACAGTAGGAATGGAGGATATAGGGGTGCAGTTGAGGTAGCGGTGGACATTAGTGAGTGGAGGTGTAGGTGAAGAGGAAGTGGTCATAGAGGTAGATGCTTTAATGGGTATAAGCACGTCATTGGGTTAGTAAAGCATGTTGTAGGTTTTAAAAGGTGATGGGTCAAGTAGAATGGTATAGGTGCATCCCTTCATGCTCAAACTTTACACAATGATGCAAAGTGGAAGGAACACAACCCATGCCACATGAATCCAGTGGTCTACTGAACAATAGGTTATATTGAAATTCCCCCTCCAAGATGTAAAATAACTATGGAATAGTGTGGGGGCCCACACGGACATGGAGGATGATGGTGCCAAGTGTAGAGGTGATAGCGTCATTAAATGAACTCAACATGACGGGATGTTTATGCATGCAATTATTCAGGTATGCACATTTGGCTTCAACACATCATGGGAGGAGATGATGTTAATGCTAGTGCCCCCATCGATCATAACACATCATACACATATACAATCAATGTGGACAAAGATGAAAACGAGTTAGATAAGGGTCATCGGTTTGGTGCAGTGCGATCTCTTCATCTGAGAAGCTAAGGGATGACTACTTGGTGAGTAGGTGGAAGTGTAGATGAAGGTGGTAATTTGGTAAGAGAGGCTACATGATGAGGTGTAATAATGGAGGCTACAGGTGTAGGGTCATTGGGTAAGACCTCAATAGACTGAAGAACCTCCACAAGAGCTTAAGGATGGGATTCATAGGTTTGGATGAGGTCATATAGGGAAATTTTGAGGGAGGATTGGTGTAATTGTTTGAGCATGCTGTGATGTGTAACCCCATTAGAAATAGGATATGTGGGGCCATGGATAGTGACTTTAGGTGTGGGTGCAAATGGTATGTTGGGTATAGGGTTGGTTGGTGGGTCGGTTTGCCTTTTCCTTTCCTTTATCCTTCTGTGCATGGGTAGCAATATGGATCATGTTGATTTGAGGCGGTGAGGTAGGTGAAGTAGGTGAGCCATGAAAGGTATAGTGATATGAAGGGAAAAAGCCAAGTGGCAGGAAGGAACCTTGTGAGATGAGTTGGGAACACTGACATTTGGGTGGAGGTTTGGTGAGTTCTCTGATGTGCACCATGTTAATTTCAAATCTCAGAGGTGGTTTCTCTAAGAGTTGTGGTAGGTGGAGGTCTTGGTCGCTGAGTAGGAAATGAGGGAAGAACTATGGAAACTGGTGCTGGAAAAATGGGGTCCTCATCGAGAACGTCATCATCATCAAATTTTTCTTCAAGAGGACATAAATGGATAAGAATGGTTTTCAAAGCCCTTATAGTTCTCTACATCGTTTCCTGGCACACGATGGTAGGTGCACAAATTTTGGTGTCATCAAACCCTTTTGGTTTGGGTTTGAGTGGGTCGTAAGGTCTAAGAGGGGGTAATGTGATGATAGAAGTTTCAAGGAGGTTGGTTAAAATTTTGGCATAGGATCCCGCCAATGGATCACAATGGGAAGTGAATGTGGGTTTGGGTGTAGATACTACTGACTGTATGGGAAGGGTCTTTGTAAGAGGGGGAGTGGGTCGAGCTACGGTTTTAGGTGCTGGTGTGGTCTTAGGTGTTGGTCATGTCTTCTTGGGTAGGGGCATGGTAGATGAACTAGCAATAGAGTGTGTGGTTGGTTTGACTACCTTATTAGAGGGTAGCAAATTTTTGCCTTTAGGTTACACCTTCTTGGGTAAAGGTGATACAGGTGCACGAGATCTAGAGGGAAAAGTGGATGGTGGAAGAGGGCAAGTTACCCATGGGGATAACCAAGGTGCTATGAAGGTAGATGGTGTGGGTCATGTAGGAGGTGTGAGGGAAAGATACTAAAGTGTCGTGGAGTAGTGAATAAATTATTGATGGTATTGGAGGTATGGGTGGTAAAAATGTGGCAGGCGTGGGTGGAAGTTATGTCAGACGCTTGGGTATGTTATAGGTCTGTAAGGGAGGAATGGGCTATTGAGTTTTTTAGTTTATTGGCAGGTGGAGGTTTCTTAACCAGAGCTAAAAGGGTGAGGGCCTAAGAAGGATGAAAGGGGTGAAGTTGATGAAGCTGTAATCAGTGAGGTTAGGGTACGAGATCTAGGGGATTGGTTCTTTTGTTTGGGGGATAGATTAAGGTTGGTGTTAGTTTTGTAGGATGTAGCTAAATCTAACTTGATGGGTGAATGAGTAAGGCTAGCCGTCGGGATGACCCCTAAGGTAGTAATAGGTTTAGGCAAGGAAGATGATATAGGTGTAGGTTTGGATGTAGAAGCATTGTTGAGTTATGGGTAGAGGTGTGAGTTGAGACATGAGTGGTATCATGGGAGAATTTTTGATAGTTGTGGTTGTGTTTGGTTTGATTAGCTGAAATATTTTTGGATATATAGTTGAAGTGTCATCGAGTGACATCTACATTTATGTTGGGATAGGAAGTAGAAGACACCCCCAAAGTAGGACTCTATCCACATAATCCAGGTGGTCAGCTAAGCATAAGAATGGAACTGCAGTGGGTGAGGTTGATGTGGATCCAATGGTGATTCTCATAAAATGTGTCTTAGAAATGGGGAATTTTCTAGCTTCAGCCTTTGTGGGTAAGAGAGCCGAAAGTAATTCCACAGGATCTTGGGTGTCTAATGGAGAATGGTCACCTAAAGGTAATGACATTTATACTGGATATTTGATAGGTTGAGGAGATGACAGATACTCCTCTATGGGTGAAGGAGATAAAAAAAACATCTCCATTGGTCAGAGAGGTACTGCTGGTGCCAGCTCTCTAGGTAGAGAAGCCAAAGGTGAAGTGGTCTCGATGTTAACAAAGGCTCCTTCACAGGTGAGGGAGGAGATGAAGGGTGTTCCTCTATGGGTGGAGGAATAGGTGAAGTGGGTACATGTGTAGGTGGAGGACTTAGGCTAGGATTTCCTCTATAGAATGAATATGTGGTAATAGGGAAGCAACAGGTGCGTCACTGAAAATATCATGGACCTTCTGGGTATGGCTATCATTAGTTGAGGTCTCTCTAGTTTGATCAGAAGAAGGGGCATGATTACAAAATGATTTCTTGAAGCTTTGTAGGTTTTTTATTGGTAGTGCATTAGGATTATCCAAGACTAACTCGACATTCTCAAGAATTTCTTAGACAATGTTCTTAAAAGTGATGCAGTTTCTGTCACTATGAAATTTTACCAAATGATAGTTGTAGAAGTCGTGCTCTTTGTACCACACGGGTGTGGGGAAAGCAGGATCAAAAACAGTGTGTGGTTTTATGGGAGGAAGGGTGATGGCCCCCAAATTTAATGATATTTTCTAAGACAGAAGAATAAGGCTCCCCAATTAGGGTGTATTTCCATTGTTCTCATCTGAATTGAAAGGTATGGATAGAGAGAAAAATTAGATGGGGTGTTGGCCTGATTTGAATGGATGAGATGGGCTGACCTTGAGTACCACTGCGTTAGCGGTTACCTTGGAATTTGAATAATTATTCTATGGTTTCTAAGAAGAAGAGGTGTCCATTTGACTTCAATTCCGAGTTCTTATTGCGTGGTTGAATGTTAGTTTCTTCAATGGCCTGAATCTCTAGCTTTCATTGCCATGGTGAATGCCTCATCGAAGGTTTGGAAAGTCTGGACTTGCAGGGGTTGGTGAGATGTGTCCTAGCAACAAGCCCAAGTGAAGATCTCTATGATCTTAGTTTGTGGTAATTGGAAAGTGAGTTGATTGATCAGGCTACGCCAACGAGCGACAAAGTCCGCAATAGACTCGTCGTCATATTGACGCGTAGAGTAGAGGTCAGTCATGGTAACCTTTTTAGCAACGTTAATGGAGAAGTGATCCAAGAAGGCTTGGGCTACTTGAGTAAATGAGAAGATAGGAATGTCTAGGTAACCCACTATACCAATAAAATGCGGGGGTGCCAATCAAATACATGGGAAAGGTTCTCAAAAGCAAAGTGTTATCATGGGTAATCAGATAACAACCGTGTTTAAAGGACTACAAGTTCTATTGTGGGTCCTCTTTGCTATTGAAGTGTTTAAATTTAGGCATTTCCCAATGTATGGGATATGGGATGAATAGGAATGGATGGGTGTATGGGATCAGTAAAATTTTTGTCGTAGGTGAGAGAGTTGCGCGAGACAGACAACCGATGCCTCTAATGTTTGCATTTTGTCCCATCATTAACTTGATTAAGTCATTGGTAGGTGGTGATGGATGGGGTACCTCCTGTAGTGTAAGGAGCGGTTGGTGTTGGACATAGTGATGGGGGTGGCATTCCAGTATATGGTGCTTTCGTATAGGTAGATTGAGAAGGAGGGACTTAGATTAGGGGGTGTGTACCTAGAATGACTGACAAATGAAATGGGAGGTTGTTGATAGTACGTATATGGAGGTGGAAGGGTTGAGGTGACTCTAGTAGTAATGCGGGCTAAGGACTATGGAATATAAAGGATCATGTTTTGAAATGGGGGTAGGGGGTCACCGACACTGGGGGTGGTTGTGTAGCTACGGGTATATGTGAGACAATTGGCATGGATGAGGTGATGTTCGGTGGTGATCGAAGAAGGTATAGTGGATGTTGTGGGGTGCAATGGATGTATTAGATGCAGCGGTCATAGGAGGTATAGGGGTCGAGCTGTGAAATGACTGGGGGCAAGGAAAATACGGGTAATGTGGAGCTATCATAGGTTTATGCATATGTAGGAATGAGTTTTGAGGGGATAGATATAGGCATATTGTATATCAAGTGACCTGAGGCATCTCGAGTGGATGAGTGGGAAAGATATAACTGTAAGGCGACAAGGTTCTGGTCAAGGATTCGTATGAACTCCTCATACCCCTGTGGTGGATAGTGATAGGTTGGGTAGTATCTATGGGTGATAAAATAGAAGGCGGTGAAGGGACTAGGTAGGAGTGGTTGAAAACTAGTGTGGAATATGAGGGCATTTTCTTGGGCTACGCGTCAGTACCATGGTGAACAAGTACTGAGGGTGGTGGGACTACTTTCTGTAAATGACACAAATATAACAAAGATAGGAAAAATAGGTGGTGGAAGGTAGATTAAGTACAAAATTTCCATAAAAAATTTGAACAGGCTAATCAATGTTGGTTAGGGTAAACCGACGTCAGCCACAGGTAACCATGGTCAGTCACTGTGAAAAATGGATAGTTTGTCAAAACAAGGAAAAAGGATAATAATCTGCCAAGTAGATAAGATGCCGATGGATTTATCAGTTTAGAGAAATGATGAAAGTTACAAAGACTCTGAACAACAAAGAAAGTGAAGTAGGTGTCCTTTTACGAAGGTTAACCAAAAGAACAATAAACTAATGCCGGTTGGGTAAAACTGATGACGGTCAGAGGGTAATCAATGAAGGTCACTAGAGCGACACTAGTTTCTGTGAAATTGAAACAAAAATGAAGAAATGGTGGTTATGAGTTAAAATCAATGTGGAATCAAACACAGAATTCTGATAATTATGAAAATAGGGTCTAGGCACACTCAAATGAAGCTGGAATACACCAACTATGATGAGGAGCATTTAAGGAGAAATAAAAATATGAAGAACGTGTCCTCTCACCTCAAAATGCAAGCCAAGTAGAAACATTAAGAAAAATACAATCCTAAGGGTGCTTTTTTTATTATGTTTGTTCAACTTATGCTATTAAGGACTGACTTATGAAATTTAGAATAGAGTTTTTAGTGAGGAAGGCTTCCTATGAAGAAGGAGATCTACAAGAAGAGGTTTTAGGTATGTTATGGTGGGGGTGGGCCATATTTTGAGATATGACTCGACAAAAGTAACAAGTTGGGGGAGCACCTGCCAATCCTCTGATCAGTACGATCATTGACAGGCGTTCCCAGGAGAGATTTTGTTTAAGAATGTGTATATTTTTGAATTTTTGCAGTTTGGTAAGACTCAGAGAGAGATAGAGAGAAAATCTTATTCTTCTACGATTTTTTTGTCAACCATCTGTTGGAATGAATTCCAGTGTATAGGTTGCCCTCAGTTAATGTGAGCTAATGCAGAAATGTAGAATGAAATGAAGCTGATTTTAAGTGCAAATCAAAATATTGAATTTGATGACACAAGAATAAGAATAGGAGAAATTATGATCTTTCACTAATGTAGTACAAATGAAAGGAAAGAAGAATTCTTTTTATAGCACCAAAACACGATTGCTTTGAGACAAATAGAAAGAAGAGAAGATTCTAGGGGAGAAATGTTAGTGTGAGAACCTTTTAGAAAGGAATCAAACATACAAATTTTCACCTAGGAATGAAGAAATGCAAGGAACCCCAAATGGGTCCCATCGGGTGTGCCAAAATGTTTCAACTAATTCTTAGAGCATTTCTTTGAATATTGACAAAACAGATAAGGGTAGATGGGCTAGGAGGAATACCTGTTAAATATGGTTGAAGGTTTTTACATGCATATGACTTCTTGATCCACAGCTGACCGTGAGAGATTTCTTTTGGCTAGGAGGAACTACCTGCAATAGAAAACAAGACCACCAAATCAAAGTTAAATAGTATATGCACTGGACTGCCTAGCTTATGCTAGATCCAGGAAGTGTGATACTCCTTAGAAGGCTGTCAATCCACTATTTAAAATAATTCAATGTTAACAATAAATGAAATCCTACTATAGTTAAAATGATTTAGGTATCTCATTCGACTACAATAAGTAGATTCATTAACAACAGGCTAGGCTATGATTAAATTTGAAATTCAAGGTCTCTGTCAGAGTACTGGTACTGGTCAGGGTCTGGTTCTAGGTTGTTTTGGGAATTTGGTGGGGATTTTAGGCTTTGTTCTTGGTCTGAGATTAAAACACAGATATCGATGTCGATCTAGTATGACTGATGCCAGTTTAAGTGAATTGGCGATGGTTGTGGGTAACCAACGTTGGTATGGTTGAGGTAGAGGAAACTTAATAAAATCTTGGTGTGGTGATAGATATGAGGATAAATGAAAATAGAGAGGGCAATGGTAAGGTCTATGTAGGTCTTAGGTGTTATCAGGGGTATTTATTAGTAGGATATGGGAAGCTTAATGGTGTGGGTGAAGGAATGATCAAGTTTGTATGAAGGAAAATGATGAGTGAATGGGAATGCAAGTAGAAACTGATAACCGAAGTAAAAGAGTCTACTAAAGTGACAGCAGATGAATGTTGGTTAACAAGATATTTACTGGTGTACAAGCTTGATGGTTGAATGAAAACAGTCTTTTATCAGATGGATGGAGTTTGGTGTGGTGATGGTGCTTTCCCAAATGCTTCCGTGAATGCAAATGGCTCTGTGATCACTTTTGATGCTGGATGTGAATGCTCTGATGCATGTACGAATGCTACTTCTGCTTGCATGCAACTCTGGTTTCGTCCCTTGCTCTCAGAAATGTGCCAACCTCAAAATAAGGTTATTTTTGGGAATAAATGGTAATTGATGTTGGTTTCGGGTTGACCGGCGGCAATTTTGGGTAACCAGTGTTGGTTAGGGTGGGATTTCCTAGGTTTACTAAAATGGGCAGATCCTCTTGATTTTCTTGGATCTCGTTTGTCTTTCTTCATGGATTAGAATGGAAGCTTCCTTTTTAAAGGGAAAGAATGTGGTTAGAGGGAATGTAGGCTTTGATTTTTAGGTTTTAGGTAGGTCTTATTTAGTTATGGAAACATACTAAGAATAGGTCTTAGGGTGAGGTGGTTAGATGAGGTGGTGGTGTGGGCATTATCCCAATTAGGATATTTAAATAATAAATATTATGAGATCATGAATTAATTTAATTAAATTAATTAAATTATTATTAGAGTGGGGTGAAAGGGGCCATGGCTAGGTGGGTGTGTTTGATTTGGTTATATGTCAAGGGACTAAGGGGAGTGTGACCCAATTTCAGTGTCTACACTATCTTCCCACTTATGGTCACTAGGAACCTCCTCGAAGATCTGTGTGGTTTGGTAAATTTTCTACCTATACTTCCAAAATGTCTCAATTTTCTTGGGGCTCCAATGCTTTCTTTTTAAGGCCACTTGACTTCCTTTTCTGATTTTCAGAGTAGGGTCAAATACATATTTGACCTAGTGGAATGACTCCTAGTTTGGAGTTGGGATGTCCTGGAGCTCGACAAAAATATCAGGTGATTTAGCTTGTGGGCTCTACCGTGAATCAAAAAATGGCCTCAGCTCATGCTTGCAAGAGCTAGCGATTTTATTTGTAGCCAAAGTAGCAGCCATTTTCCCATCTAGATCATACCTCCATGAGTCCTCGATCAAGGCAAAACCATAGGAGGCCAAATTTTGTGATAAATGATGGTCCGCTCATCTTTTGAGTATGGTAATCCCTCCCCTACTAAATGGAAGCTCATAGATTGCTTTCTTATTTTTAATAGAGCCGACCTCAAATCCCAGGAGTACGAGTTGTCTGGTGACTTTGAGACCCCTAATTTGTGGTGTGAGAATCCTTCAGAGCATGAAGGATTCACCCTTGAATCTGTAGACTTGAATAATGGAATGACCTCTTGCAAAGAAGTAGTAGTAGGGGTGCAATGGGTTTGAGAATATGGACCGTGTAGAGTCATTCATTCTGTTATTTATCCCTTCAGGATCAAGTTCTAGCAAAAGAGGCTCTACATAAGCATTTAAAAATTTGTAGACATATGAAGAATGAGACAATACATGGGTCCAAGGAGATATTGGGATAATATTTTGGGGATTTAATTTTGTATCCCACAAGGTAAGATTCATAAATTGGCCAAAATATTGAGCATTTTGGTACAAGATGAGATGGAAAAGAAAAGACGAATACCTAAAGGTGGATGTCATTTAGAAATGATTGAGTTGCTCACAAATTGAACCCCCAATGACCTCCATGAAATTGAATTTATATTTCTACTCCTGGCTGAGGATCCTCATTCGGAACAGTACTTTTCATTTGCCAATCCTCAATGCCCATGTCAGAGTCCTACCCAAAAATAAAAGCCAACATAAAATAGGCATCATGAGTGTCAGGCATAAGAGATTTTAAGGGAATGGGGAAATCTATAACCCCTGAATCACTAGTGTATGATATCCTCAACTCCTTGGTAAGGAAAGTGGCCTTTGTTTGACACTGGGTCCATAAAGTTCAAATTTTAACTATAGTATAGAAACTGGCCTTTTGATCATAGGTTAGGGCTAACATGTCCCTAATAGTCTTTGGTCTAATTACTACAAATATATCTTAGCCTTGGATTATGTGGATCTCTGAGTTAAAACAGGCCACACACGTCTGTATGAGTTCTAGATATGGGTGTGTAAGAGGAACCATATATTGGGTGAGAGTTGTGCTCTAAGTCCTAGAACCGAATGACTTAGATTCTCCCATAAGGTTGAACCTGGTGCATCCTTATTCTCTTAAATATTTAGGCCTTTTGTTGAGAATGGGGTCGAATATATCGTCGGTTAGTTTGATGACCAGTGAAGGGTCATTGTATCAGGACAACGGGTTTGGGTATTTTAACTTAGGCTAGTGATGTTGAGGAGGAATGGGTTGCCCAGTGTAGGATTTTGTTGCATGAACAGAACTGGAGGTGGCCATGGTATCTTTGAATCTATAAATGACTCTAAATAATTTGGAAACGTTGATATCCATCAATTAACTCAGAATTTTTTTAGATTCTCCAGAATGAACCTGTCGAATATCTTGAGGCACCTTTAATATCCATTTCTACTTAGGGAGTAAAAGCTCACACATTTTTGGAGTCACTTATTATTAACATTCCTTTTAGGTGAGAGACCTGAGGCGCCAAACTCAGTGACCTCTGATAGATCTTGCATTAATTGTGGATCTCCTCATTAAGAAAGGGGGCCTTACCCTTGATGACAAATTCAAAGCAAGAAAATACAGAGGGAGGGGCCTCTCTCAAAATAAAAAGAGACATGGAAAGGGGCTATGGAACATGTGGCAAAAACCCAAAAGAATAATGAAGGAAAAACACAAAAAAACAGGGAAGCAGATATGTACATACGATATAATTTCTGAGAATACCTAAACATAGGGCTTTAAGTGAATCCCATTCACTGGGATAGCCAAAGGATCTCCCAACATTCTTTCAAGTTCAAATGAGTTATGCTACTTACATGCACTAATCTTGAATGGTCCAGTCCATAAGAGGTCAAAATTCCCATGGTTCTCGAGCTTGGTTGCTCTTGTATCCCACTTTAAGATGGTGGTTTTGACTTGGAATTTTGGCTTTGATGTCTTTCGATCAAACCATGTCTTGACTATTTGTTGGTGATTGATCATGGTTTCGTGGGTGAGGTCACTCCTTTCCTAGAGTTCAACCATCTCGGTGAGCCTCACTGGCATCCCTCCATTTTCCTCTATCTCAAATCCTTTTAGTAGTTGAAATGCAGGGATCTCCAAATAAATTGGCATCACAACACTTTTCCCATAGACTATTTCATATGGTGAATATTTCAGGATCTATTTTGGAGTGATCCGATCAGCCCATAATTTTGTTTTAACATGATCATGCCATAATATTTTATGCTCATGTCCCATCCTTTTGATGAGTCTTATCAGATTCTTATTTGTAGACTCTGTCATGCCATTTCCTTGGAGGTAATAGTTGGAGGATGTCTTTAGATATATCATGTGCCTGACCATAAAATTAGACACTTTATCTCCCAGGAAAGATTTGGCATTTTCATATATAATGGTGTAGGGGGGATCAAAACATGTGGTGATATCTTGTAAGAGTCCTAGGATCACATTTTCAATGGAATCCTTGAGTGGAACTACCTCCGTCTACGGGGTGAAATAATCAGTCACCATGAGAATCCACCGGTGTCTGACACTTGAAGTCAGGTTAATCATTCCAATAAAATCAAGACCCCATTGTGTGAAAGGATCTTCAACTAGAATGGGGATGAGGGGTAATGCCACATTTCTCTGAAAACCTATATAAACTAGACAAACCTTGCATTTATTTGTTTCCTTCTGGCTATCAGCGAATAGACTAGGCCAGAAATATCCTACTTGCAATATCTTTATAGCTGTGGTTTAGGCTGAAAAGTGATTGCTCAAGTCTCCATGATGCAATTCCCTTAAGAATCTTTTGGCCTCATCATCCTCTAGACATCTTAACATTAACCCATTGAAATTCCTTTTAAAAATGAAGTTGTCAATCATAGTGAAATGATTCCCTTGTTACCTATAATATCTCCATTTTTTCAAGGGGAGATGGCCTGGGTACTCTCTGATTTACATAAAATGGATTCTGTCAGAGATCCATCCCTTAGGTCTTCCCTCCTAGAGATACATTATCACCTCTGATTTTCCATTTACTTTGGGGACAGGTTCCTACATTAAATATTGACACATCCCCTTGCCTCTCACAAGCTTAGTGGGTTTTAACTCTATGTCATATTCCAAGATCTTTGTTATCCAATTTTCCCTTTTTTAGGTAATCTTGCCTTCCATTATGTACTCTTTGACACTGAGGTGAGCCACCATGACCTCAATTTTGTTGTGCATCGACCAGATGTCTAAACTTCTTCAAACCTTTGACTATAGCATAGGTTTGCCTTTCAAAAAAATTGTATCTTGTCTCATATTCATGGAGTGTTTTTGAAAAGAAAGAGATTGGGTGTTCCTCCCCTTGTCATTCTCCTTTCTGAGTTAGCACAGATGCTATGCTACTTTTTCCCACCATATATATACATAATGAAATTTTTTAAGAAGTCAGGGTTATGGAGTATGGGGGCCGATGCAATAGCCTTCTTTATTGATTCAAAATATTGACAATGCTCTTCAGTTCATTTGAAAACTAGGTCCTTTTTGAGCATGAGGGTGATTGGGTAGATAGTTCCTATGAAATTTGATATAAACCTACTGATGAAGTTGATTTTTCCTAAAAAGGATTGAACAACCTTCTTGTTGATTAGCACGGGAAGCTCCAAAATGGTCTTGACTCTCTCGAGATCAATGGAAACTCCCCTGCTTTGACACCACATATCCCAAAAGCTTTCCTTGGGGAATTCCTAAGATACATTTCTTTGGATTCAGAGAGATTCCAAAATCTTAAATTTTTTTAAACATAGCTTCTAAAGCATTAAAATGCTCTTCCACCATTTTAGTAAACACAGTAAGGGTGACCAAGGTATATGAGGATTACCTTGTTTATCAATTCCCTGAACGCAATGTCCATGGATCTTTGGAAAGTATGCCCCACATTTTTGAGCCCAAAAGGCATTTTAGCATAGGTGAAGGTTCCCCATTTGTTCACGAAGGTAGTTTATAGCCGATCCTTTTCTAAGAGCCATATTTGGTTATAACTAGAGAAACCATCTAACATAGAACATTTTGGAGCCTGTGAGTGTCAGTAAATTTTTTTCTATAGATGACAGGGGGTAATGAACTTTTAGGGAGGCCCTTTTTATATCTCTAAAGTCTATGCAGAGTCATATTTCACCATTCTTCTTCCTTACTAGAACCAGGTTGGAGACCCAAGTGGTGTGTTTGATTGGAAAAATGATACGAGCTTCCAGTAATTTTCTTAACTCCTCATCCATGAGGGCTTCTACCTTAGGGTTCATGGTCCTTTTATTTTGATACACGGGTTTAGTCCCTACCTCCAGGTCAATGGTGTGTTGGATAATGTCATTATCATAACCATGGAGATCATCATACATCCAGGCCATTACTTTATCATACTCGTGACACAATAACACAAGTCGATTTCTATCTTTTTTGGGTCATTGACTTTCCAACTTTGAGTCATTTGTCCTTAGCTATTTCCAACTCTACATAGTCTTCTTTTATAGCCTCAAACCTTCTCCTATCTATAATAGAATCATCTGAGATGAAAATATTTTCAAGAGTAATTAATCCTCTTAGGAGCTTGTTCTTATTTAGCTGTATTATCTGGTCCCCATATGCTTCTTAAATCTTAGGTTGGAGCAGATTTGTGAATTGATCAGAATGCTAGAGGAAATGTATGATTTTTCGATCATTATTGAACACCTGAAAATGGTGTAAGTTGTCGGGGATAAAGGGGTTAATGATCACCTTTATGGTATCTTTATTTTTGAGTAGATCTCAGGTTGGGTCAAATTGAGACCTAATGGTAGCCATCTTCTCTGCCTCTGTATTCTGATCACGGGGCACTACCTTAATGTTGAAAGCTTCAAAATCATCTATCAAATCCCATACCCGGTGCTAGTAGGATCTCATCCTTGGGTTCTTAGTGGCAGCAGTATTCCTTACTTATGTGACCACCAATTCCAAATCACCGAATACCCTCAGCTTCCTGATACCTTCCTTTTGGGTGGTACATAAATGTTGGGCCC
Source organism: Taxus chinensis (assembly GCA_019776745.2). Taxonomy (NCBI): domain Eukaryota; kingdom Viridiplantae; phylum Streptophyta; class Pinopsida; order Cupressales; family Taxaceae; genus Taxus; species Taxus chinensis. Next base: position 938,426,843 of record CM034146.1, read on the forward strand.
CCTAAAATATTGGTTAAGTACAAAAAGGTTCATGGGCACGCAAGGCCTAGGTTGAAGGATGGGAACACAAGGAGAATACGTGAAAGGCAAGGTTATAGGAGGGGGTTTAGAAAGGCCATGTTGTGCATTGGAAGACAATATATAGGGACTTAGCCATATTTGGCATATCAGGTAGGACATGATAAAAGCGTGACCCGGTTGTGCATGCAGAGTGGATAAGGTGCCAACCTGGTGACAGGTTGGCCCAGGAAGGAATATGCTCTGTGATAGAATTTTCTAGAAGACATCATGGTAGAAAGTGGAGAGCTCAGGCCTAGAGGAGCATGCTCTCATGGAGGACCACATTCAGACACTTGGTGCTGGATCTGAGGCCACAAAAGGATGAGTTGACATTTCAGGATGCCTATATATACAAGCACCCATATAAGAAAAAAGACACACAACCATACATAGAGAGAGATCAATAAAGAGTGGAGCTCTATAGAAATGCCACAAGGAACTCTGTTTGGGTTGGGAAGATAGAACACAAGAGATGGATATACCAAGGGTTTGGAGTTTAAATTTATTTTTAAGAGCTAAATGATATGGATCCAGGCATGACTTTGGTCTACCTTTCTGCAATGCTCTGTGACGAATCTAATGAATGTAATGAGGTTATCAGTTTATATGAATATGATCAGTAATTATTCTGGTGCATTTACATATCTTCATGGTTCTATTTTATGCATGTTAATGGAATGAGTCTAAATCCTTGTGCATTTCCCTTTCTATTTTGATTCAGTTCTTAATCTATTAATTACTTTACTATCTGTAATGACTGCAACAATCTAGATCCATTCTTAGCTCTATAACATTTGAATGTTTCATTCCTATTTACTTCCTTTAAATTTTGGATCATAGATGATGTTTTCCCACTGAACTCACATAAAATAGAGACTTGGTTCTTGTGCATACCTCAGGTGAGCACCCAACACCCACTGGGTGATAGGCTAGCGCACATGGTATTACCTTGTTCTTTTGGTGGGTGTAAAAATGAGTACATCTTGGTTCCGTTGCTGGGACCTCTTTTCAAAGTTGTAGTAGGAAATGGCATACGTCATGATCTTTGCAATGAGTGATGATAGAGTGTTTAACTTCAGAAAGTGTTGAATCATGGTTCAAGAGCACAGAGGATGAATTTTCTTAGAGATTCAACACTGGACCTGATTTTGATGCACGAAGATGGGTAGAAGAGAACCTCTACCATGATTTGTATGAATTTTTTTTCTGTTGCTTCCCAGTAGAACTGTATGAATGGCTCTCGGCATATGCGTCTAGATCAAGCTGGTATTATAGATCATGTACGTGGACCTAGGAAGAGTACCAGAGGCTGTAAGATGTAGATATGACATGGACTTGTGTTGTGGATCATTGGTGGAAAGGAGTACTAGCTAGCTACACTCTGAAGTATGATATTTCTACATATTCTTGTCTGGAAGTTGCTGAGTTTGAGTTTCTGTGGGAGGCCAGAGGATCATTTCTACGTGTTATCCCTCTGGAAATGAAGATCTTAATTATTACCTTGAGTTTAGAGACATTTCTAATGGCTGGCTAAACCATTCTAAGCACTGGGAGAGGAAGCTAGGGTGGAGGAAGATGAAAAATATTATTATGGGGAAAGAAAGGGAGGAGAGACGACTCAAGTAGTGAAGCACATGAAAGGGAGATTACTAGACAATGTGAAGTTACAGGTGTGATGGATCTATGGAGGTATACATTGTGGGAAGGAGATGAGGTTCACGTGGAGGACGTGGAACCTGAGCATTCTATACTACCTCATTTTGGAAAACTCATAAGAGAATCCCCTTCTACTTCTGATGAGATTCATCACGTGGAGAGAGAAGATTCGTTGGCACGTATCTTAACCCACCTAGTGACCAAGCCCTAGTGCTTGGTTTTTTAGATCAAGGTGATAATATTCTTAACCCATTTGGTATCAGTGGAAGTGACAGATCTGCACCCAGGAGATACAATTTCTCATTTCCCACTTCTATGGCTACGCATACTATTCTAGTATTTAGAGGAATTTTTGGACAAGGAGAAAGTACACAAGCCTTTAGTCTTGCATCTTGGAGTGGCATGGGGTACACTACTGGTAGTGGGGAATTATCACAAACTATTGGTGCATAGTTTAATGGAACTTTGGGGACCCTTAGCATAAACACTACACAACATGGTGGACCTAGTGGATCTGGTGGGTTAGGAGGAATAGGACTTGGTGGATCTGGTGGGTCAGGAGGAACAGGACCTAGTGGATCTGGTGGCTCAGGAGGCATATGACCAGGTGGATCAGGTAGTGGGGGAAACACTAGAGGAAACCAAGGCTCTGGCTCAGGAGGACAAGGACCCCAGCCACCTCCTCAAGTTTTCTTTGAGATGTCTTTACATTTTCTAGATTACAGAAGTATTAAAGATGCTGTAGAACATGTTCACAAGTGTGAGCTGCTATGGCACGTGAAGGGGATCACAACCCCAGAGTGGAAAGAAAGCCAGTTTGTAATGATGTTGCAAGGGCGCCCACATAACTGGTATAGGAAATATGACCCTCATCAAATGGTGGTGGATTATACTACTTTAAAGAATGCCTTCTTGGAAGAGTTCCACATCCCTGAGTTTGAACAGAAGAACATTAGTGCCATAAAGGAGATTCAAGAGGGAATGGCAGAGAGTGTGCGGAAGTATGATGCACAATTTAAAACTCTCCTGTCAAAAGTATTATATGACATTCACCCTTCACAAAATTTTCACTAGTTTGTTGGGGGGTTGATAACACCTTTTAGAAGAGCTTTATCTCATAAGACTTTCACAAACCCACGTGAGGAATTAGAAGCTACTCTGCACACCAAAGTTGTTGGAAGTGTTGATACTAGTGTTAGCCCATTTTTGGAGGATCAAATTACGGCTATGTCTAAGTAGCTGGAGAAGTTTTCTGTGAACTCAACCCATAAGACTCGCAGTGGTATATGGTGTACAAATTGTGAAGTAGAGGGGCATGTCAAGGATAGTTTCCCCTAGAAGAAAATACATGCCGTAACAGTAGACTATGAAATTTTTCATGGGGACCATGATGCAAGTAGATGTCCCTTGTTATAGTGTGCAATTTAGAAGAATGTGTCTTACTATTATAATATCTACACCTATACGACCCATGACATTAAGGATTTTAGGCTTATTGATCAGATCCATGAGGCCATTGATCTTGGTGTGTGCCAAACTAGCCTTTCCAATAATTCTAAGAATGATGACTACCATTATAAGGAGTGCATAGATGGAGGTGCGCGCAGAAGGGGATTTTGCATAAGATTCTATGGTTTTGGTAACCATGGAGGAGGAAGAAGTTAATTCCCATGTGGAACCTATTTTAATTGTGTGTCTACAGACCACTACAAGTGTGAGTGCCCAATTTTTTTTGGCAGTGCTCATGGTGCTGGAAGAAACACAAGTATGAGGAGTGCCCTAAGTTATTTGAGCATATGAATCAACAACACCAGAAAGACAAGGGCACTGTAATGGTAAACATTAAGAAGGATGAAACACAATGGATGACATGGGTGACATGTGATGTAGGCTTGGAACTTGTTATGGTAACAACAAGAGTAGAGGCCGCATGCGCAATGGAAATACCAAGGCAGAAAAACTTGGTTTTAAGGGAAGAAGTGGTACATGGGAAGTACCCAGACCTTGTGCATCAAAAGGAGGTATATCAAGAAACCATGGATGTTATTCATAGTTTACAAGGGGAATTCTAGTGTCTACAGGAGCATTCTAGAAGGGAGGAGCAAAGAAGTAAGGTTAAGGCACTAAAGGATGACCTGGATGAGGTCAAGGAAGTATGTAGAATGCTAAGGAAAGAGAATATTATTCCCTTACTAGGAGCATGGTTGAGAGAGAAGGTACCACACACTGGAGAAAAGTGCGAGAGGAAAGTCTTGCATATAAACCTCACCCTTCATAGCCTTGACTATGATAAAGAAGATCACATTAAATGTGGTCATGGATGGATGGCTCCTTAGTAATATCCTCATTTACACAGGCACAAAGGTCAATGTTCTCACCTTGGATGCATGGCATCAGATGGGAAGGCCTGCATTATAGCCATCTTCAAATGTGTTGTATATGGAAAACAAAATGAAGGCAATGCCCATTGGTGTCTTAAAGGATAAAATCATCACCATTCATGGAGCTACAGTTTACTGGGGACTTCAAAGTCTTGGCGCTCACTGAGGAAGACAATTTCGCAGCACTACTTGGGTGCCCATGGTGTTATAAGAACAATGCAGATATTTGGTTCAACAAGGGGTACATAATATTTGAAAATGAGGAGGAACGGGTCATCATACCCTTGGCTGATGGGAATTAAACACCCTATATTGAACCTTTTGGAGAAGAGGTCCTAGATAGAATATATGTGTGCTCAATTAGGGATCTAGAGATAATTCATCCCACAGGAGTTATCCAGTTTGAGGATGCTCAGTCCCTAAGTGACACCACCAGTATATCATGTGATAATTGGGTGCATGGGACCTATGAGTTAATCAGATGACATTTGAGAGGATTGGTGATAAAGGTGACAAAGGTGCGTATGGTTCGACACCTCGGAGGAAAGAAGCTACCTAAGTACTCAGGAGGAGCCTTCCCTGAGGTCTTTTTATAGGAGATGGAAGCTCAGTGGAAGGAGGAAACTAAATGAAAGGGGATGTTAAGTTACGTCCTACTAAGAACTATTACACACTAGTGGGAAACACATCAAGATAATCTCTTGGAATGTTGCGTGAGGTGAGAATTTCCTTCTCTGTAAGGTTTTACAAGAGCAACGTGCCCACCGCTATAAAATATTACCATGGTAAAGAGATCTACTTCCTTCCATATCCAAGCATGTGAGATAGATTTGGATGGGAAGTGCATAAGCATTGCCACCTTCATTATGGGTTCACAAGTTGTATTCCACCCTACAAGGTTGTAACGCATGCATGGTACATTCATTCTGAGACATGCTGCCACTAGATAGGGAATTGGCAAGAGTTAGCAGTTGATCTCATTCAAACATTTGAGTATCAGAGTACAAAACCCTTGGTGGATAAGGCATTGTAGGTTGTCAAGCACCTTACCATTGGAGATAGTGCCATGGCAGAAGATAGGCTATTGGAGTTGCTAGGTGAACCTGGCTTGGAGGCGTGCTTTGAAGAAGAAGAAAGTAGAAGAGATACAACTTGAGCGCATGTGTTTGGAAAAGGAGAAAGGGAAAGATGGTGTATGTTATTGATGGTGAAGAAGGAATATTAGATGTTTACCATTCTGTAGGGATGCGCGAGATATATTGAGATAGATATGTTGATGATATTTGAGACACACCTATCATGAGCTTTAAAGACAAAGAAGGTTAACATTGGCTCAGGATGAGGAGCCTAAGGATGCTAGGGATTGGACATGACTATTTGTCGGAGAAGGATAACGTAAGATCATTGATGATTTTACATGAGTTTGAGGATTTATTTGCGCAGGTACTCATGGAGCTTAAAGGAAACCACTATTATTTGGGGGGAATGAGGATTAAGTTGAAGGAAGGTGCAGATGTAGTCAGGAAAGGACCATATATGATGAATCTTATAGGCTAGATGAGAAGGCTAAGGAGTAAATGGTATAAGATGACTAGATGTGTCTTGTGATTGAATGTTGTTGAAGGTCAGACGATGGATAAGTACAAAGCATGGTGTTGACATCAAGAAGGACAGGAAGGGATAAGGATCTATGTTGATTTCTAAGGAATGAATCAATAGTTAGGGTATAATTTATCCTTGACCAACCCCAGTTTATCTACAAGAAATATTAGAGAATATTTTGGATAGGGCGATGACTGATCTATTCCTTTACAGATGGATTTCTCAGGCTATAAGGGAAAGTATTGGATTGCAAGGAGGAATACAAAGGATGACTGATACAAATAATTTTGGGTACAAGGTATTAAGAGTTCTCACCACTACAAAGGGTCAAGACAAGGATCTTTTAATGTACATTGAGTACTGGAATAATGTGAAGGTTGAAGAATTGCCTGCTATTTGTAAGGGTGCATTGTAATGGATATGTCATGTTCTGGGATGTTTATGAACATGATACTATGTTGATTCTAAGTTTAATTGGATGAAGTGAGTATTTCATGTTTGATATGTTAGTGAAGGTGACCATTGTGATTGATTCCAGGGATTGTTTGAAAGTGGGTTGTTAATGATTTGCGATGTACATTGAAGGCGAGAATGTTGTCTAGTGCAAAACCATTTAGGAAATGATTAAAACAAGAAATAAAGAAAAGAAAAATGGTTATTTTTTTAAAAGAACCATGTAAACAGTTAAGGAAGTTTTGGATTATCTTGAGGGAACTTACTAGAAAAGTGCAGTGATGAAAAATGGCATGACATGGGTTAACTACAGGAAGGCTATCAAAGGCTATGTCAGGTGATCAGGATGCAGTCCTTTATAAGAATTACTGTGAGACATAAAAGTGCTTTCATTAGGGAGAGGTACAACAGAAGGCATTTGACACTGGTTTTGAGTTAAGGATAGGCTTGATCACCGCACCCAATTCTATGTTTTCCCTGTCTTAGGATAAGCCACTTCCATGTTCATGTCAGGATGCCTCAGGACCACCCACAATTGGATTTAGTACTTAGCTAGAACACCGAATTGGCTTCCCCTTTGGTGATGAAATCCAAGTAGGTATGCCTAGAAGGGATTGACATATAAATTTAATTTTACATTTGATATGAGTGTGAAGCATTGGTTCAATGATGTGAGGGGAATTTTGTGAATGTAATCATTTAACCCCTAATTAATTTTATATGAGAAAGTGAAAAGGAAGGTTCATTAGTTAAGAAGCCCAAAAGGGAAATATGTCGATGGGTAATGAAGATAGGACAAGAAAAAATGTTGATGCTGAAAGAAAATGAAAGAAAATAAATGTGGCCATGTATTCGTTATTCCTTCTTGATTTTTTCTTATTTTATGCATTTTTGTAGAGTATTGAAGACACTATGCCAGATGCGTAATATTTTTAGGTTACGGCACATTTCCAAGATTTGGAGGAGATTGCATATATTTGACATAGGAAGGTATGACACCAGATGGATATGAAAATTGATAAAGAAAGGGACTAATGGCCATATGCACCGTGCCCTACATGCCATAATATTTATACATAGATTAGGGTCGTGATGGTTTATTAATTATACTAGAGCAAAAACACCAAAAAATCAAAGGATGCACAAAGGGTTTAATGATACTATGTGTTGACAATGCAACCATGTGTGGATGCAAAATGGATGGAGGAGTCTTGCTTCCAGAGAATGAGAAACTTGCTCACAAAAAGATAACTAGACATGATAGATATTAGATAAGGATATCACAAGTTACTCAACAAAGGCTGATCCCACAAACCAAAGGGATTCCTTGAAGGGATGTCAAATAATCCCTTTACAATCAAGAGATAATGATAGAAAAATAATTGAGAAATAAAAGGATGATAAAAAATACAAAGGCATAGAGAGATCTTGCTCCGCGTGATAGGTGGCCAAGGCAAGGGCTACAAAAAGTTTGAAATCCAAGAAGTAATCAAACAAGATTGTTTAGTAGCATATATTCTTCATATATGAGTTCACAGTTGATCTTTGATGTCTTCAAAGTTTGATGTCAAGGAGATGACAGGTATGAGACCGAGTTCAGTGTAACCAACAATGTCGAATTATTCCCAAACTATTGGTTTTAGCAAATAGCTCATCAAGAAGGTCGTATATGCTTGTATCACCCTCAGGAAAATGGAACTATTTTAATGCATTTAAAAAAATGTTAGCCAGACTATTGACTAAGAGTTTGTACAGTGTTATGGTTGTGGAGCCTATTTTCATGTGTGAGAGTGTTGTACACCTGTACACTATGTGTTACTATACACTTTTCATCCCGCTATCCTGAGCGGGTCAGGGGGTTGGGGGCGCAGCCCCCAAATTTTTTTTTTTAGGCGTAAAATTTTTTGGCCTCAAAAAATGCACCCGACATATCGAGAAATGTGTTTTTCTCATATGGGTGAGTTTTTTGACCCATAGGTTTATGGGACGGGTTTTGCCCATGGTTTTGATACCCACGGTTTTGTAAAACTGCTTAAGCAGTTGTCTATTTATATGGTCTTATGCATATGATAGATGGACAAGCAAATGTATTGCAGATGTGTTTTGAATTCGGCTGTGAATTCTGTAGAGTTTGTTGAGCATAGCTCCAAATGGATCTGGGTATTGTATTGAGAGAGCGGTGGCTTGTAATAAAATCTGAGCAAGTGATTCTTGGTGGACGTAGCCCAAATTGGGTGAACCACGTTAAATACTGTCTCTTTGTGTTGTGTTATTTTATTCTACAATTTTATTTGAGATCTGTAATAATTTCTGCATATTAGTTTCTACTGTTGCGATTTTGTGAGGGATTATTCCACATATTTTATCCCTTATTTCCTAACAATTGGTATCAGAGCCTGGTTTGGTTTGCTGAAGTGTTGAATCGCAGGGAAAGTTTTTAGCTTGAGTGGGAGCTATGGCAGATGAAGGAAGATCTAGGGTTGATAAATTCAATGGGCAGAATTTCAGTCTTTGGAAGATGCAGATGGAAGATTACCTTTATCAGAAGGATCTTTATACTCCATTGTCTGAGAAGGTGAACAAACCCTCGAGTATGACAGATGCAGAATGGGATTTGTTGGATCGGAAGGCACTTGGAATGATCTGGACTGAGTCTTGCATCTTTGGTATTATTTAATGTTTCAAAGGAAAAGACTACAAAAGATCTAATGGATGCATTAGGGAAGTTGTATGAAAAACCCTCTGCCTCTAATAAGATATTTTTAATGAAAAAGTTGTTTAATATGAAGATGTCTGAGAATAGTTCAGTAGCAGATCATTTAAATGATTTCAATACGGTAGTGAATATGCTAGCTTCGGTTACAATAGAATTTGATGAAGAAGTTAGGGCTTTATTAATTCTGTGCTCTTTACCTGAGAGTTGGAATAGCCTGGTAATGGCGGTAAGTAACTCGGTTCCAGCTAACTCGAAGTTGAAGTTTGAGGATGTTGTAGGGGTGATTCTAAGCGAGGAAATGTGAAGAAAAAGCTCTGGGGAATCTTCTACTTCAGGGAATGCTTTGACAGTGGAAACTAGAGGGAGACAGAAGAATAGAGGAAACCATGGAAAATCAAAAGATCGGGCAAGGTCAAAATCCAAGAACAAGATTGTATGCTGGAATTGTGGAAAGCCTAGGCATGCAAAGAAGGACTGTTGGGAGCTTCGGGATAAGAAGAAACAACAGGAAGAAAACAAGGAGGCAAATGTGGCAACGGGTAATGTATGTCAGGATGCTTTGATTCTTTCTTTGCACAATATTACTGAATCTTGGGTTTTAGATTCAGGGGCTTCTTTCCATGCTTCTCCACATAGGCATTATTTTTTTGATTATGTTTAAGGAGATTTTGGGCATGTTTTTCTTGGTGATGATGAGCCTTGCAGCATAGTTGGAAAAGGTTCTGTTCAGGTTAAGATGCAGAATGGGAATACTTGGCTATTGAAGGATGTCAGACATGTGCCTACATTAAGACGAAATTTGATATCAGCAGGGCAATTGGGAAGTGATGGTTGTACTATGATATTTACAGCAGACTCTTGGAAGGTTACCAAGGGTGCTCTTGTGGTGGCAAGAGGTAAGAAGGTTGGAACCTTGTATTTAACCACTGATAGTACTAATGATTGTAATCTTGTGGCTTCAGATGCAGATACAACATTATGGCACTATAGGCTCGGTCATATGAGCCATAAGGGCATGAACATCATAAAGAAGAATTTTCCTGGATATACAGAAATAGGTTTGGATTTCTGTGAGAACTGCATATATGGGAAACAGAAGCGAGTAAGGTTTCTCAAGGTTGGACCTACAAAGAAAGAGAGTAAGTTAGAGCTGGTGCATTCTGATGTGTGGGGGCCAGCTCAGGTATCATCTCTTGGGGGTTCAAGTTATTATGTTACTTTTATTGATGATGCAACAAGGAAAGTTTGGGTTTATTGTATTAGAAACAAATCTGATGTATTTGACACTTTTGTTAAATGGAAAGCCTTGGTAGAGAATGAAACAGGTCTTAAGCTAAAATGTCTCAGGTCAGATAATGGAGGGGAGTATTGCAACAATGAATTTGATGATTATTGTTCTAAGAATGGAATCCGCAGGTAAAAGATGGTTCCAGGAACTCCACAATAGAATGGGGTATCAGAAAGGATGAACAGAACAATAATGGAACGTGCTAGGAGCATGAGGTTACATGCAGGACTGCCTCTTTCTTTTTGGGCAAGAAGCGGTGAGCACAGCTGTGTACTTGATAAACAGAGGACCCTCAAGTGCCTTGGATGGAGGCATACCTGAGGAGGCTTGGTATGGTAAGAAAGTTGATTATTCATTTCTTAGAGTCTTTGGATGTGAGGTGTTTGTTCATATAGACAAGGATGATAGGACCAAGCTAGAGGCTAAATCAGAAAAATGTACTTTCATTGGTTATGGTGGTGATGACTTTGGATTTAAATGTTGGAGTATTAAGGACAAGAAAATCATTCGGTCTAGGGATGTGGTCTTTAATGAGAAAGTCATGTATAAGCAGCAGTTGCAGGAAAACAAGGAAGAATCCAAGAAAGAATATGCAGCGGTAGAGGATCTTCCAGATGGGAAAGTGACACATGAATTAGTTCAGGAACCCCCTCAACAGGAACCCCAAACTCCTATATTGAGGAGGTCTTCTAGGGTAAGAAGAGAACCTGAACGTTTTTCTCCTTCTCTTTATTATTTATTACTCACTGATAGTGGAGAACCAGAGAGCTTTGATGAAGCAATGCAGGTAGATGCCAGGAAGAAGTGGGAGCAAGCCATGGATGAGGAGCATCAGGCTCTCATGGAGAACCAGACATGGGATTTGGTAAAGCTACCCGAAGGAAAAAGAGCATTACAGAATAAGTGGGTGTTTAGAGTCAAAGAGGAAGAAGGAGGCAAGAAAAGATACAAGGCCTGGTTGGTGGTCAAGGGGTTTGCATAGAAAAAAGGTATAGATTTTGATGAGATTTTTTCTCCTGTAGTAAAAATGACTTCTATCAGAACTATTCTTGGAATAGTGGCAGTAGAAGACTTGCACTTAGAACAGTTAGATGTAAAGACTACATTTCTCCATGGTGATTTGGAGGAGGAGCTATATATGCAGCAGCCAGAAGGATATGAAGTCAAAGGTAAAGAGGAGATGGTGTGCAAACTGAAGAAGAGCTTGTATGGCCTGAAACAAGCTCCACGTCAATGGTATAAGAAATTTGATAGCTTCATGATGGAGCAAGGTTATATCAGATGTCATTCTGACCATTGTGTGTATACAAAGAAATTTGAGGATGGAAGTTATATTATCCTGTGTTTGTATGTTGATGACATGCTGGTTGTAGGTAAAAACATGTAGGAAATAAAAGTACTCAAGAAGCAGCTAAGTGAATCATTTGCTATGAAGGATTTGGGTGCAGCCAAACAAATCCTTGGTATGAGGATAACTCGGGATAGGAAGGAACGGAAACTGACTTTATCTCAGGAAGAGTACATTAAGAAGGTATTGGATAGGTTTAACATGCAGGATGCTAAACCGGTTGGGACTCCTTTGGCAGGCCATTTTAAGTTATCAAAGGAGCAGTGTCCCAAGACAGAGCAAGAAAGAAACCAGATGTCCAAGGTACCTTACTCATCAGCAGTTGGCAGTTTGATGTATGCTATGGTGTGCACTAGGCCTGATATTGCCCATGTAGTGGGAGCTGTGAGTAGATTTATGAGTGATCTAGGTAAAGAGCATTGGCAAGCAGTAAAGTGGATCCTTCGGTATTTGAGAGGGACCATGGGGATAGTTTTATGCTACAGTGGATCAAACACCACTTTATGTGGTTATGTAGATTCAGATATGGCTAGAGATGTAGACATATAGGAGGAGCATGACAGGTTATATTTACACTGTAGGTGGGACAACAGTGAGCTGGATTTCACGACTACAGAAGCTGGTGGCTTTGTCAACCACAGAGGCTGAGTATGTTGCTGCCACAGAGGCAAGAAAAGAGATGATTTGGTTACAACAATTGCTTGAGGAGTTGGGGCATAAGCAGGAGGAATGTAAGCTGCATAGTGATAGTCAGAGTGCTATACACCTAGCTAAGAACTCTACTTTCCACTCTAGGACAAAGCATATACAGTTAAGGTACCATTTCATCAGGACAGCTTTGGAGGAAGAGAAGTTGAAGTTGGAGAAGATTCATACTAGTCAAGAATCCTGCAGACATGATGACCAAGGTGGTCACAAGGGAAAAACTAAAGTTGTGTTCAGCTTTGGTTGGTCTTCACAGAAACTAGTGAAGGGTTGAGAAGCTTGCTCAGAGGAAAACTAGTCTCCAAGTGGGAGATTGTTAGGTTGTGGAGCCTGTTTTCATGTGTGAAAGTGTTGAAGACTGTACACTAAGAGTACTGTACACTTTTCATGTATCCCTCAGGCTTCGGGGTTGGGGGGTTCGAGAGGGGGTAAGGGGGCGGCAGCCCCCGAAATTTTTTTTTTTAGGCGTAAAATTTTTTGGCCTCGAAAAATGCACCCGACATATCGGGAAACGTGCTTTTCTCATATGGGCGAGTTTTTTGACCCATAGGTTTATGGGACTGGGTTTTGCCCATGGTTTTGATACCCACGGTTTTGTAAAACTGCTTAAGCAATTGTCTATTTATATGGTCTTATGCATATGATAGATGGACAAGCAAATGTATTGCAGATGTGTTTTGAATTCGGCTGTGAATTCTGTAGAGTTTGTTGAGCATAGCTCCAAACGGATCTGGGTATTGTATTGAGAGAGTGGTGGCTTGTAATAAAATATGAGCAAGTGATTCTTGGTGGACGTAGCCCAAATTGGGTGAACCACGTTAAATACTGTCTCTTTGTGTTGTGTTATTTTATTCTGTAATTTTATTTGAGATCTGTAATAATTTCTACATATTAGTTTCCAATGTTGCGATTCTGTGAGGGATTATTCCACATATTTTATACCTTATTTCCTAACAGTGATGTTGGTAGATAGTATTGGGATGACAAAGTATCAGCCATTATTTGGGCATATAGGACAAACTACAAGAGGTTGGATAAGGCCACATCATTTTAACTGGTGTTTGGTGTGGAAGTTATACTTCCAGTTGAATTCATGTTACCTTCTCTGCATATAGCTTGCACGGGAGGATTGGCCGATGAACAAGCACTGGAAGAAATAATTGACAAGTTAATGCAATTGGATGTAAGATGATCACTCGCCAAGTGGAGCTAGAAGACAGAAAAAGAAAAAAAAAAGAATGGAATGATTGTCACATTAAGAACAAGAAGTTTGAGGTTGGGCAGATGGTCTTACTATATGATTCAAAGTTTTTGTGCCATCCTGGGAAGTTAAAATTACATTGGTTGGGTCCTTACATCATCTCGTACATCCTTGATTTGGGTGTGTGCTAATTATAAGTGCTGGATGGGATGATATTGCCAGGACACTTCAATGGGAGTAGGACGAAGCCCTACTATAAATAAGTCTTCTTGGTGTTTGTAAATAAGGCAGTATTGCTAGTTATTTTAGGATTTCCCTTAATCCATTTTCTTTTCTTGTGTTTCCCTTTCTCGTTGCTATTTTGTGTTGCACCTTGGGCACTGGTAATCTCATTAATTTTTGAAGGTTGAAACTTTGTAGAGGACCGTGCATCATTTTAGTGTGGGGTGGAGTAAGGTGGAAGAAATTGGAGTGTGAAGTGACAGGAAGGATTGCATTGGAAATCCTAGTTAAATGGCCTTGTAAAGGAAGTACATGCAAGGAAAGGTGAAAAAGGATGGTTGGTGTCAGGATAAGGCTATATTGGGAATCCACGTACAAAAGAGGAAGAAGTGCAAAAGCAACATGAGGTAGGTGAGAGAAAAAATCATGACAGAAGAAGCTCCTTCGGTATAGGTGATGCGCACGCAAGAGTATCCTATCAAGATGGATTGGTTACATGTCAGAAGGTTGGGGAATTTTCTGTGTAAGGTTGGGTGTGTGAGTTAAAGCACTAAAGTCAGAATTTTTTGGAAAAATATGCATTTAGTGTTAAAGTACAGTAGTAGGTAAGGTAGCATTTAATGTTAAAAGTGGGAAAAACTATAAATAGAAGGTTGGGAACTTCATTATTTACATTATGAATACGAAGAAGGAATATATTTTTATGAACTAGGGTTTCAGAGTTGATCCATGCGAAGAAAAATCAGAAGATTTTAGCAGTGAGTGACTATTTTGGATCTACAAATTAGGGAGGACGTAATTCATGGGCATAGGAAGAGTTGTGGAGAAGTGATGTCTTGTGAAAAGATATTCCAGTTTGGGTTTGATAGCTAGGGCAGGGGTTGGAAAAGAGTATTCTTCATAGGTTAAAGATTTGAACTTGGAAAATATAGAAGAGTAGAGCTAGGAAGAGAAGTTGAAGTGCAGAGAAAACCTACACAATGGCACCCAAGAAACCAGTAGTAACACCTAAAAAGGGCAAGGGCAAGGGCAAGGGAAAACAACAAGAAACTACTGAAGGTACTAATGATGAATGGTACGTAGAAATATAGTACCCAGATGGGGTTTCACTCAAGATGGAATGGGAATCCCACTTGAGAAAAATGATGGTAAGTGACTACAATCATCAAAAAAATGTGATTGAAAAGGAAATGGTGTTGGAGTTAGTTCCCGACTAACTAGAGAACACCTGAGGGGTTACCAATCTATAATGAAAAATTCAAGGTGAAGTTAGATAAGGTGGGATTATTATAACTCTATGAGTTTCCCTACTTTGGAAAGCTAGAGCACCTCTATCAGTGGCTGATGTCATGCATACATGAAGACCAATTTCACTTTGTAGGGCGCAAGATGCACATAACCCCTCAGCTAATTTCAAGATTCACATGCCTTATCTGTGAGGGAGATAGTATAGAGGATGACCTGTGTAAAAAAGAAGCAATCAAGGATATAGTGTTTGTGTATGCATATAAAAAGGGGTCAAGGTATTTTGATATTGGGGATATCTAAGACCCAGTGATGAGAATGGTCATGCACCTAGTAACAAAACTCAATGCGCAAGAATGATGGATGCAAGTAAATAAGTCCTGGTTGAATGTTTGTAGAAAAATATCAGAAGGCACCATCTATAATCTGTCTGCATATATTGTAGATGAAATTATCACCAACGCACAAGAAGGAGACAAGATTCTCTTTGGTAATATCCTCTTAACCATTGTGTTCTCAGAAATTGGAGTACCAGATGCAGTAGATAAGTTCCTATGGGAGTATCCAGAGGAAGACCCCTTGCCTATAAAAATATTTGAGGAATACACCTGTGATAACATGACACTCGTTAACAAGGCACATCTTAAAAAATGGTATACTCACTTAAGGAATGCATTTGGGGCAGAATGGATAATATCGGAACAACTACTAGTGCTTATTGAAGGAGAAGCTGAGTTCACAGTATACTAACACTTATGCATTAGCAGATTTAAGTTGGAGGATGGAAACATGAGCCCATGCTGAAATCTCCCATTCACCTTCACATCTCAATACTTCTAGGTAGGAGTTAACAAATTCAAGGAGTCCAAAAATTTAAAGCTTGACCTTGGAAGTTTAGACCGGGACCACAGTGAGATGCATAGGACGTTGGTCTAGCCCAATAAGTGCATGTACGTGGAAAAGTACATGTCGCACAAAGTCCAAATGGTAAAAATCTTGACTCTAAGTATTGCAAGAAGGTCTGTGGTGTGTATATACCTTTGGATAAGGCCCAAGATTGATAAGGGTGCTTATCTTGAAAATGAGATAGCTATACCTGAGGACCTAATAGATAGGAAGAAGACGTGCCCAAGAAGAAGGCACCAAGTGCCCAAGTTACACAGGCACTAGGTGCCCTGGGAACAAGTGCTAGAATGAGTACATACACGTGCAGGAAAAGGTATCTAGTCAAAGAGGAGGCACCAGCATAGGAAAAAATTATCGTAGAGGAGAAATCACCAGAGGAAGAGGAAGAGAAAGCAGAATCTCCTATACTAAAATCCCTAGTTAGGAAGAAATAGAAGGTGATGGAGGAAGATGAATAAGAGGAGATAGAGAGCTTGGAGAAATACATAGGTGATAGGGATTACGGTGAAGAAGATGATCCTGAAGGGGACCAAGAGCTACTAATTTTCAGTGTGCATGATTCAGAAGAAGAACAAGAGTTCCCTTTCATGCGATGCAAGGGTAGCTAGGAGGAGGAAGGCACCTAGGACATGGAGAGAAGTGAAGAGGTTAGTGCATAGGAGTAGAAAACTCCAAGCCTTACATAGGAGCAAGTAAACAAGGTGGCAGAAAAAGAAGCAACGAAAAATAATCAAGGCCTTGGTAGAACAAGAATTGGAGTGCAGCCCTGATATAGTGATGGAAGAAGATAAGGAATAAAGTGTAGAAAAAGATCAAAATAGTGTGGGAGGGCTCAGTCTATTGGTAACTATTCCTAAGGGCACGTGCATAGGGGTAAAAGTACATGGAGATCTAGAGGAAAGGAATGAACTTCATTGATGATCTTAATAAGGTGTTACATGTACGCTTCCAAAGCACCGCCCTAATAGATCAACTCGTGGCAATGAATTCATTTGATGAAGAAGGTACATACCCTTAGACGAAGAAGATGATCTCTTGGGAAATTGAGTCCCAAATCAATGAGCCAGAGTTTAAGGTAAGCTAGGGGTACTAATGAAAATGCTAGAGTCAAAAGGAGACAACCCTTTGGTAGATGCTCAACGGCTCTCAAATGAGAAGTTATGCAACGTGCTCAATAAGGTATCAGTTGAGGTTGAAGCTAGGATCTTTGGACGAAATTACATGATAATATTTCTAGAAGCAGAACTAGAAAAGGAGGAAGAGATAGAAAATAAGGAGGAAGAGCTAGAAGAGAAGGCCAAGGATTTAAAGTAGGACGAGTTGATTAGTGCTCAGATAAAGCGTGATCTCAGGTAAGAAAAGACAAGGGTATGTAAAGTACATAAGAAGGTAGAATCCATCACATATACCATTGTTTTGAAGCATCCGTACATGATGCCACCTGCGTAAAAGTATGTATCTTCCCTTGAGTGCCTTGATGACTTAACACACATCCTCACCATGGAGAGGCAACCTCTAGCCTTAGAATCCATGGAAGAAGTAGTAGCATGCCTAGAGAAGGAGGATAGATTAAAGGTAGTAGAAATCATGGCTGAATAAAAAAAATTCCTTACTGATCTAAAGGTTGTTGCCCATACCGCTGAGGCCAAATATGACAATTGCATAGATAGAGATAAAGTGGCAAGTACTCCCGGTCGCCAACTATGAAGCAGAGCTTAAAGAGTTCCAAGTAAAGAACAAAGGGAACAGAGCAGAGCGGGATAGAATCCTGGCTGAGGTTGAAAAGAATTCAGAAGCTATTGAGGCCCTAAGGGGTATAATCAATAACCAGCTAAAAGAGCTACACCCAAATATTTTTAGAAGGATGGACGCACTTGAGGACATGAGCAAGGAGTTGGAGAAAATTTTTGACACTATGAACGCTTAAGGAGATGGACTGAGTTTTGGGGAGGTAAGCACCCTAGTCGGTGATGTCTGCTAGAGAGCGTAAAATGAAGTCAATGCTTGGAACAAATTGGAGGCCGACTTGTAGAAATATTTTCCTAGCTTGTTGCAATAATGCCATCACTTCCCCATTATTTCTTCTTTCCTAGATTCTTCATCCCCTTATTCTTTTCCCAAGACGTTAAGTCTTCTGTGATTCTTTATTCATTAGAGAAGTGTTCCCATGGGTGGAGAATAGGCGTAGTGTGGGGTTATGTTGGGCCCCTAAAATATTGGTTAAGTACATAAAGGTGCATGGGCGCGTAAGGCTTGGGTTGAAGGATGGATGCGCAAGGAGAAGGCACTTAAGGAAAGGTTCTAGGAGGGTTTTAGAAAGGCTGTGTCGCACACCCGGTAGACAAGATCTTGGGACTTATCCATATTTGGCATATCAGGCAAGACACAAGATTAGCATGACCTGACTGTGCATGTTGAGTGGATAAGGTGCCAGCTTGGTGACATGTTAGCCCATGAAGGAATATGCCCTACGATAGAAGTTTCTAGAAGACATCATGGAAGAAATTGGAGAGATTAGGCCTGGAGGAGCATGCTCCCATGGAGGACCGCATTTAGACACTTGGCGTTGGATATGAGGCCACAAAAGGATGGTTTGGAAATTCAGGATGCCTATATATACACGTTCCCATAGAAGAAAAAAAGACACACAACCATACACAGAGAGAGATCAATAGAGAGCGGAGCTCTGCAGAAATGTCGTAAGGAAATAGGTTTGGGTTGGGTAGATAGAACATAGGAGATGGATGTACCAAGGGCTTGGGGTTTAAATTTCTTTTTGAGATCTAAATGATATGGATCCAGTTACGATGCATGAATTTGGTCTACATTTCTGCGATGCTCTATAATGAATCTAATGAATGTAATGAGGTTACTAGTTTATTGATCAATAATGATTCTGGTGCATTTATATATCTTCATGGTTCTATTTTATGCATGTTTATGGAATGATTCTGAATCATTACACATTTCCCTTTCTGTTTTGATTCAGTTCTTAATCTATTAAGTAATTTACTGTTTGGAATGACTGCAATGATCTAGAGCCATTCTAAGCTCTATGAAATTTTCATGTTTCATTCGCATTCACTTCCTTTAAATTTTGGATCATAGATGATGTTTTCCCACTGAAATCACATAAAAGAGAGGCTTGGTTCCCATGCATGCCTCGGGTGAGCATCTAACGCCCACTAGTCGATAGGCTAGTGTGCATGGGATTCCCTTATTCTTTTGGTGGGTGTAAAATTGACTACAATAAACCATGCACCAAGGCCTCATACTCTGCCTCGTTACTAGTGCAAGAGAACTAAAAATGAACTAACTGAAAAATCTTCCTACTGACAAGGTATTTGAGGAAAAATTTGGCTCCCGAGTAGTTTTTTCTTGTATCCCCATTAAAATATTGGGTCCATATTGGAGGGTCATTGGGAAAGTTGATCTATCGTGCGTTTCCTTCTCCTTTTACTTTTGGGATTTTGGGGTTTTTTTCAAAGATGGCGTAAGTTCCCAGGCTTGTTGAATCAAAGTTCCCAAAAGGATCTCTCAGGGGAAGATTAGATATATGATCGCCATCTTAGGGATCTCCATCTTGTACATATAATTCTTCTTCTCTGGTGATCATAACATGGGAGGCCTCAAAACTAGAAGGCACTTGGTCTGTTATATGCTCTTTGGAGAGTGGTTTTGACAATACCTTCATTTTAGACTCACACTTGGTTCATAGGATCAAATGGGACCAATCCAAAGACATGTACCCACCGATATTAGCCATGAAATCTTAGGAGAGATAGAGCCCAAAGATCGGTGGGACATTAATCAACATGATATCTTGGCAAACAATTATATTCAGGAAAGAATTTAGTTGTAATGGGAGTCCCTTAATAACCCCTATGGTTAGAATAGATTTCCCATCCAGTTACAGAACTCCTTTCTTCAAGGGTTCATATTGAACTCCTAAAGCATCTGTTATTACCTGAGGCATGATAGTAGTTCTTACATCGGAATCTATCATGGAATTATGTAATACATTCTTACCTATAATGAGATTTAAAAAGAAGGGTTTGGGCCTCAGCTTACCCACCTCTCCTTTCTGATTTAGCAAAATAGCTTCTATAGGGACTCGATCGTCTTTGACCCATCCTTTTAAGGGACACTCCTTGGTCACATCCCCTTCTAATTTTAGCACGTCTTGGAGTAACTCCTTTTAGTCAGGAATGCTTAGAATATCCTAGAAAGACATGATGGCTGGTGCCTTTTTTAGCTATTGGACCACGTTGATGGCTCCAACCAGTGATGATTTGAGAGGTAGCTGATGCTTAGTTCTTTCCTTATCAAGGTGATGGACCTCTTGATCCTGTACAATTGGTTTTGGAGCTTCCTTTATTTTTTATGACTTGTTCATGATAATTAGAGGCTCCTTGTACACCTTATCGATCAAAGTCTGAGCCAGTGCATTTGATTCAATGATCCTTTTCTTGAAGTGGGTGTTATAGTTAAAATGAATGAGTTTTAGAAAATATACCTCATTTATGAAGATGAACTCCTCCCCTTATAACCAAGATAAAATGGCATGCTCTGGTGCAATCTATGACTCTTGTTCTAGGGACATCCCTTGCATTTGGGTGGTGAAATCGATGCTTTGGGCTCCCTCAGACTAGGGGGTTTCAACTGTACATACTTCATACCCTTATCTTGATCATTTCTCAGCTATCCATAGCTATAAGTTCCCTTGAGGATATTCTCTCGGCATATGAGAATTATTGCAAGGGAAGCACCAAGCATTGGGTTCCTTAGCCAGATGATTTTTTTCCAGAGACTATCTCTCTTTTGCTATTGGGGGGAATGGTTCAAAGAGGTATTGGTACATGGACTATTTGATTTGATGGTTGAGTAGTTTGTGGCCTCTGAGTATTCTAGTATGTAGAGGGGTAAGCGGGTTGGTTACATTGGAAACTCTGATAATTTATCCTTAGATAGGCTTCCTGATTCCTTTTAAGGTTCACTATTTCATTAGAAAAACTTCTCAAGATATTCCTCACCTCCTCCATTTTTGGAGAGGAAGATGAGGACGTAGTGATAGGAGTTGGAACCGTAACCACAAAGGTTTAATTATATAAAGATGTAGGGGTTGAGGACGAGTTCAGTGATTGTACTTGTGGAATGGGGGCTATCTTTGGATTTATCGGTAAAAGAGTTCAAGGAGGGATCTTCCCGACATCTATTAGATTATTCTCATCTTGGACAGCTATGTTATAATCCTGTGGAAAAGAATCCCCTCCCAATGATTGAATCATTACTAAAATATTTGAATTTAGGGATTTTAGGTAAAAGACAATAGCCATACCTATAGGTGGTCTAGCCAAGGCCAGAATCCTTTGCCAGGTTTTATGGAACCAGGTGTTAAAATTTATCATCAATTCTTATGGACCCTATTTAATACCAATTAGTTACTATATGAGTGATGACTAGTCTCCCTTTTTGCTGAACCTTGTCACCAACGTCCCCCCTAATTGGTCCTAAGTACCAATAGTATTAGGGGTTAAATATCAGTACCATTCTAGGGGCCCTTCCCTAAAAAAGGAAGCCAACAGACATAAGCCAACATCTTCTTCCCTTATATAATGTACTGCACATATCTATGCTACGTCCTGGATATGCTTCTTAGAAGTTTTGAAATCCTTACCACTAAATTTGGGTAATGCTTTTAATGCATTTTCTAGAATGGGATTCCATACTGCCGGGGGCATGGGCAAGATGAGTGGGCTTCCCTAATCCCACAAAAAAAGGTCTCAGAGGTGGAGGCTGAAGATGAGCCATAATAATGGGTCTGATTGTCCTAGTTGACTATGTAAAAGGCCTCCCTGGTGGAGGGGTTGAGAGAGTCTGGTGTAGGGGGGATGGGGACCTATGAACCTGTCTTCCCCTTCTATGCCATGGGGGAGATAGCTATAAGTAGTTGATCAGACCCTCTTCCCTTTCTCTTGCCCTCATTCGCATTCATTTTTTCCTTCAAGTGGGTGAGCTGGAACTTACTCCAATTGATAGATTTTTGATGCTGCTCAATCCAAGAATTAATGTCCCACCGAGCGTGCCACGAAAACTGTTGATGATAATCCTTACGGATGAACCATCAAAGCCGTAGGAAACCTTAGGTTAGTGAGATGTGTGCTCTAAGGTGACCTCCATATTTTAAAGAAGTTGGATCTTCTCTATTGGTTGGGGTAGGGTTAGAGAAAACCACATAAATGACTAAAATAAAAGGTAGTGCACCAATCTAAGAGAAATGAAAATGATGGAAAATTTGAGATCTTTATCTAGAATAGTTGAAGGGCTGAACAAACAATCCACTACTTTAATAGTGTAGAATTATGAGGAACTGAAATGATTGATTTATAGATAATAAATGAAATAGGGAAATCTTAAGAGCATCAAACATGATGAATTTCCTGATTCATTTAGAACTACTTCTTATAAAAGAAACAAAAGCTCATAACATGCAAAAATCCAATTGCACAGAATAAGAAATTTTTATTCATATAGAGAAATGATACAGAAGGCTTATGAAAGCATAGATTACACTTATCTTCTATGACAGAGGCCTACTAAGGCTAGATTTTTACAAAGCATACATAACTCTTCACTTTTTTTCCTCCTTTTGGGTCAGAATTCCTTATTTTTCAGTCTTCTTCCTTACCTACTTTTAAAGACCTCCTTTGACTTTCACTCTCAGCTACCACCTTTGTTTCCTTCAATTTTGATAAGGCCCTGCACTTATCCTTCTGGCTCCCACCCCTAAATATTTTAAATACAGTGCTACCACTGTCATTTTTTTTAATTCGGATCTAGAATAAAGATTTTTCCCCTTTATAGGAGTCTGTGTATCCACCCCCTACTTGGTATTTCTTCTATGTCTCTAATTGGTGAATTTTTCTTTCTCCAACGTGGAGGGTTTGCACTCATTCAGGGTCCTTTGTTCTGAGGCTTATATCAAACATGCACCAGATAGACACATGGAGAGTTTGCGCTAGGAGGAGAACCTGCTTCGACATTCCATCTTTGTGGCTACACCAATGGGACACGTGGAATACTTCCATGGGTCTTTTCATACTTAGTCATCTTTGGTATTGAGTGATCAAAAGAAACTAGAGGTGGGGTGATAAAAGTGTTTGATAAAAGAGTCTTAACAAAATAATATTATCACACCACACCTGGTTAAACCTGTAACTCACCTTACAAATCAGGGATGACTCCGTGGACCTAATCTCGCACTCATAATGAATCCCACCATTTTGTAACTTCCAACTCTTGAAAATCCAAAAATCTAAATTTTAGAGTTTCAGAGTTTCGAGCTTTGGAATTATCTCTGAAAGCCTGAAACAACTAACTCTAAAAGATAATGGCGAAATACAATGTAACTCATCCTGAATGCTCTTGAGCTCTTGCGGGTGAGCCATTTTTTGGTTTTAAGATGGATGAACTCTTGTAAATGGTGAGCCACTACTACGGCACAACTTTACATTCCAAATTGAGCCATCCTAAGGGATCACCTAATGTGACAACATCCTCACCCTTCCTTTAACCATCCTCAGCGAACCATCCGCTACCTTACTTATTCAACTTGATCTCATAACTCAAAAGTAGTGTACTACTTAACTTGGCATCGTTTCACCCAAAGTTCCCAAACTTATTTTTATTGTGATAGGGATTTTACCCATTTTCGTATTATCCTGCAAATTCTATGGCTCAATCCTACTCACCATTTTTATGCCTTATATTTCTACATTCAAGCTAACTCGGTGTATATTTCTGCGACCATGATCTTGTGAGAGTCACAAAATTCTTGAGCTTACCTATTGGCGATCATCAAGCTCATACTCTAGCTGAGTCCCTAAACTAGCTTCTCCAAATGAGCTCGATGAAACATCGAGCTATCACTAACTCATCTACTTATGTCTCTTCTAACTCAATCCCGAGCTCTTAATGACCACATTCATTTTGTTTTTTCCTTATGTAGTTCCGAGATCTTTCTCCTCACGGCTTAATGACCTAATCCTCTAGGTATTTTCTATAAGTTTTTAAAGCTCCCTGTAACCTTGGTGGTCTACCAAGCCAATTCAATTTTCACTGCCTCCAAATCATGGCTTGGATACCTAAGCTTTTTGTTTACGTAATGTGAAGAGCTACTCCATGTTTCTCTATTGAGCATCTTGTATTAGTCATCACATGCACTATTTGATGAAATTTCCTATGGGCCGTTGAGCCATATCCTAACACCAAGTTTATTGATATGGATTGTCCTTATCAATCCTGAGCTTGAATCCAACTCCATTGAGATCCTCATGTCTTCTTAAGGCATGCTTATACATTAGGTTTTCATTAGTGTCGAACATCCATTTCTCCCTACAAAAAACCTATCTATTCACTTTAATCTCGGTGTCCCTATGGTGATCCTACTTCTCATCTTCTGATCTAGATGATCTCATTGAAATATTTCATTGGGTCATTGGAGTTTGGCTCTCATGTAATCTTATTGGCCTTCCCACATCGATTCCCACCTCCAATCGATCTTGCATCAAAAAACTTGCATGCAAGACCACATCAAAACAACCCCTTTTATATTTTCATTGATATCTCTTAGAATTGTATATCATTTCAAACCCACTCACACTGAACCACCAGTTCATTCCATGCTTTACACGATCTTTAACAACTGACTCAGGTATACCCTGCTTATTCTCCGAGTCCACGCATGTTCTTCTGTACTTCAAAAACTAACCTACCTCATCCCCGAGCCTTCTCCTACAACTTTCACCAACTAACTTGAACCCGCTTGCACCTAATGTCATCAAGATCTTACAATAAGCTTTTCCTTTCTATGGATTACCAGGGTCAAGCTTCTTCATCTAATGGGCATCATGCTTAGAATTTCTTCAACTTGAGTCAAACTATTTTTGACTCAGCAAGGCACTTCAACTGCTTGGCCTCAACTCTTCCCACTCTGGGTTCATCTCGTTTTGGTGAACCATTGAATGATATGAGGTTGAATTTGAAATCTTGGCAATGCTTACCCTCTAGTACCGATTTACATCCAAGCCTCAGCTCGTAATGCCCACCTCTGAATTGGTTTTCGAACTTATCTTATCATTATTTAGGGTGATGTTCACACTTCTCCATAGCATGTCTTGGCTAGGCATCGAGCTTCAGCTGAGTTTCCTTCATGGTGACATCCCCTTAATCCCATCATTTTCCAAAGTGATTCAAACTTATTAGTACTGATTTTATTAATCACCTACAAGCTCTGTGGAAGATCTTAGTTCTTCTCTACATGAAAATACTTTATCTTGAAGTGAGCTTCTCTATCTCCATGCCATAAGTTGTTCTTACGATGAGATGAATACAACATTGGGCCCTCTTTCATCTAGAAAGCGGATATCCCTTTATGCCACAATCTAATTCAATGGCATGCCTTCTATTCCCAATTTTGTGAATCATTTGGTCACGAGCTTAATGACCTTGAGCTAACTCATATATGTTTTTCTTTGGGCTCAACCACCTGATGTATATTTTTACCCTCGAGCATAAGCGACTCGGTCCACCGCTAAGCCAGGACAAAAAATTACTCAAGCGAGTTTCATTCCATAGCTCTCCTGATGATACTTTGACCAAAGTGTAAGCTCAGATTTGACTTGGGATATTCATTTTTTTCTAATGTTCACAGGAAGTGGGCCCTCTGGGAATTTTCCAATTTTTATCCAAGAGGGAAAAAATTGACAACAATTTGTTTTCCTAACTTGGATCTAAGTGTTAATCTAGTTTGAAGTGTCCAAATTAACTAAGATAAAACTAACAATCTATGTTACTGCTGAAAGGAAACTAATCTAAACAAATCACAAAACTGAAATGTTACAATCACAAATAAAAAATTTCTTCTATTCTAAATAATTAAAGTATTTCTGCACTAAAAATAAACAAGCAAGATAACCCGGTGTGGTCATTCACATGTGATGAGTGTTTTTAGACTAAACTAACTTAAAAAGGAACTTTTCCAAATGATACATGATATGTAGACAACCTCCTACAAATATTCCCTCCTTTAGATCCATAGGGATGGGAAGAAGAGGATCCATTACCAGGGGTTGCTATGAAATATTCAAACCCTCTTGGAAATCAACTAATTGCTTGCAAATGAAAGGAAATTGATTTCTACTCTATTCGATATGATGTAACAATGATAAATTGTAGGAATGAAGGAGATCAAACAACAAATCCAACCTGGAATTCACAGAATAGAGGAAAATCTAGTTGTGTAGTAATTTGTCCCCTCATTTTATCCTTTCTTTCTCCATGTGTCCATATGAGTCCAAGCAATTGGGAATGCAAAGGTAACAACAAGAGAAGGTGCTTGAGCAATGATAAATTGAAGGCATTCTAGTTTTAATGTGGGTGGAAGAGAGATAACATAAGTGAACGAAGCTTGGCTATGTAATTTCCAATAGGATTGTGGCAGCAATACTAGACAAGATATACAAAATTCTCAGGCCCTTTGCTTGAATACAAGATTGGAATATATAGGGATTGGATGGGATGTGACTTAATGCACAAGGAAAACTTGGAGTGCTAAATCACTGGGTGAAGAGGCATTTCAAACTAATTAAATCTATTTAAAAATAGAAGAGGGAAGGAAAACTAAGAAAATAAGACTATTTTTAGGCAATTCGGTTCACAAATGCGCCCTAAAAGTTGAGTTAAGTGAAATCACGCATTTTAAAAATCATGCATGAAGAGTTTTAGAAAAATCATGTAGGACTGCTACCCTGCATAGGGAGGTGGTTCCATGACCATCTCCCAAGCATGGGAGGTGGTTTCAAAACCACTTCCCAGGCACTGCAGCAGTCCTGACACTAAAGGCCAAAACATGCATAGAAATCAGCGAGAAGATTGAAGAAAGAATGGAAAATCTAAGTAACGATGTCTAGGCTACAAATATGTACTGTGAATGGTTTTATGAACTCAAACACCTTCTGAAAGGACATACATCATCATTGGGGACCTTTGTAACTATTTTTTGATATTATAGCACATGTAATTTCTGGTGCGTGCAAGTACTCACCACCATTGTCAGATATAAGACATTTTAACTTTGAATTTGATTCATTTTCCACAAGATATTTTCATCTTTTAAAAGTCTCAAAAACATTAGATTTACATTTAATACAATAAAGCCATAAATTTCTTGTGGCATCATTAATGAAATTCACATAATATTGGGATCCACCATGAGAAGCCACCTGGGCTAGTCCCCACACAACTGAGTGTACAAGCTCCAATTTCTGATCCTTCTTTGTTGCCCCAACTTTGAGAAATCTCACTCTCTTCTACTTTCCAAATATACAATGCTTATAGAAATCAAGATCTAAATCTTTCAAATCTAATAACTTACCCTTTTCCTTTAAGATCTACATTCCTTTTTCACTCATATGCCCTAGCCACTTATGCCCACACGCATGTATCTGAATCTGAAGTAGAGAGTACATAAAAGGATTTAGTAACATAGGTAGAAAAATACAATGTTCCTACCTTCTTACCTCTTTCCGCAACAAGATATCCCTTGGTAACTTTCTAAGAATCAGCCATGAATTGTAACCATGCATCTAGATTCACCTAGTTGCCCTACAAAAATTAGATTTCTCTTGAGGCCCTTCACATTCCTCAAATATTTCAATACCCATGTATTTACATTATGTAATTTAAGATGAAATTCACATTTACCAGTAATACTGCATGGTTCATCATCTCTTAAATAAACATGCACAAAATTACCCCTAAACATAATTTCTGAAATAACCCTTATTAGAGGTAGCCTGGAAAGAAGCTCTAGAATCTAAAACCCATGATTCTACTTTATTATCCAAAGAGAGAATAAGGGCATCTTGCATTACCTCACTTGTAACGTTTTCCTCTTTACCTTTATGTGGTATATTCTCTTTGTTTTCCTTGAACCAACACTTCTTCTTTACATGTCCTATCTTTCCACAATTCTAGGAAATTATATATGTGAATATGGATCTAGATCTGTCACTCTTTGACTTTGATTTCCCATTATTTTTTCTCTTGAATCTCTCCTTTGATCTTCCCGTACTTTCCACATTCAAATCATTTCCAGATGATGATTCTCTTGTACTTTTCCTACAAATTTATTCATTGAGGATTAGACTAACCACATCATCAAACTTTAAAATATTAGAAGCAGATGTTGTATTACTAACAACCATTACCAAATTATCCTAACTATCTCGCAAAGAGCATAAGAATAAGAGTGATTTCACTTCATCATCAAATGGAATATTAACTGATTTTAATTGATTGACAATAGAATTAAAATCATTCAAATGATTAGAAATAGATCCACCTTATTTCATTTTAGAATTAAATAATTTCTTCATCAAATAAACTTTATTTTATGCACTTGGTTTTTCATATAAATTAGATAAAGATTTCATAAAATCTATCATGGTTACTGCTTATGTTATATTAGAAGCTACAAATGTTTCTATGCTCAATCTTATAGATCTCAGAGCCTTCTTGTCAAGAATTTTCCATTCTTCATCAATCATATTTGAAGGTCTTTCCTTCTCATCGAATGGTAAGTATAGATCTTTCTGATATAGATAATCTTCCACCTGTATTTTCTATAAATGAAAATTATGACTATCAAATTTCTCGACTATGTATTTTCCATCTTCTGCCATTGTTGTAGCTCCTACTCAATCAGAAAATCCTTTGTGAGTAAATATTGTTAACGCAAAAAATCCTCAAACAAATCTCTAATACCAGTTGTTGGGTTTAATCCAAATACCAATGTTGTACAAATTTATCATCAATTAAATCATACAAGAAATAAACACAGAATTTAACTAGAAGATAAAATAAACAAGAGAATAATGACACTAGATATGATGTGGTTCACCCAATGTGGGATATTTCCACTAAGAAATGAGCAATACATTATTCAAGAGGATATACAATTGAATATTTGCAATCTTCCACACCTTAAATGATATACAATACTTTTTCTCTCACATGCTTCTCTAATCTCTCTCCAAGAATTCCTTCTTACAATTCTTTAAATCTATCTTCTAACCCTAATTTCCAAGCTTATATAACCATATACAAACTTAGGGAAACAAAGTTTTGTTATTACAACCATTAGATCAACTTTATATCAAAGGTTAGATCTAATTCCCGTGAGTTAAATAAACCAATCACGC
Organism: Taxus chinensis; assembly: GCA_019776745.2. Lineage (NCBI taxonomy): Eukaryota > Viridiplantae > Streptophyta > Pinopsida > Cupressales > Taxaceae > Taxus > Taxus chinensis. The sequence continues at coordinate 938,455,888 of CM034146.1, forward strand.
ACAGGTAACCAATGTTGGTTATCCTAACTGATGTCAGTTCCTTCTTCCCTTGACCGATACCGGTCCCTAGGTGATCGATGTCAGTTACTGTGCATCCCGAAAAGTTTGTAAATCATGCTAATGTGAAGACATTAAACTCCACAACTCAACACGACGTAGTGTTACATTATTGATGTTTACTTTTTGGACCAATTACTAGTAGTGTGGTAACATCTTGGTTCATTTATAACCATGTTTCTTACACCTATTATGTATATTGGGTTTGTTTTCCTTTTTATCTTTTATTCTTTGTGTGTGTGTGTGTGTTTACGTGTATATAGTTTATACATTTTGATTCTTTCATAATTATGGTGACAATTCTATTGTGTAATATAAAAATAAAGGTTTCTCTTATATTCACACTCTCCAAATGACACTCATGCTACAAGCACAATACCTTCCCCTCCTTTTTTGATTCCCTTTCCTTCTTCCTAACAACCGGTCATCTACCACTTTGTTGCATCACCCACCCACTTTAGGGTTCATTACTTTACCATTCTTACTCATTGGGGCATCCACATGCTTCGTCACTTTCCACTCATAGTGTGCATACATCTATTATCTTTAAAACATTATTACTTTGCAATAACACTTTAAAGAGGGGTAAATGTAGACACTCTAAAAATACATTCATATTTCTAGACTTCTTCTACCCAATAAAAATTAATTAAATTAATTATATCCTGCCCTTTTAGAATTAATTAATTTAATTTTATTATGCCTTTGGAATTAATTAAATTATTTCCTAACACCTTTAACTAATCTAATTAAACATTTATTTATTTAAATGATTAATTATCTCCTCATAATTAATAACTAATTAAATAATTTATTTAATTCCATCTATCCTAGTTTACTCTACTTGGACTCCACTTCTAGATTCCTAGAAAGTTGGGGGCAATTGAGTTGTACATGCAACCACCTTCTTAGGTGTAAATTTTGTCATCCAAATGTCTATTACCCTGTCAGATTTGTAGATCTACAGGCCAAGTATACTTTCTATCCCAAGTAATTATAATTATTAACTTGAAGGTTAGTCAAACTTTTATCCACCTTTCATGGCATCACCGTCAGCTATAAAATTAGGTTTTTTCCTTTGCAAACTCATCTCTAGAAGATTATGTAAATTATAGCCAAAATTTTCCAAAATTTCCTCCTGTGTCCTTGTGTATCCAAGATCATAGCATTTGTAAATCCACTTTGGAGAATCTATCAAGATTACCCACAATTCAAACAACTTAATATTTTACAAGCCCAAGTGTTTCACAAATCTTCTTGAGGTTTGCAAGAAAGTTACAAGAGAGGTATATTGTGTTTATTTTCATTTATCTTTAATTTTCTAGTAATTTTTCATTACTCACTACACACACACACACACACACACACACACACACACACACACATTTATGTATAATTAATTTTATAAAGATTACAATACCCCATTGTCTTAATTAAATTAGAGTAACTAAATACACACACACACACATGAATTCCAACAAAAATGAAGGCATTACAAAATGATATTTTGAAAGCTTCTGTTGTAAATCAGTAGCATGATAGAGCTCATTTTTACATTGTTATAGTTCCAAAAATACATAATTACACAATGCATCTAAATGTCATTTGAGCACTAAAAAAATTGATATATAAAAGAAGTCAGCTTTTTCTTTAAACCATGAACTGATATACACTTAAAATGACATTATAGCAGTATGCAAGAATATCAATCTATAAATTTATTTACATTCATTAAAGCTATTTTTTTCATTTTTCTAATATGTCCAATGACTACAATAACAACAACGTCACAATTTTGCTTTGGTATAATAACAAGGAAATAGAATTCTAAAGTGGTACATCATGAATATGATCACCTTTTCATGCATTTTTTGTATGAAAGGATGGTCCTATCCATGTGTATCCCACCTAGTATATGTTTAATTCACCATGAAAGTGCACACATACTAGATGGGATGCATCGGCTACAAGATTGAATCACAATAACTAATTTAAAAATACCATAACCATTCCAAGTTTTTCCAAATAACTATTTTCAAGTTCACAATTATCCTAAATCAACTTACAATAATAACTCATTACATTGTTAAATAAAATGGTATTACATTGTTAAATATACAACTAGTTCCACTTCACAATAATTAGAGCAATATTTTCAATACAACCTTCCCTTTATAACATTATAACAAGATTCCTCAAAACTGAAAATAGTTTCTTACATAACATTTTCCTCATTATGACATCCCTCTTTCAAATATTACAAAAATTATAACAAGCCACCACCAACTGGGATAATAATAGCTACTCCAAGGAGTCAAGAAGTCTTCAACTAGCCACCCAAACACACAACATGGGGGCCAAACAACGCTCTTTTCCCAACTATTACTAACGGGGAAGGGATAACTTCCCAATTGACCCCCTGACCCCAACACATGAACCATACAAGCACCAAAACCCATTAAGCAACATAAAAATGACCCTAATTCAATAGTCCCCAAAAGATCACAATCAAGCAAGCATGCAAAAAACACAAATAGACAACACAATGGCTTGATTCAAGCCAAGTGGGAGAGGGAGGGTTGAAATTTGGTCTCCTTTTCTCTCCACATGGGAAATGAAATTATGCCTTGAACCTCCACAAAACCATCCCTCCTTATTCCTCCACTACACCTTATACCTTCAACAACCTCCCCATTTTCACTCCACCAAAGGCCCTAATTCCAACTAGCCCATCTCCCTCCAAACAAAATAAACATAAAACAACCACATTCATAAATAAGATTCATATTTACTTTTCCCTCCACCAAACAAAATTTTAATCTCCCCTCCAACACCCATCATATAACCTTCTACCCCTTCCAATCACAAACATAATATAATAAAATAGAAAAAATAGGACTAAAACAACAAGATAAAAAATAAACATAACAAGCCAAAACACCAACATTTTACCTAAATACAAGATAATATAATTAAAAATGCACTTAACAAAAAAGGCTCAAGACCCTACCTTGGATCCATTACTAATTCTTCACTTTCCTCATCTCCAATTTCCCCAACTTCTCCAATCTATCTCCTCCAAGCCCAAAGATCTCCCAACAATAAAATTGTCTGGGTAACCCCTTTTTCCCAAGCACACTCCTATATTTTACAAAAGGGAGGGTGAGTTTTCTCCACATAGATGTCCAACTAGATGTCCTTTGTCCACCTCAACTAAGGATTACACAACAATATCCAATGTAATAAATTCTCCAAAAAAATTATTCAAAGCAAGAAAACTCAAGTTTCATCCATCACTCCTTCTAACTCACCAAAACCAATCACAAAAAACCAAGTAAAAAAAAGATAAATAAAATGTACAATAAAAAGTCAAAATCAAGATATGAACACCAAAAACACACTACCTCCTGATTGGTTTGGGTCTTGGGCTCATTTTTGAATGGTGGGAGCAAGATTTGGTGGTCCTTTGGTCCTCTAAAATTTTGCCCAAAGCCTAAATCCGACCCCTTAGTATTTTCTTGAGTTTAGATACCAATAAAAAATTATGTCCATATTCCTAAAAAGTGTTCTAACCTAGTACCAAATCAAGACATGTGAAAAGAGAGAATTTAAATAAATTAAAATTCACAACATTAAGAGTTAATTTCTAAATGGGGCTCACAACATAGGAAAAGTGAAATAATTCAAACAACCCAAAAAAATCAAATGACTTAACCACTTTTCTAACCAAAATAATGTTGCTCAAGATGTCCATTGGTTTAGTCCCATGCATCCTTTGTGTTTTGGTCCCTTGGTCCCCCATGTGTGTGTTAATTTTATATAGTCGAACATGTTCATCGCTACACACTCCACACACACATTACATCCATCCAATAAAATATTGTAAAACCATGTATTCACACATTTAATTAACATTGTAAAATCAATGTATCAATTCTATAATAATCCATAATCAAAACTAACATCCATATCCATAATCAAGCACAATTTCGTTAGTATAAAAAATTCACTATATAAGGATTTCACAAAAGGTTAAAATGTTAAAAATATCATCATCATATAAGCCCATTCACAACTAGTTATAATGACGTAAATACTAACATCCTTACATCATAAAAGTCATCATGATCAACACACACACACACACACACACACACACACACACACACACACACATCATACACACACACACACACACACACACACACACACACACACACACAGACACACAAAATCCAAAATGATCCTATCATAAAGTATCGAATCAATAATTTCCAAATGTCAAATTTTCCAAGTATTATAATCCTTGTCAGAATATCCTAGGAGATAGATAAAATTTCCAATGAAACTAATCTAGTGAAATGAAAATGGTCCAAGGGATATGGTAATTACATCCCCTCCCCTTAAACATTAATTCCTCTAGGAATTCACTCAAATAAGTGTGGGTACTACACTTAAAGAGTGGTTTCATCCTCCCATGTACTTGCATACTCATCGTATTGATCCCAATGCACTCTAACATGATCAAGCTCGCAGCCTAGAAGGCCCACAATCCTATATTATATGATACATGTTGGATCTACCATCACATGTCCCCCCTCTTAAATCTTCAAATAATTCCAATCTATCACATGAGAAGGGTCCTGAACAAATCTCCTGAACATAGATAAATGAAATACATTGTGGATGCTTGATAAGCCAGGTGACAAGGGGAGACAATAAGATACGGGTCCAAACTATGGAGATAGCTTAGAGCCTTTTCCATATTAGATAGGTATATTTTGTGGATTGACACTCAAAAATACCTTTGAGCCAACCTTGAAGATCCTCTCAATCCTCTTTGTATCAACATACTTATTTTGTCTACCTTGTGCCTTAAAAATCCACTAAAAATAAGAGTCACATGTTGTTCTGTCTCATGTACGAAGGTAGTTCCAATTAATACTTGATCCTCAAGCCTATCCCAACTAAGTGGAGTTCTGCACTCCTTACCATGAATATCCTAAAAAGGTTCCATGCCAATAGAAGTGTGGCTATTGTTGTATGAAAATTCAACCAAGTAGGGGTATTCCTCCCATATAGATTTTTGGTCCATCACAAACATATATATCATGTCCTATAATACCCAATTCACCCTCTCATTCTATACATTTGTCTCAGGGTGATAAGTTGTACTAAAATTAAGTTACATGTCCAACACCTATTGTAAAGTGGTCTAGAAATTAGAACTGTAAAGTGGGTCCTGATAAGATATAATCTTCTTAGGAACTCTATATAATCTTACTATCTCATCCAAATAAACTCATGTAATATCCCTAACAATATATTTGGTATTCATTATAGATAAATGGGTGACCTTGATTAATTTTTCAACTGTTACCATGATCACATCATGTCGATATGAATATGTAGGTAGGCCCACAATGAAATCCATGGATATAACGTCCCATTTCTACACTAGTAAATCATGTGGGTAGAGGTGATTGTCCTTCACTCTTTGAAACTCTAAACATTGAGACACATACCCAATGATATGTCATCGTAATGCTGCCCAATAATATATATGTCTCAGAGTAGCGTGTATATTCTTAACTCCTAGATGGGTTGAGTGAGGTGCATAATGGGCCTCTACCAGAATAATTTTTTGTATACCACCCTCCTTAGGAACATATATCCTGCTTCTATGCTTAAGAAGTTCATCTGCCTCAAGTGTAACCCCTGTGAAATTTCCCTTAAGGGGTCTCCCTGAATCAATCTTGGCTCTGATTGATATGTACCAATGGTCATGAGGAAATTGTTGTAAGATCATGTGATGTAAATATTTGCCTAATTGGGTATCCATAACCATGAGTTGCATGTGACTCAATGCATCAACCACAACCATTTCTTCCCCTTCATGTGCTCCACCTCCATGTCATACTCACACAAAATATCCATCCAACACCATTGGTAGGAATTCAAGTTAGGGTGAGTAAAAATATTTCATAGGCTCATATGATTCATCCTCAAAATGAATCTCTGACCTAGTAGGAAATGTATCCATCTGAAAAAATCATGCATAACTGCTGCTAACTCAAGATCATGTGTAGGATAATTGAGCTCATAATCCTTGAGCTTCTTATAATTAAATGTAATCACCCATCCATATTGCATCAATACTCCTCCTAAACTAGCTAAATATGTATCTATGCACACAACAAACTCCTTGTGAGGGTTAGGTACTACAATAATGGGAGTCGTAATATTCTCTTTCATTGATCAAAAGGTTTTTCCACACTTGTTGGTCCTCTCAAACTTCTTCCCTTTGTGTTTTAAATATGTAATGGGGTGTGTAATGTGGGATGAGTCTTGTAAAAACCTCCTATAATATCTTGTTATACCATGAAGCTATGAACCTCTATAACATTAGTGGGTGCCATCTACTCAAGAATAAATTTTATCTTGGAAGGGTCAATTATAATCCCCTCCCTTGAAATAATGTGCCCTAAATATTGAACCTTAGTCTGGAAAAGGGAACATTTCTCTAAGTTACCATACAGTTGTTGCTCTCTAATTCATTGCAAAACCTTGTGCATGTGATTCTCCTACTACTTCGAAGTCTGTGAATAAATAATAATGTCATCTAGAAATAATAGTACAAAGTTATCCAAGAAGGTCATGAATACTCCATTCATCAAACTCATAAACACTGTAGGTGAAGTGATGAGTCCAAAAGGAACCATTGTGTACTAATAATGTCCATATCTATTACAGAAGCTTGTTTTATGTATGTTTTCCTTTGTAATACTCAACTAATGGTATCATGATTTTAAGTCAATATTGGACAAGACGGTCACTCCTCTCATCTAATCAAATAGGTCATCAATACACGGAATATGGTAATGATTCTTGATTGCCACCTTGTTCAGCTACATGTATTTGATACTCAATCTCAAGGACCCATCCTTCTTCTTCAAAAATATAATTGGTGCTCCCTACGGTGACACACTCGGGTGAATGAGGCCCTTCTCCAATAGTACCTCTAGCTGTAACTTAATCTCACAAATCTCATGAGCAGTAATCCTATAGGGTGTTTGGGATATGGGTTTAACTCCTTATATAAGGTCAATGTGGAAATCTATCTCCCGTGTAGGAGATAAGCCTGGAAACTCCTTAGGAAATACATCTACAAACTCTTATAGGATATGGTGATCATCCAAAGATGGTCCTGAAGACTCCTTTGTCCTGTCACTCACCATGATGGAAAATAAATGACATCCCTTCTGCATACTCTGTTTAAGCTAAATAGTAGATATAGTGTAGATGGATATGGGTCTCTCAATACCTATCACTACCTTCTCCAATCAAGTGTCATCTCTACACTAAGTAACCTTATGATAAAAATCTACTCTAGGAATTGATAACCATTCCATGCCTAAAATCACATCGTAAGACCCTAATAAAAAATGTGAAAGTCAATTTTATTACAAAAGGAACCTATTTCAAGTACACACTCCTTAACTAAGGAGTATGTGGAAATTATAGCACTTGATGCTACCTCAACATCCCATCTAGGATCCTATCTCACTACCACTAGCCTACAACGATCCATTATCAAAGGAGATATAAAGGAGTATGAAGACTTGGAATCAAACAACATAGAAATAGGGGTTCCTATGATACTACATGTTGTCTTAACCACGGTATCCTAATGCTCTATTTGGTGGTTCTCAATTGTCACAAAAATCTTGTGTGTCCATCCTACATCACCAAATGTAGCCTCTAATATAGGGGATTTTCTTATCTTAACTACTTCTAGATTATGGAGACATTTGTTCCAAAAGTGACCCAGGTCACAATAACTATAGCAATCCAGAGTAGTCCTACACTACCCTTATATACCTTTAGGACCCATAGTACTCATATTAGAATATATTTTCGGTTGTTCCCTAGAAGATTGTTGTGGGTGTCCTCCTATCGACTCTTCTCTAGGTGGAAATTATATCCTCATTGGTGCTCTAGGTGGTGGTCCCACACTACAACCTCTTTTTGTTTCTTCTCAAGTTAAGGGTCTTTGTTGTGTATGGTACAGTTGTGGCTGACATGCCTATTGCTAATGATACTATGGCGGTCAGGAGGTAGAAAATGGGGGCTTATATCCACCATTAGGGGGAGGTGGTGTACCTCTTGACTTGATATCTTGTAACTACTGAAGGCGATATCTCACCTTCTCCCTAGCTTGTTGCACCTTTCCCCTATTTTTTTGACAATGTAGGCCTTCTCCATAGCCTCAACTAGTGTCTGTGGAGTATCCATCTTGATGGCTCCTCTAATCTCTTAATTTAGGCCCCTAATGAATCAGTGTACCCTAACCTATAATCCACATACTTAATAGGTCCAAGAAATGGATCTCATACTCAGTCACTATCATATTTTTTTGTCTCGGGTCATGAAAATCATTGATGCACTACTACATAAAGTTTATATATATATATATATATATCCCTAAATCTCTCCTCCATATGGCCCACAAAATAGACTTAGAATCCAGTAAGATCTTATTTTCCTCAGATCTTCACCATACTCCAACTCCATCTCTAAGCAAATGAATAACAACATGTACCTTGGTGTTGCTCAAGAACATGCATAGCTTGAAACATCCAACCAATCTCATAAGCCATGCCTCCACATGAAAACATGTGGTTTATCTAAAAGAGGATGGTGGGTGTAACTTATTGATTTCCATTATGTGTTCTGCATCCTGTCTAGAGTGATTTGTGGGTCTCAAATCTAGTGTAGGCATCTATGCAGGAGGAATCCTAGATCTTTCCCTTTTACGTGAGGATCCTTATCTCTCCTCATATGGTGGTACTTATTCATGTGATGCATGATGTGAAGCCTCTCACTACTCTACTATATAGTATCCTTATCTCTCTCTCTCTCTCTCTCTAAGTTCAGAAACTACCTCTGGTAATATCTATGGGGCTATGGGTGTAGTGTCCCCTACAGGTGATGTGTTTTTCCATGCTCTCTTTTTTTGTGCCTTGATAAATAATCCTGACTTCCTAAATCATCCTCCTTGAACTCCTTCTCCATTCCTACCACCATCTTGTCCACCTCTAGCTCTAACTCCAGTACGTCCTCCATGAAAACTCCTAGTCTTAACTCCATTGGATCCTCTCTTGGCCCCAGCTCTAGTAACCTCGACTTGTCCACACTTCCTACACAGATAAGAATATGAATTAGGAAATCATCCAATGGTTTACTAACAAGTTAAGATTACTAATTTTAACAATTAAAATTTAGTTATAGTGTGTTTAATTGTGTCCCCAGAGTCCAAGCATATCAAACGTACAATCTCATACAAAGTGTTACGACCTAAAGATTCCCAATACAAAATCCATGCAAAAAAATAATCCATGTGTTGTAAATTTTCCATATAGTGATTGTGGGATTAAATCCCATGGGATTTATAATGTGAACCACTATGTGGCACTTTATTTGTTACCAACTAATTTCAAGCTACAAGGCCACCACTATCCCATTTGTTAGAGATCACAAACACTAAGAGGGGTGGTGAATCAGTGTGGATTAAACAATTTTCAACAATGTCAGTCCAGAATTCTTTAGTAGAGTGCAGTAATATACCATGGGCATTTTAAAAACATATGCCAGAAAATATAACACATAACACATAATTTATGGTGGGAAACCCTTTCGAGAGAAAGACCCACTTTGAAAAAAATAATTTATTAGGAAAACCAATTCCAAAACATACAAGGTTTCATCTGAGAACCCAATCAACCTCTAAAGCACCCACTTCATATTATCCAAGCACCCACACGAAGATAAATGAGCACCCACTTAGCATATTTTAGAAAGCACCAACTTATAAGGAGCACCCACCCCTCTAATCTAAGCACCCACTTAGAAATGTAATATTACACATACATTAATCATTCAGAATCAAATTTTCTTACACAATATATTATGATAACTTTTCTTTATCTTTCTGTGCATTGTCACTCTCTATGCTCCTCTGAATCAAAATCTCTTGCTCAATAAATCATCTGTACCAATGCCCTTTTCATCTGATATGATCTTCAACACTTTATTAATTGGTTCTACTTTTATCTCCCTCTTCTTATATTTCTCCTTCAACTCGAATGCATAATTTTCTTTATTTTTTAGCCGCACATAAATTGGATGGATTTTTCTCTTTATATACAATCAACACACCCCCTCACTTCCTTGGCATGTTGTGCACTCTATCTCATTATCACCTTAGAATCTAGTCTATTAAATGCATGCAAAAAATTCCATATTTATCTGTTCTATATTTGGCTTGAATTTTCCATTTTCTACACATTAAATCAAAATTCATTTATGAGACAATAGATTTCCCATCATTTTAGGATTTCAAACTTATCAAGATGAGAAATCCATTTTCTTCTCTGATATTTAATTTCACCTTGAAATTAGGAATTTCATAGAGATTGTAACTGCATTTCCACAAAGCCAAAGAGAATTAAATGTTGACAGGTAGATCTAGAGATTTCTCAAATTGGATTTAAGTCTTTGTGGAACACAAGTTATGTACACAACCGCAATAATCAAATAATCGAATCATAATCAATTTTAGAGAAAAAAGTATCACTTGTCCATGTTCAAAACAATTTGATTGTTCTTGAGCCTTGTCCAAACTATATTTGTCCATTTCATGACTTTTATTATCTTACGTGACTTTCTACTTTATGTTGTGGATATATCCTTTAATCCATGACATTTATCCTTCATGAAGGATTTTTTAGTCACCCGCGGCTTTCCTTTACTTCTTGCAGATTTTGCAATCTTCCATGGATTTCCTCCTTTACACGTTACTTTATTTAGTACTCCGCGGCTCTGTTCCATGTCCGTAGCTGTATTCTCTTACCTATGGATTTTTTAGTTCTCTACAGCTGTCTCTAGTCCTTTACAACTTTTTATTTTTATTTGCGGCTTCCTTTTTCTCATGTGGCATTGTCCTTTTTCCCAAGGATCTCACTAAACCTCTGTGGCTTCTTTTAGACTTTGACGGCTATCTCCTCATGTCCTCAGATTGCTCCAAAACTGATTAATTCCCTTAGAATCATCCCAAATCATCTAATAGTTGACACTACAAATCAACCTTCACATTTCTCTTACCATGTCTTTCTTGAACTACTTCCTGAAACTTGTTATAGACTTGTTAACACCTTGTCATACATGGTTGACCTTGAGACACCTGCAAAACACTTACACTTTACATTTTTCCACTTTTTACCATTGTTGTAACTTGACATAAATGACAACACACGTGATAATGACATAGGTCCAAAAAACTCCCCGTTTATCATTGATGACAACCTTCAAAGAAACACTAAAACCTTTGATGGAAAAAAACATTTAATCTTTCCCCTTATTGTTTCTGTTTTTTTCAAACAAAATGTTTAATCTCTCCCTCACTGACTAGTTTTTTATTTCATTCCTTTCCCCTTTTAAAACAATGACAAAGGGCCATTTATTCCAGATAATGATGAAGATGCAAATAAACTAGATAATTACATGTTCTTACCTCAATAATCTGATGCTTATTCACTTTTGGCACACCATTTGCTTTATCTTCATAAAATTTAATCCATATGACTTAGTATGCTCATGAAAATTCTCCCCCTAAGTTGATGTAAACTTTGAAAAAATGAGCTAGCAGACTAGCTCCCCCTTGTATGAAGACTATTTTCCCCTGATTAAGAGTCGATATTGCGTGAGAATTATCCCTTATCTTATTTCCACACATTCTAGTTGTTGGTGGGATTAGGAATGACCCAAAAATCATTCCTTAAGTGCTAAAATGTTGCTTTTGGTAGTGGCTTGGTCATGATATCAACAATTTGTTCTTTAGTGCTCACATATTCTAGGATGATTTTCTTATCATTCACTTGTTCCCTTAAGAAGTGATATACATTTGGGATATGCTTGGTATTTGAATGGAACATAGGGTTCTTAGAGACACTTATTGCACTAGTACTATAACAAAGCAAAGGAATTGGGCTATCAGATTTTACATTGTAATCCTCCATTTTCTGCTTCATCCAAAGAACTTGGGTACAACACATTGTGACAACTATATATTCTACCTCACATTTTGAGAGTGCCACTGATGATTGTTTATTGCTCAACCAAGATACTAGATAATTTCCAACAAATAATGTTTTGCCACTTATACTCTTTATGTCATCAACACTACCTACCCAATCAACATTTATATATTATTTTATGGTGAAGTCATCACTTTTGGGGTACCATAGTCCATATTCAAGTATTCCCATGAGATATCCCAGTATCATTTTGACTTTCTTGAGGTGTATTTCCCTTGGATATTCTTAGAATATTCCAACAAGGCCCACCACCTACATGATATCAGGTCTTGATGTTGTGGAGTAAACTATTTTACCTATCATTGATCTATACAGAGTTTTATCTACTTTTGGTGAGTTTCCCTATTTTCTCAGTTTGCATCCTACTTCTATTGGTGTTCCTATTGGTTTGCATTCTTCCATACTAAACCTATTAAGGATTTATTTGATGTATTTGGATTGGGATATGAAGATACCTTGGTATTATTGACTAATTTACAAACCAAGAAAGAATGAGAGATCCCCAAGCATAGACATCTCAAATTCTTCTTTCATTATGTCAGAAAATTCATAACTCATCTTATCGTAATCTCCTCCAAAAATGATATCATCCACACATAAAATCACATTGATTAGATGATAGCCTTCTTCCTTGATGTATATATTACTATCAACAACACCTTTTCTAAACCCCTGGTCAATGAGGTATGAATCTCATATGTTGTACCAAGCTCTAGGAGCTTGTTTAAGTCCATACAGAGCCTTTCTCATCCTACACACATGATATTTATCTTTAGTTAGATAAAATCCATGAGGTTGTTTAATGTATACCTATTCATTTAGAAAACCATTTAAGAAGGCTAATTTAACATCCATATGGAAAATTCTTATTTTCTTGTAAGCCGCGTATGTTAGAAACAATCTGATTGATTCCATCCTTACAAATGGTGCAAACGTTTCATCAAAGTCAATTCCTTCCATTTGTGCATATCCTTTACACATAATTTTAACATTATTTCTTGTCACTTCTCCTTTTTCATTTAGTTTATTTTCTGAATACCCATTTAGTTCCTATCATGTTTTTGTCCTTGGTTCTTGGAGCAAGCTCCCAAGTTTCATTCTTTTCAATCTGATCAAGCTCTTCATTCATGACATCCACCCAATAATTATCCTTACTAGATTTTGCAGCATTCTTGGGTTATATCATGGATAGGAGTGTTATATCTTCATGGTTTTTCTAATTTCTTTGTCTTCTTCTTATGAGAATGTCACCTTCTTTGTTTCCAATAATTTTTTTTGCTAGATGATCCCTTTTGACTTGTCTTGAGGATGTCTTGGTGTATTGTCTTTCTTCCACTTCTTAATGTAGATTATCCATTTCTTAATCATCTTCTTGTTCTTCATGACTATCATTGTGTTGAGTGCTAGATTTGGTAGAAGGAGACTCATCCACTTTACCATTTTTCTCTCAATAATTTTTTACAACCTCTTATTATAGCATATATAGGCTGCATTGATTGCTGAGTAACCAAGAAATATGCCTTCATCACACCTAGAGTCAAATTTTCCCAAGTTATCCTGATCTTGTTTGATGTAATACTTGCTTCCAAAGACTCTTATGTGTTTTACATTGGCTAGCATGTTTTTCCAAAGTTCACAGGGTGTTTTATCACTGTTTATTCTCAATTGGGCTTTCTTAAGAATGTATACTATTGTGTAGACTACTTCACTCCAATATCTATCAAGAAGTTTAGATTCATTCAACTAGTTCTTTCCATTTATAGCACAATATTATTCTTCTTCTCAACAACCCCATTTTGTTGAGGTGTTCTAACAGTTGAGAATTGTCTTCTAATCCCATGTTCTTCACAAAAAACATTGAACTCGTTGGAAAAAATTTCTCCACAGCTATCTATTCTTAAGCATTTGATTTTGGTATTCTTATCATTCTCCCAAGTTCCTTGAAGGATTTGAATATGTACAAGGATTCTTATTTGTGCTTCAAACAAGCTACCCATGTCATTATGGTGTAATCATTTATTAGTAGCATGAAATACACATCTCCTTGTAAAGTTTCAGTTCTTGTAGGCCTGCAAATATCTTTATGGATGAGTTCTAGAGGCCTAGTGGTAGAATACTCTTTGGAATTAAAGGATTTCCTTGTTTGTTTACCATAGAGGCAAGCCTTACATAGTGTGTCTATTTGTTTTACAATCTTTGGCATGTGTCTCACTCCACCATTAACACTTAGTTTCACAAGATTTTCAAAACTCATATGTCCCAATGTCTTGTGCCACAACCAGTTGTAATCAAATTTACTTGAGAGGAATTTTTCTTTATTTATTTCATTTAGAACATACATATTATTCTTGGTCCTTTTAGCTTTTACAAATTTCTTTCTTGTTTTGCCATTAATAATGTCATAGCCTCTGTCATGGAATGTCATATTGTAAAATTTCTTACACATTTGACTCACACTCAACAGTTTGTGCTTGAGGCCTTCAACATATAAGACATTCTTTGTGATTTTTTTACTATTGTCAAGACTCAAAGTTCCTTTCCCAACTATTTTTTCTAAATTATTATCATCAAATCTAACAACTCTTGATGCATTGTTTAACAAAGAGATGAATTTTCTTTTGTCACCTATCGTATGGCTGGAGAATCCACTATTTAGATACCAGATGTTGTTTTCATCTTGTACATGAAACACGGTTTGTATTTTTGAGCAAGAATCTTTTCTCTTGTTGGCATATTTCTTCACAACATACACTCATTTATTTTTTCTAAAAGGTTCTGGTTTACTTGTTGAATCTACATAGCATTTATTGTGATATTTATATTAAACAACATTATAATTCATTTTAGAGTATGATGAGCTGTAGCTTCTTCTATAACTTCTAACATATTTCTTACGTTTAACGGCTTTGTGTCCACACTGATTATATAAAAAAATAACCATAGAAATAATGTGTATACCTCAAATCATAGGTGATTCTGGGAGCATTAGTCTTCCTCTTGGTGGCTTTGATGACTTCCTTGTTTACAAAATGAGAGGTACTTTGAATTGATGCAGTCTTATTTCCTTCATTCTTTATAGACTCATTTTCTTTGCTTTCTTCGTTGAAACCTATTCCTTATTTGTCATTTTTTATCTTTTTAACCGCTCAGTATACCAATTACAACATTTGATCTATTTTCCATCTTTTCATACATTTTCAACTTGTTGGTTATTTGTTCCATATCTATCTTCAATCATTCCAATTATGAGTTTAGAATTGTGCATTCATCCTCCTTTGATTTGTAAGAGTTGGAAATATTTTCAATCTATGTTTCCAGTTATTTGAGCTCATTGGTTTCATATTCTTCCTTTAAACTTTTTATTTTCTTAAAGATGCATATTTTATCTTCATAATATTTCAATGTGCATCTCATATTTTGATTATTTCTCCTGCACAGTTTCAATTCTTCAAGATCACAAACAATTTCTACTTCCATATTTACACTCGCTTCTTCTTCATCAGAGTCTTCATAATCAATTGCATTCTTTAGAGACATCCATGGCCATAAACAAACATTCAGTATGAGTTTCATCATCCTCATTTTTAGATTTTCCTAGGATGTTTGAGTCATATTCACTTGAATCTTCTTTTGAGTAGAAATTTCTATTGTTATTAAAGAATTTCTTATTGTCATATTTCTTCTTGAAGTTAGTCTTCTGCTTGTTACATTTATGAATTTCTTCATGATGATCAGATTGAGTTTCCTTATTCTTGTTTGGGCACTTAGCAGCAAAATGGCCTATTTTTCCACACTCAAAAAATTTGAATGGAATTTTGCCTTTAAATTTACCTAAGCCTCTTCATAGTCTTCTCACAAAAAATCACTTCAATATTCTCTTCATTTTCTTCATCCACCGAGTATGATTCTTCTATTTCTTGTTTGGAATGGGTTTCCTTTTTAGCTTTAAATGTTACTTATTTCTTGGTGGACTTAGATCCAATATTCCTCATTTTGTATGCTAATAATATGCTATGTAGTTTATCCATTGTTAAAGTCTTCATGTCTTTGGCTTCTTCCATAACTGAGACCTTTGTGTCATATTTTAAAGTCAAAGATCTTAGAATCTTTTGGACTATGGTAGATTCTTCTAGTTTTTCACCTAAGCCTTTGATCATATTGATAACTTCATCTATTCTCTGCATATAGGTCATTATACTCTCATCATCTTTCATCTTCAGATTCTCAAAATGAGCTTTGTAGGTCTGTAACTTTGCTAACTTAACTTTAGCATCTCCTTCATAAATGATCTGAAGTTTGGTCCAAATATCCTTTGCAATTATACAGAGCATAAATTTTACAAACTATGTTTTAGTCAAGCCACATAGAATGGAATTCATAAATATTGAGTTGCACTCGTATCCTGCCTTATCTATTGTAGATGTGATTGGTGTGGTAGGAGGATTGTATCCTTTCTCAACACATTCCCAGATATCAAATCCAAGTGACATAAGATATGTTTTCATCCTTATTATCTAGAATGCATAATTCGTTCTAGTGAAGAGAGGTGATCTAGACAGTGATAAGCTGCCTTGTGCCTGATTTACTGCCATGCTTACGAAGTGAGGATATCCTTTAATATGTTAAGCTTTTGTTAGAATAAATCACTCTGATACCAATTTTTTAGAGATCAAAAGCAATCAGAGGTGGGTGAATCAATGTGGATTAATTTTTTTTTGACAATTTCAATCTAGATTCTTTAGTAGAGTGTAGTAATATACCATGAGAATTTAAATAAACATATTCCAGAAAATATAACACATAACACATAATTTATAGTGGGAAACCCTTTCGGGAGAAAAACCCACTTTGAAACCAAGGATTCATTAGGAACACCAATTCTAAAACATACAAGGTTTCGGTTGAGTACCCACTCAACCTCTAAAGCACCCACTTTAGATTCTCTAAGCACCCATTCAAAGATAACTGAGCACCCACTCAACATATTTTAGCAAGAAAACAACTTGTAAGGAGAATCCACCCCTATAATCTAAGAACCCACTTAGAAATGTAATATTACACATACATTGATCATTCAGAATCAAAATAGATTATGATCACTTTTCTTTATCTTTATGTGATCTGTCACTCTCTCTATTCCTTTAAATTTAACTCTCTTACTCAATAAATCATCTGTATCGATGATCTTTTCATTTTATATGATCTTCAACACTTCATTTGTTGGTTCTTTTTTTGTATCCCTCTTCCTCTATTTCTCCTTTAACTCAAATGCATAATTTTCTTTCTTTTGCAACCTCACATAAATTGCATGGATATTTATATTTATAGACAATCAACACACCGTCTCACTTCTTTGGCATCTCATGCACTCTATCTCACTCTCCCCTGAGAATTTGGTCTATTAAATGTATGCAACAAAATCTAGATTTATTCGTTCTATATTTGTCTTGAATTTTTTGTTTTCTATACATTAAATCAGGATCCATTTATGAGACAATATATTTCCCACTATTTTAGGATTTCCAACTAATCAAGATGAGAAATCCATTTTCTTCTCTGATATTTAATTTCACCTCAAAATTAGGAATTTCATAGAGAATGTAACTACATTTCCATAAAGTCAAAGAGCATTAAATGTTAGCAATTGGATCTGGAGAATTCTCAAATCAAATCTTAGTCTTTGTGGAACACAAGTTATTTACATAGCCACAATAATCAAATAATTGAATCATAATCAATTTCAGAGAACAAAGTCTCACTTGTCCATGTTCAAAATAAGTTTATTGTTCTCGAACCTTGTCCAAACCATATTTGTCCATTTCATGGATTTTATTAGCTTCTATGAATTTCTCCTTTATGTCGCAGCTATATCCTTTGATACACAAAAATTCCTCCTTTATGGCACCTTTTTCAATCACATGCGGCTTTCCTTTAGTTCTCGCAGCTTTTGTAATCTTCCGTAGCTTTCCTCCTTTACCTGTTGCTTTCTTTAGTACTATGTGGCTTTGTTCCATGTCCATGTCTATATTCTCTTACTTACGGATTTTGTAGTTCGACATTGTTGTCTCTAGTCCTTCAGAGATTTTTCTTTTTGTCTTTTTATTTCTTGAGGCCTTTGTGGATTTTTTCATTTTGTTTACGGCGCCCTTTTTCTCCTGTGGCATCATTCTTTTCCCCATAGCTTTCAATAAGCATATGTGAATTATTTTAGACTTTGGCGGCTATATCCTCATGTTTATGGCTTGCTCTAAAATTGATTAAGTCCCTTAGAATCATCTAAGAGATGAAACTACCAATTAACCTTCACATTTCTCTTATCAATTCTATCTTGAATTGCTTCTTGAAACTTGTTACAGAATTTTTAACACCTTTTCATACATGTTTGACCTTGAGACACCTACACAGCACTTGTACTTTACATTTTTCCACTTTTTCCCATCATTGTAACTTGACATCAATGATAACACACATGACAATGACAAAGGTCCACCACTAGTTTCATGGACCAAGTTTTAAGGAGCACCTAATGCCAAAACTTCCGCAAAATCTACCCATGACCACCGACCATAATGGCCAAGTCAAATGCTAAGTGGACCTTAACCATTTCTTAATTTAAACATGTCATCCTTGTGCAGGGCCATGTTAGCCTTCTTTGTATCATTCCAATTTGATCTGATGGCATGAAAATAGATTATACATTACTTATAACACTATATGTCAAATATAAAATTATATAGTACCCTATAAAACTAATTATTATATGATACATATAATATATATTATATTATACGTTAAAAATACACACTACCCTGTATAACCATTGTAAATCATGTTACATAAAATTATAACAACGTTATAAAATAACCCTATATTACATATAATATATACATATTATATATTACACCCAATATATATATATATATATATATATACCTAACAAACTTAACTTATATATTAATGATAATATATATTTTATTATATATCAATGTAATATAATAATTATAATTTATAATATCATAATTTATTGTATATATTTTATTATATATTATATATTATATATTATAACAATTAATATAATATACATTATATATTATTTATTACCACATTTTTATATTATACAATTAACATATAATAGTTTATAACATAGATTATAAATATACAATAACCTAACCCTATCCTAAATACCTAAACCCTAAAATATCCATGTGCATTGTATTTTATATTTTTTAGGTAGGGTGCAGTGGTGGTGACATGAGATAGTGGAGCAGTGGCGGATGGGTGTGGAGAGTGCATGGACATGATTAGGGGTGGAAACAGAGACATGATTAGAGAGTGGTGTGAGTGGGGTAGGGGGGTAGAGCCCCAAATTATAATGTCTATGGTTATATATGTATGTATGTAATTTTTTTTTTTATAATTCATTTTATAAGGATTGCAATACCCCACTTCTCTTAATTAAATCAAAGTAACTAAATACATACATACATACAGACACACACACACACACACACACACACACACACACACACACACACACACACACACACACACACACACACACACACACATGAATTCCAAAAAAATGGAGGCATTACAATATGATATTTTGGAAGCTTCTGCTATAAATCAACACCATGATAAAGTTCATTTTTACACTGTTATAGTTCCAAAAATACATAATTACACAATGCAGCTAAATATTGTTTGAGCACTAAATAAATTGATATATAAAAGAAATCAATTTTTTATTTAAACCATGAACTGATATACACTTAAAATGACATGATAACAACATGCAATATTATCAATCTATAAATTTATTTACATTCACTAAATCTATTTTTTTCATTTTCCTAATATGTCAAGTGACTGCAATAACAACAATGTCACAATTTTGCTATGTTATTTTAACAAGTAAATGGAGTTCCAAAGTGGTGCAACATGGATATGATCACCCTTTCATTCATTTTTTGAATGAAATGATGGTCCTATCCAAGTGTATCCCACCTAGTATATGTTGACTTCACCATGAAAGTGTACACATACTAGTTGGGATACACCAACTACAAGATTGAATCACAATAACTAATTTAACAATACCATAACCATTCCAAGTTTTTCCAAATAACTATCATCAAGTACACAATTTTCCTAAATCAAATTAAAATAATAACTCATTACACTTCTGAATAAAATGGTATTACATTTCTAAATATAACACTAGTTCCACTTCACAATAATTAGAACAATTTTTTCAATACAACCTTCCCTTTACAATATTATAACAATTATCTTCCTCAAAACTCAAAATAGTTTCTTAAATAACATTTACCTCACTATAACATCCCTCTTTCAAAGATTACAAAACTTATATCAAGACACCACCAACAGGGATAATAATAGTTACTCCAAGGAGTCCAGAAGTATTCAACTAGCTACCCAAACACACAAAAGGGGGACCAACAACACTCTCTGTCCAACTATTACCAATGGGGAAGGGATCACTTCCCAATTAACTCCCAAACCCAAACACATGAACCATACAAGCACCAAAACCCCTTGATAAACACAAAAATGACCATGCTCCAATAGGCCCGAAAAGATCCCAATCAAGCAAGCATGCAACAAACACAAACAGACAACACAATGGATTTATTCAAGCCAAGTGGGAGAGGGAGGGTTGAAATTTGGTCTCTTTTTCTCTCCACATGGGTAGTGAAATTATGCCTTAACCTCCACAACACCATCCCTCCTTATTCCTCCACTACACCTTATACCTTCAACAACCTCCCCCTTTTCACTCCACCAAAGGCCCTAATTGCAACTACCCCATCTCCTTTCAATCAAAATCAACACAACACAACCACATTCATAAGCAAGATTCATAATTCATTTTCCCTCCACCAAAGAAAATTTAATTCTCTCCTCTAACACCCATCTTATGGCCTTCTACACCTCCCAATCAAAAACATAATACAATAATAAAATAGCCAAAAGAGGACATTAATATCAAGATAAAAAATAAATATAACAAGCCAAAACATTAGTTCATTTAACCTAAATACAAGATAATGTAATAAAAAATTCACTTATCAAAGAAGGCTCAAGACCCTCCTTGGAGCCATTACTAATTCTTCACTTTCTCTCTCCTCCAAGTCTAAAGATCTCCCAATAATGAAATTGTGCATGTAACCCCTTTTCCCAAAGCACACTCCTATATTTATAGATTTTACAAAATAGAGGGTGAGTTGGCTCCACATGTATTTCCAACTAGATTTAATCCCTCCATCTCAATGAAGGAGTACAAAAAATTATCCAAGGTAATAAATTCTCCAAAAAAATTAGTCAAAGCAAAAAAAACTCAATTTTCATCCATCACTCCTTCTAACTCACCAAAACTAATCACAAAGAACCAAGTGAAAAAATGATCAAGAAAATAGAAAATAAAATGTCAAAATCAAGATAAGAACTCCAAAAAAACACTACCCCATGATTGATTTGGGTCTTTGTCTAATTTTGAATGGTGTGAGCAAGATTTGGTGGTCCTTTGGTCCTCCAAATTTTTCCCAAAGCAAAAATCTGACCCCTTAGTATTTTATTGAGTTTAGATACCAATAAAAAATTATGTCCATATTCCCAAAAAGTGTCCTAACCTAGTACCAAATCAAGACATGTGAAAAGAGAGAATTTAAATAAATAAAAATTCACAACATTAAGAGTTATTTTCTTAATGGGGATCACAACATAGGAAAACTGAAATAATTCAAACAACCCACAAAAATCAAATGACTTAACCACTTTTCTAACCCAAACAATGTTGCTCAAGATGGCCATGGGTTTAGGCCCATGTATCCTTCGTGTGTTGGTCCCTTGGTCCCCCATGTGTGTGTTAATTTTATATAGTTGAACATGTTCATTGCTACACACTCCACACACACATTACATCCATCCAAGAAAATATTGCAAAACCATGTATTCACACATTTAAGTAACATTGTAAACTCAATGTATCAATTCTATAACAAACCATCATTACAACTAACATCCATATCCACAATTAAGCACAATTTTATTAGTATAAAAAATCACTATCTAAGGATTTCACAAAAGGTTCAAATGTTAGAAATATCATCATCATCATCATGATATAAACACATCCACAAACAATTTTAAAAATGGAAATGCTAAAATCTATACATCAAAAAAGTCAACACAATCAACACACACACACACATCATCCAAAAATATCATTTCATAAAGTGGTGAATCAATACTGTCTAAATGTCAAATTACCAAGTATCATAATCCATGTCAAAATATCCTAGGAGATAGATAAAATGTCCAATACATCTAATCTAGTGAAATGAAAATGGTCTAAGGGAAGTGGGCATTACACTAATCTTCTAGGGGAATCCCCTATACTACACAAGTGCTTTTGTTTTGGTGCAGTTACTTTACTTCCTTATTATGATAAGTATGATATATTGTGTATATAATATTTTTAAGGACTAATATGGATAACACGTGTCTTGTGCAACACTAGTTTATCTTGATATTTGTGCATATGGGATATGTTGGCGAGAAAAATTGTCGGGTGGAAAAACTTGTGGATTTATTTCCAATGCTCTAGGAATCTAAGTCCCTCTACTTAACTGGTGTAGTTTTCGTATGTGCATGCATGAGAAAATGTGGATTTGTGTGGTGGCCTTTCAACTGGGGATCCAATAGGGGCACTCCACTGAAAGCTTGCAATCTCTTGTTAGGGAAGACTTTGTCTGAAGAGTGGGAAAGGGAAGTGAGAAAAGACATAGGAGAGCTAATGGTATAGGTAGGAAATCATATTCCTGCACACGCTAGTTAGAAGTGTCATCACATGCATTTATGAGAAGAAATAACCTTGTAGATGGCAACAAGATGAGATAAGATTATGAAATCATAGTTTCTAAAATCTCCTCATCAAAAAGGCTACAAAATCCTTCTTGTTGTATTGATGCTTAAATAGTTGTGCATAATGTGAGAATGGAAGAAATTTGAGAGTGGAGGAAATTAGAAGAAAATGGCTATCTCCTTTTCTTTCTCTAGGTACAATGCACTCTTGAGTTTACAAGATCAATCGCCAACCCTTTGAAATGGGAATGACTTTATAATTTATAGAATGAGAGGTGACTTATCATGTACCCCCTAATGGCTTTTCGAATACCTTAATATGACTTAAGAATGTTCATATTCCACTTTAAATATTTGAGTCCCTTTTATAATAACAAGGTGACTTAGTTACATTATATTTCTAAAGTCACTTAAGTCATATTAAAAAGTACAACCCTCAACGTAAAAATATAACATTAATGAGAGAGAGTGTTGTATGAGAAGAGAGAAGAGAGAAAAATAAAAGATGTCATCCTAGATGAAGTCCAATGATCCTTATTGATGGGAAGCTTTGATGGGATGAAGTTCTGAATGTCCCATTGAGCCAAAACTACCCTTTGAGTGTGACTTACTATTTTTAGTAAATACCTGGATGAGAGACTTACTATTTTAAGTAAGGGATGATTCTTGGTTCTTCTTTACCATTGTGATGTAATGAACTCCCTTATTCAATCATATGTACACTACCCTTGCCTCACCCGCTTCTTGGGGTGACTTACTATTTTTAGTAAGCACCCATATAAGGGACTTGCTATTTTTAGTAAGAGGTCATTTTCAATATTTTCTGCTTTGAACACTCATTCTGGCTTCCTCGTGATCTTCAATTCTCATTTCCTTTGTCTCAACTGCTTTTGATGATGGCTTTCCAAACATAGTGAGTATGTATAGGAAAACTTACTATTTTTGGAAAGTATATTTCTAGTGCTTGGTTTGCGACATAACATACTTTTTTGTATTCTTCTTTGTTGTGATCACACCCTCCGAATTTCACATAGTTTTTCCCACTAGAATTCCTGAAAATAAATTTTAAATTTTTCATCTAGCAGTGGCTTCAAGCATGGAGCTACCATGGTGGCCATTAATGGAGCTTAAAATTTACAGGTCTAGTTTTTGTCTCTGTTTGCAATGAAAATAACTCCATTTTGATATGTTGTCCATTTGGAGCTCGTGTGCAAGTTTTTAACTTTTTTCTATCTCTGGAATGATGGGGAATCTGATGAATGTGAGTCGGTGCACGAAGTGGGATTTTTGTTCGAGAAAATGATTCAGAACACCATTTGACCTCTCGTTTATTGCATCGTGATTGTCTTGAAAAATGTGGAAGTCTGTAGAATATGGTACCTCGATTTTATGTGTATCTTATGAGATATGAATATTTCTCGATCGGGTGACTTCACGGTTATTTGGCAAAAAACCATCATTTTCTTCGCATTCTTCATATTTTTAGCACTTCTGATCATTCCCTCCCCTAAAATCTATGCATTTTCATGGATTGGGTGTTTATGTGGCCATGGTGAATCTGGTTCAGAGTAATAATGATTGACTAGGTGTTTGGACAATCATGCATGGAGCCATGGTAAGGTATGAAGCTGTGAAGGAGAAATGAGGGTGAAGAAATGACTAAGTGCCAGATTTAAATTTTAAAAGAAATACACATGGAGGGGCTGGGCACATTTTTTCCCCTTATGTCCTTGACCTTAGGGATGTGAGGGAAATCAATTTCCATGGTGGTCAAGGTGATGCCATGTGTCCTCGATCCGACAGTAGGGGATTTGCTTGAAAAATGTACTTGGTTGTTGAAAGTTGGTCACGTGGTTGTCTAAAAGAATCCCCATAGGGTATGGGCACATTTTCCCATGTCTTATGTCCCTCACCTTAGGGAAATAAGGGAAATTATTTTCCATAGTGGTCCTAGAGCTGACACATGGCGTTTGATTTGACGGCAGGGAATGGATGCTCCAAAAATGCACCTAAGGGTTGAAATTCAGTCACGTGGGTGACCAAAAGACTCCTCATAGGGTCTGAGTGCCTTTTTCCATGTCTTATGTCCTTGAAATCAGGGACACAAGGGACATCATCTTTCACGGTGGTCCTAAAGCTGACATGTGGTGTTTGATCTGATGGCAGGGAATGGATGCTCTAAAAATGCACCTGGGGGCTGAAATTTCAAGTCTGGAGGTTACATGAGGGTCCCAGAGGTCACATGGGGGATGGGTGAAATTTTCAAGGGTTGGTGTACCTAACCTCAAGGAGGTCAAGGACATGAACTCTGGCCAAGCTCCTAGTGCTGACACGTGTCCTCTCGGAAAATGACTAAGTCCTGAACTACGTTTGAGAGGGTAACTTGGAATGATGATAAATTGAGCTCCTAGTGGAATTTATTAGTGAAATTTTATATGATCCTATCTATAAATGACATTTTTAATCCACTGGTGGGGGTCTAATGTCTTGATTCATCCATATGATCCCTAAAAAATTGAATTTTTATTTGATACTCCACTTGTGCCTGATAAAACCTGCCTGCAAATCCTATGCGCCAAGGTGTTGTGAAAAAAATGATTTCACCATATTGTAGGTCTTAGAATCCAATTTTTTGAGATGTTTTTTTTACTTATAACTCCATCTGGAGCTCCTGGAATCTTCTTCTGAAGCCCATAAACTATTTTAGGTCTATGTACTGCTTATGCTCATGAACCTTGTTTTTACTCAGACTGCTCCAAGTATTTCAAAACTTCTCCAAACCTTCCAAAATAATTCCCTTGATGTTCTAAGGTATTCAATTCACCTCCATGTTGAATTTTGCCCCTCTTTTCCACTCCAGGGGATTAATCCAGTCCTAGGAAGGCCAACAATAGCCCTTCCCAATACTGCCAGAAGATAGCATCTTTTCAGAATTCCCTAAAATCACTTAAAGGGGAATGAATGGAATTTCCTAAAACACCTAGGGGGTGATATAACATTAATCGGGAGGTTACTGGACTGAATGAATAGATCCAGGGTATCTTGGAATTGATAGAACTTGAAAAATTTGACATTGGGGTATTATTGTCATGCTTGGAAATTGTCAATTTCCATGTTGCACATTTGCACAACAACAACTGGATCTAGCTAGGGGACATGACATGGGAATCTAGAATCTCAATTTTAGACTATATAATTCATTGCCCAATGTCTTATCCATTTGGCCGTGTAG
The DNA here is from genome assembly GCA_019776745.2 of Taxus chinensis. Lineage (NCBI taxonomy): Eukaryota > Viridiplantae > Streptophyta > Pinopsida > Cupressales > Taxaceae > Taxus > Taxus chinensis. The sequence goes on from CM034146.1 coordinate 938,482,219, forward strand.
AGTCATGTACAACTTACAACAAGGGAGAGAGAAGAAGGAAACACACATACACATGAAAAGGATGGAAAGGAAACACATGACACACAATAGGAAGGGAGACACACGTAATAGAAAGGGAAACACACCTAACAATCACCTATGGTACAAGGTGAGGGGACAACCTGATTTCATTGAAGCACTTTTCATTTCTCAAAAAATTACTCTTGAAGAAGCAACACTTAATGATGATGTTCTATGAAGTTGTTGACAGGTTCTAGAAAGTAGCCTCCCCTCCTCAGCTGCTTATGAAATCCAGGTGATTTCACAATTTTTTTTGTACTTGGTAGGAGTTAGTCCATGTGAGATTCTTTATGCTCAGGTCCTTGCTTACAAATTACACTGGCTTCATATTCTTTAAAGTCAGTTTCATAGTGCTAGTTGCCTTCCATGTTTATCGATATAGCTGATTCTCCACCGAGCATCTCATCGTGGCCCCAAAGCTGATTTTCATTCCAATTCCTTAGATATTCTGAGTTACTTTATTTCTCGGGTCTATGCTCATTGACATCTTCTCGATGAGAAAATTTTTATTCATCCTTTATCTCTATTCCAATATGAGGCATTTGAGTACTGACGGGAGGATTGGAGGATTGGACGCGACCTTGTACTTATCTTATATGTCCATGGCACGAGTGAAGAGATCAAGGATTAGATCAGGATCTTCTACTACATCCAAGATCTCTTACATGGAGTTATGCTTTTTCATTTCATGCAACTTCTCTTTGTGCACCTTTGAAGAATCTTTATTTTACAGTTTAAGGAAACTATCTGGAGGGATTATCTCATCATCTTGGGAATCACTGCACTCTACTGATCCTTCATTAATAAGGGATTCATATTCAAAGGCCTCAAAACTTCTTTCTTCCATCATGGAAATAATCTTCTTCTGCAAATGGGAAAGAAAATATCTCCATTTCACATCTTTCTTTGTTTCAACATAGCCAACCTTCACACTGGTTGAGGCTTCCAAGTCAGCTTCATGTTTGTCTTGCATATTCATGGCTTGCATCAGGATTTTGAGACTTATCTCAGTGTATTTTGTTTCTTCCATGGCTCTTAGCAGTCCTTGTATGGAGATTTCTTTCAATCCTTTCAAAGGCTCATCATAAGCTGATTTTGTATCTCCATAGATGGCTTGACTGAGATCATCTTCATCCCCAACTGGGAATGAGAATAAATCCTCATCTTGGAAAAGCATATAAGATGATTTTTCTTCTTGAAAATCATCGAGAACCATATCGTATTCCTAATGGTCTGCATCATCTAACAATTTGGGGCTGCCCTCTTGTAACTTAAATCTCCTAAATACTTCTTCAAAGTCCAAATCTCTCTGGGAAGGCATGTCTAGACCTATCAAGATGGGGAGTTCCTATTCTTCCTCATTTTCCACAAAGTGATTCGTCTGTCTGCTACCTTGATACAAGATGTTAGCTTTTGGGCTTCCAGAATTTCATATCGTGTACCTAATCTTCTTCTCAGGAAGTAATTTATCCATGTCTCCCTTCATTAGATGGTTTCAAAAGACCAATTCATCTGAATTTTCCCTCCCAAGTCTCAGCAAAAATTTCTACTCAGTAACATTCTGAACAAAGCTGGGACATCTAGTAACAAAATCATCGCTGAAACTTTCTTGTCTGGAAATCTAGTGAGAGCCACCTGTGCATTTTTGACCTTCCGTACAAGTGAGACATCTTTTGATTCTAAATAGTAACAAAATTTTCTAGGTGAAGTCATGGTAAATTTGAGAGCCTTTGTGACCTTCAAAGGCATCACGTTGTCTAAGGCACCAAAATCTATTATGCAATTTTTTAGTACATATTCTCCAACAAGAGGGGAAATATAGAAAAGTTCAACTTTATCAGTCTTTGATGCACTTAGAGAAAGCATGTTCTGTCAGGGAGTTGTAGGTGGGTTTGGTAGTATTCCTTTAGGATGATGAACTACATCATTTTTTTTAGAATACCACTCCTGATATATTAGACGAGACCTCTCAAATTGTTTAGGATGAGTCCACAAATATTTAGTTTCAGTAATTTGCACTTTTTCCTTGTTTACATATTCTATAAAGTCAAAGGGAGTAGATGTGGACAATGGGGGGGTGAAGGAACTGATTTTAGAGTCTATGATAGGCTTGGGAGAAATGATTTAATGTATGAGGGAATGGATGGTATTTTGAATGACACACTAGGAGTTTTCAAAGTATTATATTTTGCAAGAGTATATTTATATTTAGACTTGGAAGAGGACATCGAAAAACTTACTTGGGATTGCGGGAGTCTTCTTACTTGCTATAGGGTCCCAGGCTCCAACAATGCATACTTCATGGAAGATGGAAGTGGGGATCCTCGACTAATTATTTTATTTTGCGATAGTCGCCACAGGAGGATCATCCAGTATTCTTATTTCCTTCTACATTAATGGAAGGAGATTTTCCTTTCTCAGACTGGAGAATGAGTGAATACCACACATGAGAAATTGGGTTGCATATTATTTGTCTTCTTCATCACATAAAAAATACTCATAGAATCTGATTTTTGTATCATTTTTAAACTCATCACTTTCTAGGAAATTACCACCTTCACTTTCTTGTTCAAGCTCCTCTTCACTTTCTTGAAATATGCAATTTACATTAACGGGTGGGGCCTCCAAGGTGATCCTTTGGGGTACTCCTACAATCTTATTTATGTTGCTTCTTTGAGAAGATACTTGTTCAAATAATTCCCTCTTCAAAGATGTCATATCATTCACTAACTTTTGCAGCGATGGATTGGTTCTCTCGTCTCCAGGATGTTGGGTCTTTCCCTTTGATGGATTCTTGATCTTTCCAGAGAGGATGATATCATGATCAAATTCAATTTCCATCCTTTTTGCTTCTACAATGTTCCTATTTTTGGAGCTCTTCACAGTGAAAACCCTACTTCTGATGATTGAGCATTGATAAAGAATATCTTAACATTGATTTGAGATGGTGAATCCTCTTCAGGTATCCTACGAAACAACCATTTGAAATGAGCCACAAAGTCTCTCATCATTTCATATTTCTCCTTTCCTCATTTGAACTGACTGCACCAAGAGGTTATTGATAGTCTTCAGTTGATTTAAATCTTTCCTCAAAGGTAGCTTTGGATTTCATCCCAACTAGTGATGGATCGGATAGGAAGGAGGTAGAACCATTCTGCTACTTTTTCTTAGAGGGACTCCACGGACAATCTCACTACAAAATATTCATGTTGGACACTAAGAATTCCACATGATGTCATGAAGGAAGAATGATGTTTTCTTCCAGGATGTTGTGTTTTGTCACCTTTGAACTTTGGAAAGTTCTTACAGGAACCTTGTTGGTAGATTGTGGAGAGGTGGTTCAAGAGCAAGTGAGCATCGTATTCCTTCCCCATGGAACAATGGGTCAGAGGTCTTTCTTCTTCATCTTCCATTTTCATTTCTAATTTTTCTCTTTCTTCTAAAAATTATTCTTCTTCTGGGAGCTCAATGCTCAATGGTGGTTGAAAAATAGGAGAATTTGAAGGCAGGTATCCACAGGATTTTTGATAGGATTTCTTGGTGATCTTCATGATGATCCAGATGGAGAGGAGGCTTGAGAGAAGAAGTATAGATTATGTATAATTTTGTTCTTGCATATTTTGTGAAGCCTCAAAATTGAAATCATCAACACCTCTTGACCTGCTCAACCTGGTGTGTCTTCCTTCAGCTAATTTTTTGAAATTCTTGAAGTGGGAATATGAAAAGACACATGCAAAAACTAGTAGTGTGTCTTTTAGCAATAGAATTTCATGAAGCTCCTTTTTCTAGTTTTTTTAATATTTTATTTTTTTGAATTTTTGTATTTTAGGACCTTGTGGTTGTATTCAGGTGCAGATGCTAATAAATCTACACCTCAATGGTGGGTGCCAAAAACTATTAACGAGAAAGAAAATTTCGGGTGGAAAAACTTGTGGATTTATTACCAATGCTCTAGGAATCTAAGTCCCTCTACTTAACTAGTGCAGCTGCCATATGTGCATGCACGAAGAAAATGTGGATTTCTGTGGTGGCCATTTGACCTAGGATCTCAACAGGGGCACTCCAATGACCCTACAGAAAAATCTTGCAGATCTCTTGCAAGAGAGAGATTTTTTCTGAAGATTAGGAAGGGGGAGTGAGAAATGAGATAGGGAGAACTGATTTTGCTATAGGTAGGAAATCAGATTCCTTGCACACATTAGTTATAAACTATTAACACATGCATTTATGAGAAGAAACAATCCTCCAAATGTCAACAAGATGAGATAATATTGTGAACTCAAAGTTTCTAAAATCTCCTCGTCAAAGAGGCTACAAAATCCTTCTTGTTGTATTGATGCTTAAACAAAATTTGTACATAATGTGGGAATCGAAGAAATTTGAGAATGGAGGAAAGTAGAAGAAAATGGATATCTCCTTTGTCTTTCTCTAAGTATAATGCACTCATGATTTTACAAGATCAATTGCGAACCCTTTGAAATGGGAATGGCTTTACAATTTATAGAATGAGAATTGACTCCATATCGTCTACCCCTCAATGACCTTTCGTAATACCTTAATATGACTTAACACTGTTCATATTCCACTTTAAATATTTAAGTCCCTTTTATAATAGCAAGGTGACTTAAAGTTACATTATATTTCTGATAGTCACTTAAGTCATATTAAAAAGTGCAACCCTCAATGCAAAAAATATAACATTGAGGAGAGGGAGTGTTGTATGAGAAGAGAAGAGAGAGAGAAAGAAGAGGAAGAAGAAGAGGAGTTGCAGTCCCAAAAGAAGTCCGATGATCCTCGGTGATGGAAAGATCTGATGTAAAAAAGTTATGAATGTTGCATTGTGCCAAAACTGCCCTTTGAGTGAGATTTACTATTTTTAGTAAATTACCAGATGAGATACTTACTATTTTAAGTAAGGGATGATTCTTGATTCTTCTTGACCATCGTGATGTAATGAACTCCCTTATTCGATCCTGTGCACACTACCCTTGCCACACCCACTTCTTAGGGTGACTTACTATTTTTAGTACAGCACCCATATAAAGGTAATCACTATTTTTAGTAAGTGTTCTTTTTCATTGTTTTCTTCTCTGAACACTCATTAAAGCTTCCTCATGATCTTCAATGCCAGTTGCCTTTGTCTCAGCTATCTTTTGATGATTACTTTCCAAACATAGTAAGTCTATATAGGGAAAACTTACTATTTTTAGAAAGTAGTGTTTCCAGTGCTCGATTTGAGATGGAACATAATTTTTTGAACTCGTCTTTTTGTTACGATAACACCCTCTAAACTTCACATAGTATTTCCCAGTCTAGAATGATTGGAAATAAATTTTGAAATTTTTCACCTAGTAGTGGCTTCAAGTCATAGAGCTACCATGGCAGCCATTAATGGAGCTTGAAATTTCTAGGTCTATGTTTTTGTCTCCACTTGCAGATGAAAAAAACGTCCATTGCGATATATTTTTTCATTTGGAGCTCATGTGTAAGTTTTTTAGCTCACTGTCTATTGCCAAAATGATGGGAAATATGACGAATGTGAGCCGATGCACGAAGTGGGATTTTTGTTGGAGAAAATGATTTTAGAGCACCATTTGAACTTCCCTTTTTTGTTGCATCTGTGATTGTGTTGAAAAAATGTTAAATTTTGTAAAAGATGGTCATCATCTATCCAACTGTTTACTCTTGTTAGATATGAATGAGTTTCTTGATTGGGTAACTTCATGTAGTTATCCAGTGAAAAAAAATCTCAATCATTTTCTCTGTCATTCTTCGTCATTTCCAGCTCCGTTTTTCATTCCTAAGGCCTACATATCTTTCTGTGTATTCATGGATGTGGAGAATTTGATGATGGCCATGATGAAGCTGGTTTAGATTAGAAACAATGGTGGGCCAGGTGTCTAGACAAGCAAGAACATAGAGCCATGGCATGGTAGAGAAGTTGTGAAGGAGAAATGAGGGGGCAAGAAATGGCTAAGTGCCAGATTTGAATTATCAAAGAAATTTACAGATGAAGAGAGGCTGGGCATATTTCTTTATGTCCCTAATGTCCTTGACCTTAGGGATGTGAGGGACATCAATTTCCATGGTGGTCAAGGTGATGTCATGTGTCCTCGATCCGACAGACAGGGGATTTACTTAAAAAATGCACCTGGGGAGCTAAAAGTCAGTCATAGTGGGTGTCCAAAATGACTTCCCTATAGGGGATGGCTGAACATTTTTCCATGTCTGATGTCCCCCACCTCATGGACATAAGGGAAATCTAGTTTCCACAGTGGTCCTGGAGCTAACACGTGGGGCCCTTAATCTGACGGCAAGGAAATGAATGCTCCAAAAATGCACCTAGTAGCTGAAAGTTGGTCACGTGGGTGACCAAAAGACTTCCCATAGGGGTTGAGAACATTTTTCCATGTCTGATGTACCTAAAATTATGGACACGAGGGACATCATTTTACATAGTGGTTTTGGAGCTAACATGTGGCATTTGATCTGACAGCAGGGAATGGATGCTCCAAAAATGCACCAGGGGCTAAACTATCAAGTCTGGAGGTCACATGAGGATCCCAAAGGTCACATTGGGGGTTGGGTGAATTTTTCAAGGGTTAGTGTACCTGAACTCATGGGCATCAAGGACATGAAATCCCACCAAGCTCCTGGTGTTGACACATGTCCTCCTGAAAAAATGAGTAAGTCCTGGACTACCTTTGAGAGGGTAACTTGGAATGATATAACTTAAGCTCCTGGTGGAATTTCTTGGTGAAATGTTATATGATCTTGACTGGAAATGACATTTTTAATCCAATGGTGGGGTATCATGTCTTGAATCATCCATATGATCCCTGAAAAATAAGATTTTTGATTTACAACTCCACTTGTGCCTGATAAAAACTTCCTGCAAATCCTATGCAGTAAGGTGTTGTGAAAAATATTATTTTACCATCATGTAGGTCTTATAATCCTCTTTCTGTTGATTTTGTTTTTACTTCTAACTCCATCTAGATATTTTGGAATCTTCTTCTAAATCCCAATAACTATTTTAGGCCTTTGTACTGCCTAGGCTCGTGATCCCTATTTTTACTCAAACTGCTCCAAGTCTTTCAAAACTTCTCCAAAACTTAAAAAATAATTCCCCTTATTTTCTAAGTTCTTCAATTAACCTCCATGTTTAATTTTTCCCTTATGTTCCACTCTAGGGGTTTAATCCAGTCTTGAGAAGGCCAGCGATAGCCCTTCCCAATACTGCCAGAAGATAGCATCTTTTCATAATTTCGTAAAATCACCTAAGGGGGAATGAATGGAATTTCCTAAATCACCTATGGGAATGATATAACATTAATTGGGAGGTTACTGGATTAACTGGATAGATTTGGGGTATCTTGGAATGATAGAACTTAAAAAATTTGACATTGGGGTATCGTTGTAATGCTTAGAAATTGTCAATTTCCTTGTTGCACATTTACATGACAACAGGATATTATTCACTGTTTTATTCACTTTCTTGATTGATTTCTTATATGTATTTTTCTTATGTCTTGTTCTCTAATTATTTTTATGACACCTTTGTGTCCCTTTCTTGCATTAGAATAATATTGCTAACATGTGTCTTGTGTAGTGCTAGCTTATCCTAATTTGTGTCCCTCTAGGCTACTATTTTCTATTGTATTCACTTATTTAATTGTTTTCTTCTATGTAATCTACCTATGGCATGTGCTTGGATTATTTTAACAACACCTTTATGTCCCTTAATCACATATTCTATAGCCTATTACCTTTGTTTTTTGTGTGTAATAGTTTTGTGTCCCTTGTTTGCATATGTATGCCTTTGATGTGGCTAGCATATATATCATTTCTTTTGTACTTGTTTATATCTTATTTATATGTTTGATTTTCTCTATGCTTTTTTTTTCTATGATATGTTTTCTATACATTGTTTGTTTTCTTCTCTCTTTATTATCTATATGTGTGAGAATTTCTACCATGCACACCCTATTTCACCTTTTTCTCTTAGATTGTTTCTTAGAAGTGCTGACAAAATAGATATGGTAACGGGCGTAGGAGGAATACCTGTTCAAATGTCAGTTGATGGGTTGTTGCACACATATGAATTCGAATCCAAAGCTGATCGTGAGAGCTTCCTTTTGGCTAGGAGGAACTTCCTGTAATGAAAATAAAACCACCAGAAGGAATTATACAATATGGGTAGTGAACTGCCTAACGTAAGCTAGATCCAGGAAGTATGATACTTCCTAGATGGCTATCAGTCCATTGTTTTAAAAAATTCAATTCTGTAAACAAAGTAAATCATATTGTTATTTTGAAATGATTTAAGTGTCTCACTTAAAAACACAATAATAAATAGATCTAATTCTAATAGGCTAAGCTAGAATAGAATCCAAAGGTCAAATGATTGGTTCTGGGTCTTTACAGGTCTAATAAAGGTCTCAGGTAGGTCACAGGTAAAAGAGGGTGAGATAAAATTAGGTGGGTAGGTCTTTATTAAGATTTGTGGGCAAACACAGAGACCGGTTTCGGTTAGGGGTGATCGACGGTGGTTAAATATAACTGGTGCCAGTTACTGTGAGATATGGAAATGTCAAAGAATGGGATTTTGTTCTCCTTTGTGATTGCAAAAAGGACTTTGGTTGGGTGGGATGAGGTATTGGGTGACTGGAGTAGGCTTTTGCGAGGTTTCAATGGGTATACGGAGGTGAAAATATGGAGAAGGTCAATAGGGAGTAAGATAAACAATGGATGATAAAATGATGAAGAAATGAAATAACCAGGAAAGTGTGATATTGTACTTACTTGGATTTCATTCTTGAATGCCTGTGTGTGATGGATGGAGGTGCTGATGATGGGTTTGAAGGTTACAAGTGATCACTAGCTGAAGAAAAGCTTTTGTATGAGCTGCATGTACACTCCTCTTTGCTTGGATAGATCAGATCATGGCTGGGATGGCTATGCAGGAGAAGATGCTCAATCTCCTTCCTTGGATGTGATTTTTCATTGGAATTGGCTATCTGAAGATGTCTTATCTCTCTGAGATGTGTTCTTGATCGTCAACCTCTCTTGCTTCCAACTTCTAACTTCCAACCTTGAGAATAAGGTTGTTTTGGGTTAAAAGGGGTAATCGACAACGGTCTAGATTAACCGGCGATGGTTAGGGGTAACCGACGTCGGTCAAGGTAGGATTTCCTAGGTTTACTAAACTAGGTAGATCCTCCTGATTTCCTTGGATCTCATGTCATTATCCTATGGATTAGACTCAGAGTCTCTTGTGAGCTTGCAGGAATGTGGTTAGAGGGAATGTAGGCATTGATTTTAGGGTTTGATTAAGTCTTAGTTAGTTATGGGAACTTGCTAAGAATAGGTCTTAGGTGGAGTTGGCTTGGTGAGGTGTCTAAGTGAACTGTATGTGTAGATATTATTTAAATAAGATATTTAAATAATAAATATAGTGAGGATAATGCATTAATTTCATTAAATTAATTAAATTAATATTAGTAGGGTGAAGGGGGTCATGACTAGGTAAATGTAACAAAGGGTGCTTATATGTCGAAGGACAAAAGGGGAGTGTGACCTAATTTTAGTGTTTACATTTTTCCCCTTTTTGTTGTGTAGCTTGTATTGGTAAGTGATGCTAAAAAAAATAAGATGCGGTTGCCCCATGTGTGGGTGAAGGTGCTCCCCCTCAAACCAAGAATTGACAAGGTATCAGGCTAAAGCGGTGAGTGGTTTGATAAAAGATAAATGTGAGGAAAACATAAGTGGGTACAGGGGAAAAGGGGTGAAAGGTCTACTCAGGAAATCTAGGTAATGGGTCAGGGTCACAGGTAGCAACAGTCAAATGCACGCACATGTAAAAACTGTAGCACGCTACCGGGTTGAAGAGCAGGAAAAATCTACATCATCTAAGGTCGATAGGTTTATCCAAACAAGGTTGAAGTGAATCCGGTATCTAAGGTATATGATATGGTTAGGAAACACAACATAGGTTAGGTGCAGGAACGTTTAGGTATGTTCCAGTACACCAAAGGTAGGGTCAAGATAAATGGTCATGACAATAGGCTAGGTAAGGTCATTAGGTCAATCAACACAGGTAACACTGTTGCAAGGTATAGCGAACACATGAGGTCAAAGGTCACTAGAGATGGTCCAAGTCCAAATATCTAAGTCGCGGAACGTGTAAGGCCGAGGTAGGGGTAAAATAATGAGTCCCCAAAGGAGGAAAAATGGAGATAGTAAATGATGAGGTCAGGAAAGGCAAGGTAAGGGGGTGGGTAAAGGGTGGATGGGGTAAAGAGCAAGGTAGAGGGTGGGGTAAAATGGCAAAGTAGGGTCAATGTGTAGGTAAGGGTGACCGGTGGTGGTCATGGATAACCAACGTTGGTATAGGAACACCGATGATGGTGAGGTAGGGCATGAGACCGATGTTGGTCAAGGGGAATCAACATCGGTTAGGTTGGGTTTTGTATAAAAATAAAAAATCCACATTTTTATTATTCATTTGTGATTTGTGAAGTGAAGAAATGAAAAGAGAGAGAGAAAAGTGAGAAAAGTGTCTGGAGGAAATGGGACAGTGAGCTAGCAGTGTTATTAGATGGTGGTTGGGTTAGTGAGTAGCGGGTCCATGAGATCAGGGCAAGAAAGTTGATTGGTAGGAGGTTGCGGGTAGATATTCAGGAATGGTAGAGGCTGGAGAGCGATCAGGTGGACCACCAGCATAGCATCCAGACATGCCACCGAGATGGTGGCAGTGCGACGAGGTAGAGCACCTAACTCTATAGGGTGAATTAGATAGAGTAGAGGTTGTAATAGTTGTTATTTGTAGGGTTTGGTGGGTTGTTTGTATTTTGTGGGTGGGAAAAAAGTTAAATCAGGTATAAAGGGGAATAATCGGAAAAAAGAGGAGGTAGGGTAGTAAATTGGATAGGTGGGGTGGGTAGAGGTTTTGGGGTAGTGTAGGTCATTGTAGGTGGGGTAAAGGGGATATGTAGGAGGGTTTATAAAAAAAGGGGGATTGGGAAGTCACAAGATTTTTCGTGACAGTGACCAGCATCGGTAAAGCTTGGTCGGCGTTAGTTGGGTAGAACCGGGATCGGTCACCTAACAGATGACCGATGGCAGTTACGTGGTAACCATGGTCGATGTAGTTGAACTAGTATCGATCAAAAAATAGGTGACTGATGCCAGTTTAAGGGTAACCGGATTTAGTTAGGATGAACCGGCACCGGACAGGATTTTAGGCACAAAGGTCAAAAAAATGATGTAGGGTAGGTGGTTGAGATGGGTAGGGTAAAAAAATAGGGTGGTGGGTAATAATATGTGATGAATATGGTCATGGTAAAGGTAAATTACTATTGTGCTTTGGATTAGATGTAGGGGAGATCACAGTTACATATGTGGGACAGGGTTCCGCCACTACTGGTGACATTGCGTGGTTTATCGAGCCCTTTAGAACTACAACATTTGGAGGCAGTGAGATTGAGTGGTATTTAGTGCTATTGACATGCTGTTCAACAGCCTAGTTTGATGGTCATGCTCATCGATAGATGGGACTCCATGACCAACACGTTCCACCTTCCAATAGGTGAGATGACTATCACCTTGGAGGACATGTTCCGGATTGTGAGGTTACCCATATTAGGGGCCCAAGTGTACTCTATCTCCTCTGAGGCTTCAAAGGAGTTGATTCAGGATAGTATTTGGCAAGGGGGTGGCAGATCTGAGATTCCATAGCACCAAGTTTGAGCTATGGCGAGATGTACCTAGCTCGTCTAGATGAGACGAGGCTAGTAATTTTATTGATGGAGGTAGTGTGCTGCTATGCCACTACCAGATGTAGAGGGTGGATGATTTCCCCGATCACTAATGGGGGTGCTCCATGATATGATGGTGTATGAGATACGCTTCACCTAGGCACCAACATTATTGGTGCAGCTATACAAAGAGCTGTGGGCGTATGGGAAGTTACACAAGTTTTCATTTATACTACATTGTTGGGCCTATAAGCACATAGTATGTGTTTGACCTATAGGGATTCCCCGAGTAGATGCGTTCCCACCAAGATGTGTGTGGTTAGGATATAAGAGATGGGTGCCAGTTGTCGGAGAGCAGAGGTTAGATAGGCCAACATACAATGTGGCCCATTTTTGGCAGTTGTTAGAGTGGTTATCTAGAGTGGACATTATCTAGAGGCTATATGTGGGATTCCCCTCATATAGGAACATGCATGAGGAGCTAGATGAGCTCTAGCTAGAGAGGTGGATATAGGGTTATCGTGCTGGGGAGGATGAAATGATCCCAGTAGACAGGTTCTGACAGCAGTTTGGGCTTATATAGGATATTCCTCTGTCCTTCCCATAGTATTGAAGAGAAGACGTGGAGAGGCCTCTACCTCTACCACAGCCTTCAGTGCCTACAAGAGAGGAGGAGTAGCCAGTGGATCATCGAATTGATGACACTGGATGCATAGATATGATATAGGAAGTGGTGGGTGGCTCAGTTACGAGTCATACCACCTAGACTAGGGTAGCCTAACTTAACTACCATTACAGTGCAAAGAGATGCCCTACAACCGTAGCTAGCGATGATGATCACACAGATAGGTATACTGCAGACACAACTAGAGGGTCAGTGGTAGAGGTAGCAGAGTTACGAGTACATGTGGCCAATTTGTAGGCCCAGATGGCAGAGGGAGAGGGTGGAGGTGATGGAGGAGATGGAGATAGAGATGGTCAGGTGGCAGCTCTACTAGCTCAGGTGGCAGGTTTATAGGGCCAGCTAGCCACAACCTAGACACAGATTGGGGCCTTATAGGCCTAGATATAGGCATAGGGATAGGGGGCACCATCACAAGGATAGGGACAGGGGGCACCACCACATGGATAGGGATAGGGGGCACCACCACAAGCGCAAGGAACTGGTCTCATTTCATAGGATGGCGCAGGGTAGGTACAGGGGCCAAGATCTATGGGACCACCATAGACCATGCCTATATCTAGGTTACATGATGCCCTAGGTGAGGTGAGATATTATGAGGACTAGCTCATGGTAGCCATGATAGACTTACTCTCTTACGAAGATTACATGGCACATCAGGTGTCCAGTGAGAGGACGAGATCCCATACACATAGTGTGGAGAGCACAGGAGGGTAGTGAGCTCTGAGGCCTGATCAGGGAGAGGACACCAATGCATGGCGACTAGAGTAAGGTGATGTGCCAACAGGGGCACAGGTGGCTGAGGGTACAGGTGACACAGAGATGGAGGACATCTGACGAGATGCCTGATATGCATTCACTTGGTTTTTGATGTATAATAGCTATTTTTTTTGATACATATACCGGCCTGCATGCTAAAGACAGTGAGGATGTATGAGTGATTTGTATATTTTGAACATATACCATCGTGTGTGCTGAAGATATTTTGTATTGATTCATTCTTTTTTGTATATATGAGACCGACCTACATGTTGATGACATTTTCTATTGTATATCAGCCTGCGTACCAACATTTTGAGATGATGGACATGAGATAGGCATGTATTTTGAGATACACCGTTATTGATTTATATGATGAGATTCATGACATTTTGTGATGCATTAATATTTTTATGAGATATTGGATGTATGGCTTTGTGTTAGATGAGATAGGGATTTTTTACTTTGATATGGATGGAAATTAGGTGAGTTAGGCATCATGGAGTTAAGTTGGTTCAGGCATGGATCGAGTCAGGTTATAGGCACGGATCGAGTCAGGTTATAGGCATGGTTGAGTCAGGTTATAGGCATGGTTGATTCAGGTTATAGGCATGGTTGAGTTGAAAGTAGGTTTAGTTATGATTCATTATTTTGGTAATGAATGATACTATGGGTCATATGTGAAATGTTGTATAATCTATGCATCGTGATGATAGAGAGATGATAGGCATAATAAATGTAAGTTGTGGTAAGAAACTTGTTATGTATGTGGCTTGATTTCCAATGTTGTTAGAAAATGGGAACTAAGTGAAATGTGGGGTAAATGGTGAGTTAGGCATGGTTGATGAATTGTTTATGGTAGAGAATGGCTGAGCTAACCTCCAAGGGCCCCATGCCCTTGGAGTGCTACCTACATAGTCCCTGTGAAAAGGGACCTCAGGTCGATGTAGTTCTCCCATGAGCTAGGGAAGAATATGAGAATGAATTGGTAGGTTTGTGGGCATGTTGTGGGTTTAGGTGTAATAGGTGTGGGTAGATTATAGGTAAAATGATGTAGCTGAAGGTGATTACGTTGAAAGGGGAGGATTACCCCAAAGGTAAGCGTCAAGTACCAAGTCCTCTATAAGGTAATCAAAATGTTAATAAAGATGGTTAAAAGATAAGAGTAGGGAAATAGAGCCACCTAATTGGGTAGAATCATACCGAGTAGATCTTACCTTGAAGGGGGTGATGAACACAAAACCCGAAAGGCATTTCACGATTAACTGTTCTACGGTGAAAGTAGTCACAGGATCACCAAATGTCAAAATTCCAAGATGTCCCTTGAGGAGATGTAGGAAATGAGAGTGAAAATGGTAAGGTGGGTGAAAGGTATTTAATTTTATATGTTTTGAGTGATAGGGCTTTTAGGTAAGAGGTCCGAGGTCAGAATGGCCAAGTCCATGACTAAAAAGTTTTTTGTTGTTGTGATAGACTAATCGATGCAGGAATTCTATATGGGATAAATAATATGGTACTCCTTGAGGTCTTCGTGAAGCTAATCAATGCGGGAAGCTTTGGTTTCTCTTGTTTTTTTATTTTTGAGCTTCACATAGCTATCTTTCAAGGGAGCAGTCTATTTATAGTAGTAATTTTGTCGAGAGGAAGATGTCCTTTTGAGGGAGTCATCTTTTTATTAGAAGTTTGACTCAAGGAGTTTGGTCCCATGTGAGGTATTTGAAATCATGGACAAGACCAAGGTGAAGGATATTACTCTTGTTCAAAAGGCAAGGTGGAATGACCATGGAATCTCATCTAAAGGTATACAAAAAGCATCCATGAGAATCATACTATGTGCCATGCAGTGGTACACATATTCAAGAGGAGATAACAAGTGACGGGAACTCACATGATTCTTGTTTAATCATTAGGGAGCTATATGGAGTGGATAGCACTCAAGGGATGAGTGTGGAGAGAGACAAAAGGTGAGGTGGGATGACGAGTCAACAATAGAATAGTCTAAGATGCAAGGCGTTAAGGGGGCCAGGTTTGGGTTTACCATCAAGTGAGAATAAATGATAGGCACTCAATCCATAGGTATGAGTTACGATGTATGATCCAAGACAATTAGGAGTGAATTTTCCCCGTTTACTTTTTTCGACTTTGGTTATGTGTTGATTTTCTTTCAGGACAAGGTCATTGACTTGGAAGGTTCATTCATGAACATGTTTTTCATAAGCACATTTGATACATTGTTGGTAAACTTGGAGGTGATCCAGAGTGTTAACACAACAGTCATCTAATAAATCTAGTTGTGCTAAGCGGTCCTGACGAAATTCATCATTAGTAAGCATGTCATGGAGAGAAATGCGGAGTGAGGGGATCTATACTTTGAGAGGCAAAACAACCTCTGTACCATAGACCAGTGAAAAGGGTGTGGCCACAGTGGAAGTGTGAATGCTAGTGCGGTATGCTCATAGGGAAAAAGGAATGTGCGTATGCCAATCCTTCCCAATATCGTCAACCACTTTCATGAGAATTTTTCTAAGGGTTTTGTTAGTGGATTCAGCTTGGCCGTTAATTTGTGGGTAATAAGGTGATGAGAAACTAAGATGAATGTCGAAGGCGTCACAATTTTTTTGCAGTGTTTTGGTTTTGAATTGTTTTCCATTATCAGTGATGAGGCGATGAGGGACACCAAAGTAGAAAATGATGTGATGGTTAATGAACTCACATATTTTCTTGGCTTTTGTGGAGATTAGTGGTATGGATTCCACCCATTTTGTGTAGTATTCAGTAGCAGTTATGATCCATTGATGACATTGGGAAGAATGAGGATTGATTTTTCTGACAAGATCCAAACCCCATTGAGAGAAGGGCCAAAGGTCTTGAGTGACCTATAAGGCATGACTGGGTGTATGATGAAGGTTGGAATGTTGTTGACATTTCACACAATGTTTGACATAGTCACAATAATCATGGTTAAGGGTCAGCTAGTAATAGCCTAGGCAAAGAATACACTTAACAATGACAAGACCACTAAAGTGATCCCCACATATGCCATCATGAATATCCTTAATGGTATAAGGAATTTCAAAACTTGTGAGGCATCGTAAGAGAATACCATCAAAGCTGCCCTAATAGAGGATCCCCACCAGAATGAAGAAATGGGAGACCTTTTTAAGGAAGGCACGTTGTCCATTACGGGTGAGATCAGGAGGTAAGATGGAGAGGGAAAGGTGGTCGGAGTATTGTTTTATACCAAAGGTCACTCAGGTTAGGGGTGTTGTTTCTGATTGATTAAACATCATGAGGTAAATAATAAGGTGAATGGAGGCATTATACGGTGACAAATATTTTGGAATTGATAGGGGAAATGGGTATTTGGGAAGCTAAGCAGGCTATGGTATCTGTAAATTTGTTAGTTGAACGTGGGATGGTTTGAAGGGTGTAATGATCAAAGGTGGTCAAAATTATGTCTACATGATGTTTATACTTTTGAAGTATCTCGTTATGACATTGGTACATACCATTGACTTGATTCACGACCAATTGTGAATCACCAAAGATGTTGATTGATTTGACATCTAGGGAATATGCGGCTTGGAGACCTAGTATAAGCGCTTCATACTCGGAAATATTATTAGTGAATTCAAAGTCTAGTTTGAAAGACAAAGGCATGGGTTCCCCATATAGAGGGATGAGGATAATACTAGCCCTGCCCCTACGTTGACACTTAGAACCATCGAAGAACAATGTCATTTGGTAAGGGGGGTTCGTCCAGGGAAAGAGTAGCAATTGACTCATCAAAAAAGTCAAAATTAGAGGGTTGGTCCCTGGTAATAGGTGCGTTAGCCAGTTGGTTGGCTATAGCTTGGCCCTTGATGGACTTTTGGTGAATGGATTTGAGGTCAAGATCAGCTAAAAGAATAAGCCATCAAAAAGCATACTGATTTTGATAAGGTTTGGCATACATGAAGTGTAAGGGATCGGTGTTGGTCACAACATAGGTTTTATGGTTGAGTAGGTAATGGTGGAGTTTGGTGGCAATGAAAACTAAGGCTAAGTAATGTTTTTTTGGATGGTTGTATCAGGTTTCATAGTCTAAAAGAGTAAAACTTATGTAATAAACTGCCTGTTCCCTGTGTTGTTCATCGCGATGAGCAAGCATGGCTCCTAAGGAATGATCGGTAGCTGATATGTATAGGTAAAAAGGTTTATCGTCTTTAGGTGGAATGAGTATGGGTGGTTGGAGAAGGTATTGTTTTAGGGCCTCAAAAGCTTTGTGACAGTCATCGTCCCATTTAAAGGAGACATCCTTCCTAAGTAGATGATGAAATGGTTAACAAAAATTAGATAATTGTGAAATGAAATGGTGAATGGACTGCAATTTACCTTACAGGCTACATAGTTCTTTGAGGTTAGTGGGTGGAGACATTTCCAGAATGGCCTTGAATTTAGTAGGGTCAACTTCTATACCACGGAAGGAAACAATAAATCCCAGGAGCTTTCCTGAGAGATCCGTAAATAAGCACTTTTTAGGTTGAAGGCGGACGTAATATTTAATGAGGTAGTCAAAGATGGTTTCAAGGATTGCAAGGTGCTCAGTGTGACATTTAGATTTGGCCAAGATATCATCCACATAATCTTCCAATATGTGATGCATGATATCATGGAAGATGTAAGTCATCGCACGCTGATATGTAGCACCAACATTTTTAAAGCCAAAAGGCATGACTTGATAGCAAAAGGTTCCCCAAGGGGTAATAAATGCGGTCTTGTGCTGATCTTCTGGAGCAAGAAAATTTTTGTTATAACCTGATAAGCCATCCATGAGTGATAGTATCTCATGACTAGTGGTGAGGTTAACCAGTTGATCAATACTAGGCAAGGGAAATTCATCTTTTGGGAAGGCGAGGTTGAGGTCATGGAAGTCCATGTAAATGCAGAGTCCCCCTATTGCTTTAGTAATAGGGACAATGTTAGAAATCCAATGAGGATAATCAATGGGTAAGATGAAGGAAATGGAAAGAAGGCACTAAAGTTCTTCTTTGATGAGAAGAGTAATGCTAGGGTGCATTTTCCTCAGCTTATTTTAGATAGGTTTTGCATCAGAAATGGTTACGATATTGTGGACTACTATGGTGGGGTCAATACTGGGCATGTCTTCTTAAGACCAAGCGAAAGCATGGTTATGATCTCAGAGAAAAGAAGTGATGGATTCCTATTCAACAACATATAAATATTGTCTGATCTTTAGGATGTGTGGGTTGTCCTAAGTATGAATGCTAATATCGATAGTTGATTCATTCAACATGGTTTGTGTCTCAAAGGGTAACGACCAATGAATATATGAGTCTTCTACACCAAGGTAGGTGAGTATGGATTCATCATCTTGACATTAAATGATGTTAATTATAGGTGTGTCATCATTGATCATCCCAGGATACAGGAATGGGAGAGTGGAAGGAGCTTCACCTTTGTGTTGATAAGTCAAAGGCCCTAAGGAAATGGTTTTTATGAAAAAAAAAGTTAGGGGGGATAGATTTAGGATCCATCTACTCTATCGGTGAGGGTGGTGATGAAGGTGGAGCAGGTGAAGGTAGTGATGAAGATGAAGGTGGAGGAGGGCTAGGGTCTTTAATGAGTTCAATGTGGGCCTATTTGCTAGGAGGTTCAGGGAAAATGATACCACTTACGATCATTATGTTTGCGGGTGGTACATGGAATAATGGTATGGCAGCCTTGCTCGTAAAAGCCAAAGACAAAACCCTTCCATGCACAGTGGTGCAAGAAGGTGTGGGTGAAACAACAATTGGTAAGCGATTGGAAGTCAGTGGAAAATGGGTGTGGGTTGAGATGGTGGTTCAGGTGTCTAAGTGGTAGTATCAAGTCCCCCATAGGTGAGACTAGTATGAAGATGAGGAGGACCATAAAGGAGGCATTCTCCTAGACGGTGATCATAGCGAGGGTGTTGGTGAAGGCTTCCATACTCATGCGGAGTAAGGAATGTGTTGACACTATATAGGAGGTACTCCCCCATAGTGAGGCATTGAAAAAACACCTTCCAAGGGATCAGTGGTTGGTATGGATGATGTGTCAGAGGTTGATGCGGAGGTGGAGTTAATGGATTGGGAAGCTAATAGCTCAGCCGTGGAGGTCATAGTAGTGGTAGGAATAGAGGAGGTATTGTGGTGAAAGTAGTGGTTGTAATGGTAGGTGGAGGTGTAGGTGAAGTGGTATTGGTTACAGAGGTAGATGGCTTGACATGTATGAGCACATCATTGGGTCGGTATAACATGTTACATTTTTTGAAAGGTGATGGGTCAGCTGGAATGGTATAAGTGTGTCCTTCGTGTTCAAACTTTACACAACGATGCAAAGTGGAAGGAATGCAACCCATGACATGGATCCAGGGTCTACCAAGCAATAAGTTATATTGGAATTCCCCCTCTAAAGCATAAAACAATTTTGGAATAGTGTGGGGGCCCATGCGAATGTGAAGGATGACAATGCCTAGTTTGGAAGTGATAGCGTCGTTGAATGAATGCAACATGACCAGATGTTTATGCATGTAATTATCAGGTATGCACATATGAGAAAATGCATGGGATGAAATGATGTTAATGCTAGCGCCTCCATCAATCATCACACGACGTACCTGTATGTCATCAATGTGGACAGAGATGAAGAGGGCTGGGTTTGGGTCATCATTTTGGTGTGGCGCAATCTCCTCCTCTGAGAAGCTAAGGGAGGCCACTTGGTGAATAAGGTGAGGTGAAGATGAAGGTGGTAATTTGGTGAGAGAGGCTACATGATGGGGTTTGATAATGGAGGCTACGGGTGTAGGGTCATTGGGTAAAACCTCAATAGATTGAATAACCTCCATGAGGGCTTGACGATGGGATTTTGAGGTTTGGATGAGGTCATATAAGGATATTTTGAGGGGAGATTGGTGTAGTTGTTTTAGCATGGTGCGATGTGTGATGCCATTAGAAATGGGGTATGTGGGGCCGTGGATAATTATTTTAGGAATGGGTGCAGATGGTATGTTGGGTATAGGATTGGTTGGTGGGTTAGTTGCCTTGTCTTTTCTTTTATATGCACGGGTAGTGACATGCATCATGTTGATTTGAGGGAAGTTGGAAAATGGAGAAGGTGTAGGGTGAGTGATATAACGACATGAAGGGAAAAAACCTACCAGAGGAGAAAAATCTTGTGAGGTCAGTTGGGTGCAACAACATTTGGGTGGTGGCGTTGCAAGTTCTCTGATGTGAACCATGTTAATTTCAAATCTAGAGGGTGTCTCTAGGATCTGTGAGGGTGGAGGTTGTCGTTATTGAGTGGGAAATGTGGGAATGGGTGTTGGTGAAGCAAGATCCTCATCGAGAAGGTCGTCATCATAAAAGTTGGTTTCTAGTGGACACAATTAGATAAGGATGGTTTTCAAGGCCTCACAGTTCTCCACATCATGCCCTGACACATGATGATATGCACAAATTTTGGTATCATCAAACCCTTTTGGCTTGGGATTAAGGGGGTTGTAAGGTCAGAGTGGTGGTAATGTGATAACAAATATCTTGAGGAGGTTGGTTAAAATTTTGGCATAGGACCCTGCTAGTGGATCACAATGGGAAGTGAATGTGGGTTTGGGTGTAGGTGTGGTTGATTGTTGGGGAATTATTTTTGGAAGAGTAGGAATGGGTCTAGTTACGGTTTTAGGTGCTAGTGTGGATTTAGGTATTGGTCATGTTTTTTTAGGTAGGGGTACAGTAGATGGATGAGTAGGAGGGTGTGTGGTTGTTTTGACTACCTTATTGTGGGCTAGTAGGGTTTTGTTTTTAGGTTACACCTTCTTGGGTAAAGGTGATGTGGGTGTATGAGGTTGAGAAGGAAAAGTAGATGGAGGAAGAGGGAAAGTTACCCATGGGGATAATGGGGGTGCTGTGAAGGTAGATGACGTGGGTCATACTTGGGGTGTGAGGGATAATGACTAAAGTGTAGTGGGTAGTGAAGTAATAACTAAAGGTATTAAAGGTATTGGTGGTAAAGAGACTGCAGGTGTGAGTGTAAGTCATCTTGTGTGCCTAGGTAGGTTAGAGGTTTGTGAGGAAGGAATGGGTTGTTGTGTTATTGGTTTATGGATGGGTGAAGGGTACTTGACCATGTTGGATAGCTGAGGTTTTAAGGAAGACAGGACAAGTGTAGGCGTGATTGGTGCGGTCAGGGTATAAGGTCAATGAGTTTGTTTCTTTAGTTTGGGTGTCAGTATAGGTGTGGTTTTGACGTTGGAGGATGTAGCTAAATCTAGTTTAATAGGTGGATGAGTAAGGCTGGTGGTCGGGGTGACCCCTAATGTGGTAATAGGTTTAGCGGAGGAAAATGTTGTGGGTATGGGTTTGGGTTTAGATGTAGCTCAGGTTATAGGTAAGGGTATGGTGTGATTGATAACGTGTATCATGGAAGGGGTTGCGACAATAGTAGTTGTATTTGGTTTGATGGGTCGAAATGTGTTTGGGTAGATAGTGGAGGTATCAGCGAGGGATCTCTACATCTGTGTTGAGACAGGGAGTAAGAGGTACCCCCATAGTACATCCCTATCTACATAATCTAAGTGATTGGCTAAACGTGAGAATGACATGTCTGTGGGTGGAGTTGGTGAGGACCTAATAGGAATTCCCGTAAAATACATCTTAGAGACGGGGAATTGGCCAGCTTCAGCTTCTGTGGGTAAGAGAGCCAAAAGTAGGTCTGTTGGATTTTGGGTAGCTAATGGAGAATGCTTGCCAAGAGGCAATGGTATCTCAACTAGGTCTATGATGGGAGCTCCTCTATAAGTGGAGGAACGGATAGGTGCTCCTTTGTGGGTGGAGGAGGTACGGTAGGTAAAGGTTCTCTAAGTGGAGAAGCTAGGGGTGAGATGGTCTCAATGTTAGTGGAAGACCCCTCTGTAGGTGATGAAGGAGATGAAAGGTGTTCCTCTATTGGTGAAGGAACAATGAAGGTTGGTTCCAATGTGGAAGGAGGATTTCAGGCTAGGATTTCCTCTATGGAAGGGATGTGAGGTAATTAAGAGGTGATAGGTACCTCATTAAAGATAGTGTGAACCTCACGGGTATGGGTATCTTGGGTTTATGTCTCACTGATTTGATTGGATGAAGGGGCATGGTTGGGAAATGGGTTTTTGAATATTTGTAGATTTTGGTTGGGGGCAGCGTTGGGATTATCCACTATTAACTTACCTTTCTCGAGAATTTCTTGGACAATATTCTTGAAAGTGATGCAATTGCCATCACTATGACCCTTTACTCAGTGATAGTTACACAAATCATGTTCTTTATAACATGCGGGCATGGGGCGAGCAGGGTCAAAACAAGTGTGGGGTTTTATGGGTGGAAGAGTGATGGCTTCAGCTTTGATAAGATTTTTTAAGATAGTACAGTAAGGTTCCCCAATTGGGGTATATTTTCACTGCTCTTGTCTGAATAGAAAATCCTGGACATGTGATAGATTAGATGAGGGTGTATCCTGATTTGATGGATGAGCTGGGCTGGCCTTGAGTACCATTGCGTTAGTGGTGCCCTTAGTTTTGGAATAATTGGTTTGTGGTTTGGAAGTAGAAGAGGTTTCATTCAACTTGAATGCTGAATTCTTATTTCGTAATTGGATTTTATTCTCTTCGATGGCCCGAATCTCTAACTTTCATGCCATAGTGAAGGCCTCATCGAATGTTCAAAAGGTTTGGACCTACAAGGTCGAGGAGATATGTCTAGCACAAGCTCGTGTGAAGAGCTCGATGAGTTCAGTTTGTGGCAGTTGGAAGGTAAGTTGATTGATCAGGCTACACTAGCGAGCGACAAAATTTGTGATAGATTCGTCCTCGTACTGACATGTGGAATATAGATTGGTAATGGTAACCTTCTTGATGATATTGATAGAGAAATGATCTAAGAAGGCTTGGGCTATTTGATTGAATGAGAATATATAGTGTTTAGGTAACCAACTATACCAATCTAATACAGGTCTAGTGAGGGACTTGGGAAAAGTTCTCAAAAGCAAGGCATCATCATGAGCGATCAGATAACACCTATGTTTGAATGACTGCAAATGTTTCTAGGGGTCTTATTTGCTATTGAAACAATTGAATTTAGGAATTTCCTAATGCACAGGGTATGAATGGATAGGAATGGATGGGTGAATAGGCTCGTTATAAATCTCATCGTAGGTGAGAGTGTTGCGGGAGCCAAAAAATGATGCCTCCAATGTTTGCATCTTGTCCAACATCAATTTAATTAGGTCATTGATGGGTTGTGATGATTAGATGGCTCTTATAGTGTGAGGAGGTTGGTTTTGGGCATATAATGGGGGTGGCATTCCAGTGTATGGGACTTCCATGTAAGGTGTTGGAGAAGAAGGTAGTGAAATAGGGGGTACGTACCTAGAATGAATAATAAATGAAACAGGAGGTTGTTGGTAGTATGCATATGGGGGTGGAAGGATTGTGGTAACCCTAGTGGTAATAGGGGCTAATGATTATGGAATGAAAAGAACCAAGTTTTGAAATGGGGTAGGAGTCACCAACATTAGAGGTGGCAATGTAGCTACAGGTATGTATGAGACAGTAGGGGTAGATGAGGTTGTGTTTGGGGTAGTCACTGAGGGTATGGTGGATGTGATGGGTGCCACAGAGGTAACAGATGTGATAGTCATAGTCGGTATAGAACCTAACTATGAAACAACTGGGGATAAGGTGGATGCGGGTAGCATGGAGCCAGATAGGGCTGATGTGGAAGTGGGTGCGAGAGTCGGGGGATAGATACATACATGCCGTATATCAATTGACTCGAGGAATCTCGAGTGGATGAGTGGGAAAGGTAAAACTGTAAGGCGGCAGGGTTCTGGTCAAGGATTCATGTAAACTCCTCATCTCTGATAGCGATAGTGGTTGGTTGGATGGGATCCATAGCTAGTGATAAAATAGAAGGTGGTGAAGGACTAGGTGGGAGTGGTTGATAATTGGCATGGAATATGAGGGCATTTGCTTGTCTTTGGGTCAGCACCATGTGAACTAGTATTGATCAGGTAGGGCTGCTTCTCTGTAAATGATACAGAGAACAGTAGGAATAGGTGAATCTGGTGATAAAAATGGATGAAGTAACAAATGGTGGTTAGAATGTGAAATAGGCTAACCGATGCCAGTTAGGGAAAACTAACGTCGGTCAGGGGTAACCGCTTCCGGTCACTTTAGAAAATGGACAATGAGTAAACAATGAGGTAGAAGGTAAAATCTGACAGGTATGCTAAATCTGGGGATGTTTAAAGACAGAGACTGTGAAAAGTGGAAGAAAGTGGAGTAAAATGTCCTTTTGAGTTGATTAGAAAAAGGACCTAGAACTGATGTTGGTTGGGTATAATTGATGGCGCTCAGAGGTAACCAATGACGGTTACTGTGAAATTGAAACAGTGATAAAAGAAAGTGGTTGTGAATTAAAATCTGATGTAGAATCAAACCTAGAATTTTGGGAATGATGATGATATGGCCCAGGCACACTCAGGTGAAGCCGGAATACACCAACTATGATGAGGAGCATGTAAGTATGGACAAGAAAAAGTGATTAACGTGATCTCTCACCTCAAAATGTAAGCCAAACAAAAACACTAAGAAAATGCAATCCTAGGAGTGCCTTTTCTATTATGTTTGTGTAGCTTATGTTATTTAGGGACTAACGCATGAATTGTGAAATAGAGTTTTTTTGGTGAGGATGGCTTCCTATGAAGAAGGAGATCTAAAAGGTGAGGTTTGAGGTATGTTATGGTGTGGGCGGGCTTCGCTCTGAAGTATGACTTGACAGAGCAGCGAGCTGGGTGCTCACTATGTCATGATTGTGTGATCACCTACAAATTCTTCTAGGTAATATGTTGTTTAATAATGTATGTATTTTGAATTTTTGTGAGGTTTGGTAAGAATCGGAGAAAGAGAAAAGGATAGAAGTGTTTTTCTATGATTCGTTTGTCAACCATTAGCTGGTCATGACTTCCAACATATAGGTTGCCCTCAATTAATGTGAAATAATGCAATAAATTAGAATGGAATGCACTTGTTTTTAAACCCAAATCAAAAATTTGAAATTGGATGACACAATAAGATGAAGAGGAAGAGGGATGTTCTTTCACTACAATGTAGAAAACATGAAGAAATGATTCTTTTTAATTACACCAAAAGTAAAGTTTCCTTTAGAGAAAATAGAAAGGAGAGGTGGATTACCAAAGAAGAAAATTAGTGTGCATGCTTTTTAGAAGGGAAACAAACACACATTTTTTTCCTAGGAATGACTGAAATGCAAAGAATCCAAGATGGGTCCCATCAGGTGTGCCAAAATGTTTCACCTTTTTCTCTTAGATTGTTTCGTAGAAGCGTTGATAAAACAGATAGGGCAACGGGCATAGGAGGAATAACTGTTCAAATTTCGGTTAATGGGTTGTTGCACGCGTATGAATTTGAATCCACAACTTATTGTGAGAGATTCATTTTGGATAGGAGGAACTACCTGTAATGAAAAAAATACCACGAGAAGGAATTAGATAATATGGGCAGTGAACTGCCAAGCGTAAGCTAGATCTAGGAAGTATGATACTTTCTAGATGGTTGTCAGTCCAATTTTTTTAAAAATTCAATGTTGTAAACAAAGTAAATCCTATTTTTATTTTGAAATGATTTAGGTATCTCACTTAAAAACACAATAAGAAATAGATCTAATTCTAACAGGCTAAGCTAGAATAGAATCTGAAGGTCAAATGATTGGTTTTGGGTCTTTCCAGGTCTGATAAAGGTCTCGGGTAGGTCATAGGTGAAAGAGGGTGAGATAAAATTAGGTGGGTATGTCTCTATTAAGAGGTGTGTGGGAAAACACCTCAACCGGTGTCCGTCAGGGGTGACCGACGACGGTTAGATATAACCGGTGCTGGTTATTGTGAGATTTGGAAATGTCACAGAATGGGATTTTGGTCTCCTTTTTTATTACACAAAGGACTTTGGTTGGTTAGGACGAGGTATTGGGTGACTGGAGTAGGCTTTTGTGAGGTTTCAATGGGTATACAGAGGTGAAAATATGGAGAAGGTCAATAGGGAGCAAGATAAACAATGGATGATAAAATGATGAAGAAATGAAATAACCAGGAAAGTGTGATATTGTACTTACTTGGATTTCATTCCTGAATGCCTGTATGTGAGGGATGGAGGTGCTGACGATGGGTTTGAAGGTTACAAGTGATCACCAGCTGAAGAAAAACTTTTTCATGGGCTACATGTAAACTCCTCTTTGCTTGGATAGATCAGATCGTGGCTGGGATGGTTGTGGAGGAGAAGATGCTCAATCTCCTTCCTTGGATGTGAGTTTTCGCTGAAATTGGATCTTTGAAGATGTGTTATCTCTCTGAGATGTGTTTTTTCTCGTCAACCTCTCTTGCTTCCAACTTCTAACTTCCAACCTTGATAATAAGGTTGTTTTGGGTTAAAAGGGGTAACCGATGGTGGTTCAGATTAACCAGAAATGGTTAGGGGTAACCGACATCGGTCAAGGCAGGATTTCCTAGGTTTACTAAACTATGGAGATCCTCTTGATTTCCTTGGATCTCATGTCATTATCCTATGGATTAGACTCAGAGACTCTTGTGAGCATGCGGGAATGTGGTTAGAGGGAATGTAGGTATTGATTTTTAGGGTTTGGGTAAGTCTTAGTTAGTTATGGGAACTTGCTAAGAATAGGTCTTAGGTTGAGTTGGCTTGGTGAGGTGTCTAAGTGAACTGTATGTGTATATATTATTTAAATAAGATATTTAAATAATAAATATAGCTAGGATAATACATTCATTTCATTAAATTAATTAAATTAATATTAGTGGGGTGAAGGGGGTCATGGCTAGGTAAATGTAACAAAGGGTGCTTATATGTCAAAGGAAAAAGGGGAGTGTGACCTAATTTTAGTGTCTACACACCCCTTATAGGAACAAGATATCAAAAATGGCCACATCATTTCTTTTTAGCCACACACTCTATTGGCACATCTAACATGTCTCAAAAGATGAAGCGTTAAGTGAGGTGCATTACATAAATATTTATGACATAGAAAATGTTTAAGGCTTAGGTGCATAATTGTACAAGGTTTAGATCGATAAAAATAAATTCATACATAAAGTAAGAATAGATTTGACATTGGTACATAATTTTACATTAGGGATAGAAGTGTGGTGTGCTATGGTTTAGGATGGATGTTATCATCTTGGGGGGAGAATTCTATAAAATTATAGAATTCCTAAATTTGTACAGATGGTTATATATTTCTAATATAGGTTTAGGGACAAATTACATAGTTTAGAGCAATGTGAAATGCATTACTGTATAGGATGTGAAGGGTTATAATACTTCATTACTTTGTAACACTACATAATTTAGACATGGTTTCAATATAAGGTATGGGGGAATGGGTTGTAGTGCCCATCAACTTCGTTTCCTTTGATGATGTTGACTCCATGTGTTATTTATGATTAAGACATTGGGATTAATTTATTTATTTTTAAACTCTTTTGACCAGAGATTTGAACTGAAGAGTTAAGGGGCCACACCTCAACATAAAAGAAAGAAGAGAAATGAATACCAAAAATAGAAGGAACAAGGTCGAATACTGAAGGCCCTCCAAGGAGAGAATGGAACCAGGAGGGCTGAAATGAAGAAAGTCGGAGAAAAAAGTACAACCAAAATAACCATTAAAGACAAGGAGGGAACCATGACAAAAGACAAATAACATGAATGGATAGAATGGAAAAATTCCACCAATGAGCACTAATTTCATACCCTGTCATGAGTCACACCAATAGTATTTCCTCTAGCACACTAAGAAGCTTCTTGATGTAAGTATTGAAAATTTGCACCTATAGGGTTCTTCAACTCATTGAGGTTGTCGATGGCAGAGTGAAGAGGGAAATGGACCGCATAAATATATAGAGGAGGAATAACATGAGGTTTGGGGATACCATGCATGAAGATAGTGTCTACATTTTCTACATAATGAAGCAAATCCTTATATTGACCATTGAACCATTGAATACCCCTCCCGGAGCTGATATCTAATTCATCGAATTCCTTGATCCATAAAAGGGGATCGAGTAATCATAAAATCCACCAACTCATAATGAATTCCACCCTAGTGAGCAAGGTAGATGATGTCCTCTACCATGAATTCCACATTAGCTGGAACAAGATGAAGAAGAAGGAAGAAAGACATGAAGGTGTCCACAATATCGGAATTAGCACAAGCTCTGCGTGATTCAAACAGGTAGGACTCCCCCAAAATATTTTGATGGCTTCAGTTTATCTATGGGAGGAGTACCTATAAACATTAAAGAGACACTATCAATTGATTTTGGAAGAGAGCACCAAATCCAACTACTCTCCACAAAGAGAGAGAAATGGGAAGCCCAAGAAATCCATGAAAAGTGAACCAGGAAAACCTAAAAAAGAGATGGATGATAACAGGTCGACGGCCAATTAAAAATCCAAGATGCTAGGAGCACCATTATCAAGATGATGTAAACCCACTCTTCCATCATGTGATTTTACTACAAATAATCCTGACCAGACTTTTGGGTTACTTGAATTTTTGACGGCATCTAGAATATCAATGGAAAAGTTGGCAAGTGAATTGGTGGCACTGTTTTCCTCGTGAAATGAGTGATTGATGCTCCAGTTCTTAAGTTTTCTTAGCCAATAAAATATGTTGGAAATATAAAAATTAGGGTGTTAGGAGGTATCCAAACCTTCAACAATAGCTTGCATGATGACTTGTGAATCACCTTCAATCATGAGTGACTCAAAACCATTGTGAATTGTGAGTTTAACCCCTTCCATAAGGGCTTGGGCTTCAGCTAGATTACAATTTCCCTCATTGAGTGGGATGGAACTTGCCATAAGAATTTCACCATTCTCTTTTCTCACTAGGAAAACCACCCCATATTTTCCTAGGTTATCTCTTGATGCCCCATTGAAATTGATTTTATATAATCTTGGGGGAGGTGGTTTTTGCTGTGAATTTATTCTTCTGAGAATTTTTTCAAGCTGAGATAATCCTTGACTAACAATCGATTCAGGAGAGAGGATTCTAATGAGGGGCCAAGATTTCCTGATCTCAGCATCACGTGATGTGAATTTAGGATTATTAAGGTTGTGAATGCTTACGTTTTCTGAAATGGCAATTTCCAATTTATTAAAGAATGAAGGAAAACTAGAAACCTCCTCCCTAAAAATGTAAAGATTACGTTCCCACCAAATGTGCCATATTAAAAGGAAAGACATAATAGATTAGATGGAGCTAAGAGATATTTTACCTCCTAACTTAGGCCAAAATGTTAAGGTGTCCACAATATTCCTACATGGAGCCTAAGCTAAGTTAAGCTTTCTAATTAACCAATTCCAACCCTGAACAAAAAAGGGAAAAAAAGAGTATTAGATGCTCAACATCTTCTTTTGCATTGTCATAGAGGACATATTTATAAGGATCAACAAAGCCCCAAGATCTTCTGCAGAGTTGCACGAGTGTTTTATTTTTAACAAAAAGCTAACCAAATATGGCCACTTTTGGAAGGATCTTGGAATTCCAATAACCATTCTGGTTGGGATCCCCTTTACTAGACATGGAGATGAGATTAGCATAACCAGATTTCACTGAGTATGAGCCTAAGGGGGCACCTAACCACAACAATGATTCCTCTTGAGCCTGCCATATTAATTTTCTATGGGAAAGGGCCTCTTTGAAGGAGAATATTTCAAGATTAGCCAGCCCAAGATGAGTAGGATCCTTCCAAAGAAAATAAGGGGAGACATCCAAGTCATGAACACCATATTCGTCAACTTTGTTTCCCCAAATATCCTTGGTTATGTTCATAAATCTATTCAAATTAGGATTTAAATTAAGGGTCTCATAACTTTCTTCCCATAAATCGGTCCTTAGACCATTACTAATCTACCAAGAAACATGGTCTGTGATAATTTTCCTGCATTTACAAATAAAATTTCAAATATGTGATCCTCTGCGAAGATCTTCACTGGAGAGTAAAAACTATGGATGGCCAAATTTTAGGTATTTATGAGAAAGAACCTGGAAAGCCTACCTTTGCGGATTGAAGATAAATTTTCAAACTAATTTGGTGCTAAGTGTCAAATTTTGTAGATCCAGGTCGATAACTCCCAGACCACCTAAACTTTTGGGAAGCTTAACATCATCCCACTTCACCAAGTGAATTTTCCTATCTTCATTGTTACCTTTCCAGATAAAGGTTCTTAAATTTTTTCTAAAACTTTCTACGAACATATTTGGGAATGTTCAACATAGAGAGCATGAAGATAGGAAGAGCATAGAGAACCAAATTGATAAGAAGAGCATGGCCAGCTAGAGAGAGCCATTTCCCCTTCCATTATTGCAATCTCAGGGAAAGTGGCTGAAGAAAACCATCCTAGAGAGAATCTCTACTGGATTCAGTGAAAAGGGGGATGCCAAGATATTTTTGGTGAAGAGAACCCAACTTAAAACCAAAATAATATGAATACTTCTCTGTAAACATAGAGAAATGTTAAAGAATAAAATTATAGAATTGTGAAAATTGATTACTTGACCAACAGATTTGGAATAGGAAACAAGGATATTGTCAATATCTCGAGCCTCTGAGATAGTAAAAGTACTAAAAGTAAAAGTATCATCTACAAACTACTGATGGGAAAGAGGAGGTAGATCCATAGCCATTTTAATACCAAGTAAGGAGCCATGTGCTATATATTCATTAATGGCTCTACCCAAATCCTCAACGAAGAGAATGAAGAGAAAAGAGGACAAGGGGTCACCTTGTTTGATCCCATGGCTGTTGGAGAAAAAAACCTTCCACTGAACCATGGACCAGTACAAAGAAGTGATTGGAGGAAACGTAATTAAATATCCAAACACAAAAGTGATCATTGAATCCCAAACACTGAAGATATTTGAGAAGAAATATCTAATTGAGGCGATCATATGATTTGCTGAAATCAAGTTTAATCATCATGCCAGGATGAGAGGAATATTTGAGATAGTGAATGATCTCATGGGAGATAATAATACCATCATAAATGGACCTTCCCAGAATGAATCTGCTTTGTTCTTCAGTAATAATTTTATCCAAAAGAGGCCGCAATCAAAAGGAGATTGCTTTGAAGAGGATTTTGTATGTAGTATTACAGAGATATATATGATGGAAATCATCTAATTTCTCGGTAGGATTATTTTTGGGGAACATTCAAATAAAGGTGTGATTAATTTCCCCCAGAATCTCCCCTAATTTTATAGATTCTTTGACAGCCAGCCAAACATAATCACCAATCTCATTCCAAAAATCTTGAAAGAAGGCAACGGGAAATCCATCGTGGCCAGAGGCTTTGTATCTTTCCATGGATTTTTTTTTTTTTTGCAAATTTCCTCTTTAGAAAAGGGGGAGAGAAGATGAATTTTTTCCTCTTCATTCAAATTTTTTTAAATCTAATCCAAAAAAGGTTGCTGAGAAATGAAATAAGAACTATATTCATCGTTCAAAACATTCTAGAAAAAATACACAACTTCTTCCTTAACAGAATCTTGGAAGAGAGCCAAGTACCATCCTCCAACTTAAGTTTGGAAATGTAATTCTAGTTTCTTCTAGCCTTAAATGATGAGTGGAAAAACTTAGTGTTCTTTTCACCATCTTTCAACCAAGTCTCTCTAGATTTCTTCTTCTAATATGTCTCTTCTTTAAGGAGAAGATCCCTCAATTCTTCAAGAATTTATTTTTCCTTCCACTATATCATTTGACCAATACCATTTCACAATACAATTTCATTCAAAACTCTAATATCATTTTACACTCTATGTTTTTTAAGGAATATGTTTTTAAAAGAAGAGGCATTCCAAATAATTAGGTTCTCCTTAAGAAGAGAAAGTTTTTTAGAAAGAATAAACATTTTGGTACCATTTACATCGAAGGATACCCACCAACTTCTAATCAAATAAAGAAAATTTGGGTCATACATCCAAATAAGTTCAAATTTAAGAGGGGATCTACGCAGAGGAAGGTTGAACTAAAGGTGAAGAGCAATATGAAAATTATCTGAACTTGACAGAGGAAGGATTTAACTTTTGATGATAAAATTATGTTGAAGGCACACATCAAAAACTAGGAAACGGTCCAGTCTAACTGCCATGTTGTCGAAACCCAACCATCTGTTGGTCCAAGAGAACTAACCCCTCTTTATCTATAAATATAAAAGACCCGAGTTCTCAACAAAGGAAATAAAATCCATTTGAGAACGATGTTTCAAAAAAATCCCACCTCATTTATCTTAGTCGGAAAGGGTGGCATTAAAGTCTCCAATGAATAAAAAAAATCATTGGTAAATGACCTAAGGTCTGCTTCCAATATAGACCAAATTTCTCTCTTCTTGATAGGATTAGAAGGACCGTAGACATTACAAATAAGGAAAGACTCATCATATTTCTTTACCTGAACTCTGCACCATTGAAAATTTAGATCCTTGGAAAGAAGGTCCACAGATAATTTACTGGTCTTCCACATTATACCCATACCAAAGGACATGCCTTCAGATTTGACAAACACTCCACATCATCCTTTCTAACTACGTGAACAACCCAAAATACAATCATTTTGGACATTTTAGTTTCTTGAATTAAGCATAAATCAACGGCATGTTCTATGGCATATTTCCTAAGAAGGTGTTGTTTGTTAGGGGCATTTAAACCCTTAATATTATAGGAGAGGATTCTCATCCTTTCTTTAGAGAGGAATCACCTCTCCTAATTTATGAAAGAAAGAAAGTGCCAATATGATGTTTCTTACTAGTGGAAATCTCCCACTTTTAGATTTGTTCTTTAGAAGTCCATCTTGGAGGGTTCTTAGGACCAAAATCAATACAATTAATAGCATGGGTTGGGAGGATGGAGTGCTAAGAGTATATCTGAACTTCCCTATGATATTTTTCCAAGTCATATGCCTCTTCCACATCAGCCTCAAGTGTATGAACATCCTCTACATCTCGAGCGTACACCCATTTCTTCAATGAATTTGCATTGGCTCCGTGCCTTATTGCCAAACCTTCTTGAAATATTGCAAGGATTTGGGTAGAGTCCTGCACCATAGAAGCAATTTCCTACACAAGGGAGATGGTTTTCGGGTCAAGTATCATATGATTGGAGGCATGGTTACTACAAAGACTCACCTAACCATTTTTCTTGATCAACTTGAAAAGGAGTCAAGTTATTTTTAACAGAATCGAGGCGGATCAATTTTTTTCCACAATCACATTACTTGGAACAAGACCATTCTTACAATCCTTTTGGAAGTGTCCCTTCTGTTTGCATCTAAATCAGTTGGAGGAAACCCTCTCATATTTGACCCTTTGAACCCATTTTCTAGATGGGGAGGATATTACAATATATTCCTGCAGTTTTTTTGGACATGTCTATAGAAACACAAACCTGAGTGAAAGCCAAAAGAGAACCCTCAAGAGAAACAAGGTTGATGCATATGAATCTACCCAAAATATTGCATACTTTATTCAAGATTTTGGGGTTCTACTATTCACAAGGTAGATCATATAATCTTACCCATACATGAAGCTCCTCCATGGCCACTTGCTTTGGATCAAAGTTAGCATACCAAGCATGAATGTGGACACTAGAATCAATGAATAAAAAACCTATTTTATTTATAGTGTCATATCTCTAAGCTTTGCTTCTGAAAGTAACAAAGACTAATCCTTTGGTAACGAAAAA
This sequence comes from Taxus chinensis, assembly GCA_019776745.2. NCBI lineage: Eukaryota > Viridiplantae > Streptophyta > Pinopsida > Cupressales > Taxaceae > Taxus > Taxus chinensis. The sequence goes on from CM034146.1 coordinate 938,516,301, forward strand.
ATCTCTTAAGAAGCTACCCCATTGAATGTTGTACCAGCTGCGAATCTTGTTAGAAGACAGACGACAACCCAAAAATCTTGCAAAGATCACCCTCAAACCAAGGAGTTTGAACTACGCAAAAATACCATCGATGTCATTGACAGTGACTGACAAAAATTCTTCTGGCATAGATTCCTCATTATCCTTACTACTCCTAGAGGCTCCAACCAAGGTGGTTTCTAGTGTGTGCACTCTAGGGCCCAAGCACCTGAGCAGCTTGAGTGGTAGACTAGCCCCTTATTTCCTACCATGACTGCCATCAGGATGACCTGAGAGGACAGATTCATTGTCACCATTAGAATTCAAAATTGGCTTCCATTCAATTTTTTCTGATACATTGGAATTAATATTATCATGGCTATCTGATTTGAATCATTATTATTTTATCGTCATGTTAATACTTATTTGCTAATTTTTTCATTGTAGGATAATGTGTGAGGCATACAATGCCAATTTACTATTTTTTATCATTATCACTTAGTTTAAATATGATACTAGGGATATATTTGTTGGAAGCATAATGGACTGGGGGGTGAATAATTCCTTACAAACTTAATTCAATTTCAGATTGCTCACTTAAACCAAAATCTAATTTAACCTTAAATTAATGTGTGCACAACATCAAATAACATGCATTCAATTAGCCATGAATAAGAGAGACAACAACATAACACAATATATAAATGGGAGACCCTCAAGGGGAAGAAAACCCACTAAAAATTCTGATTATAATACTCAAATCAAAATTATTTAGTGAAGCACCAACTTCACAAGGAGCACCAACCCCTAGTTTAGTATAGCACCAACCCTACAAGGAGAACCAACTCCACAAGGAGGATAAAACCATTAAGATGATAAAGAAACCACTCATAAACCTTTTGAATAAGATATTTTATGTCTTTTTTCTATCACAACTGGTTGAGATCACTAATTCAACTTAAAACCTTCAAACTATTGTTCACACCCTTATACACCTAGCTCGCTCATTCTCTTTCCTTCTTTAGTTGTCTTCATATCAAACTCTTGAAAAAACCCTTGAAAACATAATTAAACCTTCCATACAATTTCTCAACTCTCAAAACATTCCTTCAAACATGTAACACACACTCACATAGGTCGCATTGTTTCACTCTTGCTCAACTAGTTAAAATTTGAACTTTAACTTCACTTTTATACCATTCTCTTAATTCAAACTCAAATAAGGTCATTTTACCTCATTATTTTTGGAAAATTTAACTTAAAAAAATTCCAATTGAATCATTAAAACATTCACATATGACCCATATATGTCAGCCATGCCAAAAACCACTCAACTTGCACCAAATAAGCTCAAAACCCCATCACTTGGATGGGCTAAAACCAAAAATGTAAAACCATGATTATTCAAGCTCTAAAATTCATCATACATGTGAAACATGACATAAAAACATTAACCATTTTCATTTATTATCTTGGACCAATCAAAACATTCATAATACAAGCCAAAAGGCTCATAGCGTTCACCAAACATCTATTTCTAGTACCATGTCTTTACCTTTGGGCATCAATACCACCATTGAACAACTCAAATATGGCATGTAAAAACTATATGGAATCCTCAAGACCTATAGAAAACATCCATGTAATTTATACCTCTTGAAACATCCATGTGTTCAAACCACAAAAACTTTCCTCTTTACCCGATTGAGCTTACCATAAATTAGTTTTCCAAATTCAATTGGTTTGCACTTTTTTTGTCACTTCCAAGACCTCCAAAGGAATTCAATATGAAAAAAATTAATCATAATTTACTCTCCAACTAATATCATGTGTAAAATCATCCATATCATTCCTAAACCACTTCATTCTTTCATCTTGAGATAACCTATCCTGAGAACCAAACATCCTTCTTCTTCACAAACTAACATGAATGACCCATCAAATAAAATCACCAAGACACAAATGTTATATTGGAATTTTAATGTGTTATTCCTTATGTAGGAGTTCTTGGATAAATAGGTTGTATTTTTCTTAGTTTTTTGAATCCTTTTATTTTTTTTCTCCATCCACCCCCTTTGGGGTGTAGCTTTCTGAGTTTTGGGGAAAATGGAAGAATTCCCTCTTACTTCCACAAGGTTTGATGGGTAAACCTTGATGGAATCCCTCTATATGGATGGAGTGGGATATCAAAAGGTGGGATTTTGACCAAAGCTAGGGACCTAATTCTCACAAGAGAATAGGGTGATGCTTTGGTCAAGTTAGACCAAAGGTATTTTTCTAGATCAAACTTTGACTCATTAAACACTCGTGAGGTAAGACTTTGACCAAGTTAAGGACCTAATTCTGGCAAGAGAAGAAGGTGATGTTTTATCCAAGTTGAACTAAAATATAGACACTAAATCATTCACTTTAGGTATTTCTCTAGTCCTCATCACATACCACTATTCATATGATTCCTAAGTGAGAAAGTACTAATTGATAACTATTTTTTTGCCGCCTTTGCTTGTTCTCTATTTCCTGTTTTGGTCTTACACTCCTTCCATCCCAGTCTATCTTTTCATACTTTGACATTTCTCACTCTAGACACTATCACCTAGCTAGGTTCCCCTGACCTCTTTGTACTTCACATATTTTGGGTCATTTCTAGCCATTTGGGCATCTTATTTTTTACTAGTCAACCTTTTAGTGGTTAATTACAAAATTCAAATCAGGGAATCATATAAATACAAATTTATGTGATCATAATAATGAACTAAGCACTAAGCATTATCTATCACCACATAAGTTTACATCAAAGAGCATTCAAGCATCCATCTAGCTCCACACAAGGCACAAGGAACTGCCATTTTTGCATACACACATAGGAGGGGAAGTTCATTCTTTCATTCGCACATCTATTTACATATTTTACATCTATTTATTGCTCACTATTAAGTGTGACACACACAAGAGCCACCTAGGGCACAATTTTGACACACACACACACACACACACACACACACAGAACTACATTGGGTCTGAGATGTAGTGTAGAACTTGGTCATAATTTCACCTTGTTGATAGCTGAGGACAGTCTAACCCCTTATTTTGCATCTTTATTTTTGGGATTTGATGTGATTTGAGGGTTTTGCAGGTGATTATTTCCAATTTTAGGTTTCAGGTGAATAACAACGAAGTGCAATGATATATATAGGTGATCAAAGGTGACAAGTAACAAACATTTTTTGACCCTTTGAAACTAAGTTTCACAAATTTTGAGTAGTCGCAGGTGCCCATAATAGGTCTTTGGTGCCACTAACCCTCCATAGGCACCCTCGTCCTAGCATTTCTAACACTTCTACAAATTTTTGGGTCTGATTGTGACACCTTGAGTTCCTGTTCTAGTAGTTTTCCAATTCAACATACCTTTTGGGATTATTGTGAATTAGGTGAGTACTTTATTCCCTTCATTTACAACTAGGGTTTTAAATTCAGATTGCTTATTTTCTTGGATTAAATATATATTTTAATTTTTTATATTTGTGTTATGAAATAATTTATATGTAGCATTTGTTATTTCAATATCTTCTTAATCATTTTGTGAACCCCACTCATGATTGGTCTTTCGGATCCTTCTTTGGCATATCACCTTCTCTATCATGGATCCTAAGGTTCGTCAAATCTCTTTGTCTTAATTACTTCAAATACATGTACCTTACCAAGAGGTTCTTTAAAAATCCTTAGAGATATGCCACCCGCTCAAGTGAGTGTTATTTTTTATCATCTATCTAATGAGTCTATTCAGCCTATTTCTTCATCCAATCAACCCATATTTGATTCAAGCTTTACATTCTTTATTTCAAGATAAATTTCAGGCTATGGAATCCATGATTGCATATCTAAAATCTAAAATCCAACATATTAAGGATACTTCTCAATCTCATGTTAGTTATTCTTCTAATCCTCATTCTATGTCTTCTATATGTTCTCATATCAATGAGCCTCAAGTTTTTCCATTACCAGAGCCTCTCACGTTTGATCGCAATGCTAAGGAGCATGATATTCTTACTAAGATCCTTAATCATCAATTGATCAGTTTTCCAACTACTCATTATTATCCTCCTTATCGGCTGATCAAATATCAAGGTATCCTATTTTACGCTTATCATCAAATAAATGTCCATAATGACAATGACAACTATTCTTTACAATGAAGAATTAAACAAGTTGAGCGTCAAGGATTTATCTCATTCCTTGCATAAAATTTTGTTACATGACCATCTATAAATGCTACATCCAAATGGGCTCCTAAATTTTCTCCTGCTATGTCTAATGAAAATCCTGCCACCACCTCTAATGTGCCTCCTTTGTTCATTCAAACACTTCCTATTCAACCCACTCTGAATAAGAAACCACCTCTCAAAGTTTTTAACCCACTCTGAATAAGAAACCACCTCTCAAGGTTTGTTTTTCATTACCTCCTCCTACTGAGTCATCTGTAGTGTTACTGAGTCAAACTAAGAAACCTCCTTTAAAGATCAGCATATCTCCTCCACCTCTCAAGTCTTCTAGATAATTACCAATTCCAAATAGGCAACCACCTACTATGCAAGAGAAATTTTTTTTTGTTGGCCTCCTTCGACTTCTGCCACTTAAGGTCCCTTCACCATCACCAATTCAACAAACGATCACTTTTGTCAAGGAAACTACTTCTTACATTGATTCACTTAGCATCATCGACTAAATCTCCATCACTTACATACTTGGGGGGGAATCATAACTTCTTCCCCCCTTACATCACTAATAAATGTGTGTATCATTTCATGCAATTGGTACTCCATGCTTAAATGTATAATATATCCTACGCATCATTACAAACCACTTGATACATTTGTATTTTCATTACCTGATGATGCAATCTTGTGTTATGGTTCACACTTGAATTTTGAGGGCATACTACATACATGACACTCACATCATACACACAACACACTTCACACATTACACATTCATGAAATATCTTTCTACACACCATCTATCGTGCTTCGTACACACTACACACTCTACACATTCATGATACAAATTTCTTGCTTCTACTTCTACATGTTGCGATCATTATACTATGAGGCACTTTAGTTCCATGGTTCATAATTGAATGCTGAGGGTATCAATCTAATGAACCTCACCCCAATCACTCACTCTATATGCTTTGTGATTTTATGATCACATCTTGTTAGCACACAAGTTTAAACCATTTCCCGATGACACACTCTTGTTATAAAATTCAATATCAACTCCTGGTGGGGCATGTATAAATGAATCTCACCACATGCATACTCATTCACATTCACTCGGGGGCATGCGGATCTTATCACACTTAAACTGCATTCCATTCCATCTCATCCATAGTATATTACATATCTTGGTTGCATATTGTTCTTACTTTTACTCGCATGATACATCTTGCTTACTATGTTTTTTTTAATGGGTAAATAGTTTTGAAGGGACTATACCCTGTATATAGAATTCTCAAAATCCAAATATCAAAAGAGGTAAAAACAGCCCAAAAAGGAGCAAAACATCCAACATCAGAGGGATCAAAAGCTAGATAATACAAAATAGTAATAAAACATGATCAAGATGTACATTGATCCGAACAAAAGTAGAAGAGACAAAAAATAAACAAGAGATAACCATCACTGGACATCTCAGCCAAAATACAACACCAAAACCGCCAGTCAATAGTAACTTCACAGCCAGTAAACAGCAATAGAAATATGCATCACTTGATAGCCCGGTCAATCTTGGCTTTGATCGTTTGAAGCGAGACAAAGAATGCAATGGCAGTAGCCTAGGAAGGGTCTTTCAAATCTGCTGAAGCAATTGCAATATCTCTTTTCTCCTTCGAGCCCCAAATGTCCTTGGTAATACCACTGAGACTGAAAATACTACGAACATGTTGTTTGATGAAATTATAGATACTTTTAAGGGTAGAGAGGATACAGTCGTTACAATCCTTTTACATTTCCAAGTCTGCCATCCAGAGATTGGAGCTTCTTGAAAATTTCAGCAGTGATATCCTCCTCTTCATCATTTTGCAGTTTCTTTTTGCCCTTAGCTTTACCCATATCTCTAATAACACTCTTAAGTTCTTGAATTTCCTTTTCCATCTTACCCACTCTGACCAAAAAATCCTCATCCTTAGGCTCCTCCACCAGATTACAAATGTGTAACAGATTCGCAGTAAGCTCCAGGTCTTTATGACTTCTAAGAACCCTCTCAGAAGTTGGGACCTTTGTTTTCATCATCTTCCTTTTCTTGCTAGTTGAAGCAGTGTCTAGCTTCCTTTCAGGTAGGGGTAGAATGGAGGAAGGGGGGTAGGGGGAGGAATGAAGGCCGAGGGAGGAGTAGAATCCAAATGGGGACATGCTGGGCAATGGTGGTGAATAAGCAGTATTAACCCTTGATGAAGGGGAACCACCCTAGTGTGATTTTGAACTTCCATAACCGATTTCTCCAAAGAGTTCAACAAGTAATGGGGGAAGTTAATGATGATGTCTCTATGAAAGTGATTAAGAAAGATCAAATGCTTTTGGGGAATAGTGAAAAAATGACCCTCTAAAGTAACATACCTTACTACCATCCTTGTGATCTCAGAAAATGACTCGAGAACAGAGGTAAGCTTGATGCCAGCAGTCACAAATTCAAGATTTTTCCCCTCATCAAGAAACTTCTTAGATTCTACATCTCTTTCCATCTGCTTGTTAAAGAATTTGGTGCCATCTAGACTGAGCCTGGTGACTTGGGAAATAAGTTCCTCTGATAACTCAACCTTGATGTTGTTGTTCTTAACCACACGATTCCTCCATCCCTGAGCAAATTTAATTTAGAGATCTTGATCAAAACCTTGAATTTTTTCAATAAAGTTTTCTAGACCCCCTTTTTAAAGGTAGTTCCAAAGAACTGTATCATCTTTCCAAGCTGGATTATGGGTGGGCTCAGTCTTGCAAGGCGGTCCCCCCCATTTTTCCTGTGTCTCTGCCTGTAATGGTAAAAAATTGAAAACTATGCGGATCAGCCTCAGCTCTATTTTTGAATCCCTCCCAATAGTGTGAATATATGTAATTATTAGACTTTACTTTGTAATTATTTAATCGCTCCTTAGCATCCGCCCTATTCCTATTAATGATGACACTCTAGGTCGCGCAAATCTTTAATGATGTCATCACATTATACTTAAAAAGCCGCTCCTTAGCATCAGTGTTACAGCCTTTAGTGATTACGTTCCAAGCCATGTAAATCATTGATGATGTCTTCATTAACTTTAGTGGGAAGAATGTCAGCTCTTAGCCAAGTTTGAAAAGTATTATTAACCCCAAAATTTGCCAAATCATCTGCCACCCTATTGCCTTCCTGGTAGGAATGTTTGATTTCAAAAAATTTAAAATTCTTGCAAATATCAGTAGCTCCAGCAATGAAGTCTTTGATTGACCAGCTGGGGGATTGTTTTTGATTTAGGAGATTGATAATGTTTAGTGAATCACCCTCAATTATAATATTTGAAATATTACAATCTCTGGATAGCTTTATACCCCAAAGAGCAACGAGAGCTTCAGAGTAGTGGTTAGTTTTCCTACCCATTTTTTTCAAAAAAGGCAGTAACAAAATAGCCTCTGTGATCTCTAATGACTCCCCCACCTCTAGAATCTCCAGGATTGCCTTTTAAGGCCCCATCAAAATTCAATTTATGCCAAGCACTAGGATGCTTAATCCATCGGACAGTGGATCTATCAATATTATTATTATTCTTATGCAAAATAGTGCCTATATTCCAAGTAGCCAAAATGTGCTCTTCTTCCTCAGGGTAAAGTCTATTTTTAGGAGGTTTAAATCTTTCAATCTTGTCCTTCACATCAATGATAATTTCTTTGTAAACTTTGTTACATAACTTTCTAGTATTCTTGAAAATGACATCATTACGAGCTTTCCAAACTCGCTACATGGTGTGGGGTAAAAGTAGTTTCCATAATCTCCTCACCACACAATGTTTGTAAGGAGAGTTCCATTATTCCCAGGCCTGAAGAAAAGTAAGGGGGAAGATCTAATGCTGATTAAATTTTGTAAAAATAAGATGCCAAATTTTGGAAGTGTACTTACAATGAAGAAATAAATGTTTGATGTATTTTGCTTCTTCTTGACACATGCAACATCTATTTGGCATGATGAACCCTTTCCTAATGAGATTTTCATTAGTTAGGATCTTGCCTTTAATGATGAGCCACTAGAAAAAGTTCATTCTAGGGGTTAGCTCTGGCATCCACAGCTTATGCCACTTAGTATCACTTTCAATAGCGGCAAAGAAAGAATTGTAACCCGATTTAACTAAGTACTCTCCATCAAAAGAATCTTTCCAAATGAGCTCATCCTTATGATTTTGAGGACTGATATGAATGAGGGAGAGATGAATCTACATAGAAGAAACATCAGACTACACATTATCCTCATCTACTTTTAACTGTTTCCATTTCCTTTTGTTTTCATCCACCTCAATATATCCCTGTACTTTGTGCCCATAATTTCTAATCAAGTTGTCTTTTATGTGACCATAAGAGGAAAACCAGTTAATATCTGACCATTTATCAGTCCATAAATTAATTTCTTGACCATCCCCAAGCTTCTAGCTACATCCTTGAGAGAGAATATGTCTAACGTGGAGAAGATTGTTCCAGAAAATAGAACCATTCGAAAGAGACTGATTAGAAATAAAGGAATTCTTTCTTTGGTTGGAAAGGTATTTGATTTTAACCAACTCTGTCCAAGGCTTGTGTTCTTTTATAAGTCTCCAACCCAACTTTGCAATAAGAGTAGCATTCATATGTTTGATTTATTTGATTCCTAACCCCCCAATCCTCTTTGGTTTACAGACCTGCTCCCAAGCCACTAAATGGTATCTAAACCTATCTTCATTACCATGCCATAAAAAGTGATTTTGAATTTTTTCAATACTATTCAATAATACTACTGGAATGCTAAACATTGACATGATATAAATAGGTAAGTTCTGAAGAGTTCTTTTTATCAATAAGCACTTTCTTGCACTTGAAAGTAAAGCTCCTTTCCAACCAGCCAGTTTTTTTTTGGAATCTTTTAATAAGATCATTCCAAACCTCATTAGAAACCTTACAAGTTTCAGCATACTCAATGGAATGTGCTTGGTAGAAACCTTACAAGTTTCTACCAAGCACATTCATTTCAGCATAACATCTAGTCCTCCTTTGGTCTGCATACTCCTTGCAATGTTGCATGCACCCTAAATAGGGGGGCATCCATCAGGTGAGTCAGTCACCCCATAAAACATTATATAGTCATAGTACAACACATATTAGTTCACAATTAGCACAAAATTCAATCTTAGAAACAATTTATAACCTGACTTGGGTCCTCAGCATAGCATAGTCACTAGTGCCCAACACTAGACAGTAGTGCCTGGGTGCCCCTGACCCTTCTAAGACACATGTGACTAGGGGCAGTTACACAGCATTTTTTATTTCAACATAATTTTAAGAAATTTACAAAGTGGATTTTATAGGACACACAGTCCTTCAACACTCGGTATGCATGCATTACATCTTCTTTTCTACTTTGGCATTAGATAAAACCAGATTGGATTTTTACACACCATATGTAGTGGTTTTTTATGCTTCGGGAAGAAGTCAAAGGTTGGAGAATAACACTAGACCTTTCTACCTACACTTATTACACATTGACGTGAGATTTCCCAAAAAATCACACTCGACGCAACTGGTGTGAGATTACCCAAAAAACGCATTCTACTATAACATCGTCAGGATCCTTTCTATCTATTTTGCATATCACTTATTAAGTGCACATTTTCATTTTCACATTTTTACATATTTTTACACACTTTTACTCATTTGATCAAAATTTTCATATATTTGTATTTGACTACTTGATCATTATTCTCTTTTATAGGTCTTTCCTTATGGGAAGTAGTAGTCATATCATTACACATCAATCACATCATCAATCACAAAACAATCAACATCAGCAACAGGTACAACATGACATCTACACACATGCTTCACCCCTAGGGTCATCATTATTTTTCATGTCCTCTTCTTTAGCTTCCATGCTCCACTTTTTTTCACTCCACACTTTTTTTTAATCTCTCTTAGCATGCTTTTCACCATCAATCTACATGGATATCAGGTACCCATCTCTTATCTACTTTATTTTATCAAGAATCCGCTCAACAACATAAAGTGGGGGCAAATGTAGACACTAAATCATGCACTTTGGGTATTTATCTAGTCCTAATCACATACCATTATTCATATGATTTCTAAGTGATAAAATTACTAATTGATCACTATCTTTGGCCACATTTGCTTGCTCTTTGTTTCTTCTTTTGGTCTTACACTTCTTCCATCCTAGTCAATATTTTCATACTTTGGCATTTCTCAATCTAAATACCCGTGCCTAGCCATGAAGCTAGTGTCAAGCACCCCTAACCTCATTTTACTTTTTTCACATCTTTTGGGTCCTTTCTAGCCATTTGGGCATATTTTTTTACTAGTTTTCCTTTTAGTGGTTAATTAAAAAATGTAAATAAGGGAATCATATAAATATAAAGCTATGTGATCATAATAAAGGACCAAGTACTAAGCATTAGCTATCACCACTTAAGGTTATATCCAAGAGCATTCAAGCATCCATCTAGCTCCACATAAGGGACAAGGGAATGTCATTTCTACATACACGCATAGGAGGGGAAGTTCATTATTTTAGGCACACATATATTTACATAGATTCTACATCTATCTATTGCCCTATATCAAGTATGACACACACAAGAGCCACCTAGGGAACGATTTTCACACACACACACAGAGAACTACATTGGGCCTGAGATGTAGTGCAATGCGTAGTCATAAGTTCACCTTGTTGATAGTTGAGGATAGTTTGACCCCTAATTTTACATATTTATTTTTAGGATTTGATGTGGTTTAAGGTTTTTGTAAGTTCTTATTTTTTATTTTAGGTTTCAGGAAAATAACATCGAAGTGCAACGACATATAGGCGATCAAATGTGATTAACAAAAAATATCTTGTGACCATGTAAAATTGATTTTCACAACTTATGAGCAATCACAGGTGCCTAGGACAGGTCTCTAGTGCCCCTAACCCTCCATGGGTGCCTTGGTACCAGAATTCCTTACACTCCTACAAATTTTTGGGTTTGATTACGACACCTTGAGTTCCTGTTCCAGTAGTTTTATAGCTCGGCATACCTTTCGGGATTATTGTGAATCAGATAAGTACTTAATTCCCTTCATTTACAACTAGGGTTTAAAATTTATATTGCTTATTTGATTTGATTAAAAATGTACTTTATCTATTTATTTATGCGTTGTGACATAATTTAGATTTAGCATTTACTTATTTCAATATTTTCTTAACCACAAACATGTTTTTTGCTTGAAGTCACAGACTTAGTCCATATTTTTTACTTCACATATCAAAATAACAAAACGGGTTACGTTGTCAAATTCAAAACTTATTTGTATATACCAAAAATTTTACAAATCAAAACTTTGTTCAAGTTAACACCTTGTTTTAGTGATAAAACAAGGTGAAACTTTGTCTGAGTTGCATCACAAATATTACTTCTCTCACAATTTGGGCTTCAATTATTAAATTGAATGACCCTAAACTCTTCCAAATTTTCATCAATCATTTTTACTTTCACATTTAAAACCTATTTTCCAAACTTTATTAATTTTTAGACTTGCATTGTCATGTTGTTGGATTTTTCCTAGTTACGTTAGACAAATTCATATATCCAAATCTATGAAAATGCCCATTTGCAGCCATTACACTATTGAAATTTTATAGTTTTCCTTAGAAATGTTTACGCATCTAAATTTTGGAAAATGTTCATTTGTAGTCGTTACAATGCCAAACTTTCTTAGATTTACTTGATATTCCTTGTCACGTGTCTTAAAACTTGGGAAATATTCACTTTTCAGCTATTAAGCTACCAATTTTTACTTAAATTACTTGTGAAATTCACACAAACATTCAAAATATTAGCAAAATATTTAGTTTACAGTTGATACAATGTATAAATCAACTTAAACAACCTTTACACAACACAAATTCCATCATGACACATGTAAAATTTTTAGGAAATAGGAGGTGTGCATCTAATCCCTTCCTCCGGAACCCTCTAGAATTGTCCTATGATGATGAACAATGACTTGTTGATCATAGCGCAGACAAAGAAGAAATACCTTGTAACATCATTGAAAATGATATCGCTCATGTAGATAACTTATTATTTCAAAACAAAGACCAATTATTTTTACACCTGGTATAATTAGGGGTTAAACTACCCTCTAATTTTGATCTAGTATTTCTCACTAGCATGATTCGAGGATAAGCATGAATAGATCCTCCTCCCTTTAGGACCGTTGAAGACATATTAAACCCTGAATGTACCTCTATGTTAAAAAAACCTTAGGGCCATGATAATTAAGTGACAATATCAAAAACTAAAATGGGAAATTATATACCCTTTGTTATAATCAATTACAAATCTATAATGGAGAGTAAAGAACCCCAACCTAAACCAAAAAATGAAGACGTCATTGTGAAATAAAAAATACAAACTCTTAGTCACTTGTTGTTGTGAGAATGTGCAACAGGGAAATTGACAATTTCCGAGCACGACAACTATACCCCTATGCCAAAAAATTTCATGTTTTATCATTCCTAAGAAACCTCGGATCTATTCAGTTAGTTCAAATGAATTCCCAACCAATGTCATGATATTATCCTAGGTTATTTAGGAAATTCCATTCATTCCCCCTAGGTGATTTTAGGAGTTCATTGAAAATGTTATCTTTTAGCAATATAGGGAAGGGCTATCGTTGGCCTTCCTGGGATTGAATCGACCCCCTGGAGTAGAGCAGAAGGTCCAAATTCAACACGGAGGTGAATGAAAGACCTTATAATGTCATGGAAATTATTTTGGAAGGATTTGGGAAGTTTTGAAAGACTTGGAGTAGTCTGAGTGAAAACAGGGTTCACAAGCCTAGGCAGTACACAGGTCTAAAACAATTGTTGAGCTTCAAACGAAGATTCTGGGAGCTCCGGATGGAGTTAGAAGTAAAAAAATATATATTCAGAAAGAGGATTCCAAGACCTACATGATGGTGAAATAATATTTTTCACAAAACCTTGGCGCATATCATTGGAAGATAGTTTTTCTCAGGTACAAGTGGAGTCCCAGATCAAAACTCCAATTTTTCAAGAATCATATGATCAAATCAAGACATGAGACCCACATAATTGGATTAAAAATTACATTTCCAGTTAGGATCATATAATTTTCACCAATAAATTCCATTGGAAGCTCAAGTTATCTACATTCCAAGTTACCCTCTCAAAGATAGTTCAGGACTTAGTCATTTTTTCGAGAGGACACATGTCAGCACAAGGAGCCTGGAAAGATTTCATGTCCCCCACTTCCGTAAGGTCAAGTAAATCACCCCTTGGAAAATTTTCCCAGCCCTCATGTGACCCTTGGGACCCTCATATGACCTTAAGACCTGGCAGTTTAGCCCTCAATTGCTTATTTGGAGCATGCATTCCCTGTCGTCGGATCGGTCACCACGTGTCACCTCCAGGACCACCGTGGAAACTGATGTACCTTATGTACCTAAGGTGGGAGACATAAGACATGGAAAAATGTGCCCAGCCCCTATGATGAGTCTTTTGGACACCCACATGACCTCCTTTCAGCTCCCAGTGCTTCAAATCAACTTTTTCCTCCTTCATTCCCCGTTGTTGGATCTAGTGCCACGTATCACCGTCTTGCTCATTGTGGAAATTGATGTCCCTCAAGTCCCTGGGTTTAGGGACATCAAGCATGGAAAAATGTGCCCAAGCCCTACTTGTGCACATCTTTTTTAAAAATCTCCAAGTGTTGCTTTTCCCGCTTCTAACTTCTAACAGTTTTATTTGCACTCCTTTCCTCCATTCTTCCTCTGCAACATTCTACCATCACTCCTCCATTGCAAATGCTCAGAAAAAATAAAAAAAGGAACTGAAATAAATTTCCCATGGTGATGCATAGGTCTCAAAAGGAATCCTCATCAAGCGAAGGAGAAACGTAGAACAACAAAGAAGAGAACAACAAAATCCCCATAGCTAAAAAATGGAAATCTAAACAAAGCTTGCAAACCAGTGCACGAATCAATGAACCATTTATTTTTGTTCATTAATTTATCCAATACCATCAAGAATACACCTTCAAACTCCCCCCATGTGTGACAAAGCATCCACAATGAAGAAATCTCCTTTCCGGCTCAACGAAGAAAGAAGTGGGATTTCCCGTCAAACCGGTTGCCGGATCGAAGTAAGATTGCACGTGAAGCACCAAAAAAAAAACCCACATCAAAAATACAATTTTATTCACAAATGGAGGAGAAAACCAAACCTGTAATTTTGAGGTCCATTAATGGCTACCATACCCAGAAGTACTGCCAGGTCCAAAAATTAAAACTTTAAAATCTCCTGGATTATTAAGCGGGCGGGCCCGAAATTTCAAAGGGATAATATTGGACAAAAACCCATATCAAAAAACTTCATTCCATGTCAATCTGACTCCTAGAGGCCAACTTTCTAAAAATAGTAGTTCTACTACATAGGAACTGCTATTTCGGGAAAGTCATTAACAGAAGAACTTGTGAAGGAGATGAAGATATTGGAGGTGCACTACAGCTGAGAATCCACTAGAATGGACATTTTTGGCACTTACTAAAAATAGTAAGTGGGCCCTTGAGAAACTGCTAAAAATAGAAATTTGATCCAAAGGAGTGAGGAACACATGGAGAAAGGGGAATCAAGGTCACAACACTCAGCAAAGGATTGAGAGAGTTACCTTTTTCACACTTAATAAAAATAGTAAGTTACACTCAAAGAGAAGTTTTGGCACAATGAGATGTACAAGGATAATCATTCAGGGGGACATCATTGTTCGAGAGCATCTTAGTCATTTTTCATAGGGCATTCAAGATCCACCTTAGTTCATTCAACTTAGCGAACGTTCGTGAGATAATTTGGAGGAATTTCACAGTGTGCAAGGTGTTCGAAGATTCAGAGTTTCACTGCATTTGGAGCTTTCCATCAACAAGGATCAGTGGACTTCATCAGGAATGACATCTCCTCTTCTTCTTATCCTCCTCTTTCTCTCTCCTTTTCCCCCAACTTTCTCTCACTTTCCAATATTCTAATTTTGCATTGGGGTTTGCACTTTTAATATGACTTAAGAGAATTTAGAAACATAATGTAAATTAATTCACCTTGCTATTATTAAAGGGACTTAAATATTTGAAGTGGAATATGAACAGTCTTAAGTCATATTAAGGTATTTGAAAGGTCATGAGAAAGATGAAGATTCATATTCTATTTTGTAAATTGTAAAGCCATTCCCATTTCAAAGGGTTGGCGATTGATCTTGTAGACTCAAGAGTGCATTCTACCTTGAGAGAAAGAAAAGGAGATAGCCATTTTCTTCTACTCTCTTCCCCTCTCAAATTTCTTCCATTCCTACACTATTTACAACTTTTGTTCAAGCATCAATACAAGAAGGAGTTTCTAGCTTTCTTTGACCAAGGGATTTCATGACACTTTGTTCTCATCAAATTCTATTTGGTCTTGTTGTCATTTACAAGGTTGTTTCTTCTCATAAATGCATGTGATGAAGTTTCTAACTAGCATGTGTAAAGGAATTTGATTTTATACCTACATCATTAGTTCTCCTACCTCCATTATCACTCCCTTTCCCACTTCCAAACAAAGTCATCTCTTACAGGTATATGCAAGCATTTGCCGCAGGGTCTGTGGAGTGCCCTTGTTGGATCCCCGATCGAAAGGCCACTACAGAAATTCACCTTTTCATGCACATGCACATATGGCAGCTACACCGGTTAAGTAGAGGAACTTAGATTCCCAAAGCATTAGAAAGAAATCCACAAGTTTGTCCACCAGACAAATTTTCTCGCCAACATCACCAATTGGCCACTTTAGCTTTCCATGTCAATAGAGACACACACAAAGATGATCATATAGAAAAAACTAAGGAAACATATGCTATACACTATATTAAAAAATGTGGCATGAAGCCTCCAAATATAATCATACACATATACCCATCATGTTGTCGCAAAACCAAATCTTCAACCAAGAATGGTAGTCTATGAAAGATGCACTTGTTGGTTTACAGGAAAACAACATAGGATAAATAAAATTAAAAATTATTAGTTTGAAGAAATTAATCCCTACCCCTTTGATCTGGATATGTTATGTACTATCTTTCCACCAAGCTTTGATTGTCCTGAATTTGAAAAATATTGGGGCAAAGGTGATCCTCGCAATCACGTAAAATACTTCTTCATGGCCTACTAAGAAGTTTATTATAGCGATAATTACCTTATTTACTTGTTTCCATGGAGTCTTGGGGGCCAAACACTTGAATGGTTTCTCCATCCCCTAAAAGGGTCTATTTTTAGTTTTGTGGACTTATCTAAAAATTCTGTTTGCCACTTTTCATTCAATATGGAGAGTGATATCACAATGCTAGACATATGTAGTTCTAAACAACAAAACAATGATAACTTTGTTTCTTTTCTATAGCGACGACAAAGGTTGGATAACCACTTCCCTTGTTCCATTCCTGAGAAACAACTCATTAGTATATTTGTGCCAAACTTACACCCCAATATTTCCTTCTATTTACAAATGCATTGTGTAGGTAACTTTAAAGAATTCATTACAAAAAGTAGTCAAATAGAAAAGGATTTGTTAGCCAAAGGGGTCTTAAAACCCTTTCAATGATAATATGACATGAAACCTATGGACAAATAAAAAAAATAATAAAAATAAGAATGTCATGGGTGATAAAATCATTGATTCCAAGCATGTGCAAGTGGTCTAGAACACCTTTTTGTCACTCAAAAGTAGTACCCTTCATTTTATCATGAAATTTAAATACTTTTGGTTAACATGGGAATGTCTCCATGTGTGCAACTTTGCATATTGAGAAAAATATCTAGATAAGGTTGGTTTCTCTACCTATTTCCTAATGTTAACACTAAAACTACCTCTAAGATAAGCTTATTCTAACACATCTCAGTAAGCAGTGGAGAGAGAGAGGGAGATGGGAAAAACAAAAAACTAAGATAAAAAAGATCTGATAACACCAAGAAAAGGGGGATAGACACTCTCCATGAGGGAAAAATGGGAAGGAAATGGAGAAGGAGAGGGAAAACACGTGTGTTGTAGACAAAAGTTACATTTAACACTTCCATTTTGCTCACAAAACACAAAAAAATAGAAACCTGCAAATAGGAAACATATACACAACATATCATAGAAAATAAAGAGGCAAGAATGCAACAAAACATATACTAAGGAAGATAAGTAACCATAAAACCTAAATTTATTGCTAAAGGAGTATGAACAAACCATTTTTACAGTGATAGAAAGTAGAAAATGCATCTGTAGAGACAAAATGAGGGCCTGTAACTTATAAACACCTGAAAAACCATTTTGGCATGGCAATCTTGCATTATGAGGTGTCTAACCCTTTATAAGTGAATGATTTTGTAAATATATAGAGAAAGGGGGAGAGAAATAGAAGGGAAAGAGAGAGGGCATACAAAATTTGACCTTAACCACCAACCAAATGTAATAAATTCTTGTAATACCATGTGGAAACTTGAAAAATCCATCCCTCTATGTCATTCGACTTGTAGATGGAGGTGTGAGATCCATGAAGCATTAAATATGGGTAGTTAAACTATCAAAACTACATTTATCACCACCAAAATATGTTTACACATTTTATCCCCAAAAATCCATAATTTTCTACATTTCCTTATGTCAAAATGAATCTCTCAATAAGACGGTTCTAACACCACCAATTTTGTGTAGTTTAGATCTCTGACTCAAAAGTTATGGCCTAAAAACCATATCCCTATCAGCCTAGAAGGAATTTTAGAGTATTGGAGGAATTGTTAAATGTTCCATTTGTTCCTTCATCAGCCACTTTAATCAATTTTACTTCTTTTTGTGGGGAATGCAAGTTTACGGGGAAGTTGTGGAAACTAGGAATCATTCCCCTTATGTTTGGCGGAGTCAACTTATCTGCATTACCTTATTCTTGTGCCTTTTTGTGACAAATACAATATTTGTGGAATGAATAGTGTTATATTAGTTTTCTCATTCGATTTAAATTAATGATGTTAGCTACTAAAGAAAGCTAAAAAAATCAGAAAATGGAGGGTTTAAGGTACCTCAAATGTGTGATGTGGATGAACGGGCACAAAATTATTAATCCCCACTGCTACAAGATGATGACCTAAAAAAGAAGGACACCTAGAGGGAAATGGATTAGATGATATATGGGGGGTTGCCTAAAAAATTAAGCCCCAAGAAGCGTTAACTTCCTTGGCAGATTTCAACCCCCTGTGTTTTGATAAAATAGTAAAAAACAATAATAATAAGAAAGATAATATGCAGTATCTGAGGCACACAAAAAATAAAAAATGTAGAATTGTAAGGCACATACAAATCTGATCTAAAATGAACTTGAAATAAGCTTACCTTGTAGGGTTGACAGTGACCTAGACTGCACAGGGGTAGGTCGACACTGACCTGGGTGTGTAGATATGGAAAATAAGATAAATATGCAAACCTATAAAGATCTGGATGTAAGCTGAACATAATAGAATCCTGTAAATGCTAGAAGTGACCTATAGACAAAGACTATTAGGAAGAAGAAATAGGAGAATGATAGATAACAGAGGTTAGAAAGGATTAATTGGCAAAAATGACCTAGATCGGTGGTGACCTAGTTGCAAATATGCTAATTTTGATGTAACAGAGGAACAAGATGGAAAATACGGATCTTGAGAGGAATGATAGAGCCAAAACACAAACAAAGAAAGGATCTAGAGATAGGAAATGCAGTGATAGTGTGATGGGTCAACATCAACCTGGGCTGGGCGAAGCTGACTGTAGTAGATTAAAATGAATCCAAAGGAAAATAGGTGGGAAGGATGACCTGCAAGTAAAGAAACTGGTCGAACATGTTGATAACAGAGTCCCGAATGCAGTTGAACCTATAAAATGTTACATCTAAAAATATAATAATGAAGATAGCATAAGATAACACAAAAATCAATGTCAACCTCCCAAAGTCATGCGATTGATGAAAAAAAGCTCCAAAGGACTACAAGAGGGTTGATGTTGTTACAGGGATGCTCTGGTTCAAAGATGGATTCATAGAATGCAAGAAAGCCAAGTTTTTTGTCACATCCATGTGTTTGCGGGTCTATTTTTGGAAATGGAAGAGCTTAGTCTTATAGAGTCGATGGCAACTGGGTTGGGTCACCACCGATTGCAGGGAAAATTTCCCCTAATGAGACTGATTTTGTGTTTAAGTCAAGATTTTTGGTTCTTAAGGATGGAAAAAATGCTTTAAAGCTTGTAGGTGGGAAGAGGTTGCTTAAGGATGTGTCATGAGTAGTTAGGCGATAAATATAGGTAGGGTAAAATCTATGAAAAAACATAGGGATTTAGATTTAGGATAAAATCTTCCTAAAAGGAAAGTCCATTAAGGCATAATGGATAATAGTTAATTAATTAATTAACTTTAATTAATCATTGTTAATAAATATTAAAGATAATGGGATAATAAACAGGCATTTAATTAAATGAAGGGGGATGAATTAAATAAATTGGTTCTAGTTAGGACCATGGAGAAATATGTGCACTGGGTAGACAAGGGTAGAGTTACTGAATTTAGGTGTCTACATTTACCCCTTTTTGTTGAGTGGTTTGCACTAGTAACCCATGAGACAAAAATGACGAGAGACAAAGAGTATGATGAGGATAACAAAAGGTTTATAATAATCTCCCCCTCAAATGAGGGATTGATAATGTTACAGGAAATTGATGACGCTTTTGAAAAAGGTAGATGATGAAGGGTGGGTGGGTGAAGAAAAATGGGTAAAAGGATAATGCAAGGAAAGATGGCCCTAGAAAAAAGGATCACAATAACAATAAAAAATATGGCAGTGACTTTGATATCACTTAGGTAGGGGAAACTGAAAGAGGGTTTTAAAACCTACAAGAAAGGATCACAAGGGATGACGTGCACATCAACGAACGTGCAAATGGCAGTGTGAAGAGATCTCGAGAGGAGCGAGCATCAACTGCATGTGCATGCAAAGATTTGAAACACAGGTAGAACCTAGTTAAGCCATAAAATTCTCCTCTATCTCATAGATCAAATGGGGTGTACATATAGGAGGTGCTGAGTAACCCCCAGTGCTGCAATCATGACAACTCGAGTAGAGAGGGGGAGTTACATTCCTAGAATAGAAGTGTATCTCCCAATGACACATATGACGCACTGACGTGTAAGAGAATATCATAATGACCCCTAAATGACACATGGACCTACGATCTCACCTAAGTGAGATGACTCACCTAATGATGTGGAAAATACACACACCAACAGAAACAAGGTGGTCTCAATGAAGACAAAATAAATGTTCTAAAAGCCAGTGAGTGGGTGAAAATCACTACGAAATGGAGAGAATCCAATAGGAAACCTCTCAAATGGATGTTATTTGGGGTGACCAATGGGTCATAGGAAACATCAAACATGTGCAACTAAATGCGAAAATTATGTGAAAGCCTTCGTACACAAGGAATTGAGAAAAAAGGGTATGTGTCTGCAAAGGATGAGGATAAAAATAATGGTGCCCCAGAAAAGGACACAAAAAGGGATGAGGAGACAAATAATGGCTCCCCAATAAAGGGCAAGAGAAATGGCCAAAAAAGAGAAATATAAAAATACAATAAATGGTGCACTGGTAAGGAACACAAATATGGCCATAAAAGTGGACTTGAGATGAGAGATGAATGATAATATGGTGTCACAACAGAGGACACGAAAAAAGGCCGAAAGGAAAAATAAGAAATGATGATATAAAATGCCCCAAGGGGGGAATAAATATGGCCACAAGGGTGGACTTGAGATAAGATGAAATGATGAAATGACACCCTAAAAGATCACAAAGATGGCCAAAAATGCAAGACATGAAAATGTGTGATATATTGCTCATAGAAGGCCACAAAAGTGGACTTAAGATGATATAGATTGGACAAGATTGTGAAATAACAGAAAGGAGAGGTAAAAGGTATATGTGGAAAGGTCTAAAATAAATGCAACTTAACAATGGTGACCTATGGGTATGAACGATACTACGTCATATCAAGGAACATGTAGGAAAAAGATGCACCCAACCACATTAGAGGTAAAAAAGAATGGGATCTAGGTAACATAAGGCACATGTGACCAAAAACATGATGTTAGCATATAACCCATAATGGTTAGTTATACCAAAGATCATGAGAGAAAAAATAATGGAATAGACTAATAAATGTAATTTCAACACGAAAAAGGAGTTTTTGATGTAACTTGTACAGAGGAAGAGGGTTCTCCATGAATGGTGTTCCCTAGATCTATGCCCCAGCTCTAGGAAGGGGAAAGAGCAAACTAATCAATGCAGGAAGCTTTCTTATGATGTTAATGAAATGAAAGGTTGATAAATGTGGGAAACCTTAAATTCCATAATAAAAAATGGTAGCCATCCTTCGAGGGTATGGTCTACTTTACACACATAATATGGAAGGAAAAAAATAATATATAGGATAGTCATCCTTCGCAGGATCGGTCTATTTATTTGATTTGATTTGATTTGATTTATTTTCTCTTTTTTATGAACAATTATCCTTTAAGGGAGCAATATGTTTTTGAATAGCTTTGATTTTAATAAGAGCATCCTTGGATTTTGACTTTAACATGGGGAAGAGTAAGGGATAGCTAAGTATACCACTTAGGAGGGGACAATGAATGTACAAGAGACACATGTGAACCCTTTACATGGTTTTGGGAGGTAAACAAGGGGGTGATGGATGTAATTATCATGAATTTCTCACCAAGAAGGGAGAACCAATCCACAAGGAAAATTTTATGGGCAGAGTTGTGGTGCCCATATTTAAGGCCATGCCAAGGAAAGTGACAATAGACCACCTAATTCCAAATCATTACAATGATAGATGGAAGATGAAAATAATGGAGGGATGATCTAAAGATATGACTAAATGCTTACTAGTAATTTGCTAACAATATAATGGTCACAAATGCAATGCATTAAGAGGTTCCACTTTTGGTTTACCATCAAGGGAGGCCAAATGATAGGCTCTCGACCCATACTTATGTGTAATAATGTATGGTCCAATCCAGTTATGGGAAAACTGTCCACATTGGCTCCTTTCTAGAGTAGTAACATTTTGATTTTCTTTAAGGATGATGTTTCTGACATTAAATTCACACTCTTTGAGGTGATTATTGTAAGAAAACTTGATGCCCTCTTGATCAACATGATGGTGTTCAAGAGCAAGGAGGTGGTGCTTATCTAAAAATTTGAGCTATGCTAGACGCTCTTGGTGAAATATTCATCAGAGATGAATTTGCAAAGAGACACGTGCAAGGATGGGATTTGAACTTCGAGAGGGAGGATGGATTTAGAGTCATACATGAGAGAAAAGGGAGTATCTCCCATCAAAGTGTGGATGTTATTCCAATAATCCCAAAGAATGAAGGGGAGATGGAGATGTTAATTATAACCAGACTGGTCATTGGTCTTTGCAAGAATGTTTTGAAGGGTTTTATTAGTCACATAGGCTTGGCCATTAGCTTAAGGATAATATGGAGAAGAAAAAATAAGTTGTATATTGAATGAGGCACAAAATTTCTTGAGGTCTTTATTTTTAAAGGACTTTACATTGTCCATGATGAATTTGTGAGGAACACGAAAGCAAAAAACAATGTGCCGGTAGATGAAGTTAATGATTAGACCAGACTTAGTTGAAGTGAGGGGAATCGCTTCCACTCATTTATTGAAATATTAGGTTGGGGTAATGGTAGAGCTATGTTTTTTTGAAGAACAAGGATTAATGAGAGAAATGAGATCAAGACCCCATTGTTAGAAAGGCCAAAGGTCCTGAGCTGGTTGTAAAGCTTGACTAGGAATACGAATAAGATTGGAATGTTACTAACACTTTTCACATTTCTTAACATACAACAGTCATGATTGAGGGGAAGGCTAGTAATAGATAAGATTAAGAATGCACTTAGCAATGGCTAAGCCACTAAATTTTCCACCACAAATACGGCATGGACTTCTTAGATCACATGATAAGATTGATGGGATTTAAGACATCGAAAGAGAATACCATCAAATCCGTGCTTATAAATAATGTTGCCAAGTATCACATATTGGTTAGCACACTAAAGGAAAGACCTCCTAGGATTATTAGATAGGTCAGGTAGAATGATGGATTTGGATAAATAATAAAATATTTGGATGTACTAAAGATCTAAGGAATTGGACTCGATAACATTAAAATGAGGTAATTCATGAAATGGTTGATCACTACGGTGAATGACAACATAAATTTTAGATTCTTTCGTGGTCCATGGGAAAATAGATACAAGGGATGCCATCATATTCGTCAAATGATTGGATGATCAAGGAATGAATTGGATAGTATAAGAATCAAAGGCCTTAAGGAAGAGATGAATGATGTTCACCCGTGACTTTTTTTATGATAAGTTCAGAATCCCCATAGATGTCAAGAATTTGAACACCTAGAAATAGAGAAGTTTCAAGGCCTAAAATAATTTCTTTGTACTCCTCCATATTATGTTTACACTCAAAATTGAGCTTGTTTACAAGGGGAATAGGTGCATCCCCAGGAGTAAAGAGAACGGTGTCAGCACCTCCCCCTTGCTGACATTTACAACCATAGAATAAGAGAGTCATTCTAACGGTTTCATATTCATGATAAAAGTGATTAATGGATTCGTCTATGAACTTCTCATGAGGTATGTGTGTACTAGGAAGAGGGGATTCTATTAATTGGTCTACAATAGCTTGGTCCTTAATGGATTTTTAAGAAATAAACTCGAGGTCAAACTCAATCATGAGTATACACCATCAAGTGATACGATCGTTGTGATATGGTTTAGAATGTGTCATCTTAAAAAGATGAAATCTAGTAATGACATAAGTCTTATGGTTAAGAAGATAGTGTCAAATCTTAGAGGTGGCAAAGAAGAGAGTGTAACACATATTATTAGATTTATTGTAGTGAGAATTTCAGTCATGAAGGGTGTGAGTGGTGTAATAAACATCTTTCCCATGACCTTGGTCATCATGATGTACTAACATTTCCCCTAGAGCATGATCAGTGGCAGAGATGTATAGATAAAATGGATCCCCCTCATGTGGAGGTGTGAGCACTAGTGGAGATAAGATATATTTTGTAAGGTCATCAAAAGCCTTCTGGAAATTTTGATCCTAATCAAATTCTATGTCTTTACGAAGAATATGATGAAATGGTTGACAATGATTTGAAAGTTGAGAAATGAAACAATGGACCAATTGAAGTTGGCCTTAAAGACTAAAAATTTTCTTAAGATTGGAAGGAGGAGGAATTTCAATGATTACTTTGATTTTCTTAGGGTACCCTTAATAGACATAATAAATCCAAGGATCTTACCAATTAATACTCCAAAAACACAATCGGCTGGATTGAAACGAAGAAAAAAGTGGATAAGGCTCTCGAAAAGGACCTTGAAAATGGAAATATGGTCACGGTGATGTTTAGATTTACCTAAAATATCATCAACATAATCTTCTATGGTTTTGTGGATGATATCATGAAAAAAGTAAGTCATGGCCAATTGATAAGTAGCTCTGACATTTTTTAGACTGAAGGGCACAATGCGGTAGCAAAAGGTCCTCCAAGGGGTGATGAAGGAATTCTTATGTTGGTCTTCTAGGATGATAAGAATATGATTATACCCAGAAACCCCATCCATTAAAGAAAGCATCTTATGACCTGTGGTAAGATCCACAAGTTGATCGATGTTGGGAAGACGGAATTCGTCTTTATGGAAATCGAGGTTGAGATCTTAAAATTCAGTGCATATATGATGTTTTCCAAATGCCTTAGCGACAGGTAAAATATTAAAAACCCATTGTGGATATTCAATGGGGATGATGAAATTAGAAGAAAGAAGATGTTGTAACTCCTCTTTGAAAATGAGGGCAACTCAAGGGTGCATGTGGTGAAGCTTTTGCTTGACCAGTTTTGCATTAGGAATGGTGACAGTATTGTGAACGATGATTTAAGTTTCAAGACCTGACATGTTTGAATATGACCATGTGAATTCCTGACTATAATGATATAGGAATGGCGTGAAATATTTTATCTCGTTTGGATCAATGGATTGACTTATTCTGAGGATGTACGATTCTTGGGGAGTCCTGATATTGATTTCAATGATGGCTTCATTGATAAGGGTTGATGTGGTAGATGATAAGGTCTTATGAATATAATAATCCTCTGCCCCCATGTGGGAAAGAATGGCATAATTATTAATGCACTAAATAATGTTGATTGTAAAATATTATTCTTCTATCATCTCTAGATGGAAGAGGAGAAGGGATCTAGTCTGGTTCCCAAACTGATACATGATTAGTCCCAAAGTGATGGTGGAGACTTAAAAAAATAAAGAGGTAATAGACAAGGTGTCATCTGTATCCCTGAACTCATGGGATGGAGAAGATAGAGAAGGTATGTCCATGCACATCTCATATGATGGAATGAGGTCAGTGGGTTGATCCTGATAGCCTAACCTAAACTTTTTGTGAGGCTTGTAGGACTGATCAATAAATAAGCCATGTGGCCCATGCTTTTAATGCCCCATGTTGAATCCCTTCCATGTGCAATGATGAAGGTAGGTGTGGGTGAAGGATGGTTTTTTGAGAAATCCAAAACCACTGGTATAAGGTTTGGCGTGTGGAAGATCAGCGATGTGAGAAGAAGGGGTATCAAAACCACCATAAATGAGGTTGGTTTGAAGATGTGGTGGAATGAAAGGAATGATATCCCCAACATTGGGTTGGTACATTGGATCTTGGTTGGGTCTACCAAGACAATGAGGAGTGGGCAAGGTGTTGAGCGTAAGAAGATGATAGTCCCCCGGTATGAGTTTATCCATTACTTTATCCAAGGAGTCATTGTTAGGAATTTTGGATGAAGGTATGGATGAGATGGTGGATGATGTGGATGGATCGTTCTTGGGAACACAGAAATCATTAGGTTGATAGGTCATGTTGCACATTTTAAATGGAGGAGGGTCCCCAAGAAGTGTCAAGATCTTCCCCTCATGCTCATATTTAAGACAACAATGAAGTGTAGATGGGATGTAGTGGATAGTGTGGATTCAAGGTCATCTAAGGAGAACATTGTATAATAATTATCCTTCTATGATGTAGAAGAGATCATGGAGAAGCTTCTCACCAACGTGGATGGGAAGGAAAACCATTCCCAAGGCAAGAGTGGTTACATCATTGAATGCACGAAGGACCACGGGTGTTTGGGCAACTTTGGATTTTGGAATCTTAAGTTGATCAAAGGTATGTGATGGGATGATGTTAATTCTTGCCCCATTATCTATCATGGATCATCAAATGAAAGTATCATTGATCCTAACCTTGATCAAAAGGGGAAGGTCATGTTCATCCTGCATGATGTCTAGAATCTCATTATCATTGAATGAGATAGTAGTAGAAGTTGTAATCAATCCTATGAGAGAAGAAAAGGGTTGAGCCTCATCACTCAATGTCGGAATACGCTTCAAGGCTTTAGTGAGGTCTTGTTTATGGTAAAGAGAGCTTTAGATGAGCCCATAAAGTGACATCTTAACTACTCCCTGATGAAGTTATTTGATGATACTTTTATCAATAGGCCGAGGGGAAGATAAGAAAGAAACCTTATGTTTTGATGATGATGTGAGCTCTTTAAGAGGAGGAATGGTGACAAAGGTCTTGGAATTTGGTTGGGATGTAGATTTAGGGTCATGTGGGCTAAATAGTGTGGATATACAAATGGAATTGGTAAATAAAGGGGGAATATCCTCAAAAGAATCATTGTTTTTGGTTGGGATAGCTGAAAAAGTTTTTGATGGATGAGGGGACTTTTGTATTTGGATGGATGAGGTCAAAGGTGTGGATGTGGAAGGAGGAGATTGGTTTACTTCAAGAAGAAATTCATGTTATTCGATGATGTTGTAGACAAGGATTTGAAGTGCTTTATAGTGCTTGGTATCATGTCCAAGAGTATGATGGTAAGCACAAATAAGGTTTGAATCGAACCACAATGGATTTTTACTATTTGGGTCAAAGGCCTTAATAGGTGGAAGCGTGATGGAAGAGGTTTGTAGTAAGTGTTGGATAACTTTCACATAAGAATTAAAATATTAAGGGGTGCCTTGTCTTTATGAGACATCTTGATCTTGAAAGAATAAATGAATGCTCAATATGATTTGGATGTTAAATGTGAAGTTGGGTTATTTTGGGGTTTTCGAGTATTAGTTTCGGTTTTGCTAATGATTCGTTCTCTACAAGAAAATTTTTTGGATGGTTTTGGCTTGATTTGATTGGAATATTAAAGAGTATTTGATGGAGGATCTAGTTGAAGAAGATATGGATGTGGTCCTAAGATGGATAATGTAGTATTGGTTTGTCTAATCTTAGCAGGAGGGGCTATATTGATTTTATTATGACGATGTGAAAGATAACATAAAGGAAAGGTGCCAAGGGTTCCAAAAAAATTATTTGAATAAGAACACCTTGGGAGGGATGACAAATATCTCAATTGGAGAGTCTAAAGGTGGTGCTGCAGGTGGAGGGCATAGTTTTTACATGATAAGGTCAAAATGAGGCAAATATTGGTTTGATGTAGAAGTGTTCGATTGGGTAGACGAGATGGGAGGATTATTTGAAGTCAAGGAGAATCTAAATTCTATCATAAATTCTTCAAATGATGAAAGTGATGGGGATTTGGTGACAATAGTTTATGTAGGGGGTGAAAGCATGGAAGGAGGAACTTGGATTGATGCTAAGGATTGTATAATGGGTAAAGGTGGAATAGATGTGGATAAAGTATTTTAATCCAATGAATTAGAAATTTCACCCCCCCAGGGTAAATTTCGATAACATGCATCAGAGTTTTGCAGTTCCAGGCAAGTAGATTGAAACAAGAAAAATCACGAAAAATGGCTAAGTCCTAGTCCTAGGAGTAGTCGGGACATTTGGGACATCTAGGCGCGGATCGGCCGAAAAGCCTCCAGGCGGCCCGTGAAGCAAAGGGACATCTGGGCCACAGGTATGCGCGGGACGCGAAATGCCCGAATCGGCCGAAAGAAGGAAAAATTTGCCCAAGTCTTCATCCGGGACAAACGGGACACAAGTACGCGAAGTACGCGAACCGGCCGGATCGGCCGAAATGAGAACAAACAGTCCGGAGGCAAAAGGGACATCTAGGCCAGAGGTACGCGAATCGGCCGGATCGGGTGAACTGGAAGAATTTGTCCCACGAAGCACTGGGACATTTGGGACAAATGGACGCAAAACAGCCGAAACAGAGAAAGTTCATACTGGGACATCTGGGCCACAGGGACGCGAGGGACGTGGATAGCCGAAAAAGCTGAGAGCCAATCAGATTGCGCCACGTGTCATCGGCAAATGAGGGACGAGGAAGCCCATTTCGGGCGGATCAGAGGTTTTTGTCCCAAGCAGCACTGGGACATCTGGGACAAATGGACGTGGTGGACGCGAAGGAGCCGAAAGGGCCGAGAACCAACCAAATCATGACACGTGTCACAAAGGAAATGGTCAAAAAGTCAAAGGGTGAGTTTTGAAGGGTCAGCCCGAACCAATGGGATAGTGCCACGTGTCCCAGCTAGGGCCCACAAGGAAATTTCAAAAGAGAGCCCGCCGAGAGGTGGAGGAGAGAGAGTTGCTCAGCGAATCAGAACCTACCACGTGTCATCCAGGTGGCAGAGCGCGGGAAGAAATTTAAAAATCCGTTTTCACCTGTTTTGTGCCCTAAATCTTCAGATCGACATATCTTTCGATCCAGAGCTCGGATTTGCACGTTCTTTATATCAACGGAAAGCTTGTGAGATTCTCTACACGATTCCAGGGTCAATCTTGCATTTTGGTTCAGTTTGGAGAGAGAAAATCAAGAAACACCTCTGGTGCGAAATAACAAGCAGAAGTAATGCTTCAACAAACAACTTTAATGCAGCAGACAGTTCGCCGCTTCTGTTAGACAGCCCGCCGTTTTGCCAGGATCCACCGCTTCTGTCATAATGAGATGAACTGAATGCAACCTGGAGGTGGTTGGAGTAGATTTGGCTTCCCCCTCTCTCTTTCCTCTCTCATTCTTTCTATATATTGTAAAGAGGAGCTTCTTTTCAAGGGTCGAACATTTTCTGTTTTGCTCCTCCCTTCTTCTCCTATCAGGCGAATTTGTGGAGTTCGAACCTCTCATTTGAAACTGTAATACGACTCTGCCTCTTGGCATTCTGCAGTGTATTGTATCAATCTTTGGAGCAAGTAATACATGTCTGTGGATGATTCTCAACCCTCTCTGTGTTCATCTTGCATCCTCCTGGTCTTTCACTACAAGTTTTGTTATCTGTGCATGATCTTATATCACATTTGAATGGTCTGTGTTTACTGGCAAGATAGGTGTTCTTCATTCCTCGGTGCATCACCTCTATTAGTTTAGATTTATTTTTATGCATCTTCTTACCCTGTCTCCTTGGCAGATTAGATTAGGTTTTGAGAAAACCCTCTGCATATTTCGTGTGCATCTGAACAGAGGAATAGGAACCAGCCTTCTCTGGAGAATTCTTTCTCATTTTTCAAGTCCCACACTTAGAGAAAGGATTCAATGTTATGCAATCACACTGGATGCCAAAGTGATCAACCTAGAAACCTGATCTGCATCCAGGGGTGCTGTGATTTTGCATCAACAGTTTTGGCACGCCCGGTGGGACCTAGAGGTCTCATTTTTTTTGCAGCAAAGTTGATATGCATCTGCTGCAATTTTCTTGCTTGAAAAGAGCTATTATTCGCATATCTGGCGACTCCAAGAGGAAGATCAACTGGTTTCAGCAGTACAGGCCTAAAAGCTTATGAGAAGAATCACAAGGTCAAGAGTTGGAGAAGAAGAAGTGTTGTTTGAATACCTGCAATTATCTCCAAGAAGAAGGCAAAGAGGAAGAAGGATTCAAAGGTCTCCATCTCCACCAAACAGAACTCTCTCAACTCCTCCACCTGCTCGGCCTTTCATTCAGTATTCAAGAGTCCTTCGACCAATCAGAATGGCGCAACCACTAAATCCCTTTGTCAATTTCACTGGCAGCAGCCCACTCGCCCTCAATGCACAGAATCCAGTTCCAATTGCAGCATTGAAGAACATTCCATTTTTTACTGGAGAAAATCATACCACTCCTGGTGATCATGTAAAAGACATTGCTAACGTCTGTGCAATCCATGAGATAAATGAAATGGATGTAGCTGTCAAATTGCTGGCATCTTCATTCAAGGGGAAAGCATTGCAATGGTTTAGGAGCCTTACAGCTGGTTCTATCACAAACTGGAATCAGCTGTGTATTGCACTTCATGAGTAGTTTGGAGAAAAGGGAGACAATTTGTCTCTACTAGAACAATTGACAACTATCAAGAGAGCCCCCAACGAGCAGCTGACTGATTTCAACTTCAGATTTCAAAGGTCTTGGGATAGGATTCCAGTGGCAGTCAGGCCAACAGCAGAAGGTGCTTTTCTATACTATCTTAAAGCTTTGAATTCTGATATTTCTATGTTAATTCAATCTATGGGAGGCACAACCTTACCTGCTGCTTATAGCATTGCCATTAGAGCTGAAAACTGTCTTATTCAAGCTGGTAAATTGGCTCCTAGGCCTCCAATGCCATTATATCCAAGTTTAGAGAGCCCAAGTGCTAGTCAAGCACCTGTCTTAGCTCCTATTCCCACTCCTAGAAATCAGAGTTCAAATGAAGCTTCCACTTCATCTCCAAGTGCCCCAAATGAGCTTCAAGAGGTCATGAAGCAATTGCAAAATCTAGGTAATGAGCTGGTCACTCTCAAAAGACAGCAAGCTCAAGGTTTTAGACCTTCATATCAGCCTCAAGCTCAACCTAATAGGCAGCCATATCAGCCTCAAAGGCCACCTAATCCAGCTGCAAATATGAATCAAACAAGGCCTCCTGTCAATAGACCATTCCAGCCCTATAATCCAAATGCCATATCTGCCTCTAGGGCATTAGTACCAGCACAAAACAACATTGCCCAGGAGTATGATTGGTGTTTTCCATGTAATGAGCCTCATAATCAATCCATGTGCTTCAATGGTGCTTTGACTCAAGCTTTAATGGTAACAACTACTGGTGTGGAGGGTGAGAACAGTCAAGAAAACAGCCAACAACAAGAAACATTCAAACAACAATCAGCCCCAAATGACACCACATTGGTAAATTGGCAAGCAGAGGATTTTTGTGGCATGAACCAGGCAGTTTCTCAAGGTGTTGCAGCAAACACAAGGTCAAAAAGGAGAAATTTGGGTGAAGAACAGCCATTAGCCCCAGCCAATCCACAACCTTCCATGGCTCCACAAATGATTGGCAAGCAAAGTCCCGCTTCAAATGCACAAGGACAGCCAAGAACAGCCCCTAGGCCAACTCAAATGCCAGCTGTTGCTGCCCACATACAAGGAGTAAATGTGCAAACCAAGGGGCAGCAGAGAGATCCTTCATCACCATTCAGTATCATTGATCAGATGAAGAAAACAAACGTCAATATATCTATGTGGGAATCCCTATATCCCAGGCCAAAGAGATCTGCTGCAAGCTGCCATGAAGGACTGGCCAGCTTCGAATCAGCAGATGCAAGACAAAGTGCTTACAAATGCTGCCCAATCTGAGGGAAATCATGGAGGACAACAAGGTAAGATGTTGAAACCCCCTCCTTTCTATGTTTCGTTAATCATTGGAAATCAGCTAGTGCACAATTGCATGATAGACTCTGGGGCAAGTAGCTCAGTAATGCCTAAACAGATAGCTGATCAGTTAGGGCTCCAGTATGAAATAACATCTAAGGGAGTAGTGCAGTTGGATGGGACAGCAATAGCAACAGTTGGAGTGATTAGAAATTTGAGTCTTACCTTGCACGCATGTCCAAATGTTGTTGTTTTACAAGATGTGTCAGTCATAGACCTTCCACCACTCTTTGCCCTCTGTTTGTCAAGGGACTTCACTGCCAAGATTGGGGGATATTTGTCCGCTGATTGGTCTCACATGCTATTCAGAACGAGATATGGAACTAAGGCCACAATCAGATCTGAACCTATTGCAAACTTCCATATTGAGCCCTACACTCCAAGTCAGATTAATGTCAATTGCTCAGCATTTGATCAAGAAGATCACCCTAGCACTGATGAAGCTGACACTAAGGTTGGAAGTATCCCAGATTTGACTCTTGATGAATGGGCAAACAAGGTGCATGCTTTTGATCCTTATCAAGGAATAGAAGAATCTGAGCTAGGAGTCTATTGTATACACGAAGAAAGTCAACCTATTCCTAGCATCACCAAGCCAAACCACAAGGATGACAATGAGGTATGGCAGCTGTTTTTTGATGGATCAAGGAGTAGACAAGGTGCAGGAGGTGGAGCCGTGCTTGTTTCACCTCAAGGAGTAAAGTACTATTCAGCTTTTAGATTTCAATTTGCATGCTCCAATAACACTGCTGAATATGAAGCCTTGGTGCAAGGGATGCATTGGGCAATCAAGAAAAAAATAAAGAACTTGCAAGTCTTTGGGGACAGTGAATTGATTGTAAATCAGGTCAAGGGACAGCATGCGGCCAAAAATGATCTACTCAGGTGCTACAAGAACAGGGTGTGGGACCTCATGGAAGATTTTGAGGGTTTCGGCATTAAAGCCATTCCTAGGAAAGAGAATCAAGCTGCTGACAGGCTTGCAGCAGTAGGGGCAGCCTTTGACATTGTAGAAAACATTCAACAAGACAAGGTACAGCCAAACATCCACGTGATTGTCAGGCCTTCGGTGCCGGATAACGATGTCAGTTGGCAAGTATTTGAGAATGACCAGCAAATCATCCATTTCTTGCAAGAAGAAGCTGAGTTCTCAGCTAAGAATCAAGAAAAGTTGGAACAACAATATGGTGACCAAGTGATACAGCTGAGAACTGACAAGCTGCCCAAGGGACTTATCACTTTGGAGTCCATTTTTAACCCCAATGATCAGTTTAGAAAGGAGAAAGCAAACATTCAGGTCAAGAGAGAAGATTCGGTATCCATATTGGTAGAAGAAAACAAGCCATTGCAAATTGGAAAGATGACAACTGAGCAAGAAAGGTGTGAGTTCATACAGCTATGTCAAGAATTCCCTGACGTGTTTGCTTGGAGCTATGAAGACTTGAAAGGTTTCAATCCCAACTTAGCTCAGCATACCATCGAATTGGATCCAAATACTAAGCCTGTCAGGCAGAAACAGAGACCAGTCAATCCACACATGGAGCCTCTCATGAGGAAAGAATTGGACAAGCTGATTGAGTCAAGAATCATATTCCCAATCAAGCATTCTAGTTGGGTTGCCAACTTAGTTCCAGTCAGGAAGAAGAGTGGAGAGATCAGGCTGTGTGTTGACTTCAGAGATTTGAATAGAGCCTCTCTCAAGGACCATTATCCACTCCCTTCCATGGAGCAAATATTGCAGGTCGTAGCTGGTTCAGAAAGGTTTTCACTACTTGATGGTTACTCAGGCTTCAATCAGATTATGGTGAAGGAGGAAGACCAGTTCAAGACAGCCTTCACAACCAAATGGGGCACATATGCTTACAAGAAGATGCCATTTGGACTGTCGAACGCCGGAGCAACATTCCAGCGAGCTATGGATATGGCATTCAAAGGCTTGATCAACAAGATAGTGCTGATATACCTAGATGATATTACTGTCTTCTCAAAGAATGCAGCAGACCATTTCTTTCACCTCAGGCAAGTGTTTCAGAGGTGTAGAAAGTTCGGAGTGTCTTTGAATCCTAAGAAGTGCATCTTTCTTGCACATGAAGGGAAGCTCCTTGGCCATATTGTCTCCAAGGAAGGATTAGCAATTGATCCAGAGAGGGTTGAAGCCATAAGAGCACTACCATTGCCAAGCCACAAGAAAGCCCTTCAGAGTTTCCTGGGAAGGATAAACTTTGTTCGGAGGTTTGTCCCAGATTTTGCAGCCCTTGTCAAGCCCATCACCAAAATGTTAAGGAAAAGCATGGCTTTCAAGTGGACGGCAGAAGGCAAGGAGAGTTTTGAAGCAATCAAAGAAGCCATCTCCCAAGCACCCACTCTCATCAACCCAGACTTTTCCAAGGATTTCATCCTCTATGCATTTGGAGGTGATGACACTATTTCTGCCATTCTGGTACAGCAGAACAAAGATAATGATGAACAGCCGATTGCCTTCTTCAGCCAGAGCCTAGATGACTGCGAAGTGAGGTACTCTTTTATTGAAAAGCATGTGCTTGCAGTAATCAGAAGCTTGAAGAAATTCAAGCATTTAGTCTCAAACAACAAGGTCCAGTTGCTAGTCTCACATGCTGGGGTTAAGGACTTCCTCCTCAACAAGGATTTGAATGAGAAAAGGGCAGGATGGATCACCCGTGTCATGGAGTATGACATTGAGATCAAGATCACCAAGCTGGTAAGAGGCAAAGGTTTGTGTGAGCAGCTCGCTTCCAAACAACCAGACAACCCAGAAGATGAAGAAGACGTTGTCCTGCTATTACAAGATGATCAAAAACAGGAAAATGATGATGTGTCCACTCCCTGTTGGACTCAGAATATGATACATTTCCTACAGACGGGCATGTGCCCTCCAGAAATGAGCAAAGCAAAAAGAAGGTACTTCAGATTACAAGCAGTTCCATATGTGCTTGTTGATGGTGTTTTGTTTAAAAAAGACATCAACGGTGTTCTATTAAGATGCATTGGGACAGGTCAGGTTGAGAGGATCTTACACGAGTTCCATGACGGGGAGGCAGGAGGCCATTTCACCCCACGAGTAACAGCTCTCAAAATCATGAAAGCTGGTTACTATTGGCCTACTGTATTCAATGATTGCTACTCATGGGTTAAGAAATGCAAGAAATGTGCATTCTTCACAGGGAAAGGAAGGTTAGCAGCACTGCCCCTTCGTCCAATTTCAGTAGATCATCCATTCATGCAATGGGGATTGGACTTCATTGGAGTCATCAATCCCAATTCGAGTCAAGGCCACAAGTGGATTCTTACAGCGACAGACTATTTCACCAAGTGGACCGAAGCAGTAGCGCTCAAAGAGGCAAGTGAGTCTAACATACTAGACTTTTATGAAGGAATAGCAACCAGGTTCGGTGTGCCGGCCACCATCATATCAGATAATGCATTAGCATTCATAGGTTCAAAAATTACAGAATGGGCTGTCAAGAATGGAATCTATTTGAGCACCTCTTCAAATTATTACCCGCAGGGTAATGGACAGGCAGAGTCCACAAACAAGAATTTGCTAAAAATCATCAGAAGGACTCTGGATGAAAATCAAAGAACATGGCATACAAGGCTAAAATCAGCATTATGGGCTGACAGGATAACACCAAAGAGGTCTACAGGTAATTCTCCCTACAAGTTGGTCTATGGGAAGGAGGCAGTATTGCCTATATCATTAGAATTGCCAGCCTTGGAGCTCATGAAGCAGTTTGAGTTATCTGAGTTCGAACCAATGGAGGTCAGGTATGCAGAATTGATGGAATTAGAAGAAATCAGAGAACATGCAGTTCAGACGATTGAAAAGGATCAGGCCTTAGTAAAAAGATGGTTTGATAAGAGAGCAAGAGCAAGGACCTTCCAGGAAGGGGACCTAGTTCTGAAATGGGATGCAGATCGGGAAAAACCAGGAAGGCATTCCAAGTTTGATGCCATCTGGAGTGGTCCCTACATGGTCACGGGATGCAAAAATAGTAATGCCTTCCAATTGTCTGCATTGGATGGAGAGGAACTTCCGATTCCGGTTAACGGAATCTATCTTAAACATTGCTACTAAAAAAAGAAAAGGTTTGCCCTTGTAAATATTAGTTTAGATTTTTTTTAATTCCTCTAAGTGCGTATGCACATTGTCCTGTGGTAGTTAGGTTTCTATTTCCCTAAGTGCTTTGGCACAGGTTTTGCTGCTCTCAGGTTGTTTTCTACAGTTCAGAGTGTTGCTGGAGAAGAAGTTGCAGTATCAGGCTCGTTTCAGGTTATTGCTTATAACTCCATGCCCAATGGATCGCTAAAAGGCCACTGATCTTCTACCTAGCAGGCAGGTGACCCCGCTGAGTCGTCAAAACTGTTGTCAAAATTTCACCCCCCCAGGGTAAATTTCGATAACATGCATCAGAGTTTTGCAGTTCCAGGCAAGTAGATTGAAACAGGAAAAATCACGAAAAATGGCTAAGTCCTAGTCCTAGGAGCAGTCGGGACATTTGGGACATCTAGGCGCGGATCGGCCGAAAAGCCTCCAGGCGGCCCGTGAAGCAAAGGGACATCTGGGCCACAGGTACGCGCGGGACGCGAAATGCCCGAATCGGCCGAAAGAAGGAAAAATTTGCCCAAGTCTTCATCCGGGACAAACGGGACACAAGTACGCGAAGTACGCGAACCGGCCGGATCGGCTGAAATGAGAACAAACAGTCCGGAGGCAAAAGGGACATCTGGGCCAGAAGTACGCGAATCGGCCGGATCGGGCGAACCGGAAGAATTTGTCCCATGAAGCACTGGGACATTTGGGACAAATAGGATGAACCTACCAGTTCAGCCGAAACAGAGAAAGTTTGTACTGGGACATCTGGGCCGCAGGGACGCGAGGGACGCGGATAGCCGAAAAAGTTGAGAGCCAATCAGATTGCGCCACGTGTCATCGGCAAATGAGGGACGAGGAAGCCCATTTCAGGTGGATCAGAAGGTTTTTGTCCCAAGCAGCACTGGGACATCCGGGACAAATGGACGCGGTGGACGCGAAGGAGCCGAAAGGGCCGAGAACCAACCAAATCATGACACGTGTCACAAAGGAAATGGTCAAAAAGTCAAAGGGCGAGTTTTGAAGGGTCAGCCCGAACCAATGGGATAGTGCCACGTGTCCCAGCTAGGGCCCACAAGGAAATTTCAAAAGAGAGCCCGCCGAGAGGTGGAGGAGAGAGAGTTGCTCAGCGAATCAGAACCTGCCACGTGTCATCCAGGTGGCAGAGCGCGGGAAGAAATTTAAAAATCCGTTTTCACCTGTTTTGTGCCCTAAATCTTCAGATCGACATATCTTTCGATCCAGAGCTCGGATTTGCACGTTCTTTATATCAACGGAAAGCTTGTGAGATTCTCTACACGATTCCTGGGGTCAATCTTGCATTTTGGTTCAGTTTGGAGAGAGAAAATCAAGAAACACCTCTGGCGTGAAATAACAAGCAGAAGTAATGCTTCAACAAACAACTTTAATGCAGCAGACAGTTCGCCGCTTCTGTTAGACAGCCCGCCGTTTTGCCAGGATCCGCCGCTTCTGTCATAATGAGATGAACTGAATGCAACCTGGAGGTGGTTGGAGTAGATTTGGCTTCCCCCTCTCTCTTTCCTCTCTCATTCTTTCTATATATTGTAAAGAGGAGCTTCTTTTCAAAGGTCGAACATTTTCTGTTTTGCTCCTCCCTTCTTCTCCTATCAGGTGAATTTGTGGAGTTCGAACCTCTCATTTGAAACTGTAATACGACTCTACCTCTTGGCATTCTGCAGTGTATTGTATCAATCTTTGGAGCAAGTAATACATGTCTGTGGATGATTCTCAACCCTCTCTATGTTCATCTTGCATCCTCCTGGTCTTTCACTACAAGTTTTGTTATCTGTGCATGATCTTATATCACATTTGAATGGTCTGTGTTTACTGGCAAGATAGGTGTTCTTCATTCCTCGGTGCATCACCTCTATTAGTTTAGATTTATTTTTATGCATCTTCTTACCCTGTCTCCTTGGTAGATTAGATTAGGTTTTGAGAAAACCCTCTGCATATTTCGTGTGCATCTGAACAGAGGAATAGGAACCAGCCTTCTCTGGAGAATTATTTCTCATTTTTCAAGTCCCACACTTAGAGAAAGGATTCAATGTTATGCAATCACACTGGATGCCAAAGTGATCAACCTAGAAACCTGATATGCATCCAGGGGTGCTGTGATTTTGCATCAACAGTATGTTGAGGTAGATGTAGGAATGATTGGTGCAATTGTAGGGATAAGTGTTAATGGGATTGTAAATGGAGGAACAATGTATAAATAAGTGGATGTGATCATTGATGAAGAAGGTGAAGTTATTGATGAGATAGGATCTTGATTACTGGTATGGATAGTGTTGGGCACTTATGGGATGTATAAAAAGTGGTGACTTGAGTTATTAGTGTGTGGTTGGGAAATGGTTGTCTTAAGATGTCAAGTGGTTAGTTGGGTGATGTATTAGGATTGTCCACTTGAAGATTACCTTGATCAATAAGTCTTTAGACTAGGTATTTAAAGGTTTGACACCTCTTTATGGCATGTCCTTAGACTTGGTGGTATTTATAATAATGGTCATCATGATACCACTTGGGTGTCAGTATATATTCATTAAATGGTCATATTAGATTAAGTGTGATGAGATTAACTTCCATCAACTTGTCAAATATTAAACTATATGATTATCCAAGGGGAGTATAGTTTGGCATAGGTCTAGAGGCTCGTTGTTGAGCCCACATGTTATATGTGGGTGTAGAAGAAGACTTGACAACCATAGTATTGGCCATGCTCTTAGATTTATCATTGTGCATGGATGGTTTGATGAACTCAACTTTGGGTTTGTTCGATTTAAGTTTAATTTTCCTTCCTCAAGGGCACGAGTTTCGAGTTTACGAGCCATGGTACAGGATTCTTCAAATGTTTGGAAAGATTGTATTTGAAATGTAGAAGAAATATGCTTTACAAAATAACATGAGAAGATTTTGATGAGTTTGGTTTGCGGAAGAGTAAATGATAGTTGGTTTATGATGCCATGTCATCATGCAAAAAAATATGTAATAGATTTTTCCTCAAACTGTCTAATGGAGTACAAGTCATTGATTCTGATTTTGCACGTAATATTAATCGAAAAGTGTTCTAGAAACAATTACACAAGTTGGGTGAAGGAGAA
This sequence comes from Taxus chinensis, assembly GCA_019776745.2. NCBI lineage: Eukaryota > Viridiplantae > Streptophyta > Pinopsida > Cupressales > Taxaceae > Taxus > Taxus chinensis. The sequence goes on from CM034146.1 coordinate 938,555,635, forward strand.
TAGGGAATATTGAGGAATCCTGTTGTACCAATCCAGCATTGGGCCAGCTCAAGGACATAGGGAAGGTGCAAAGAATAAGTTCCTGATCATGTGTGATAAGGTAACATACGTGTTTAAATGCATGTAGATGTTGTTAGGGATCTTCCTGTAGACACCGACATCATTTCATAATAACCTTGGTCCCTTAGCGCAACCCTATAATCACTTCCTCATCCTCAACACCTTATCACCTACCTCCTACACCCCACACATTTTAATTTAATTACTTTAATTAAATTAATGCCATTTATCTCCATACATATTAATTTAATTAATTTAATTAAATTAATGACCTTTTACCCACACACATATTAATTTAATTATTTACATTAAATCTATTCACTACCCTCACACATCTATTTAATATATTTTCCTTTATTAAATGCACCTCACCTAACCACCCCCATCATTTGACCCATTAATCTAAACCCTAAACCAATGGCCTAAATAAAACCTAACACTATACCCATCCCCTCACCTCACATTTAAAAGCCTCCTAAGGTTAGTTTTTGCCCCAGAAAAAAAGAAGAGACCCTTATCAAATGGCGGAACAACTTCCTAAGCAGATTTTGAACAACCTGAGATATCTCACCCAAACCGATGTTGGTTCACCCTAAACTGACACCGGTTATACTTGGATGGACCAAACTACCTATTTAGACCCATCTATAGCTTTGTAATATAGGTTGTTGATTTTTTGTTATTGTTTGAAATACTTACGATCTCAAATTCGATCTCCTGAGATGCGACAACAGAACTAAGATTGATCTGGTGAGCAACAAAGGAAACCAAATACACTGGCACAACAGTGAGGCTTTCTTCCTAGCATCCTCTAGCACAACCACTTCTTCATTACACTCCATACATGTACCTCACAGAAGAGTAAGTATCCTCCTTCCATCTATTTCATTTTCTTATCATAAGCTGTAGTCTTTGTGGTAAAAGGAGCCTAGTCTTTTACCCTCTGTCCATTCCTTCTCTCCAGTTGTAGCCACCTTCCATACCCACTCATCCTAATACTTGGCCCAATTTCCCATTTTGACCTCCTCAATAATCTCATACTTTCGTAACATATTTACACCCCCTCTGTGATCAATCCCTACCTTCCACCAACTCCACTTTTGCACCAAAAATCCCAAAAACTCAGACTGTGTGACTCCACCAGTTCCCGACCTGACTGCCATCACTTCTCTCTAACCATTTCCGGTTATAGTAAAACCATCATCGGTTCCATAAAACCGTGGTCGGTCTTTGTGTCACCTAGTTTTTTCTAAAATAACCACCTGTTTCTGACATATACCTACCTGAACACCTATTTGAGCTTCAGATTTATATCTAACCTAGTCTGTTAGCTCAGATTCACTTATAACCAACCTACTTGAGTTTTGAATCTCCTTCTAGCCTAGCCTGTTAGATTAGATATGGCCTATTGCATTTTTATGAGATGCCTAAATCATATGAAACTATAGTAGGATAATATTTACTTTGTTTCAGTATTGAATTATTTTAAACAGTGGACTGACAGCCATCTAGGAAGTATCACACTTCCAGGATCTAGCACATGCTAGGCAGTCCATTACATATATCGTTTAACTCTCTTTGGTGGTCTTGTTTTGATTCTTATACAAGTAGTTCCTCCTAGCCAAAAGGAAGGTCTCACAATCACTTTGATTCAGGATTAAGATACGCGCGCATACAACCTTCAACCATCTCAAACCAGGTATTCCTCTTACGACCTTTACCTTATGTGTTTCATCAAGTACTTCTCAGAAAACTAAGAAATCAGGTGAAACATTTTGGCACACCCGGTGGGACCCATTCGGGGTTCCTTGCATATTTCTTCATTTTTAGGTGAAAATTTTGTGGGTGTTTGTTTCCCTTCTAATAGCATTCACATTAATACCTTCTCCTTGGTAACATTCTCTTCTTTCTATTTGCTCCGAAAGACACATTCCTTTTGGTATATTTAAAAAAAACCTTCTTAGTCTTGCTTTCTGCATTTTAGTGAAAGAGCATCCCTCTTCCTGTTCATCTATTACTATCATCAAATATCATACTTTCGATTTGGGTTTAAAACAAGTGCACTGAATTCTGATTTAACTCATTAGCTCACATTAATTGAGGGAAACCTGTACGCTGGAAGTCATGACCAACTGATGGTTGACAAATGAATCATAGAAAAGCACTTCTATCCTCTTCTCTTTATTTGAGTCTTACCAAACCAAACAAAAATTCAAAATACATACATTCTTAAACAACATCCTACCTGGAAGAAGCTATAGGTGATCACACGATCATGATATAGTGGGCACCCAGCTCACTACTCTATCGAGTCAAACTTTAGAGTGAAGCCCGCCCCCGCCATAACATTCCTGAAACCTCACCCTTTAGAATTATTTCTTCGTAGGAAGCCTTCCTCACTAAGAAATTCTATTTTTCTGTTCATAATAGTCAGTCGATATAAATAGCATAACCTGAACAAACGTAATAGAATAGGCACTCTAGGAATGTTCTTTCTTAGTGTTCTGCTTGATTTGAATTTTTGAGGTGAGAGCTTTCGATCATAATTTTTGTCTTTCCTTGCACACTCCCAATCATAGTTGGTGTATTCTGACTTCGTCTTAGTGTGCCTGGACCACATCTACATCATTCTCAGACTTCTGGGTTTGATTCAAACACCAAATTTTTAAATCATAACCATTTTTCTTATTCTCTGTTTTAATTTCATAGTAATTGGCTATGGTTATCTTTAACCGGAATCGATTTAACCCAACCAGCACCGGTCTGAAGTCTTCCTGGATACCTATCCAAAAGACACCTATTTCACTTTCTAAGCTGTAAAAGGCTCCTATCATCTTCCATATTTTCATTAATTCAATCACAGTCACCTTACACCTCATCCTGTGTGAAAATTTTCAGTCTGGGACCATCATTTAAGAGACTGTTAGTTTTTCATAGTAACCGGCACCGGTTAAACCTAACCGGTATTGATTTACCCGAACCAGCGTCGGTCACCCTATGTTATTTTACAGTTCACCAGCTGACCTAATTCACTTACCGTTGACTATTTTCCTAGTTTTGTTGTGTTCTGTGCCATTAAGACATAACACAGTCTTGCCAAAATCAGATCCTATCCACATGGTGCTAACCCATAGTCAGGAAAGTGCCCTTGTATTTCACACTAGTCCACTACCACTCCCACCTAGCCCTTCATCACCTAGTCCTTCACCATATTCCATCTCATCATCCATGGATCCCAATCAACCCATCACCATTCCTACAGGTGACACAGAGTTTGCATGACTCCTGGATCAGAATCCCGCTACTTTGAGCCACTACCTCACTCATGCCTCCACTCAAGATGCCTTGGGACAATTGATCTATGGCATGCTTGTATCCTTATCTCCATCCCTAATGATCGCTTCTACCTTAGCTCCACCTCCTACCATAGTGACCTCACCCATTTTATCCCCAGTTGTGTCACAGCTAAGTCCCACACCAGATTTGACCGCCGCATCCGCCACCTCTATTGCACCTGCAGTCTCCACCATACCTTTATCCACCACCCAAAACATAGCATCATCCATACCTATTGTCTCATATATACCATTCGCAATGCTACCACCCTTTGCATCAGTAACCTCTACCCCATTTCAAAACATTTTCCTTTATATTCCCAAATCTTTACCTCCCATCTCTACCAGGGTCACTACGAGTGTCCCACCCTCACATACCTACTACCAGCCACCTCTTGTTTCATCATTCATTCAGTCTGGGTATATACCCTCTATGTTTGTCTCTCAATTCCCACCTCCTTATTTGACACCACCATATTCTGGCATGTCGTATTCTTTATATGTCCTACAACAACCTCCTTTCGCTCCCGGGGGTACCCAATCTTCACAACCTAATGATGACTTTATCAAGTTAATGATGGATAAGATGAAGACATTAGAAGCATCTATTTTTGGCTCCTGCAATTCTCTCACCTATGACAAGATTCGTAATGAGCCTATTCACCCATCCATTCCCATTCACCCATATCCCGTACACTGGGAGATGCCTAAATTTAACTGCTTTAATAGTAAGGAAGACCCGTAGCAATATTTGTGATCTTTCAAACATGGGTGTTACTTAATTGCCCATGATGATGCTTTTCTTTTATGAACCTTTCCCATGTCCCTAACTGGTCTATCATTGGACTGGTATAGTTGATTACTTAGACATTCCATCTTCTCATTCAACCAAATAGCCCAAGCCTTCTTGGATCATTTTTTGATTAACGTTGTCAAGAAGGTTACCATGACCGATCTTTATTCCACGCGTCAATATGACAATGAATCTATCATAGATTTTTTCACTTGTTAGCGTAGCCTAATCAACCAACTCACTTTCTAATTACCGCAAACTGAACTCATAGAGCTCTTCACACAATCCTGTGCTAGACATATCTCACTTACGTTACAGGTGCAAAACTTTCGCAAATTCGATGAGGCTTTCACCATGGTATGTAAGCTTGAAATTCATGCCATCAAAGAGAAGAAGATATAATTACGAAAAAAGAACTCGTTTAAATCACATGATACTTCCTCTTCCTAAAAACCTCGGACAAGTTATTCCAAAGCTAAGGGAACTACCAACGCAATAGTACTTAAGGTTGGCCCTTCTCATCCATCCAATCCTGCTAAACCTTCATCCAATCTGTCACCTATCCAAGCCTTCCAATTCAAATGAGAACAAAATAAATACACCTCAATTAGGGAACCATATTCATCTGTTTTAGAAAATCTTATTAAAGCTAATGCCATCACCCTTCCTCCTATCAAACCACATGCTGGTTTTGATCCATCTTTCCCCATACCAGGTTGGTACAAGGAAAATTAATACTGTAACTATCACCATGTAAATGGTCACAATGACAGCAATTGTACCACCTTTAAAAACATTGCTCAAGGAATGCTTGAGAGAGGCAAGTTAGTCTTGGATAACCCTAATGCACCTACCAATCAAGACCTTCATATTTTCAAGAAACCATTCCCTAACCATTCCCCATCTAATGATCAAACTGGTGATTCCTCACACAAAGAAAGTAATACATGTGAGGTACATGTTATCTTTACTGATTTACCACCTATTTCCCAAATATATCCTATTCCCTCTATCGAGGAAATTCTAGCCCAAAATCTTCTACTCACACAGAAACCTACTTTATCCATTCCTCTACCCATAGAGGAAAGCCCTTCACCTCCCCGTACACCTGCAGAGGAGTCTCTCATTAGCACTGATATCATTTCCCCTTTATCTTCCCTACCCAGTGAACCACTACCAATTGTACCTCCTTCACCCATAGAGGAGTACCCATCACCTTCTCCATCTATTCAGGATCCAATAGATTTTCCGTTACCACTCGGTGACCATTCTTCATCAGCTACCCAAGATCCTACAGACCTGCTTTTGGCTCTCTCACCTATAGAGGCCAAAGCCAGTGAATTCCCTATTTCTTAGAAACATTTTATGGGAATACCCACTCGCTCCACATCTACCTCATCTACCACAATTCCGCTCTCACATTTAGCCAATCGTCTGGATTATGTCGATAGGTCTGTATTTTGGGGGTGTCTCTTACTCCCGGTCTCGACCCAAATGCTATCATATTCCACTGAAACTTCTACCATTTATCCAAAGGAGTTTCAAAAACCCAAACTACACATGAACATAACTCTCGATACATCTTCTATTGCATCATCCTCATCTATACCTACCTCTCTACCTACTAAACGACGTGTTCCAACACCATCTCTTGTATCTAAACCCACTAGTGTTCTAGGAGTCACACCCACATCAAACCTTGCACATCCTCCTATTAGGATACACTTGACCACATATTCCCATATACCTATTGAACCAATCCCTCAACCTAAATGAAAAACCCAACCTTCTAATCTGCACTGACCTCACCAACTACACCTTTATCACCTTCACCCTTACCATCCATCTTGGGACCTCACCCCTCTACCTTAACAAAATATACCCTCTCCAAGGGTAAACCTAAAATTCCCTTGACCCCTTTACCACAGCCTTAGCTCTACCTAGGTGAACCTTACATCCTTCATAACCATCTATAACTTCTTTACCTCCTTCACTACCCATGACATTTTCTTCCACCTCACTTGTACCTCCCTCTCGACCTCGACAAACACCTACCACTACACCTCAGTTGTCCCCTTGGGTCACTTGCCCTCTCCCACCATCTACCTTACCATCTACATCGTGTGCTCCCCCTACACCTCTACATAAGAAAAAACACCAAAAAAAAAAAAAAACCATTAATTTCCAAAGAGGTGGTTAAACCCACCCCTCTTTCTGTTGTTGCATCTACACCAAAGAAAGTACAACCCAAATCCAAGATTGCATCACCTTGAATACCACCACAACTACCCAATCTTCCAACCAAACCTACTTTCAATTTGCATTGTGATTCATAGGTAGGATCATACGCCACCATCTTGGCTAACCTCTTGGAAATCTCTATTATCATCCTCCCTCCTCTTAGACCTTATGACCCTCTTAAACCTAAGCCGGAAGGGTTTGATGATACTAAAATTTGTTCTTACCATCGTGTGTTAGGACATGATGTTGAGAGATATAAGGGTCTAAAGGCTTCCCTCATTCAATTATGTCCTTCTAACCCCAATTTTGATGATGATGACCTCCTAGATGATGAACCTATTTCACCCTCACCACCTTCTTCACATCTTCCTCCTATACCTATACCAAAACCTCCATCTTCACCGCCACAAACTTCCTTTCCAACTATGAAATTTGAAATTAAAATGGTTCACATCAAAGAACTTGCCACACCTCCACCCAAATGTCATTGCGCCCAACTCACCTCACAAGGATTTTCTCCTCTAGTAGGTTTTTTCCTGTCATTTCGTTATACCACTCACCCTACACCTTCTCCATTTTCCAACTCCCCTCAAATCAACATGGTACATGTCACTACACATGTGCAAAGGGGCAAAGAAAAGGAAGCTGACCCACCAACCACTCCTACACCCAACATACCATCTGCACCCATACCTAAAATAACTATCTGTTGCCCTGCATACCCCATTTCTAATGGCATAACACATCACACCATGCTCAAACAAATACACCAATATCCCCTCAAAATTTCCTTATACGATCTCATCCAAACCTCGGAGTCACATTGTAACATCCTCATTTTATACTTTAGAACAAGTGATTTTTTATTTTTTTTTTGATAATTGCATCCTGGTTCTAAATACATAATTTAGAACTCACAAATCAAATAACCATTCATATAACAGACAACCATATGCAGCTGTAATGACTCGGATTACTTCCAATCTATTCATTCCATGACTCGGTAATCTACCGATCTATTCATGAGTAAAAAGAGTTGGTGTTTTTAGATAACACTTTACTCTTGCGGTTCTCTTCCCTACTCTGGGATTCAGAATGCTCTGTCCAAGGAACCTAACTGAATAATCGTTACTATTATTCATCGGCATCTCATCCCTTAGACTAGGTGAATTAGGACAACGCAATCAGCAGCTTGCGATACTTTGGCCAAAGATTTGAAACATACTGTTTATGTCTTGTATTCCTTAACGACATACTCGTCAATCTAGAATACGTCCTTCACCCCATTCATATGTTATATAGAATGTCCTACACTGACTACTGTCAGTCCTTCCTTTCACAACTGAATCACCCGGAGGCAGATTAACAAGGTGATAATGTTATATGGACGCCCACGAGGATTAGGGATATGGTGACATACTGGTTCAACCTTGCAGTTCAACCAGTGTGTCATGATACCCCGAATCTCCTAGGCAGCCTTATAATATGACCACGTTCTTAATCGGACCCTGGGTAACTCGTGCGAAATCAAGTGTAAATCTTAGCGATCAATGCAAAGGGTGTCACCATAAGTCATCTGCATTGTTGTAACTTCAAGACGATCCTAATCTTCTCAGAGGTACAACCCTGCAGTTGACTTGTGTCATCAACCTTTAAATCCGCCTCGAAAAGATCTACTTAATAACATGCGTTATGCACTTGAGTTTAAATTACTTTAAAGACTTTTCCCCTAAGGTTAGCCTTTCCTGTTCCCTGGATTCTTCGTCTTAAGACGACCCTCCTCTATAAAACCCATTACATGGTAGAGGTATTAAGGTCAATTTCTCATCAAGGAGTCATTAGAATACACCTGATTCTAAAACAACAGAGTTGGACAATATCTCATAACCTTTACTTGAGATTTCCATCTGAACTCCATTTGATTGTATATCAGTTCTCTTAACTGAATTTATATCATACTTATTAGTATAAAGATATAAATGATTAAGAATCCAATTTAATATTGTCCTGTCATACTTAGGACTAGGGATTAGTAATTTAATCCAGCTTGTTTAGTGTTCTGCTTAGGTTCATTTTTAACCTATCTTCTAGAAAGACAATTATTTAAATTCAATATTGCTTTTGCTAGAACAAATTAGAACTACTAAACACTCATAAGAATTCAATCTCATTTCCTTATAAGATTTAATTGTCAATCACAAAAGCATCCATATTACACAAAGATAACGTTACCACTCTGGTATATAAACCGAACAAGGTCAACTATCAGAAATAGAATACAACACATAAGTATCAAACACTTATTTCCATTCCTTTCAAAACTATACAATTACATTTTATGCAAACATCATACTTGATACAATGCTCAACGGAAAAGAAACATCTTTTCACATATAGTACATTTATAAAATCAAGCTGTAATTCATTATAAATCAATTAAACAATCTGATCAGCCTGTCAGATCTGCATTGCTTTTACCTCTTACGGCAACCATCTGCAAAAATAGTCAACATGAGTCAGTTCAATGAATTGAGCATGATAAGCACTAACTTTTAAAACAATTGCAATCCATCAATTGTTTTCATTAAACACCATGTTTAAATGAGATCAGATATCCACATAAGTAAACATATTCAGACTATGCCTTTGTAATACAAAATGATTACAAATATGTAACTCTATCATTGTTACAAAATAGTCTTAATCGCTTTCTAATATTTCATCAAATATTAAGAATCAAGGAACGAATGTACACAAACAATCATTGAATCCAAAATCACAACATTGGACATATCGTTTCATTCATCCAAAAAGGGAAAATATCATAACAATTCGGGATTCCACCAATATGTTACAAAACAATTCCCACTGTTAGACAGATATCATCAAATAAGCAAAAGAAGAGAAAGAACCAAATCATTCACACTTCCTTTCACATAATTTCATTACTGTAATGTCTTCACACATGAATTGTATTCATCCAGTATGTATAAGATTAAGCCCGTCAAACTATAAGAAGAATTACTGTCATAATAAAAATCGAACAAAACAAGGATTTTCAACCCAAGTTTGAAATCAAAGAACCTCTAGAATTGCAGTCAACAATGGACAACATTGCATTAGGCAATTGAATGTTTCCCTAAGATTATGCCAAGATAATCACTCAAAACTTCCGAACATGCTCAGTCACAATCAGACAGGAGTAAACAGAGAGTAATATAACCAATCTATTCTTACCTTGGCGCATGCAAGTCTAAAGTGTGGTATTCGCGACTCACCCCAACAGGGACAAAACACGAAATAATTAACCATACTCAAGGAACTCAACAGTGACAAATGACAGTGTCCAAGTAGCAGGTTCATTAAGAGACAGAAATACAAGTTACCTTCCAAGAACTCAAATGATTCCAACAGTAGTAACAAGTCAAACAATTACATATGATTCCATCTGAGCTCATCAACGAAGCATAATAAAAATCAGGCAAACAAATTTAATTACTAATTTCAAACAAAGAATCCAACTGAACTCTTGCCAATGCGACACAATGGTGTTCTTACGAATAACAGAGATCAAAATACAAATTATTCCCTTAAGTTGCTGGAACAACGATTTCCAAAATTCATCTATATTCAATCATGAAAAGTGACTTAAACATATAAATCATTCAATCGACTCCACTAAGTCATTCAAATAAAAATGAATATAACTCTGTATTTATATTGCATACTGATACGGGTTAATATCCATGACCTAACTCATAAGGCCGATATACAAGATGTCAAACTATTCAGAGAAATCCGTCAAGGCCAAATAGACATCACGAGTTCAATCTCAGGCTTATACAGAAGCCAAAAGAAACAAGATACCCTCTACAGGGTCAAACAACAGATTAAACCCAACAGTCCCAATTTGAAGCGATCACACTGGTTGTTTATCAAGAATCAAACCAAGTCTATACAACGGTATTCAAGATAATAAAGAAGAATAATTAATGATTCATCTACTCCAGTAATGATAAACATAAAAGAAACAGGCTTCAATAATTACTGTTTTCGTAAAGAAAATACCAACTGAACTCTTCTTCAACATTTTGAACAAGTTACACAGAAGGAAACGAAACAATACAACTGGGGAATCTATACCCAAAAATTACTGTAGTTAACAGAGGTCGAAAGACCTGTTACTTCTCCAAGATTTCAAACAAATCCTTGTCCAATATTCAAATATATATAATCGTATAACTTCCACAGTAATCCATTTATACAAGTCATTCAAGGGACTCTTACAGAGTCGTTCCAATATATAATATACATACATCCATAATGCATACTGTACACGGTTAAATCTCGTTACCCCTATGAAAAGGAAAAACAATTCCAAAAGAGTTGCAAAAAGATACTGTCACATCGAAAGATGTTATTCACAAACAACCTTCAAGACAAACAAAACCCAACCAGTTATCAATAACTGCCATCAACAAAACCCACGACAGAGCTTACAAAAAACGGGATTTCCAAACACTAAAAACAATCAAACAGGTACACCACGTATCCTTCCCGACTGTTTTCCCCACAAAAATTGACGATCAAAAATCGACAACAAACAAAAACAATGGCCTATACCCATTACAAGACAATCTATGGGCTCACGCTGAACAGGCCGAATTCATGACATTCACATATATTTCATATGGTTAAAATTTAAGCCCAAAATGCAAACACAAAGAAATATGCCACACGTTCGAATTTAATAAACACCCAACAAAGGATAAATGAAGATTCGAACCAGAAGAGAAACAGTACCAAGAAAAATCACACCAGACATCCATAGATAAACAACTAATTTCTTAAATCATTAGAACAGAGTTGTTTCTAATGAAATCATTTGAAAGACAGCAAGATATTTTAAAGGTTTAGGGCATAACATGCCTGGATTTTTGATCAAATTTTTCCGAAGCAGACCACTGGAAGAGCTCAGACTTCTTTTTCCTTTTCAAGTTAGAGCGACCAACAAAATTTTTGCTATCTCCATCACATATATATCCTCCATGACAGAGAAAAGAGCTTGAGAAGTTCATACTTGCCATGCAACACTAAGAAGACTGGTGCAAAGAACAGTGAACAGGCAGGGCAGAGAGAAAATCCGAAAAATCGCGACAAGCCAAACAAACCCACAAACTTCCCATTTGCATGCCTTCTCGCGAGTTTCCGAGCTCGACTACCGACAAATATTGAATGCAATTAAACCAACTTTACCGCTAAGACTCCACTTCCCACCGACCGCCAGAATTGGCGACAGTCCAATGAAAATTCAAGTCCATTTCCAAACTTAGCGGACCTGCCACGTCGGCTTAGGTTAGCTGTTGCTTAAAACCTCTCCACCATGACCTGGTCCTCATCCTTTTATCCCATGCATTAAATGTCATAGAAAACGCCCCGACCCATGGTTCGCAACCCCTTCCATAGGCCCCTTTTCATTCTTGCTCATTAGTTAGGTAGTTAGTATCTTAGGTGTTAGAATTTAGGGCGGGTAATACTCCATTCTAAACCATATTACACATAGATACTAACTTAGGACATTAACACATAGCCTAGGTCTAGGTTAGATTAACACTAATCTAACCCCTAGGTTAGGTTTAGTCTTAGGTTACTAATCATTTAATAATTCCAGTTAGGTCTCGCATTCTGTACACTTCAGAAAAAGACCTCTCATACATACCTTCTTGAACAGGGTTAGCTCTTGTTCTTTTGCACTAGCAGAGGAATCGTATGTACACCGAATCGTGTATTATTACCTGGTCCACGATCGAGACCTCCAGATATACTTCCATATCGGGAACCAATTATTTCACTTGATCAGCCTGAGTCATACTCCTGACATAGCTTATTCAAATACTCTAGACCTTGCAACCTGGTCATTCAAGGTCTATGATTTTAATTCATCATGAACAAACTTAACGCAAAGCATTACTTGGATCAATTCCACTGATCCAAGACTAGATCTTATAGATGGATAACTCTATAATTTATTCCGAGATTAGATTAATACTCAGATACAAAATGAAATAGATAAAAAGAGTCTAACCAGATTCTGACCTCAGTCAAGATCTGCAAAAATCTGCAAAGAAATTACAGTTACATATCAAAAGCATGATTCTAAAATCGAGGGGAAAGGAAACAATCCTATCATACAAGAAATCACATAACAACACTGTGTAATGGGACCAGGATAGAAATAAGTAACAACAGTTCAGGGTGGTTACAAACAACATCATTTTCAAGCTTCTTATGGAGGGGGGGCCGGCAGCAATACTATTGAGGGGGTTGTACCTAAGGACCCCCAAACCTGTAGCATCAGTGCCAATCAAGTATCACCACCTGCATCATGTCACTTAGATCTTACCAAATTTCTTAGCCAAATGTTCTTCTATCTACTCATCATCCCCCCCCTCCACCTATTCCCAAGTTGCTATCCTAGTTTCTCGGATGATGAAATTTCTTCCCCCACCAATTGATGACCCAGATCTGGAAATTTTCATTTCCATCCATATCAATAATATATGCGTCTGACATGTTATGATCGATGGGGGCGCTAGCATTAACATCATCTCCTCTCATGCATTCGAACAAATGCGCATACCCAACAACTACATGCATAAACATCCAGTCATGTTGCGTTCATTCAATGATGCTATTACCTCTACACTTGGCACTATCATCCTCCACATTCATGTGGGTCCCTATACTATTCCCAAAACTATTCTACATGTTGGAAGGGGAGTTTTAATACAATATTGTTACTTAGAAGACCCTAGAATTTGTTCCATGGAATATGCTCCTTCTAATTTACACCAATGTGTAAAGTTCAAACATGAAGGACATTCCTATACCATTCCAGCTGACCCATCACCTTTCAAAACCTGCAACATGCTTTACCATCCCAATGATGTCCTTGTACCTGTTAAGGCATCTACCTCCCTATGCCTAAATCTTCTTTGCACATGACCCCATCTACCAGTGTCAGTTGCAGCCTCACCTTCACCCAAATCTTCTATTCCCACCGCTGCTTTCACTTCTACCAGTCACACATCAGCTTCCCAACTAACCGACACCTCTGATGATGTAAATTCTAACACTTCCTCCATTCTAGCCACCAATATATCAACCAATAATCCTTTGGAAGGTGTTTTTCAATGCCTCACTATGGGGGAGTATCGCCTATACAATGTCAATACATTCCTTACTCCACAAGAATATGGAAACCTTCACCAACATCCTCACTATGATCACCACATAGGCGAGTGTCTCCTTTATGGTCCTCACCACCTCCATACCCATCTTACCTATAGGGTACTTGACATTTCCAATTACACACCCGAACCACCATCACAAACCTAACCCTTTTTGATATGACCTTCAGTCACTTACCAACCGCCACTTTTGCTTACACTTTCCTACACCACTGAGCCTAGAAGGGTTTTGGCTTTGGCCTTTACGAACAAGGTCATCACACCGTTATTTCATGTACCACGGGTAAACACAATGATCATAGTGGAATCGGTTTTACCGAACTACCTGCCAAAAAGCCCCGTATTGAACTCATTGAAGGACATTGACCCATCTCCACCTTCTTCACCTACCCCACCTTCACCACCTTCACCAACGGAGTCAATGGATCCTGAATCTATCCCTCCTACCTTTTTTTTCCATAAATACCATTTCCTTGGGGCCCCTGACCTATCACCACGATGGCGAGGCTCCTTCCTCTCTTCCTTTCTTGTATTGTGATACGATAGGGGATGATACTCCTTCTATTAATGTCATTCAATGTTAGGATGATGAGTCCATACTCACCTACCTTGGTGCTGAAGACTCTTATATTCACCAGTTGTTACCTTCTGAGACGTAAACAATGTTAAATGAATCAACTATCAAAGTCGACATCCACACTCAGGACGACCCTCACATTCTCAAGATTGGCCAATTCTCTGGATGCTACTGAACAAGAAGCCCTCACTTATTTTCTTAAAAATAATAGCCACGCTTTTTCTTGGTCCTATGATGACATGCCTGGTATTGATCCCACTATCTGTGTTCCATAATATTGTAACCATTTCTAATGCAAAACCCATAAAAACAAAAGTTGAGGAAAATGTACCCTCACATTGCTCTTCTTATCAAAGAAAAACCTCAACGCCTTCTGTCAATTTCCTTCATCTTACCCATCGATTACCCCCAATGGATTTCTAACATTGTCCCTATCACTGAGGTGATAGGGGGACTTTGCATTTGCATCGATTTTTATGATCTTAACCTTGCCTGTCCTAAAAGACGATATTCCTCTACATGGTATTGACCAATTGGTTGACCTTACCACTGGCCATGAGATGCTATCACTTATTGATGGTTTCTCAGGTTATAACCAAGTCTTGCTCACTCATAGAGGATCAAAACAAAACTGCATTCATTACCCCTTGGGGGACCTTCTACTATCGATTCATGCCTTTTGGCCTTAAAAACACTGGTGCTACATATCAGCATGTTATGACTTACATCTTCCATGATATCATGCATAGCATATTAGAAGATTAAGTGGATGATCTCTTGGCCAAATCTAAATGTCACGCCAAGAACATCAACATCCTTAAAACCATCTTTGACTGCACCTCATTAAATATTGCGTTTGCCTTTAGACCTAAAAATTTCATCTTCGCGGTTCTCATCAGGAAAGCTCCTAGGATTTATCGTTTCCTTACATGGTATAGAAGTTGACCCTGCTAAAGTCAAGGCCATCCTCAAAATGCCTCCACCCACTAATCTTAAACAACTCCATATCCTGCAAGATAAATTTTAGTCCATTCACCATTTCATTTCACAATTATGTGACTGTTGTCAACCATTTCATCACCTTCTCAAAAAGTATGTCTCTTTCAAATGGGATGATGAATGCCACAATGCTTTCAAGGCCTTAAAACAATACCTTCTCCAACCACCCGTACTCATTCCACCTAAAGATGACCAACCCTTCTACCTATACATCTCTGCTACCGATCACTCCTTAGGGGCTATGCTCACTCATTGTGATGAACAACATAGGGAGTAGGTAGTTTATTACATAAGCCATACCCTTATGGACTACAAAACCTCAATAACACTCACCCTAAAAAACTATGCTTATCCTTAGTTTTTGTTCGCCACCAAACTTCATGCCATTACTTACTCAATGACAAAACCTATGTTGTGACCAACACTGACCCCTTACACTTCATGTATGCTAAACCTTACCAAAATCAATGTGTCACATGTTGTCTCATGCTTCTTGTTGACCTAGACCTCAGAATTCATCCACCAAAAATCTATCAAGGGCCAGGCCATTGCCGACCAGCTCACTGATGTGCCTCTTTCTAAAAATCAACCTTTGAACTTTGATTTCCCTGACGAATCCATTAATAACCTCTCTTTGGATGATGACCCTTACCAAATGACCTTATTCTTTTATGGTTCCAAATGTCAGTGTGGGGGTGGTGCAGGAATTATCCTCATTCCTCTTGATGGTGAACCCATGCCCTTATCATTCAAACTCAACTTCGAATGCACTAAGAATATCACTGAATACAAAGCACTCGTATTGGGTCTCATGACTACCTATGCCTTAGATGTTAGATCCATTAATATCTTTGGTGATTCTCAACTGGTAGTAAACCAAGTCAATGGAGTTTATCAGTGTCATAATGAAATACTTCAAGAGTACAAATGTTATGTTGACATCATGTTGACTACCTTTGACTGCTATAAAATTCAAACCATTCTGTGATCCACCAATAAATTCACAGATACCATGGCCTGCCTCGCTTCCCAAATACCTGCTTCACCTACCAATTCCGACATCTTTGTTACCATAAAATGCATACCAAGACCTTCTTATAAATCTTGTTGTGTTAACCTTGTCCGAACTGCCCCACTAAACACACAAGACCTTTGGTATAAGTAGCTTGCAGACTACCTTTGCCTTTCTATATTGCCTCCAGATCTCACACGTAATGGAAAATTTGCCTTTCTCAAAAAGGCCTCTCGTTATGTCATCATGGGTGGCCTTCTCTATAAATGAGGCTTTGAGGGTATTCTCTTATGATGCCTCACCAGCTCTAAAATCCCCTATACCATTAAAGAAGTTCATGAGGGCATATGTGGAGGTCACTTCAGTGGCCTTACTGTTGCTAAACGCATTCTTCACCTAGGCTATTATTTACCGACCCTCAATCATGATTGTTGTGACTATGTTAAGCATTGTGTAAAATGACAACATGCTAACCTTCATCACACACCTATTCATGCCTTACAGGTCATTTGTGACCTTTGGCCCTTCTCTCAATGGGGTTTGGATCTTGTTGGAGAGATCAATCCTCACTCTTCCCTAAGACATCAATGGATCATCACCGCTACTGAACACTACACCAAATGGGTTGAAGCCATACCCCTCATCTCTACTAAAGTTGAGATAATATGTAAGTTCATCAATCATCACATTATTTGTCACTTCAGTGTTCCACATCGCTTTATCACTGATAATGGAAAACAATTCAAAAACAAAACTCTATAGAAACTTTACGATGCCTCCAACATCCATCTTAGCTTCTCCTCCGTCCAAGCTGAATCCACCAGCAAAACCCTAAATTTTTTTTCATGAAAGTGGTTAACGATACTGGGAAGGATTGGCATATGCACATTCCTTTTTCTCTTTGGGCATATTGTACTAGTATTTGCACCTCCACCACTACCACTCCCTTTTCTCTAGTCTATGGTACCGAGGTTGTTTTGCCTCTCAAATTCTAGATCCCATCTCTTTGTATCTCTCTTCAAGATATGCTTACTGATGATGACTTTCACCAATACCGTTTAGCACAACTTGAGTTATTAGACGAACATCGTCTTCACACCCTCAACCATCTCTAATTCTACCAAAAATGCATCAAGTGTGCCTATGATAAACATGCCCATCAACGCACCTTGAAGGTCTATGATCTCATCCTCAATGAAAATCAACACGTAACTAAAGCAGAAAAAAACAAACAGGGAAAATTTTCTCCTAATTGGCTTGGACCATACATCGTGACCCATGATTATGGATCAGGTGCTTATCGCTTTTCTTCACTTGATGGTAAGTCTGAACCTGAGCCCCTCAATGCCTTACATCTTCGACCATTATATTGTTGACTTCTAGTCCTACATCACTATTTATCTAGTTCATTCTCGTCACTTGAGCACCATTTACCTTCCTTTTTTTTCCACCCCTCCACTTCAAACGAATAAACAAGAATCATGTGATTACTCGTCACCCTTTTTCCTTATCTTAAATATGTGCAACATGGCTATGCACATGGTATGATTCTCATGGATACTTTTCATCTTCTTTTAGATGAGATCCCATGGTCGTTCACCCTTGCCTTCTTAACAATAACTAAATGCTTTGTTATAGTCTTGTCCATTCCTTAGAAGCCAAAAAAAAAAGATGAATCCCTCACAAGGACATCTTCCAATATAAGGGATAATATCCTTGAGTCAAAATTCAAATATAAAATATGAATTCCTCAAAAGGACATCTTCTGCCTTCAATTATCACTATAAATAGACTACTCCCTCGAAGGACAACTATAAAAAGCTCGCAACTCTCTACATAGTCTTTCCAAAAAGAGGACTATTTTCTCAAAAATCAAAATTCAGAAGCTTCCCGCATTGATCAACTTCACGAAGACCTCAAGGAGACATATATTCCTCCAGTATAGACTCCCTGCATTGATCAATCTATCTAAAAATTCAAAAAGAAAAGAAAAAGAAAAATAATCTTTTTCGTCATGGACTTGGCTATTGTGATCTTGGCTCTATTGCCCAAGGCATTTTATTTCCCATTTTATGACCCAATTACCTTCACCTCCTTACCCATTGTCTTTTCACTTCTTCCTCAAGAGACCTACTGAACCGATGACATTTGGTGATTCTATGACTATTCTTCACCTTTAGAGTAATCAATCATGCAATGTCTTTAGGGTCTTACATTCACTAACCTATCTATAGATGTGTTTCATACGTTTTGATCCTTGCCAATCGGGTGGATTTCTTGCCCCCTCCTCTCTTTTCTCTTCTTCATCACCTTTTGATCTTCATATACAGGAATATACCCTCAACACCTACCTTTTGGGGGTTTTCTTCTCACACCTCAATCAACCTAGAATCACCTTTACCTATCTACATATATTCCACCTAACCTAATTGACCTTGACTTGGAATCAACACTATCTATCGACCTAAAATCACCCATATCTATCTACCTATATTCCATCTAACCTAATCAACCTTGACCTAATCATACCCATGGCCTAGAATCAACACTACCTATCGACCTAAAATCACCCATACCTATCTACCTATATTCCACCTAACCTAATTGACCTTGACCTAATTATACCTATGACCTAGAATCAACACTACCTATCTACCTATATTCCACCTAACCTAATCAACCTTGACCTAATTATACCTATGACCTAGAATCCACACTACCTATCGACCTAAAATCACCTTTACCTATCTACCTATCCTCCACCCAACCTAATCGACCTTGACCTCGAATCCAACCTAACTATCAACCTCACTACGTATTCTTCTATCTTCTCATATTCTTCCCTAGCTTATGGGAGAACTACATCAATCTGAGGTATGTTTTCATCAAGACTATGTAGGCAACACTTCCAGGGAATGGGGCCCTAGAAGGTTAGCTTGGCCACTCTTTACCCTAACCATTTTCCCCACCTTTACTCTGATTTCCTGTTCATATCACAAACCTCAAAATTTATCCCATATACCTTATCATTCAACCTTTTACCATTTACATTATTTCCACATTTTCATGCACATAACCAGAATTTTCCACATTTTACACCGTCTCATACATTTACATTGCCATTTTTTATCAACCTACCTGAAATCAACATCAATGTCGGTTAACCATTGACCTGACTACCGCCATGTCTGAAATGCCCTAGCTCAATCCATGCCTATTACCTGACTTAACCATGCCTATAACCTAACTCAATCATCGCATATAACCTAACTCATTCATGCCGTATCACCTGACTCAATCCCTGCCTAACCTCCTTTCCCTCATATTGACCCTCATTTTCCTTACCTCCCATTTCTTTTTCCTCCCCTACACCTTCTTGGACCCCTTTACATTCCCCTCTAGCCCTCGACCTTTTTTTACCTTACCTCATGTTACCCGATTAACATTTCCTTATTCTCACCCCTACCTCGGCCTTACCCGTGCTATGACCTATTTAGCTGGACCCGAGCAAACTTGTTTGTGACCTTTGATCCTCATGTGCTTCATTATAGCTTGTGGCACTATTACCTGTGTTGTTTGACCTAATGACCTTACCTTACCTATTGTCTATGACCGTTTATCCTGACCCTACCTGGGGTGTACCAAGAACATACCTAAATGTTCCTACACCTAACCTACATTGTGCTTCCTAACCTTATCCTATAACTTGGATACTAGTAATCACTTCAACCTTGTTTGGATAAACCTATCAACCTTAGATGACTATAGAGTTTGCAAGCTCTTTAAGTTGGTATCAGTGTCACAGTTTATACGTGTACGTGTGTTCACCTGCCACTACCTTTGACCTTGGCTCGTTTACCCGTTTACCTATATGCCCAATTTTTCCTTTACTCCAATTCCTCATTTCTCACTATTCTTCTTCACATCCACTTTTATCAAACCACTCACTGATTTTCCCTGTCACCTCATTAGTTCCTAGTTTGAGGGGGATCACCCTCATGTTCCCACTTGGGGCAACCACACTCTATTCTTTGTTCACGTTGCTTATAAATACAAGCTACACAACAAGAAGGGGTAAAATGTAGACACCAAAATTGTGTCGTAATCACCTTGGAACCCTTAGCGCAAAACCCTATAATCACTTCCTCATCCTCAACACCTTATCACCTACCTCCTGCACCCCACACATTTTAATTTAATTACCTTCAATTAAATTAATACCATTTACCTCCATATATATATTATTTCAATTATTTTAATTAAGTTAATGACCTCTCGTACTCACACACACATTAATTTAATTATTTCACATTAAATTAAGTCACTAGCCTTACACACCTATTTAATAAAGTTGCCTTTATTAATTACACTTCACCTAACCACCCCCATCATTTGACCCATTGACCTAAACCCTAAACCAATGTCCTAAATAAAACTTAACAATACACCCATCCCCTCACCTCACATTTAAAAGCCTCCTAAGGTCAGTTTTTGCACCTCTAGGAAAAAAAGAAGATACCCATATCAAATGCCCGAACAACTTCCCAAGAAACTGTTGAGCAGCCTGAAGATATCTCTACCCAAACCAACGTTAGTTTACCTTAAACTGATGTCGGTTCACCCTAAACCGATGTTGGTTATAATAGGATGGACCAAACAGCCTATATAGACCGATATAAACCTTTGTAATCATGGGTTGAACCTTCAGCATTTGAAAGATTTCCGATATCGTGAATTTGATCTTTTTAGATGTCAGCAGCAAAGACTAAGGATTAATCTTATGATTAACCAAGGACAACCAGGTTCACTGGGACAACAATGAAGCTTTCTTCCTAACAACTTCCAACACCAGCCACTTCTTCATTACTGGGATTCAGATCAGTAGCTCACCAGAAGAGTAAGTGTCCTCCCTCTCATTCTATTTCAGTTTCTTATCATCAGCTATACTCCTGATGGTAAAAGGATGCCTTATCCCTTTTACCGTTTCTTCATTCCTCCTATCCAGTTTCAGCCACTCTTCCATCACCCAACTCATTATAATACCTTGGCCCAATTGCACCTATTTTGACCTACCTCACCAACCCCATACCTTTGCAACATACCTAAACCTCCTTTGTGATCAACCCAACACCTTCTACTAACTCCACTTCTTGTCCCTAAAATCCCTTTAAAACCTCAGATTGTGTGAGTCCACTAGCCCCCGACCTAACCGTCGTTGGTTCTCCCTAACCGTCACTGGTTATATTCCAACCATCATCAATTTTATAAAAATCATGGTCGGTCTCTGTGTCACCTTATCTCTATCAAAATTATACCACCTGTTTCTGACATATACCTACCTGAACACCTATTTTACCTTCATATATGTATCTAAGCTATCCTGTTAGCTCATATTCACCTATAACCAACCTATTTGACTTCTGGATCTCCTTCTAGCCTAGCCTATTAGATTAGATCTAGCCTATTGCATTTGTATGAGATGCCTAAATCATATTAAACTACAGTAGGACAATATTTACTTTTTTCAACATTGAATTGTTTTAAATAATGGATTGAAAACCATCTAGGAAGTATCACACTTCCAGGATCTAGCACATGCTAGGCAGTCCACTGCATATATCTTTGAACTCTCTTTGGGTGGTATTGTTTTGATTCTTATATAGGTAGTTCCTCCAGCCAAAAGGAAGGTCTCATAATCACTTTGATTTAGGATTTAGATACATGTGCATACAATCTTCAACCATCTCAAACCAGGTATTCCTCTTACCACATTTACCTTGTCTATTTTGTCAAGTACTTCTCAGAAAACTAAGACATGAGGTGAAACACTTCCTTGCTATTAAACTTGGTAAAAATGGGAAGCTACCAATGAGGAGGGTAAGGTTTGATTGGAACCAATGGGTGAATAGGTTTGTTATAGATTTGTTCGTAAGATAAGGTAACATTGGGTCACAAGGTAGTGGCCTCTAGACTATCCAACCTATACATTAAGGCATGAATAGGATCGTTCGATGTGATGATAGGTTGGGATTGTGATTATGTGGCATGGAAAGTACTTGATAAGGTGGTTGTTTACATGTTTGATTTTGTGAGTATTGTAGATGTGTGGGGGTTTGAGGAATCATTTGATAAGGCAGTTGTTTCCCACGTTTGATTTTGTGACTATTGGGATTGGATTGGTTGTTGAATGGGAATGTAGGTATGAATAGGTGGAAATTTTTAATGAGGTGGATCAGATACCGCATAATTTAAAGAACTTGTAGGTGGGAGGTTGGGAAGTAAGGATATGTACATTTGACGTGAGAGTAAAATAAGATTTATACTATCCAGACATGAGATATGACATTTAGGTAGATTAGGTAGCGACACTAGTAATGATAGTGGTCAAGGAGATTATGGGAATGGTTTTGGTGATAGTATGTGCTGATTAGAGGAATGGGTATGGACTATAGCAAGTTGTGAGGAGGGAAATTGGGTGATTTCAAGATTTGACTGATGAGGATAAATTTGTTGAAGTGACAGACCATCAATAGGATGCTGAGTTAACTTCCTGAGAAGGTAGTCTTGAAGAGATATTGGATTGGCATAAAAAATATCTAGGAATTCTAAACTACCATGGGGGATAATAGGAGGTCCAAAATGTTTAGATATAGGAGATGAAGGGGTGGTTGGTCGAGACAGAATGGGATGATTATAAAAGAAAGGATTAGTCTCATCTATGGTTGTAGTTTGAACAAAAGGTTCTTGGGAAACATTGATGATAGGTTGGGTTCCCATGGAGAAAGTGTAACAACCTGAACTATTGTCACTTCCTCCTAAGCATACAAGTGTTGATATGTGACTTCTTTTGTAAAAAGGATGTGTTCCTTTGATTGAGAAGTCATGCTTGATATGGACTGTATCTTCTTTGAAATTACAGATCTTTGACTGAGTCGGAATATAATTGGACTCTTTTAATTCTTTCATTTTACACCTGAGTTTAATCTGATCTCGGAATGAATTATGGAGTTATCCATCTATAAGACCCAGCCTTGGATCAGTGGCATTGATCTAAGTAATGCTTTAAGTTTATTCGGGATGAACTAAAATTATAGACCTTTCGCAGGTTGCAAGGTCTGAATGCATTGAATAAACTATTCCGGAGTCTAACTCAGGCTGGTTGTGTTAAATGAATTGGTTCCAGATATCTTAATATTAGGAAGGTCTTGATTGTGGACCAGGTAATAATTCAGACACATTTAATTCACTAGCCTATTGGCAGTGTAGGAGTGAATCCTATTCGTGAATGTATGTTGTAGGTTCTTTTTCTGAGCATTTGAAATGTTAGACCTAAACTGGATTTATTAAGGTTAGTAACCTAAAACTAAACTATGATCTATGGGTTAGATTAGTGTTAATCTAACCTAGGCCTAAGCTATAAGCTAAATGTTCTAAGTTTGTAACTTTGTGCTATGGAGGTTAGACTAAGTCACATATTAAATCCTAACCTATGTTACTAACCTAACTAATGAACAAGGAAGAAAGGGGACCTATGGAAGGGTACGAGCCATGGGTGGCAGTTTCTATGGCATTAAATGGATGGATAAGCATGGAGGATAGGTAATTTGGTAGAAGTTTAAACGGCTAGCAAGAGCCGATGTGGCAGAGTCGCCAAATTTAGATATGGTCTTTGAATTTCATTTGTCCATCGCCAACTATGGCGGTCGGTGGCAATGGATATTGAGTGGGAAATTTGGAGTAAATGCAATTAATGAGCTCAGTCTTCGAGCTCGGGTTTCATGGGAAGGCATGCAAAATGGAAAAATAGTAGTTTGTTTGGTTTTTCATGCGCTCCGGTTTTCCCTCTGTTTGATCATTGGTTCTTCGCACCAGTCTTCTTGGAGTTGCATGGAAAATATGAGTGTAACTCACTCTTTTCTCTGGCAAGGAAAATTTATAAGTCATGGAAATAACAAATTTTTGTTGGTGAATCTAACTTGGAAAAAGATGAGAAGGCTCGAGCTCTTTCAGTGGTCTTCTTCAGATTTTTAAGCAAATAACAAGGCATGTTAGGCCCTAACCTTTAAAAATCTTGCTCTCTTTTAAATGATTTCATTAGAACAACTCTGTTCAGATGATTTTTTGGGTTCAGATGGTTTTTATGGTAGCTTTGTGTGATTTTATTACTGTATCTTCTTGCTAGTTCGATTTATTCAATTTAACCCTTGATGGGTGTGTATTGTGTTTTGAACTGTTGCACTATCTCGTTGTGTTTTGCATTCCAGATAAAGTTTGTGAAATGCATGCAAGAAGGTATACTAAACCTACTCTTTGAGAGCCCATGAATTGTTTCCTTGTTGGGTTCAGGCTACAGTTGATACTTGTTGTTGATACTTATCGGAAAGGATACTGTTGGATTTTTGTTTGAATGTTTTGTATAATTCAACTTCTTTGTAAGTTTTGTCGTGGTTATTAGAGGTGGTGGTTACTGAATCTTGTTGGGTTTCGCTATGATACTTAAAGTTATTTGTGAGTGGATAACTTGTTGTGTTTAAAGTATTTCAATGCGACCTTGTAGAAGTTTCCCCCCCCCCTTGTGTTGCGATTATGGGAATCAACCCGTTGATAGTTTGAAATATATTTATTTATATACAAAATGACTCTGTGGAGTCCATGGAATGGTATGTATATTAAGGACTACTGTAGAAGCCATGTATGTGAATACTGGTAGTTTGATTCTGTCGGAGCCCTAGAGGGGTAACTGGTATTATGACTTCTGTTTTCTTGTAATGAATACCTTCGTTTAGCAATGAAACTTTGGTACAGACTCAGTTGGTGTACTTTGTACGTTTCCTATCTGTGTAAGCTTGAGCGAGTATTGTTGTAGAGGCTCAGTTGGATTCCTTGTTACGAAATCAATATTTAGCTTCTGTATAAGCCTAATTGTGAATATTTACCATTGTTGGCACGGTTGGAATCCTTAACTTATATTTATCTTGTACATTGGTTTCTGTAGAAGCTTTATCGTGAATACTGTTGTTTGGATTTAGTTGAAATCCTTGATAGGTAACCAGTGTTTCTTCTTCTATATAATCTTGATTATGAACACTTATTATTTTTGGCTCTGTTGGACTCCTTAATTTATATATAGATATCATGTATCTTGGCCTCTGTAGATGTGGGTCGTGAATACGATAGTTTTCAACCTCTGAATGAGTTCAGATGTGAATATGGTATGTTATGTTTCCTTTCTGAATAATTCCAGTTAAATGAGGCTATGCATGTTGCGTGGATTTCGTATGAATATCTCTGCATAGTCATAGGGAAACATCATTTGCTTTAATGATAATGAGTCTCTTGTTGACTGCGATAAAAGAGGAGTTCTTTTGATTTCGACCTTGGATCTAAAGCCTTATAGTGTTAGCAGGGATTAGAATGAGCTGTATGTTGCTGAGAGGGATTGTTGTCATGTTTGTGCGTGATTGTCTTTGTTGTTGAGGTTTTCTTGTCTTGTGCTTGACTGAGATAAAGAGTTAACAGTTGTGCCTTGACAAGTGATTGCGCTAGCTATTTTCTCGTTCCTATAATAATATGGAGGGTTATGTGGAGTCTATTTAGGATAGAATACTCATCACTGCCTTGGCGTGAGAGCTGCTGTAATGCTAGTAAGCTATAGGATTTGGTTTAATTTAAATATTAACCAAACTGTGATGCTTCTGGTGGTCTCGTCTGATTTATTCGCATGTGTTTAAGGTGAATGCTTTGCTCTTGGAGAGATGGTACAGTCATGAGCTTGTTCTGATGGAAATATGTATGATTCGTTTTATTTCTCTTCTATTGTAAGTATATGTTGATATAATTTTTATCTAACTTTTGGAATTGTTCTAACATGCTAATGGAATCATGAAAGGTTATGATATTCATTTATTATGTTGAATATATTAGTCTGTCTGATGTTGATGTCCTTGGGATTCAGATGGATAGTTGTTTAGATGCATTTGTCTTCTTGGTCACTAACGATTTGATGAAAGATTTGAAAGGTATCTAGGACTATTTAGTGACTATAATATGAGTTACGCGTTTATAGTCATGTTTGTGTTACAAGAGCATAGTCTGAAATATGTTTACTTGTTTGGTGAAATAATCTCATTTAAACAGGTTGTTTAATGAAAATAGTTGGTGGATTCCAATTTTTTTAAGAGTTAGTGCTTATCATGCTCATTTCATCAAACTGACCCATGTTGACAATATTTGTAGATGGTTGCCATAAGTGGTAAAAGCACGCAGATCTGATAGGATGTTCAGATTATTTAATTTGGTTTTATGATGAATTACAGCTTGATTCTCTAAATGTACTATATGAGGAAAGATGTTCTTTTTCTATTGAAATAATTGTATCAAGTATGCTGAAAGCATAAAATGTATTTGATTAGCCGAAGGGAATAAAGAGAGATATTTTTTACTTATGTGTTTGTATTCTTATCTTGATAGTTTGACCTTCTTCGGTTCAAATGATCTTGAGAGCTTGTTATTATTGTATAATTTGGAGACTTTTGTGATTATCAATGTAATCTTGCAAGAATATGTGACTGAATACTTATGATTGTTTAGCAGTTCTAGTATGTTCTATCTAAAGGTAAATTGAAATTTAGATCACTGTCTTTCTGGAAGCTAGGGTAAAAATAAACCTAAGCAGGACGCTAAACAAGCTGAATTAAATTATTAATTCCTAGTCTTGATTAAGCCAGGACAACGTTTAATTGGATTCTTAATCATTATATCTTGATACTAATAAGTAAGATATAAATTCAGTTATGAGAACTGATATAAACCTAAAAAGGGTTTGGTTAGCAATCTCATGTGAAGGATGGGAGTAATTGTCCAATTTCGTTGATTTAGAATTATGTATATTCTATGAACTCCTTGATGGGACCTCTAGTCTTAATAACTTCTCTTGTGTATTGGGTTTTATTAAGAAAGGTCATTCTAAGGTGAGGAACCCGGGGATTGGGAAAGACTACCCTTAAAGGGAGCATCTTATGGTATAATTTAACTCAACGTATGTAACACTTTTTAATAAGTAGATCTTTTCGAGGCGGATTTAAAGGTTGACGACACAAGTCAACTGCAGGGTTGTACCTTCGAGAAGATTAGGATCTTCTCGAAGATACAACAATGCAGGTGACTTATGACGACACCCTTTGCATTGATCATTAAGATTTACACCTTAAACTCGAACAAGTTACTCTGGGACCGATTAGGAATGTGGTCACGTTATAAGGCTGCCTAGGAGACTCGAGGTATCTTGACACACTGGTTTAACTAGGGTTGACCCAGTATGTCATCGTATCCCTAGTCCTCGGGAGCATCCATATAACGTTGTCACCTTACTAATCCGTTTCCGAGTGAATAACTTGGGATAGGAGGGACTGACAGAAGTCAGTATAAGACATTCTATATAACATAGGAATGGGGTGAAGGACGTATTCCAGATTGACGAGTATGCCGTTAAGGAATACGAGACATAAGTAGTATGTTTCAAATCTTTGGCCAAAGTATCGCAAGCTACTGATTGTGTTGTCCTAAGTCACCTAGTCTAAGGGATGAGATGCCGATGAATAATGGTAACAATTATTCAGATAGGTTCCTTGGACAGAGCATTCTAAATCCCAGATTAGGGAAGAGAACCTCAAGAGTATTGTGTTAAAGTGAAAATGCCAACTCTTAATACTCATGAATAGATCGGTAGATTACCGAGTCATGGAATGAATAGATCAGAGGTACTCCGAGTCATTACAGCTGCATATGGTTATCTGTTATAAGAATGGTTGTTTTGATTTGTGAGATCTAAATTATGTATTTAGAACCAGGAAGCATTTATGAAAAAAAAAAAATAAAATTACTTGTTCTAATATATAAAAATGAGGATGTTACATCTTGGTATCAGAGCTGAAGGTTGCAGCTCTTGGACCTATTGTGTCCATAATCTGATGAAAACCTGAATTTTCTTGTAACAGAAAATGGTTAGAACAAGAGGGAACGTTGCGAATAATGCTCCACCTGAAGGAGGGGCGGCAACAACCCAAAAACTTGATGAGATCCTTGCTGCCCTGTTGGACACAAGAGATCGTTTAGCTGTACTTGAACAGCAGGTGATGGGAAATGAGGAGGATGAAGAAGCTGGTAATAACAATCAGCAACCTCCTGAGGACAACCCCGATATGGGTGTTGATGTTAATGCTGGGAATGCACCTGTCCAACCAGAAAACAAAAAGGCCAGGTTGGCAGCAGAACTCACTAATGATATAAAAAGGATAAGTCCACCTAAGTATGATGGCACCACATTAGGAGATGGAGCTGAGAACTGGCTCAGCGAAATGGAGAAGTACTTTGCAATAAGAAACTTCTCTGAGGAAACCAAAGCTATTTGGGGAGCCTATCAGCTTTCCCACGAAGCATCTTCGTGGTGGGATAGCCGTAAAGCAGAGCTAAATATTGATGAGACCAATATTACTTGGGATCAATTTAAAGGCTATTTTAGGCAACGTTGGCTGCCACAACTTTTCTATGATCAGAAAATGACAGAATTCCAGAACTTAGCTCAAGGGAAGCTAATGGTAACTGAATACTGGGAGCGGTTTACAAAACTCCTCAAGTATGTACCGCAGTATCAAACTGACGAGAAGTTCAGAATACGGAAATTCATCATGGGATTGAATCCCGTGATAGGGGGAGAGGTCGATGTTCACAGTCCAACCACTATGGAAGGAGTTGTTGAAAAGGCCATAAGACAAGAACAGAAATTAAAGGCTATTTCTGCTCATAAGGAGGAAGTGCGGAAGAAGACTGCAAACCCTTCTTCAACCTCTCTTGCACCCAAAAAGGGACCATGGAAAAAGTTTGGAAACAAAAGTAAGTTTCCAGGGGATAATAGTAAGAAAGCAGTGGCAACTAAGCCTGCTGGAAATGTAAGGGATAATTTTGCCAAAAATTATAACAATGGGCAGAAGCCCTATGGAGGACAACGTGACAATTACAAGGCTGGAGGCAATTTTGAGCCTAAAAAGGGACCTGTAGGAGGCTACTACAATTGTGGCAAAGACCACTACGCAAATCAGTGCCCTTTGAAGAAGGATGATCGTAATCAGCAGCATAAGATACATGCTGCAGTAGCAGACAAGCAAGCTGAAAAGCAAGTGACACCTATAGAAGTTCCGGGTAAGTTATTTGGCATACCTGTCACTATTCTTTTTGATACAGGAGCTACTGAATGTTTCATTTCTAATAAAATTGCTTCTAAACTTAAGAGAAAAGCTGGAAAAATGGATAAATCTTGGACTGTACAGTATGGTAATAACTCTGTTCATACAGTGAGTATGTGTCTTTTTGGGGCAGTCCTTGACTTACCTAATTTCTCCACGGAAGTTGACCTCTATGTTACACCTTTGGGATCGTATGACATTGTCATCGGTGTCAATTGGTTAGCTGACCATAAAGCAAAGGTAGACTGCTATGAAAAGAACATAAAATGTTTAGATGATCAGCTGGAAACAACAGAGATTCAAGGTGTGAAACGGGAAATTTCAGTTAGAAAATTGTCAGCTATGCAGCTTAAAAAGGCTAAAAACAAAGGATGTACCCTTTATGCAGTAAAGATATCTAAATTTTCAGAAGAAGATGGTGATTACATGAAATGATTTCCTCTGTTACAAAGTTTCAGGGATGTTTTTCCTGAGGAATTACCAGGGTTACCACCTAAGAGGGAATTTGACTTCACCATCGAAATCAAACCAGGAACAGAACCTATTTCCAAAGCACCTTATCGGATGACTACTACAGAGTTAGTCGAGCTTAAGGCACAGTTGCAAGAACTTTTGTCTAAAGGTTTGATTAGACCAAGTGTTTCACCTTGGGGAGCGCCCGTAATATTTGTGAAAAAGAAGGATGGAACACTTAGGCTGTGTATCGATTATCGGATGTTGAACAAAGCAACAATCAAGAACAGATATCCACTTCCAAGGATCGACGATCTATTTGATCAGATGCATGGGGCAGTGGTTTATTCTAAGATAGATCTTCGATCTGGTTATCATCAGTTAAGGATTAGAGAAGAAGATATTCATAAAACAGCTTTCCGAACAAGGTACAGACATTATGAATTCACGGTTCTACCCTTTGGATTAACTAATGCACCCTGCAGCCTTTATGAACTTAATGAACAATATTTTTCAAGAATATCTGGACAAGTTTGTACTTGTATTCTTGGATGATATTCTCATTTATTCTAAAAGCGTTGAGGAGCACAATGAGCATTTGAAGATAGTTTTGGGAATTTTGAGAAAAAGAAAGTTGTATGGTAAGTTATCCAAATGTTCTTTCTTTGATTCAGAAGTTCACTATTTGGGTCATGTCATTAGCAAAGAAGGAATTGCTGTAGATCCTTCAAAAATAGTGGCAATAACTGAGTGGCCTGCACCAAAGAATGTGCACGAAGTAAGAAGCTTCATGGGTCTTGCTGGTTACTATAGAAAATTTGTTAAGGATTTTTCTAAAGTAGCTGCACCAATAACTTCATTGCAGAAGAAGGATAAGAAATTCATATGGAATGATAAGTGCGAAGCGGCTTTCAAAAGTCTGAAAGGCCAGTTGACTTCTGCACCTATATTAGCTATACCAGACCCTAATGGGAGTTTTACTGTTGTAACGGATGCTTCTGGGGAAGGCCTTGGAGGTGTTTTGCTACAAAATGATCAAGTCATAGCATATGAAAGTAGAAAACTTAAATTACATGAGCTGAATTATGCTCCTCATGATTTGGAGCTTGCTGCCATTGTTCATGCACTTCAAGTCTGGAGACACTATTTACTTGGGAAACCTTTTGAGTTGAAAACTGATCACTTAGGACTGAAATATATTTTCACTCAGCCTAATCTTAATGCTAGACAGAGAAGGTGGTTAGAATTTTTATCACAATATGATTTTGATATTAGCTACATCAAAGGGAAGGAGAATAGAGTAGCTGATGCTCTAAGTCGTAGGAGGCACATTTATGCTCTTATAACATTAAGAACTCAGTTTAAGGATGAGGTAAAAAGTGCCTCAGAATCTGATATTTACTTTCAGCAAGTAAAAGCAGCGCTTGCTGCAGAACCTAATGATGAAAGGTATAAAGGTTTTCATTTTGATGATGAAGGAATCTTGCGTTATGAAAACAGAGTATATGTACCTATGCTGAATGATTTGAGAAAGAAGTTGTTAGTTGAATTTCATAATTCACCTTTCTCTGGACACCCGGGTATCACAAAAATGCTTGCTGATCTGAAACAACAATACTTTTGGAAAGGTATGAAAAAGGATGTCATTAATTTTGTGACTCATTGTTTGGAGTGTCAGCGGGTTAAGGCAGAACATATGCACCCTGCTGGACTGTTATATCCTCATAGCATACCGCAGTACAAATGGCAAGTAATAACCATGGACTTTGTACAAGGATTACCCATGTCCAGGAATAAACATGATGTTATCCTGGTAGTTGTAGATAAACTGACTAAGGTAGCTCATTTCATCGCTGGAAATCTAAAGGATGATTCACCAGTGCTGGCCAAAAGATTCGTACACGAAATTTTCAGATTACATGGTGTACCAGAATTGATTATATCTGACAGGGATCCAAGAATGACGTCAAGATTTTGGCAAACGCTTAACACAGCTCTTGGAACGAAACTAAACTTCAGTTTCTGCATATCATCCGGAAACGGATGGACAAACTGAGAGGGTAAATCAAGTGTTGGAGGACATGTTGCGAATGTATTGCATGGATCAACAGTATAAATGGGAAGAGTATCTTCCATTAGTTGAGTTCGCATACAACAACACTTATCACTCATCTCTTAAAATGGCACCATTTGAAGCACTTTATGGAAGAAAGTGCAGAACTCCTGTTAGCTGGGATAGTGTTGAGGATAGAGTGGTAATTGGACCAGAGATTCTCACAGAAATGGAACAGCAAGTTAAGCTGATTCGTGAACGATTAAAGGAAGCAGCGGATAGGCAGAAGAGCTATGCTGACCTTAAGCGGGTTGATCGAAGGTTTGAGCTTGGTGAGAAGGTTTTTCTTCGTGTTAAACCCAGAAAGAGTTCTATAACTTTTGGCAAGGCTGCCAAGTTGTCACCTCGATTCGTGGGACCTTTCAAAATTGTCGAAATAATCAATCCTGTAGCTTATCATTTAGCATTACCACCTGCTTTATCTCGCATGCATGATGTTTTCCATATTTCTTTGCTTAAGAAATACGTTTCAGATCTGTCACATGTTTTAAATTGGAATTCCTTGCAGGTCCAAGACCCAGGAATAATCATGGTTAAACCCACACGAGTGCTGGAAACTCACCAATTGCATTTGAGAAATCGTGAAATACAGCAATGTAAGGTCCAGTGGGACCAGTTTAACGAAGAAAGTGCAACTTGGGAAAATCTGGAAGAGATGAAAATTGCTTTTCCTTCTCTTTTTCAACAGAATGAAATCTGTTGACAAAACATTTCTTTTATGAACTTATTTTTTTTTAAGTTTATATGAAAGCCAGATGGAGGCAAACATTATTCAGGCTGAATAAAATGTGTTGTGACATTGATTTCTGGAACTATTTAAGTTGGAAAATAGTCGCATTGTTTTGTGAACTAATAAATTGGTTGACCTGAAGGTTAATTGAATATTTAATCATCGGGACGATGAATCTTTTAGGAGGGAAGCATGTAACACCCTGAACTGTTGTTACTTCCTCCTGAGCATACAAGTGTTGATATGTGATTTCTTTTGTAAAAAGGATGTGTTCCTTTGATTGAGAAGTCATGCTTGATATGGACTGTATCTTCTTTGAAATTGCAGATCTTTGACTGAGTCGGAATATAATTGGACTCTTTTAATTCTTTCATTTTACACCTGAGTTTAATCTGATCTCGGAATGAATTATGGAGTTATCCATCTATAAGACCCAGCCTTGGATCAGTGGCATTGATCCAAGTAATGCTTTAAGTTTATTTGGGATGAACTAAAATTATAGACCTTTCGCAGGTTGCAAGGTCTGAATGCGTTGAATAAACTGTTCCAGAGTCTAACTCAGGCTGATCGTGTTAAATGAATTGGTTCCTGATATCGTAATATCAGGAAGGTCTTGATCGTGGACCAGGTAATAATTCAGATACATTTAATTCACTAGCCTATTGGCAGTGCAGGAGTGAATCCTGTTCGTGAATGTATGTTGTAGGTTCTTTTTCTGAGCATTTGAAATGTTAGACCTAAACTGGATTTATTAAGGTTAGTAACCTAAAACTAAACTATGATCTATGGGTTAGATTAGTGTTAATCTAACCTAGGCCTAAGCTATAAGCTAAATGTTCTAAGTTAGTAACTTTGTGCTATGGAGGTTAGACTAAGTCGCATCTTAAATCCTAACCTATGTTACTAACCTAACTAATGAACAAGGAAGAAAGGGGACCTATGGAAGGGTGCGAGCCATGGGCGGTAGTTTCTATGGCATTAAATGGATGGATAAGCATGGAGGATAGGTAATTTGGTAGAAGTTTAAACGGCTAGCAAGAGCCGACGTGGCAGAGTCGCCAAAGTTAGATATGGTCTTTGAATTTCATTTTATCCATCGCCAACTATGGCGGTCGGTGGCAATGGAGATTGAGCGGGAAATTTGGAGTAAATGCAATTAATGAGCTCGGTCTTCGAGCTCGGGTTTCACGGGAAGGCATGCAAAATGGAAAACTAGTAGTTTGTTTGGTTTTTCATGCGCTCCGGTTTTCCCTCTGTCTGATCACTGGTTCTTCGCACCAGTCTTCTTGGAGTTGCATGGAAAATATGAGTGTAACTCACTCTTTTCTCTGGCAAGGAAAATTTATAAGTCATGGAAATAACAAATTTTTGTTGGTGAATCTAACTTGGAAAAAGAGGAGAAGGCTCGAGCTCTTTCAGTGGTCTTCTTCAGATTTTTAAGCAAATAACCAGGCATGTTAGGCCCTAACCTTTAAAAATCTTGCTCTCTTTCAAATGATTTCATTAGAACAACTCTGTTCAGATGATTTTTGGGTTCAGATGGTTTTTATGGTAGCTTTGTGTGATTTTATTACTGTATCTTCTTGCTGGTTCGATTTTTTTCAATTTAACCCTTGATGGGTGTGTATTGTGTTTCGAACTGTTGCACTATCTCGTTGTGTTTTGCATTCCGGATAAAGTTTGTGAAATGCATGCAAGAAGGTATACTAAACCTGCTCTTTGAGAGCCCATGAATTGTTTCCTTGTTGGGTTCAGGCTACAGTTGATACTTGTTGTTGATACTTGTCGGAAAGGATACTGTTGGATTTTTGTTTGAATGTTCAGTATAATTCGACTTCTTTGTAAGTTCTGTCATGGTTATTAGAGGTGGTGGTTACTGAATCTTGTTGGGTTTCGCTATGATACTTAAAGTTATTTGTGAGCGGATAACTTGTTGTGTTTACAGTATTTCAATGCGACCTTGTAGAAGTTGTTTCCCCCCCCCTTGTGTTGCGATTATGGGATTCAACCCGTTGATAGTTTGCAATATATTTATTTATATACAAAATGACTCTGTGGAGTCCATGGAATGGTACGTATATTAAGGACTACTGTAGAAGCCATGTATGTGAATACTGGTAGTTTGATTCTGTCGGAGTCCTGGAGGGGTAACTGGTATTACGACTTCTGTTATCTTGTAATGAATACCTTCGTTTAGCAATGAAACTTTGGTACAGACTCAGTTGGTGTACTTTTTACGTTTCCTATCTGTGTAAGCTTGAGCGAATATTGTTGTAGAGGCTCAGTTGGATTCCTTGTTACGAAATCAGTATTTAGCTTCTGTATAAGCCTGATTGTGAATATTTACCATTGTTGGCACGGTTGGAATCCTTAACTTATATTTATCTTGTACATCGGTTTCTGTAGAAGCTTTATCATGAATACTGTTGTTTGGATTCAGTTGAAATCCTTGATAGGTAACCAGTGTTTCTGCTTCTATATAAGCTTGATTATGAACACTTATTATTTTTGGCTCTGTTGGATTCCTTAATTTATATATAGATATCATGTATCTTGGCCTCTGTAGAAGTGGGTCGTGAATACCATACTTTTCAACCTCTGAATGAGTTCAGATGTGAATACGGTATGTTATGTTTCCTTTCTGAATAATTCCAGTTAAATGAGGCTGTGCATGTTGCGTGGATTTCGTATGAATATCTCTGCATAGTCATAGGGAAACATCATTTGCTTTAATGATAATGAGTCTCTTGTTGACTGCGATAAAAGAGAAGTTCTTTTGATTTCGACCTTGGATCTAAAGCCTTACAGTGTTAGTAGGGATTAGAATGAGCTGTATGTTGCTGAGAGGGATTGTTGTCGTGTTTGTGCGTGATTACGTC
This sequence comes from Taxus chinensis, assembly GCA_019776745.2. Lineage (NCBI taxonomy): Eukaryota > Viridiplantae > Streptophyta > Pinopsida > Cupressales > Taxaceae > Taxus > Taxus chinensis. Next base: position 938,591,318 of record CM034146.1, read on the forward strand.
TTTGTTGTTGAGGTTTTCTTGTCTTGTGCTTGACTGAGATAAAGAGTTAACAGTTGTGCCTTGACAAGCGATTGCGCTAGCTATTTTCTCATTCCTATAATAATATGGAAGGTTATGTGGAGTCTATTTAGGATAGAATACTCATCACTACCTTGGCGCGAGAGCTGTTGTACTGCTAGTAAGCTACAGGATATTGTTTAATTTAAATATTAACCAAACTGTGATGCTTCTGGTGGTCTCGTCTGATTTATTCGCATGTGTTTAAGGTGAATGCTTTGCTCTTGGAGAGACGGTACAGTCATGAGCTTGTTCTGAGGGAAATATGTATGATTCGTTTTATTTCTCTTCTGTTGTAAAGTATATGTTGATATAATTTTTATCTAACTTTTGGAATTGTTCTAACATGCTGATGGAATCATGAAAGGTTATGATATTCATTTATTATGTTGAATATATTAGTCCGTCTGATGTTGTTGTCCTTGGGATTCAGATGGATAGTTGTTTAGATGCATTTGTCTTCTTGGTCACTAACGTTTTGATGAAATATTTGAAAGGTATCTAGGACTATTTAGTGACTATAATGTGAGTTACGCGTGTATAGTTGTTTGTATTTCAAGAGCATAGTCTGAAATATGTTTACTTGTTTGGTGAAGTGATTTCATTTAAACAGGGTGTTTAATGAAAACAGTTGGTGGATTGCAATTGTTTTAAGAGTTAGTGCTTATCATGCTCAGTTCATCGAACTGACCCATGTTGACAATTTTTGCAGATGGTTGCCGTAAGTGGTAAAAGCACGCAGATCTGATAGGATGTTCAGATTGTTTAATTTGGTTTTATGATGAATTACAGCTTGATTCTCTAAATGTACTATATGAGGAAAGATGTTCTTTTTCTGTTGAAATAATTGTATCAAGTATGCTGAAAGCATAAAATGTATTTGATTAGCCTGAAGGGAATAAAGAGAGATATTTGTTACTTATGTGTTTGTATTCTTATCTTGATAGTTTGACCTTCTTCGGTTCAAATGATCTTGAGAGCTTGTTATTATTGTATAATTTGGAGACTTTTGTGATTATCAATGTAAGCTTGCAAGAATATGTGACTGAATACTTATGATTGTTTAGCAGTTCTAGTATGTTCTATCTAAAGCTAAATTGAAATTTAGATCACTGTCTTTCTGGAAGCTAGGGTAAAAATAAACCTAAGCAGGACGCTAAACAAGCTGAATTAAATTATTAATTCCTAGTCTTGATTAAGCCAGGACAACGTTTAATTGGATTCTTAATCATTATATCTTGATACTAATAAGTAAGATATAAATTCAGTTATGAGAACTGATATAAACCTAAAAAGGGTTTGGTTAGCAATCTCATGTGAAGGATGGGAGTAATTGTCCAATTTCATTGATTTAGAATTATGTATATTCTATGAACTCCTTGATGGGACCTCTAGTCTTAATAACTTCTCTTGTGTATTGGGTTTTATTAAGAAAGGTCATTCTAAGGTGAGGAACCCAGGGATTGGGAAAGACTACCCTTAAAGGGAGCGTCTTATGGTATAATTTAACTCAACGTATGTAACACTTTTTAATAAGTAGATCTTTTCGAGGCGGATTTAAAGGTTGACGGCACAAGTCAACTGCAGGGTTGTACCTTCGAGAAGATTAGGATCTTCTCGAAGATACAACAATGCAGGTGACTTATGACGACACCCTTTGCATTGATCATTAAGATTTACACCTTAAACTCGAACAAGTTACTCTGGGACCGATTAGGAATGTGGTCACGTTATAAGGCTGCCTAGGAGACTCGGGGTATCTTGACACACTGGTTTAACTAGGGTTGACCCAGTATGTCATCGTATCCCTAGTCCTCGGGAGCATCCATATAACGTTGTCACCTTACTAATCCGTTTCTGAGTGAATAACTTGGGATAGGAGGGACTGACAGAAGTCAGTATAAGACATTCTATATAACATAGGAATGGGGTGAAGGACGTATTCCAGATTGACGAGTATGCCGTTAAGGAATACGAGACATAAGCAGTATGTTTCAAATCTTTGGCCAAAGTATCGCAAGCTGCTGATTGCGTTGTCCTAAGTCACCTAGTCTAAGGGATGAGATGCCGATGAATAATGGTAACAATTATTCAGATAGGTTCCTTAGACAGAGCATTCTGAATCCCAGATTAGGGAAGAGAACCGCAAGAGTATTGTGTTAAAGTGAAAACGCCAACTCTTAATACACATGAATAGATCGGTAGATTACCGAGTCATGGAATGAATAGATCGGAGGTACTCCGAGTCATTACAGCTGCATATGGTTATCTGTTATAAGAATGGTTGTTTTGATTTGTGAGATCTAAATTATGTATTTAGAACCAGGAAGCATTTATCAAAAAAAAAAAAATTTTACTTGTTCTAATATATAAAAATGAGGATGTTACAGAGCATGAAATGAAAACAAATTTTATACTAACTAAATCAAGAAAGTCAAGCACAAATATATATATTTTTATTAAAAAGGTGAAAAAAGGGGGAGATGGATAACAAAGGTACCTAGGAAAAGGAAATATATGTCTAGTTCATGTTGTTATGGCTAGGGAAGTCTCAGGAAGCTTCCTATATGGTGATTGTTGGTAAGAAAATTTTCCAAGGAAAAATTGGTGGATTTCTTTCCAAAGCTCTGGGAATCTAAGTCCCTCTACTTAACCAGTGCAGTTGTCATATATGCATGCACTAGTGAAACTGAGTATTCTTCAGGTGGCCTATTGATCAGAGAATACTTGTTAGAGATCACACAAGAAGTCTGGGCGGGAGAGAAGGCCAGGATAAAGGGCGTGGAGGGACAAGAAGAATCCTCACATGGAGGGAAATTTTATCTTTCAGGACTTAGCCAATTTTGAGCATGAAGACCTATTTTAGAAGATGGTGTGTAGAGGACCTAAACAAGGCAGAGACGTGTGCACCACGCATTGTCTATCTTTAGAGGATCAGATCAAAGAATTTTGCATGAAGACGAGATAAGAATAGGATTATCACTTTAGTTAACTTTAAGAGGTCTATAGATATCACACTTGCATGTGTGGCTATGCCTATAAACGGCGTGTGGATATTAATAGCATACAACCTATTTTTTAATAGATAAACGGTGAAGGGAAAGTCCCCACCCTTTATATATGATGTGAATCACATAGTAGCTGATATATATAGATAGGTATATGCAGAGCGTAAGAGGTAAGCATAAAGAGATATGTACATATGACTGGATTATTGTATCATATCCATGCGCACATCGGTATAGATTTCCATTATTGTAAGGAGCTTTTGTGTTTATTAACAGATTGAAGATATTGGCTGAATCTAAGTGTCATTCCTATGTGTAACTAAGTAGTTCATGTTCTTGATTCAATCATGATTATTTTTTTAGCTTGTCCTTTGATAGATCTGAATATTTCATGCATTATAGAATGATGGATTAGCTATGGATCTATATGTTTCTTCCTTCATCATGCTAACATCCTGCTACAGCAACCCTAAAGAGGGACTTAGTACCTTTGTGTGCTTCAGGTGAGCACTCAATCTAGGCTGAGTGATGTGCCAGTGCATCAAGGGTGTTATCTGGTAAATTCTAGGCTACATCATTGGTTCAGTTGTTAGAACCTCTTTTTCAGTTGTTTTTAGGATGGTTCATGATGAAGATGTACCACTTAACTCTAGCAAGTATTGAGGAGTGGATACACAATTTGGAGGAAGAATATGCACAGTGGTTTAGCATTGGATCTAAGTTTAACACACGCACTTGGGTAGAATATAATCTGTATGAAAGCCTATATGAGATCTTTTTTGCCATCTTTCTAGTAGAATTATACGAGTGGCAGATTGCTTGTGCATCTAAATGGAATTGCAAGTATCACGCACTTGTCTAGACACAGGAATAATTTCAGGCCCTTTATGATGTTGATCTGATCTGGACTCGTGCTATGGATACATGGTTTCATGGTGTTCTAAACATTTATATTCTATAATATTCAATTTCAACGTATTCTTTCCTAGAGGTAGCTGAATTCTAGTTTTTGTGGTATCCTAGAGGAGCATATCTACAAGATATTCCACTAGTGATCAAGATCTTGATGGTAACTCTAAACTTGGAGAGAAAACCAATGGCTAACTAAACCTCACCATGTGTGAGGGAAAGAATAGGTTTGGTGAAAGATGGTAGAACTAGCAGTAGAAAGGTAGAGAGAGGAAAGGTAGATTAAGTATAATGAGGTGTGCAAGAGGGAGATAGAGAATTAGTATACCATTGTATAAAGTATGGCATTGAGGAGAGATATGGCTCATGAAGGGTTTGAAGCTCTCCTAGAAGACATGGAGCTAGAGCATCAAGAACTCCCCCATCTTAGAAATCATAATAGAGATCCCCCTTAGCTTCACACAGAAGTGTGCCAACAAAGACTACATGGGCTGCGAGCCCACATCTTAATCCACCTGGTGACCTACCCCTTGCGCTTGGTTTTCTAGTATTTAGTACGATAAGTAACTAGCAAGCTAACTTGGGAAGTAGGAGAGCATGGGTAAGTCAGGAAGCAAGCACATCAATGACAGGTCAGATGGATTCATTATTTAGAGGGATATTTTTTAGGTGCACCATCTGCACAGAACGTGAGCACACAAAATGTTGGATTCACCTCTGGAAGTGGAACTACCTCACTGATTGTAGGGGTTCAATATAGTACTATTATCAAAGCACATGGGAGTACATCTATAGGTCTTATTCTAACTGCATGTGGAGAATCAGGAGGCATAGGTGGTTGTATTTTTGGTGGGTCTAGTGGTTCTGGAGGTAGAGGAAATAGAGGAGGTTCTAGATTAGGTGGTCAAGTCCCATAGCAACCTTAGAATATCTATATGGAGATGTCTCTTCATCTCCTGGAGTATAGAGGTATAGAGGATGTTACTGAACATGTGGATATGTGTGAAATCTTATGGCATGTGAAATGGATCATAGATTTTGAGTGTGAGGCAATTCAATTTGATACTACCTTGTAGGGATGAGCACACAGCTGGTATAAGAAGTTTGAACCTGATCAAACTTATGTGGATTATGCCGTATTCAAGGATGATTTCTTAAAAGAGTTCTATATCTCAGAGTTTGAGCAGAAGAGTATCAACGCGCTCAAAGATATCAAATACGGCACTACTAAGAGTGTACATGAGTATGATGCCCATTTTAAGACACTTTTATCTAAGTTGTCTTATAATATTCACGCCAACCACCATGCACAATGGTTTTTTGGAGGATTGATTACACCATTTAGAAGGGAATTGTTGCATAAGACATACACTAATCCACGTGAAGCATTGGAGGCAACCCTACATGTTGAGGTAATTAGGAGCATTGACACTAGTGTTAGTTCATTCTTAGAGGCAAAAATTACAGCCATGGCAAAGCAGATAGAATAGTTATCAGAAAATTCAGCTCATGAAACACACTCAAGGATTTGGTGTACCGATTGTGAAGTGGAAGGTCACACCAAGGATATTTTCCCTCGCAGATCTATATGTTCATTACTGTTAGACTGTGAAATATGTCATTTGAATCATGATGCTAGCCACTTTCCTTTGTTACAGCACGTGATAAGGAAGAATGTATCCTGTTTTTGTAAGATTTACAGGTCTAAAACCCATGATACTGAGGATTTTTGATTGATTGGTCATATCCATGATGCTATAGACATTGGGGTATGAAAGAAAAGTGTAATGGATAACTTTAAGAACAAGAATGAGCACTAGGATCATGATCATAATCAACCATGCTATGATAGGAATGAGGATCTTTTTAAAGGAGGTCATGGAAGAGGATGTGGATATCGAGGTGGGTATGGAGGATGAAGCCGTGGTGGAAAAAGAAGTGAGTTTCCTAGTGGAATGTGCTATACATGTGGATCCCACGATCATTATAGGTGTGAATGTGCCCAGAATGTTACATGTTCTTTTTGTGGAAAGAATCATAGCAATGAGGAATGCCTGGACTTATACGAGAATCTCTGTAAATAGCATAAGTAGGAAATAAAAGGTGCATGGATGGTTAGGATCTAGAATGCGGAGGAAAATTAGTGGATGCCCAAGATAGCACCAGAACATGAGGCATTAACAATGAAGATTACTACACAAGCTGAAGCAGCATGCGTAAGAGAGGCATTGCACCAGAAGCCTAAAATCACTAAGGAGGAGGTTCTGCATGTAAGGTACCCAGATCCTACCCATAAGAAGGAAGTCTATCAAGAGACCATGGAGGTCCTCAGAAATCTTCAAAGAGAAATATAATGTTTAAAAGAGTAGTCTAGAAAGATGGAACAGAAGAAAGAAGTAGGGAATGTCCCCACTGATATTGATGACATCAAAGAGGTGTGTAAAATGTTATGCCAAGAGAATATTATTCCATTATTATGGAATTGGTTGAAGGGGAACACTCCACGTGAAATCACTAAGAATGAATGGCAGATCCTACATGCAAATCTTCCCCCTGATAGCATTGACTATGATAAAGAGATCACTCTGAATTTTGTTGTGGATGGATGGATGTTGAGCAACATATTGATTGATACTGGTGCGGAAGTGAATGTGCTTACATTATATGCATGGGTACAAATGGGGAGCCCTTCATTGCATAGTTCATCTAATGTGTTGTCTATGGTAAATTGGACTAAGGCCACTCCCATAGGATTTTTGAAGGATGCATCTATAACCATAGAAGTGGAAAAATTCACTATTTTGAGGTATTAGAACTTTCAGAAGCAGATATTTTTCCAGCCTTGCTTGGATGCCCTTGGTGTTATGCAAATAATGTTTACATGAGATTCAATAAGGGGTATATTATCTTTGATAACAAGGAGGAAAGGGTTGTGATACCTTTGACAAATGGGAAGTCTACACCATATGTTGGGCCTATAAGTGAGGAGGACTTTAACAGAATCTATGTACGTGTTATTTAGGACCCAAAAATCAATGAGCCATCAAATGAAGGCATCATACAATGGGAGGATTCTAACTCTATTAGTGATACTATAATTATTGCTTGTGACAATTGGGCTCATGGTACATATGAACTAGTAGGACGTGAGGTAAAAATTATGATTGCGTGCAAGAATGGACTTTGTTCTACTCAATGGATAGGTAGCGCAGTACCTTGGTATACATGAGAAGAGGATCTTCATGTATTGTTACAAGCCATGGAGGTACAGTGGATAGACCATTTCAAGAGATGAGACATGTTAACATATATCTTACACAAGATGGCAGTGCGATGGTGAGTAGCTCACAGAGATAATATTATGGAGTGGAAGGAGATCAGAATCTCCCTATCTACCAGTTTTGTAAGAAGTAATGAACCTACACATATTTGTACTTATAATGGTGATCAACCTATTTAGCACCACATTGAGTAATGTGAGATACTCTATATAGTAGGATAGGAAGCATTACCACCTTCACTTTGGGTGCATAAATTATATTCCACTCTATAAGGATGTGCACGCGCTTGGTATGTATACGTAGAAATGCATTGAGATACTGGAAACTAGAAAAATTTGAATGCAGGAATGATCTAGATCTTTGACTACTTTTCTTCCCAACCTCCAATAGAAGAGGCATTAAAATTTCAATAGGTTAACCATGGGATATAGTGCAAAGGTAGAGGAACTCATACATGAATTATTTGGTGGGACAGATTCTGGAGTGTGTTTTGAAAAGGAATAAGAAATGGACTCCATACTACTTGAATGTGCTTGCCTTGAGAAAGAGAAAGGAAAGATGGTTTACATAATGGATGATGAGGAAGTTGAGAACCTAGATATTGAACATTCATAAGGGGTGCATGAGGTCTTGGAGAATACTGACAAGGATACGCACACCTATCAAAAACCCATGAAGACAAAGAAGGTGAATATAGGTTCAGAGGCTGAGCCAAAGGAGGTTATAATTGGAGACTATTGGTCAGAATCAGAAGTACAACATATCATCGAGTTATTAGGGATTATCATGACTTATTCCCTCGAGGGTATCATGAACTTAAATGCATGTATGAATCACTTGGGGAAATGAAGATAAAACTTATGGAAGGTGCACGTCCAGTGAGAAAGAGACCTTATAGAATGATGCCTAATTTACGTGAAAAGGTAAAAGAAGAAATTTATAAAATATTGAAGTCTAGAATCATTCGACATTTGGATGAGTCAGAATGGGTTAGTCCTATGGTGATTAGTATAAAAAAGGATGGTAGAATTCAAATTTTTTTTATTACAGGGAGCTAAATGTAGGATGTGTCACAAATCCCTTTCCTACACCATTCATTGAGGAAATACCAGATGTTTCACACAGAATTTTGTTCTAGAATAGAGTTACTTATATCTTTTCATTCTCTTGAGAAACAGATGAGGGTTAGGGCTAGGAGGAATACCTGTTGAGTGTTGGGAAGGTGTGCGCGTACCGTAGAGAGATCAGACCGATTGTGAAGAGCTCCTTTTTGTCTGGGAAGGACTACCTATAAATAAGAATGCAAGACCACCAGATTTTTGTTAAACAATAAGTGAGGGAACTGCCTTGGGCCTAGGAAATATTAGACTTCCTTTGGAAGGTGGTCAGTTCCCTTTTAATACCAATTAATGCAAATGATAATAAAGAAGCTATTGCGAAATCACGATTTAGGTACCTCGTTACTAAAAGCAATAAAGACTAAACTACCAATAATAAAATATCATGTTGTTTGTTTTGTCACGGGTTATTGATACATTTCAGATCAAGTTACAGGGATAGAAAAAGCTGGATATGAGATTCTTTGGAGGTAAATAGGTGAAAGGTTGGTTTTTGGTATAAGTCACAGTGATCTGACGCCGGTCACTGGATAACCGATCGCGGTTATAAAACCGATACACTGGTAGGGGATGACCAATATCGGTAGGGGCAGTGATTTAGGGGCTTTTAAATGGGGGTTGGTTACAAGGTGGTTATGGGGCTTATAAGGTTGGTAGATGGTTGAGGGGAGTTGTAGGGTGATAGAGAAGACTCAGAGAGTGAGAAGGCTATCTTTGGGGCAATATAGAGATGGATGAATGAAGGTTAGGTGCAGGGTACTGCCGGGGTGGTAGATCTAGGAGTGAGCTTATAATCCCTATGAATCAAAAGTTCACAAAGTAGTGTCTAGAGAGCATACAAGGTAATAAAAGAGACTACTTACTAGTTTTTGATGTGGATGTAGGTCCAAGGAATGCAGTGGTGAAGGCAAGGCTCAGTTGGGATGATCCGGCAATCGGAAGTGAGCTGATGAAGCTATCCTTCTGACTCTCCCAATGTCTGGATGAGTGTGACAGTGATCTAGTTGCTCAGTTACAGTCTTGGGCTCAATACTCCTCTCTACAACCTCTTCTCTCTCTCTCTCTCACTTGTCTCTCTCTTGCCAATGAATTACGGATCCTTGCAAATGAATTCGGATCCTTGGTTTTGGTTGGGGGAGGTCATTTACAGGGAACCGATGGCGGTTACCTAACCGACGCCGGTCGCATAGGGACCGATGTCGATTAGGTCAAAGTTGGCTATTTTTAGTAAAATAGCCAACTTTCCCTCCTTTTCTCCCGAGGGGTCAGTTGTGGGCTTGGTCAAGTCATTATTAGGTTCATTTTGGTGCGGGTGAGGGGTGATGAGTCATGGATATGGGTCTAGACCAAGTCATAGGTCTTAATTAGGTTAGTTTAGGGTTAGGGCTAGGTCATGGTGAGGTGGCGAGGTGAGGTGGCAGGGTTGGAGATGTGGATTTATTAATTATAAGGTAATTAATAAATAATTAAGTGTGTAAGGTTTAGGTGGTGAGGTAGGGTTAGATTGCGAGACGAGATGCGGGGCACAGGGTGTCGTAAGACCCAAATTTGGTGTCTACATTTTCCCCCTTGTTGTCATGTAGCTTGTCTTGTAAAGCTATGCACTGACAATAATAAGAAGTGGTTGCCCCAGTTAAGGGTATAGGTAATCCCCCTCAAATCTATCACAGATTGAGGTGACGTGAAATCAGGGATAGGGTTGATAAAGGGTGAATGATGATGAGATGATGGTAAGATGGTGGGGTAAGTTCAAGGAAGCAGACACATGTTGAAATGCAGTAGTGCGACCAGGGTACACAATTTGAAGAGCGAACAAGCAATTCATAGGCAAAGGTCGATAGTTTATCCAAACAAGGTTGATATAATCCTGGTATCCAAGGCATAGGAAGTAGCTCCAGGGGATATAATGGGTAAGGTACCGGAATGTTTAGGCATGTTCGAGCAGTACCAAATGGTTGGTTTGGTTGAGATAAACGTCACGGTCTCGGTCTAGGCAAAGCTGGTCGGTTGATCAATTCAAGTATCCTAGTCATGCTAAAACACGAACAGGTGAGCTTGATTGAACAAACAGCTACATGATGGGTGGATAGAATCATAATTTGTGGGCCTCGAGGTACTTAAGGTACTTAATTGGTGTGGCCTTGGGTTGCGAACTTGGGTCGATTGGTTGGGTGAGGCCTTGGGTACGACCTTGGGTCGGGCCGATTGGTTGGTTGCGGCCTTGGGTCAGGCCGATTGGTTGGTTGCAGCCTTGGGTCGGGCCGATTGGTTGGTTGCGGCCTTGGGTCAGGCCGATTGATTGGTTGGCATTTGGTTGCAGCCTTAGGTCAGGCCGATTGATTGGTTGGCCTTGGGTCGGGCCGTTGGCCTTTGGTCAGGCCTGGTTTATTGCGGCCTTGGGTCAGGCTGATTGGTTGTTGCGGCCTTGGGGCTCAATGAATTCAAAATAAGGCTATTCAGCAAAGCTGGGGGTAGGTGATGTGGTGAAAAATGGAGATTGGTGGATAAGGGCAGGAGTTAGGTTAAGATAAGCCAGGTAACCGATATCGGTTATGGTGTGATATCGGTCAGGAAACATCGATATCAATCTTCTAGGGCGCGCCCTAACCGATATCGGTTAGAGGTCAAAACCTATAAAAAGAAAAAAATATGACATGTCATTTTCACATTGTGAATTTGAGCGCCAAAACATCTCTTGTTTGAGTTTTGAATTGATTGGGTCATGTGTTTGGGTTGAGTTGGCACTAGTTGAGTGGGTGAGTGAGTTATTGGTAGGCCCCAGAGATCGGGAGGTAGAGCTTGATTGGTTGAGGACCCTGCTGAGGAGATTTGGAGCTATGGCACAGGCTTGAGGAGCAGGAGGTGCTGGAGGAGCTGGACCACCACCACCTATCCCACCACGATGATGTGTAGTCATACCGGTAGGCTCTGAACCCCTATTTTTATTAATTTGATGAATTTAGCTAGGATGTGGGTATTGGGGTAGGAATCCAAAATTTGATAAAATAATGAATAAATGAAGGTAAACAGTAAAATGGATTGGGTAGATATGTTAGGTAGGCCAAAACGTCAGGGTGGGTAAGTTTTAGGCAATTGTGCTGGGTAAATGGGTAGAAATAGGGAAAAAAAGGGGATTTGGGGGCCGTTTTTAGTTCGGCCCCGAAACCCCACAGTGACCGATGTCGGTCACTAGTCGACCAGACATCGGTCATAGGTTTAGGTGTAGATTAGCAGGTGAGGGGACTGACGTCGGTCATGTGTCGACCGACATTGGTTCATAAAAGTTGGACATAGAGTGCGGGTGGGGGACCGATAGCGGTCGAGGGTGACCGATAGCGGTCACCATGGGTAGGAGGTAGGGTTGTAAACTTGTTTTTGTTGGGTGTTGTTTTAGGTGGGTAGGATAGATTTTTGGGGTGAATGGGGAGAAGGTAGAGTTGCTAGGTGAAGTGGGTGAATTATGAATGGGGATTAGGTGGGATAAGTTGATTGGGGTAGGAAAGGTTATTAGGGTGGGGGGTAATTGGGTGGTTGGGGTCAGTTCAGGTAGGATAGGTTAAGGGTTGTGTATGGATTGGGAGGGGGTTAAATTGGTTGGGGTAGGAAAGGTTATTGGGGTGGGGGGGTAATTGGGTGGTTGGGGTCAGTTCGGGTAGGAAAGGTTATTAGGGTGGGGGTATGAATTGGGTGGTTTACAGGTTCGGGTAGGATAGGTTATGGGTTGTGTATAGATTGGGAGGGGTTAAATTGGTTGGGGTATGGTTATAGGGTGAGAGTAGAGAAGGTAGAGTATGGTTGGGGGTAGTTGGTAGGGTGTGGGATAGGTAAAGGGGATAGTTTAGATATTTTTTGGGAGGGGTTATTGATGTTGAGGGAGATTAGGTGATTTAGGTTTTATTGGAGTGGGTGGCCATATTTAAAGAAGGATTGTAGGAGTGAGAGATTTATGGATGTATAGGGTAAGATAGGTGGGTGTAGATGTGTTTACAAATGTGATGATTGGGTGGGTGGTAAGTATAAAGGGTTAGGTAAGGGTGCCTGACGGAGTGAGTTGTTTTTGTAGGCATGCAAGAAGTTGACCATGCGAGATCAGATGTTGCCTCTACTGGAGCGGATCCAGCCACATGTGACCACAACACAGTGGGTAGTTATGTGGGAGGTGGACTCAGTAGAGTCCAGAGTATAAAGGGCTATGGATAGGGACCACACGCCCCTGATGGTTGCCCTCATCGAGAGATGTGGATGACTGCGGCAACCAATGTGGGAGGTTCCATCTCCCTATAGGGCGGGAGAGATGACAGTCACTGCTAGAGGATGTGTATCGCATCCTGAGATTGCCGATCATAGGTGAGGAGGTGTTCCAGGTGGATGCCGAGACAGCAATGGATAGCATCCTGTAGGTATTCGGGGATGCAACCCCATTGATTACATATCATAGTGTGAGCATCGGACTACGGGGAGATGTATCGCACTCATCGACAGGAGACACGGCTTGCCTCGTGCTGATGATGGTCGGTATCAGTTGCTTCGCCCTCCCTGACTCAGAGGGAGGCCGCTTCCCATGGGATCTGATGGGAATTTTACATGAGATGGTGGAGGAGCACACCTGCTACGCTTGGGCACCAGTGTTTCTGGTGCAGCTATACAAAGAGCTATGGGGCTATCGCCATATGAGGTGATTTGGTATATGTTCGACATTCTTGTTACACTGCTGGGCATATGAGCACATCATGTGTATACGACCAGTAGGGTTGCCCTAGCAGCCAGGGCCACACGACAGTCTACAGATATGGGTTTCAGAGGTGGTTGGGGGTCGTGGGCCAGCCACGAGTAGTGGTCGCAGGCAGGATGTCACTTTTTACAGGCATATGTTAGAGGGTCTGACTGCAGTAGATATTATATGGAGGCCATATAGAGGCCATCAGACCCGTGGAGGAGCCCGAGCACAGCTGCGATGGATCCAGTACATCTTCTGGATAGCTGGACGGAGACCCGGGGAGTATGAGTGGATTCCCCTAGAGAGGGTACGACGACAGCTAGGACTACAACAGGATGTGCCACCTCCCTTCCCACAGTATCAGAGGGAGGATGTAGAGGCACCACTACCCTCTACCGCAGCCATTTGACCCTAGTCTGGGTAGTAGAGAGACCAAGAGATGATACAGTGGATGACGCCGGGGTTACAGGCTCATTTTTGGTTTGGTGGGCAGGGCAGAGGGCGGCCGTGAGAGCATAACCAGCATAGCCAGATTTAGCGGCTGTTACAGTAGAGAGGGACCATCTCCTGGGTCAGGTGCAGGTACTACAAGGGCAGCTTGCTACCACACAGGCACAGGTTGGTGTGTTACAGGGGCAGTTAGCCCACAGGCACAGGCATAGGCATAGGCACAGGCACAGGTGCAACCTCAGGTCCATGTTCAGGTTCTGATGGCAGCTCCACCGCCACCACAGGTACCAGCCCAGGGTCAGGGCATACAGGTAGGGCAGGGTCCACTTCTATTAGGAGCTGGGGGACTAGCCCCACCAGCCATGGTTACACGGGCCCATTACATGGAGGCTAGAGCGGAGGCCCGTTACTATCAGGACCTACTAGATGGTACCGATGTAGAGTATCAGCCATATGTGGCTCATAGAGATGAGACTTCTCGGAGTCACAGGTCACAGGTGGCCGCAGCCACAGCCGGTGGGTCAGTTACAGGTAGGAGGTGAGACCCAGCACAGGGGCCAGCTGAGGGATGGGCCGAGGGAGGAGGAGAGAGCTGAGTTGCCCCAGGAGCAGAGACATTTTTGGTCGAGATGGATAGATGATTTTTGATAGAGACACTGGTCTGCGAACCGAGTATGTATATAGGATTTATGTATTCATTGTTGTTGGTATATACCAGCCTGCGAGCCGAGTACATTTTGTATAGTTGATACCGGCCTGTGAGCCGAGTATATTTTTGACATGAGAGACCGGCCTGTGAGCTGAGTCAAGATTTTGACAGAGATAGCGGCCTGCGTGCCGAATTTGTATTTTGGATTACAGAGGCCCCATGCAGGGCAATTTGTATATTTTGACATTGATTTGACGATATATATATAGATGATGAGTTTGATCCACATGGTGTGTTATAATTTTTGATTTGATGCATATAATATAATGTTTGCATGTGTTTTGTCGATGGTATTGGAATGTGATGTATATAGATGATGTTGATGATGTTTTGCTGATATGTATATGTTTTGAAATGTTGATGTTATGATGATGATGGAGTTGGATAGTGATGTTGTTATGCAGGGAAAAGAGGTGGGCTCCGCCAAAAATTTGCAAAAAACAAAGAAAAGGCCTAGGTATAAGCAAAAAAGAGACAGGTGACCGATATCGGTTAGCTTAACCGATGTCAGTCACTATGTGACCGATACTGGATTAGGTAACCGATATCGGTTATGCTAAAACGAGCTTTTCTAAAAAAAAAATAGAAAATCTTGGGAGACAACTCAAATTCTTATTTTTAGAGTCATGCAACATGTTAAATATGAGGATGCGAGGCTGTTGACATCCATAGAGGTTAATTACATGGGAGAATTGAGTGATAAGGAGGAAAGAGACAGATAAAGTGATCGTGGGTTTGGATTAAGAAGGCGTAAAGGCAAGTTAGAGTGAAGAGGGTGGTGAACATGGCTAAACAAGGAGAAGTGTCCAGCAGGAAGAGAGGAGAGGGAAGACAGGTTCCACCTCAAGCTGCTGCATCCCAAGAGGTATAAGTTTTGGTTGGAATTAGATTTTGCATGGTTATGAATAGGATGTGGTAAGGTAAGTGGGTAGAGATGAAAAGAAAGGTGATAGGAAAGGGTTTGGTTATAAATATTTTCATGTTTTGAATTTATAGGTGAGTTTTAAGGAAGACGCAACACATGATAGATCATGGTAGGGGATGGTCGAGCTAACCTTGGGAGACCCCATGTCTCCTAAGTGATGCCTACATAGCCCATTGCACAAAGCAAGGAGGGGCCTCAGACCGATGTAGTTCTCCCTTAGGACCAGGGAGAGGTGAATTCAGGCAATTTGGTTGTGGTTAGGCAATTTGTTGGTTGGTAAAAGTTTGATGTTGGTAGGGTAATGTTGTTGGTGTTGGTGTGGGTATAGGTGAAGCGAGGGTTAGCTTACCCAAGCATAGGAAACCGTGTCCTGATTAAGGTCAACACATAATCCTAGATTCAGGTAAAAGAGGCAAAATGTGTCCCATAGTTGGAAAGAGCTAAACAAACCACGTATTATCGTAGGATGAGCTTGAATCCCTAGGTACCTTGCATAGGTGAGAAGTTGATAGGTGAAAAGAGTTGTATAATCACAATATATCGGATATACGTCACGTCCCTTGAGTTTTTTTGTTTTGAAGAATGGTGAGGTGAGGTGGATGGTATAGCTGGGGCGTAAAGAACTTGTTATAAGGTGATTATTCTGACGAAAGAGAACCAAACCTAAATAGACAAGTCCATGACTCAAAAGTGCTTTTGAATACTGCTTTTATTTTTCTGCATATAGACTGATCGATGCAGGAAGTCTATATGGGATATGCATTTTGTTGTTCTTGAGGTCTTCACGAAGCTGATCAATGCGAGAAGCTTCTGATAGAGGGTGACTTTGTATAGATGTCCTTCAAGGGAGTATTCTACTTATAGTAGCAGATGTAGGCTTTTACACATAAATGTCCTTCGAGGGAGCAGTCTAGTTTATAGTAGTAGATGCGGCTTTGCACATAGCTGTCCTTCGAGGGAGTAGTCTAGTTTATAGCTTAGAGGTCTAGATGTCCATTTGGCATGAAGCATCTAGTTTTGCAGGAAGTTTGACTCAAGAATATCCCAGAATTGTATAATTGAGAACTTGTTATTTTGATACTTTTAAGTCATGGACCAGACTAAAAAGGGGAAGGCATCTTTAAGAGGAGGTGATGATCAAACCACATGAGTTTGATTCTACTTTGAGATGCACGAAACAAGGTGTATGAGGTGGTAAATGAGCTCAAGGGACGAGTGCAAGGTAGATAAGAAGTGATGTAACACTAAATTCAACAGTAGAATGGTCGGGAGATGCAAGGCAATTAAGGGGTTCAGGCTCAGGTTTACCATTAAGCGAAGCTAAATGATAAGTACCTGATCCGTAAGTGTGAGTGATAATGTAAGGCCCAATCCAATTAGGAGCAAATTTTCCACATTTTCTCTTTTCTAGTTTGGTTACATGTTGATTCTCTTTGAGGACAAGATCACCAATCTTAAAGGTACGCTCATGAATTCGCTTATCATAAGCATGCTTGATGCACTTTTGATAAATTTGAAGGTGGTCAAGAGCTGTAAGATGAATATCATTTCAGAGAAGCTCCAGGATTGGGCTAGATTCTAGGTCTATGGCGGAAGTCATCATTGGTGAGAATATCCTGGAGAGATATTCTGAGGCGAGGGATTTGTATTTCGAGAGGCAAGACAGCCTCCTCTACCATAGACACCAAAGGAAATGAGTGTGGCATTAGTGGAAGTACGAATGTTGATACGATAAGCCCAAAGGATGAAAGATGGATGTGATCATGCCAGTTTTTTCCCAGAATCGTTAATGACTTTCATGCGGAAATTTGGTTAAGGTTTTGTTAGAAGATTAAGCTTAACCATTTGCTTGTGCGTAGATAGGGTGACGAGAAGATAAAGTTTGATACCATAATCTTGTCACAAAGGGCTATGTAAGTTAGCTTAACGTTGTAAAGATGGTACTGCCATTATCTGTTATCAGGCGATGAGGAACACCTACTAAACGATCTGAGATAATGTGATGATTGTCTGCAGGGAACTCAACGAGGTATTCGCGTCGGTGGTTTCATTGGTTGAAATGAGTGTGAACGGCCTCCACCCACTTAGTGTAATATTCGGTTTCCGTGAGGATCCAACGGTGATGCTGCAAGTAGAAGGTTGGGTTAGATCTCACCAATAAGGTCTAAACGCCATTGACTGAGTACAAAGGCCACAAGATCTAGGGTGGTATAACATATTACAGGTTTTGAAGGGGGAAGTGTCAGCTGTTACAGTGTATGACTTCCCCTCATACTCGAATTTTATGCATCTATGTAAGAGTGCATCCCATAGCCTTGGATCCAAGGGTGGCCTAACAACATGTTGTATTGGAATTATCCCTCAAGGACATAGAAGAGTTTGGGCAAGGTACATGGCCCTACACGAAATGTTAAGGATCATGGTGCCTATGGTAGAAGTAATAGCATCGTTGAATGAACGCAACATGGTGGGGTTGGCACACATGCAACTAGGAGGGATATTCATCTGTTAGAAGAATTTGGAAGAGACGATGTTTAGGCTAGCACCCCCGTCGATCATAACACGACGTAATCGGATGTCCTAGACGTAAGCCAAGATGAAAAGAGTGGGGTCAGGATCTTCTGCACCAAAGATAACAATTTCTTCTTCGGAAAAACTGACAGTAGCGGCTTGCTGTACAAGGACAGAGGTGGTTGTGGAGGTAGGTTGTTTGGTGAGAGAAGCGACATGGTTGGGTGTTAAGATGGAGGCGATGGGTAGGGTTTCATTAGGTAGGACCTCTATCCCTTAGAGGATCTCAATTAGAGCTTGTCAATGAGATTCAGATGTTTGAATGAGATCATAGAGTGTCATTTTTACAGGAGATTGGTGAAGTTGTTTGATCATGGTGTGATGGGAAACTTCCATCAGAGACTGGATAGGAAGGTCCATGAATAACCACTTTAGGTGGTGGTGTGATCGGGATGGTGGAGGGAGAAAGAGAGGTCACATGTGTGCTCTCTTTAGCTTTTCCATTATTTTTCTAACCTCGAGTATCAATGCTAATCATGTTGATCTCGTGAATACAAGATGAGGAAGATGGTAGGGATAAGTCATTATTCTCGAGAGGTGGGGTTGCAATGATGATAGATTTTGGTGAGGCGGGGACAGGTGGTATAAGAGAAAGGATCGAAGCTAAGGGATTTTCCCTCTGTAAGTTGTCTTTCTTATATTTTCTATCCGAGATAGGAAACTAGCGAAGGATGGATTTCAAAGCTTTGCATCCTTCTACATTGTGTCCTGGTGTGTGGTGGTAGGCATAAATTTTAGATTCATCATAACCTATAGGTCAACCTATAGGGTCAAGGTGTAGATGGATTATAGGGTCTAAGTGGGGGTAGGGAAATAGGGTCGCATCACCTACCAACATATCTAGGATCTTGGCATAAGATCCTTTGAGCAGCGTCAAATTCAGATGAAGATGAGGCTATTGATTGAGTGGGTGAGATCATTGATTGTTTTGGTAATGGTTGGGTATGAGTGGTTCGTACGGGTGGTGGTTTAGGAAAGGGATTTTGATGATTGGGTTTAACTAGGTGTGGCTTCTTCTGTGCAGAAGTCATGTTTAGCTGGTTAGATGATAAGGCCATAGATGACGTGGTGGCAGGAAACAACCACGGGGAAAGAGGAGCGACTTTTTAAGAAAACAAGTCCTTCGATGATCGAGTTTTCTTAGGGTTGGTATGTTGGCAGGATACGTGAGGTGATGGTGTTGAGACACCCGTGGATTTCTGTATGGGTGTAGAAGGTGTAGGTCATGTTAAAGAAGACGTGGGAGGCATGGTGTATTGAGGCAAGGTGGAGGGGTGAGGCCCCAATATAGAATGTAGGTGTGACGGTGAGGGTTAAAACCATGCCTGCTATACTGGTGTGATCAGGGGTGAGGGTTTTAGTTATGGCGGAGGCATAGATTGGACTAGAAGAGATTGGGTCTGTCTCCTAGGTGGATTGACAACTTTATTTTTAGATAAATCTAACTGTTTAGGTGGATGTGCGTCAGGTTGGGTATTGGTGAAGTCCCAAGTGTAGGGGAAGGCTTGGTTAGGTTGATAGAGGTGGATGAGGTATTCGGTAGAGATGAGGGGGGTGAAGGTGAGGACATAGGCATTTTGAGATTTTGTAAAAACTTCGGGCATATGGTAGAGGTGTCTGGATTAGTCATCTACATTTGAGTAGAGCATGGTGTACTCAAACGTTCCCATAAGACTTTTTTATCCTCTGGGGGATGAAAATCCTTCACGTGTGGACAGGAATTTTGGTATGGAAGAGAATTAGGCTATGATTCCAGTCCACTATGGTGTGATACAGGGGGCGAATGAGGCGCTATATCAATGGGTGTTAAGAGGTCAACCGGTCACTGGAAAGATTTAGGTGATGAAGAACTGATAAGGAGGAGGGCATGTTCTAGAGGATCCGTCATGGTTAAGGAGTTTGGTGATGTAGGCTCGAGGGGTTTCTCCTCTGAGGATGACAGAAAAAGTGGTGATCCTTCTTCTTTTGCAGCAAGAGTGGTGGAAGGAGATGTTTGGGAAATAGATAGGTTGGATAACATCCGCTCATAGTCTTGCAGGGATGTGGTGTAAGAAGGCTTCTTCTATGAGAAAAGAACTCTAGGCGGTTGATTCCTTTATGGGTAAAGGAATAGTGGGGCTGTCCTCTTGTCCTAATGAAGGAGAAGGTGATTAGAACCCCTGCGTTGGTGAAGAAGCTCGATTCAGAATTTCCTCGATGGTTGGGAGTCAAAAACCACACTCATTCTTCCTCAGCTGAGGTTTCTTGGTTTGTGTTAGTATTAGATGAATGGTTTGGAAATGGTTTGTTGAAGATTTTTAAATTTAGATTAGTAGGGGTATTAGGATTAACAAGGGTTATATCCCATGCATCAACCATTTCCTACACTATGTTTTTCAACATCTTGCATTTTTCGTGGTTGTGTCCCTTCACGTGATGGAAGTTATAGAAGTCGTTTTCTTTATACCAAGAAGGTATAGCACGGGTGGATTCAAACCCAGAGTGAGGTTTAACAGGAGGCAAGGTGATAGCTCATGCTTTAAGTAATTTTTCCAAGATTACATCATAAGTTTCTCCCAAGGGAGTGTACTTGATGGGCTCAGATTTATACTTATAAGTGGATTTCGGCAGTTGGGTATTAGATGGTGCTTGAGATTTGACCATCACCGCATGTATATATCCTTTTGATTTTGAAGTAGCCGATGCGTGAGAGTTGGTGGTGGAGTCTTGGATTCATAAATTTGAGTTTTTGTTGCGTAACTTCAATTTCTCCTCCTCTAAGGCTCGAATCTCTAGTTTCCGAGCCATAGTAAAGGCCTCATGAAAGGTGCGGAAAGTTTGAATTTAGAGGGTGGGAGAAATGTGTTTAGCGAAGGCCACATGTAAAGAGTTTGATGAGCTCAGCCTGAGGCAAGGCATAAGTAAGTTGGTTGATGAGGCCCCACCATCATCCAAAAAAATCTATGATAGACTTGTCTTCAAATTGTCAGATGGCATAAAGGTCAGTAAATGGATACTTTCTTGGCAATATTGATGGAGAAGTGATCCTAAGAAATAATGGGCTTATGGAGGTTAACCAAATATAATGTGTGGAATATGTAATATGGATTTGGATTAAATGCGTGGAATATGGACAAGTGGACTTACTCAAGTAAATACTAATTTCGAATACCACTGTAATGTGGTATGGAAATAGACTTAACGATTTGGTCAAGTCTATATGGGATATTCCATTTTGTCGTCTCCCGATAGGTCAATTCGATCAAATTCTGATCGAGTGCGTGCCAAGCCACATGATCACAGTGCTGACTTCGTCCATAGCTATCCTTACCCGTTGACCAGAGTCTGACTTATCCCAGCAGATGCTAAACTTTGACCAGACATAGTCTAGAGCTCCTTCGATGTCCGAGCAGTCGCGTTTCTAATAGCAGATGTGGCGTTGGACATAGCTGTCCTTCGAGATGAGTCTTCTACACTGAAACCATTAGAGGGCTAGATGTCTTTGGAAATTTGGCAAAAATGCATCCCCTGATGCATGCAATGTCAGGACTCAAGAATATCCTAGCATGTCGGCGTAGGACCAAGTGAGAAGCTTGATTATTTTGGCACGGAGGAAGGTCAGTAAAGGACGGCTTGACTTTGATGCGTCGAGAGATTATCCGATCTTTAAGAGGATGTGAGGATCAATCCTCTGTGTGGATTTTTATTTCTACTAGTTGAGATGCATTCGAAAAAATGGTTTGGGTTTCAGATGGTAAAGGCGCGTTGAATATAAGAGTCGTCCGCACCAAGGTAGGTGAGGATGTGAGTCGTCATCACTGACACTCCACAGTAGAATGGTCAGAGATCGCAAGGCATTAAGGTCTTCTTCGATCATGTCTGGATACCATTAAGGGGGAGAGCTAAGATGGGTAAGTCACCTGATCGCGTTGATAAGTGAGAGTGACCTAGGAAGATAAGGCATTCACGAAAAAAAAAGTTAGGAGGGATAGATTTTCCGGGTCTATCGACTTTTCTATTTGGGTGACATGATGATTCAAAATGAGGACAAGATGACCTGGTCTTGGAAGGGGTGACGCTCATGAATCTTGCCTATCATAAGCATGCTTGACATGAGGCTGTTGATAAATCGGTGTAGGTGGTTCAGAGAAATCTAAGAACCACTACGATCTTTGTGATTGCGTGTAGTCATGGGAATAGATTCCGGGTATGTCAGACTCCATGTTCATAAAGACCGAAACCAAAACCTTTCCAAGCACAGCGATGGTTAGGAAGGTGAGGGTGAAATCGACGTCTTCCTGGTTAGATATTGAAAATCAGATTGGAAGGGAACCACGGTGTAGATAAGGTTCAGGGGTGACAGAGGATGCGTCGACACACCCATACGTTAGGTTGGTGTGGCAATTAGGTGGTCCATAGGAGATCACCTCCCCCACACGACGGTCGTAGGTAGGATGTGCATGTAACTGTCCATACTCTTGTGGGGTATGGAAGGCACTAACGTTGTATAGGCGGTACTCCCCCAGTGTAAGGCGTTGAAAATACACCTACCAAGGGATCTGAGGTTGGGATGTTGTCTGCGGGGAAGGAAGAGGTATTCGCGTCGGCGGTTTCATTGGTCGAAGGTGTGGGTGCGGCTAAGGTGGATGGTTGAGGTGTGGTTGAAATAGATGGTTGGGTCGGATTCAATGGGTGCCTTGACTGGTACAAGCACATCATTAGGGCGGTATAACATATTGCAGGTTTTGAAGGGGGGAGCGTCAGCTGTGACGAGTGTATGACTTCCCCTCATACTCGAATTTTATGCATCTATGTAAGGTGGAGGGAACGCATCCCATAGCCCGGATCCAAGGGTGGCCTAACAACATGTTGTATTGGAACTCTCCCTCAACGACATAGAAGAGTTCAAGCAAGGTATGTGGCCCTACACGAATGTTAAGGATCACGGTGCCTAGGGTAGAAGTAATAGCATCGTTGAATGAACGCAACATGGTGGGGTTGGCACACATGCAGCTAGGAGGGATATTCATCTGTTGGAAGGATTTGGAAGAGACGATGTTTAGGCTAGCGCCCCCGTTGATCATAACACGATGTACCCAGATGTCCTAGATGTAAGCCGAAGATGAAAAGAGTAGGGTCAGGATCTTCTGCACCAAAGACAACAATTTCTTCTTCAGAAAAAACTGACAGTAGCGGCTTGCTGTATAGGGACAGAGGTGGTTGTGGAGGTAGGTTATTTGGTGAGAGAAGTGACGTGGTTGGTTGTTAAGATGGAGGTGATGGGCAGGGTTTCGTTAAGTAGGACCTCTATCCCTTGGAGGATCTCAATTAGAGGTTGTCGATGAGATTCAGATGTTTGAATGAGATCATAGAGTGTCATTTTTACAGGAGATTTGGTGAATTTGTTTGATCATGGTGCGATGGGAAACTCCATCAGAGACTGGATAGGTAGGTCCACGAATAACCACTTTAGGTGGTGGTGCGATCGGGATGGCGGAAGGAGAAAGAGAAGTCGCAGGTGTGCTCTCTTTAGCTTTTCCATTATTTTTCTGACCTCGAGTAGCAATGCTAATAATGTTGATCTCGTGAATACGAGATAAGGAAGATGGTAGGGATAAGTCATTGTTCTTGAGAGGCAGGGTTGCAATGATGATAGATTTTAGCGAGACGGGGACAGGTGGTATAGGAGAAGGGATTGAAGCTAAGGGATTTTCCCTCTGTAAGTTGTCTTTCTTAGATGTTCCATCCGAGATAGGCAACTGGCGAAGGATGGCTTTCAAAGCTTTGCATCCTTCTACATTGTGTCCTGGTGTGCGGTGGTAGGCACAGATTTTAGATTCATCATAACCTATAAGTTCGAGGTTTAGATGGATTATAGGGTCTGAGTGGGGGGTAGGGAAATGGTCACATCCCCTACCAACATATCAAGGATCTTGGCGTAAGATCCTTTGAGCAGGTCAAATTCAGATGAAGACGAGGCCATTGATTGAGTGGGTGAGATTATTGATTGTTTTGGTAATGGTCGGGTACGAGTGGTTCGTACGGGTGGTGGTTTAGGCAAGGGATTTTGATGATTGGGTTTAACTAGGCATGGCTTCTTCTGCGTAGAAGTCATGTTTAGCTAGTTAGATGATGAGGCCACAGATGATGTGGTGGCAGGAAAAAACCACAGGGAAAGAGGAGCGACAGCAAACAAGTCCTTCGATGATTGAATTTGCTTAGGGTTGGTAGGTAGGAAGGATACGTGGGGTGATGGTGTTGAGACGCCCGTGGATTTTTGTATGGGTGCAAAAGGTGCAGGTCGTGTTAAAGAAGACGTGGGAGGCATGGTGTATTGAGGCAAGGTGGAGGGGTGAGGCCCCAATATAGAAGGTAGGTGTGACGGCGAGGGTTGAAATCAGTGCCTGCTGTACCGATGTGATCGGGGGGCGAGGGTTTTAGTTGTGACAGAGGCATAGATTAGACTCGAGGAGATTGGGTCTGTCTCCTAGGTGGATTGAAGGCTTTATTTTTGGATAAATCTAACCATGTTTAGGTGGGGTGCGTCGGGTTGGGTATTGGTGAAGTCCCAAGCGTAGGGGAAGGTTTGGTTAGGTTGATAGAGGTAGATGAGGTATTCGGTAGAGATGAGGGGGGTGAAGGTGAGGACATAGGCATTTTGAGATTTTGTAAAAACTTCGGGCATATGGTAGAGGTGTCTGGATTAGTCATCTGCATTTGAGTAGAGCATTGTGTACTCAAACGTTCCCATAAGACTCGTCTATCTTCTGGGGGATGAAAATCTTCACGTGTGAACGGGAATTTTGGTATGGAAGAGAAGTGGACTGTGATTCTGGTCCACTGTGGGTGTGATATAGGGGGCGAATGAGGCGTTGTATCAATGGGTGTTAAGAGGTCAACCGGTCGCTGGAAATATTTAGGTGATGAAGAACTGATAGGGAGGAGGGCATTTTCTAGAGGATCCATCATGGTTAAAGAGTTTGGTGATGTAGGCTCGAGGGGTTTCTCCTCTAAGGACGACAGAAAAAGTGGCGATCCTTCTTCTTGTGCAGCAAGAGTGGTGGAAGAAGATGTTTGGGAAGTAGATAGGTTGGATAACATCCTCTCACAGTCTTGTAGGGATGTGGTGTAAGAAGGCTCTTCTGTGAAAAAATAACTCTGGGCGGTTGATTCCTTTATGGGTAAAGGAATAGCGGGGCTGTCCTCTTGTCCTGATGAAGGAGAAGGGGGCGAGGACCCCTGCGTTGGTGAAGAGGCTTGATTCAGAATTTCCTCGATGGAAGCCCTTGGTTGGGAGTTGAAAACTGCATGGATCTCATGCACACTCTTCTCTTCGGCTGAGGTGTCTTCGATTTTTTTTACTGTTAGATGAATGGTTTGGAAATGGTTTGTTGAAGATTTTTAAATTTCGATTAGCAGAGGCATTAGGATTATCGAGGGTTATATCCCCTACATCAACCATTTCCTGCACTATATTTTTCAACATCTTGCAGTTTTCATGGCTGTGTCCCTTCACGCGATGGAAGTTACAGAAGTCATTTTCTTTATACCAAGAAGGTATAGCGCGGGCGGAATCAAACCCGGAGTGAGGTTTAACAGGAGGCAAGGTGATAGCTCCTGCTTTAAGCAATTTGTCCAAGATCACATCATAAGTTTCTCCCAAGGGAGTGTACTTGATGGGCTCGAGCTTTATACCTATAGGTGGGTTACGACTGGGTATTAGACGGTGCTTGAGATTTGACCATCACCGCGTGTACGGATCCTTTTGATTTCGAAGCAACCAATGCGTGAGATTTGGTGGTGTTGGGTTTGTTGGTGGAGTCTTGGGTTCGATAAATTTGAGTTTTTGTTGCGCAACTTCAATTTCTCCTCCTCATAAGGCTCGAATCTCTAGTTTCTGAGCCATAGTAAAGGCCTCATCAAAGGTGTGGAAAGTTTGAATTTGGAGGGTGGGAGAAATGTGTTTAGCGCAGGCCCGTGTAAAGAGTTCGATGAGCTCGGCCTAAGGTAAGGCATAAGTAAGTTGGTTGATGAGGCCCCGCCATCATCCAACGAAATCTGCGATAGACTCATCTTCAAATTGTCAGATGGCATAGAGGTCGGTAATGGATACTTTCTTGGCAATATTGATGGAGAAGTGATCCAATGAAATATTGGGCTAACTGGTTAAAGGAGAAGATTGAGTGTTGGGCTAAAGCACTGTACCACTCCAAGGCAGGTCCTGATAAGGACATGGGGAAGGTACGGAGTAGTAAGGCATCGTCATGAGCAATCAGATAGCAGGCATGTCTAAACGATCACAAGTGTTGTTGAGGGTCCTCCTTACTACTAAAGCGAGTAAATTTTGGTAATTCCCATTGAGGAGGATATGTATGAAGGGGGACAGAAGGATGAATAGGCTCCCGACAAAATTGCTCATATGTCAAGGTGTTACGACTTCCTGAAACAGAAGCCTCAAGATTTTGCATCTTGTCCATCATCTGTTTGATTAAATCATTGGTTGGGTTAGATGATGGTGCTGTCGTCGTAAACAGAGGAGGATTGGGCCAAGAGCCACTACTAGACAATGGTGGGGTTGAATGTTGATAAGGTATCAATGATGAATGTGTTGGGGCTGGCTGAGTAAGGGTGTCCTATATAAGATGTTGAGGCCACCAGATGAGTTTGTGGAAATGAAAAGGTGGGCAGAGCTTGTGAGGGAAAGCTAGTGTGGATAGGTGGTAGAGAGCAAGTTATGAAAGAGGAAATCTGTGAGAGAGATGAGGTGGGGGGCAGTGGACTATAGTGATATGTGGGGCCCCAGATTAACGAAAGGAAAGCCAATTGGTGTAGTATGAACCATCGAAGCCAGTGAGCTGGGATACGGGGCTAAGGATGAAGACGGTGAGGTGGAGTTATTAGGTGGGGAAGGGGCTAAGTGAGCAGCGATACTAATAGGCATACCAACGAGGAGCTGACCGTCGGGTGTAGGGTCAGGGGTATGAGACGAATAATATTGTACAACGCTAGGATTAACATCCAAAAATTTGGCAAATTCCTGGATCTCCTACAGGGATCTTGGGAAAATTACTAGTATCCGTAGGATTCCCCATAGGATGTGAAGGGGGGTGACTCAGGAAAAGGCACGGAATAGGCATGTGAAACCATGGCTGCATCTTGTTTCTGGGTGATAACAACCATGGAAAAGAGGACACAGCAGGGATTTAATCAATTCAAGAATAGAAATAACAACAAAATGTTAGAATTGGTAGGTTACTGGTTTGTCAAGAACTGTGAAACACAGTAACCGATATCGGTCTAGATAACCAATGTCGGTCAGAATGTAGCCAACTGTCGGTTAGTGTAACCGATGTCAGTAGTATAGGATTGGTGTCGGTCACTATGAAAGCAAAGAGAGGATTTAAGAAGTTGTTGGTTTCGGGATAACAATGCTTAGTATACCCACCAAACTGTCTTGAAGTGATCACTGAAACAGGGTATAATAGAGAAACAGAACTGAAAGAATAACTAAAAACAAGCAAGATGCACAAGCAAATCAAGAGACTAACCCTAGGATTAGTTTTAATCACTTTGGGCTTATGCCTTAGATGCCAGATGATGTCAATCCTAAACAAAAGACCTAAGGGAGATGTCAAGTTTATTTTGGCTCATAAGGCTACCTCAATCGGGTGAAGGAATACTGCATGGGAAGGGGGGATGTTTGAGCTGTTGTGTTGATTATGATATGATTTGGTATGTGTTGTGCAGTGAGAGTAAGATTAATTTCTCATCAATACCATGGATATCACCCCCACATGTACGACCTGTTACTTAAAGTACGTTCACTAGAATTTAAAGACATAGCAAGCAAGAATGTGTTGCACGTGTTCTAAACCCAAATCGAAAATGATATTCGATGAAGCAAAGGAAGAGATGAGGTTAAGAAGATGACTTTCACTAATGCAGAGATGCGAAAGAAAGACAAGTTCTTTTACTAAAATGACAAAATATTTTGTGAATATTTAGAAGAAAGAAACAACAAGTGTGCTCCCTATATGAAAACAAGCAAGAAAGAAAGAAACCCGAGAAGGGTCCCACCGGGTGTGCCAAAATGTTTCACACAGAATTTTGTTCTGGAATAGAGTTAATTTTATCCTTTCATTCTCTTGAGAAATAGATAAAGGTTAGGGCTAGGAGGAATACCTGTTGAGTGTTGGGAAGGTGTGCGCGTACCGTAAAGAGAGATCAGACCGATTGTGAAGAACTCCTTTTTGTCTGGGAAGGACTACCTGTAAATAAGAACGCAAGACCACCAGATTTTCAGTTAGACAATAAGTGAGGGAAATGCCTTGGGCCTAAGAAATATTAAACTTCCTTTCGAAGGTGGTCAGTTCCCTTTTAATAAAAATTGATGCAAATGATAATAAAGAAGCTATTGCAAACTCATGATTTAGGTACCTCGTTACTAAAAGCAATAGAGACTAAACTAACAATAATATAATGTCATGCTGTTTGTTTGGTCACTGGTTATTGACATGTTCAGATCAAGTGACAGGGATAGACCAAGGCTGGATCTGAGGTTATTTAGGAGATAAATAGGTGAAAGGTTGGTTTTTGGTATAAGTCACAGTGACCGATGCCGGTCATTGGATAACCAACCACGGTTATAAAACCGCTACCGGTAGGGGATAACCGGTATCGGTAGGGGAATTGATTTAGGGGCTTCTGGGTAGAGGTTGATTGTAAGGTGGTTATGGGGTTTTTAAGGTTGGTAGATGGTTGAGGGGAAATAGTAAGGTGATGGAGAAGACTTAGAAGAGTGAGAAAACTGTCTTCTGGGGTAATATAGAGATGGATGAATGAAGGTTAGGTGCAGGATGCTGCCAGGTGTTAGATCCAGGAGTGAGCTTACAATTACTATGAATCAAAAGTTCACGAAGTAGATGTCTAGAAGCATACAAGGTAATAAAAGAGACTACTTACTTGTTTCTGATGAGGATACAGGTCTGAGTAATGTGGTGATGAAGGCAAGACTCAGGTGCGATGATCCGACATGATCGAGAAGTGAGCTGATGAAGCTATCCTCTGACTCTCCCAATGCTTGGATGAGTGTCACAGTGCTCTAGTTCCTTAGTTACAATCTTGGGCTCGATCCTACCTCCTCTGCAAACTTTTCTCTCTTTCTCACTTATCTCTCACTTGTCAATGAATGTGGATCCTTGCCAAATGAATTCTGGATCTCTTCATTTTGGTTGGGGGAGGTCATTTATAGGGAACCGATGGAATGGTTACGTAATCTGACGCCGGTCGACATAGGGACCAATGTCGGTTAGGTCAAAGTTGGCTATTTTTAGTAAAATAGCCAACTTTCCCTCCTTTTCTCCTGAGGGATCAGTTGTGGGCTTGGTCAATTCATTATTAGGTTCGTTTTGATGCGGATGAGAGGTGATGAGTCATGGGTGTGGGTCTGGACCAAGTCATAAATCTTAATTTAGGTTAGTTTAGGGTTAGGGCTAGGTCATGGTGAGGTGGCGAGGTGAGGTGGCAGGGTTGGAGATGTGGATTTATTAATTATAAGGTAATTAATAAATAATTAAGTGTGTAAGGTTTAGGTGGTGAGGTAGGGTTAGGTTGCGAGACGAGATGCGAGGCACATGGCGTCGTAAGACCCAAATTTGGTGTCTACACTGAAAGCTCAAATATTCTACCTGCGTGACGATCTCTATAAACAAATCCATAGAATGGATTTTCAGCATGAAACAACTTCCGTCTTCGAATCTGACAACTATTGATAAGTTCATAAGGAATTGATAATGTTTTGGAATCACTAAATGGGAAACTCAACAAGAGATTGAAGATGCCTTCCTGGATGAACACAATGCGACCTGTTGTATTCTCATGCATAACTTGTTCGAGGCATTCTAAGTGATTATTCCAGTGTGCACAGACTGAAGCTGAGATGCAGGATGCAAGACATAATCCAGATGATTCCAGGAATTTCGAGTACAAGCAGGCTTCCTGTTAAGGAAGACAAGGATGATGAAACATAATAAGCATAATGTTACATGTCATTATCCATCCATAGATTGACATGTATTTTTCATTTTCGTTTCGTCACATAGGAAGAAAATTTTTACTTGTTCTACACTGTGTGGAATGCTGTCAAGAAAAATAAGATTCTATGTTAGGAATGACTATTTTCTAGGATTTATCCTATTTTCTAAGATTCTCTTTCTATTATAAATAAGGGATTCTTGAAATGCATTCCAATCAGAGTGAGGTGAGTATATTTTTAGAATATCAAAAGCTATTGTGATAGAAGAAGAAAAACTTTGTATTTTCTTTTAATCATTGAGGAATATGCAAACAGGTGTCATTTTGCAAACTTTGTGTTGTGGGATTCATCTATCTTGAGAGGATTTTTCTTATGTCCAAGATCTTAAGCTATTCTATTGTTTAGTGTTCGTTGAAGTGCACGTTTTAATCATTTAAAGATATTACACTCATTATATAAAACTTGTATAAGTATTTCTTGCATCTGTGTCCTTCATTGAAAGAACCATACGTTCCTCTACATATGGACACCTTCCCACTTTGTTTCATCTGGCATAATAGTTTCCTTTCTAATCCATTCTATTTCTAGAAGGTACTGTAACATCATCCATACTACGTGTTGATAGTAGGATTTTGGGACTGTATCCCAACCCCGATGGTATAAGAGTACAGTGTGCAATAGCTTTGTCATATGATCTATTTCTGTATACAAGTTTTAGCATTAGTAATAAATAGGCTACACTCACTTGTCTTCTGAGGAGGGATTTAATCACGTGTACTGTGCATTGAACCTCATATTTTTTCCTGATAAACAATATCCAGCCAACACAAGGGCACATATGCAGATGGGTATTCCTATTTCAAGAGTTTGACTTCACAGTTGTGGTGAAGCCAGGGAAAAGTAACTCTGGACCAGACCAATTGTCTAGAATTCACTCAGGAGAAGAAGCACATATAATTAAAGAAACCATGCTAGATGCATAGTTATATATATTACAATGCACTGCCATCAGAACTTAGAAGACATTGTTATCTTTCTATAGACTGATGTGACACCAGAAGGAATGAAGGCATTAGAAAATAAATAAATTGCCATATATGTGCAGCACCGTTAATGTTAATCAACGGTGACCTCTACAAGTTAGGTAGAGATGAAGTATTACGCCGTTGTGTATTAAAGCATGTGTGCATAAGGATATAATGGAGGAGGCACATGGTGGTATTGCAAGAGGCCCTTATGTAGGTGATGCAATTTCCTGAAAGATCCTACTTGTTGGATTATGGTGGGAGACATTGTATAAATATTATAAAGCATATTACAAAGCGTGTGACCATTTTCAACATCTAGGTAAACCAGGGAAAAGAGATGAGATGGCTTTGAGATCAATTACTAGTGTTGAACCTTTTGAGAAATGGGCCATCGAATTCGTAGGACTGGGTTGTGATATATCATTACTTGTACAGATTATCTCAAAAGGTAGGTAGAAGTAGCACCTATGAAGGACTATACAATAGCTACAACAGCTAGGTTTTTATGGGAGAATGTTATTACAAGATATGGATGCCTTTTAAGCTTGAAAAGTGATAGGGGTACACACTTTTTGAATGATACAATCAAGATCCTATTAGATGAGTTTATGGTTACACACCATAAAAATACACCCTATCATCCTCAGGAAAATGGAACTGCTAAGGCTTTCAACAAGATTTTGAGCTAGACTTTGACAAAAATTTATGATGTTGGAAGAAAGGATTGGGATGATAAAGTGTCAGATGTTCTTTAGGCATATAGAATAAATTATAAGAGATTGAACAAAGCCACACTGTTTCAGTTGGTGTTTGGCGCAGAAGCTGTTCTCCCTATAGAATTTATGTTACCTTCTTTATGCATCGCATGCGCAAGAGGTCTAGCTGATGAGTAGGCTTTAGAAGACTGTATTGAGAAGATGATCCATGGCATGATGGATTTAGAAGCAAGAAAAGGCCAGGCATAAATCATGGCATGATAGAAACATAAGGGATAAGAAGTTTGAGATTGGACAAATGGTGCTTCTCTATGACTCTAAGTTCTTGTGCCATCCAGGCAAGCTCAAAGTACATTGGTTAGGTTCGTATGTCATCACTTACATACTTGAATCAGGTGCTTTCTATTTAGAAGCACTTGATGGGACACAACTACCCGATTACTATAATGGGATTAGGTTGAAGCCCTACTATAAATAAGTCTTCTCAGTGTTTGTAATAAGGAAGTATTGCCATTTAGATTAGGTTTTCAATTTTGTATTTCCTTAATGTATTTCCTTCATTTTCATTATGTTTTGTCAATTTAGTTGTTGTTCTTGTGTAAATAAGCATGTTTTCATGCATGAATCTAATTACTCTATGAATAATGTTTATGCGTAGAGGATTGCACATAATTTTAGTGTGGGGTGGTTGTAGCTATCCAAGTAAAATACTATAGGAATTGAAAGGTGAAAGGAATAAGCTGTTATGGGTATGCTTTAAGTCAAAAGAAGATTGCTTCTCAAAAGTGACCAAGGATGGATATGAATGAAAGGAAATTATAATGCAAGGCAAGCAGAAGCCATGATAACTACCAGAAGAAGGTACAATGATGAGGTACTCATGCACAAGGGCATGCACTGAAGAGAATTCTGTGACCAAAGGGTGGGAAGGCATATTGGAAGGTTATAGCTGGGGCACGAAGATGTAACACATGGAATGAATGAATTTGGTCAATGAATGAGAGGATATTTGTTAGGTGAAGGAGCAATAAATTCATCAAAATTTGAAAAATTATATAAGGAAGGGATGTGAATTCATTTTTACCATTGTGACTAAGATTATTTGAGGGAATAGCTAAGTTCGAAGAGCCGTGTGATTAGGTTAAGGTGCGAAGGGTGTGAAACCAAGTGTGACAAACAGATATGTGTGAAAAGAATCATGTGTCCTTGGTGGTGAAGGGTTTGAGTGAAGAAAGGTGACAGAGAAGAGCTAGGGCACAAAGTTTCCACCTAGGACATGATTGAATCAAGGTAGGGTTTGATTCACAAATTTTAAAGTTAAAGAGGAGATGATTGCAAGGTAAAAATGGCACCCAAGAAGGTAGCTACAGCAGGAGAAAAAGGAAAGAAGAAGGTGGTTTTCAAGGAGGAAGAGATGGCACCCAAAAGCAATTTTTTAGAAATACAATATCCAGAAGGAGTCATCATCGGCAAGAAATGGGATTCAAACATTAGAAAGATAAAAGTAAGAAAATACAATCATAGGACCTTAGAGAACAAGGAGCTTGATTCATTGCTCACTATGAGGACAAACAAATGTACAATAGATGACATGTCAGTTTATGATCATGTAGGTGAGAAGCTTCTGAAGAAAATTGGGCTCTACCAATTAAATGAGGTTCCATATTTTGGGAAGTATGAGCCCTTGTACCAGTGGCTCATGAGCAGAGTGCATGAGGACTTCTTCTACTTTTTAGGATGTAGAGTTAGAATCTCATCTGTGCTTATCTCAATGGTGACAGGTTTGAAGGCCACATGAGAGGATATAAAGAATGATCTCACAGATAAAGCCTTGATCTTAAAAACCAAATAGGATTTGGGGTACCTAAAGGGTCCACGCGGTATGGATATAGACAAATTAAATAATTGTCTGGTTGTGTAAGCAACAACACACCTTGTTACAAAGTTGAATGATCAGGAGCGGTGTTCATAGGTAAATACTATGTGGTTACACGTTGTGCGCAAGATGTCTGAAGGATTAGTCTATAATATTGTTGGCTACATTAAAGAGAAAATAGTATATGAAGCACGTATAGGAGGGAAGATCAACTTTGGGGTTGTTCTACTATCACTGGTATTCATGGAAATTAGAGTACCATACGAGCTGAAGGAAGAGGTATGGGAATAACCCATGGAGAATAAGTCACCAGCTGAAAGGTTCAACAAGTACCTATGTAAAGGGTCCATGACAGATGATGTCAAGAAAAGGGTAGAGAAATGGTATGATAGGATTCACATAGCATTTGGAGAAGAGTGGCACATCCCGAAGGACCTACCATTAGTAGTGGGGAAACAAGTCCATTTTGTTGTATACCAGCATTTCTACATTGCGTGCTTCCCAATGAGAGATGCAGTCTGGAGCCCTTGGTGTAAATTTCCTTACACATTCACTACAAGGTATTTCCAAGCATTTGTTCATAGATTCACAGACATGTGCCGACTGGTATTTAATGTAGATAAGGTAGACTGTGACTGCCACACATTGAGGAAGAGGTATGTGTATCCAGAAATAATTTCCTATATCGAGAGGATCATTTTGAAGGTGTTGAATATTAAGCCAATAATTATGGATGTAGCAAATATAGGGGCAGCATTCGTGTATCTTTAGTTGAATCCCAAGATGGAGAACAATAAGTATGTGGAGAATGAATTTGCACTCCCAGGACCATCGAAGGGTAAGAACACAATGGAAAACATACTGTGCAAAGGCCCACAAAAAATATTGAAAGTTAAGGATGAAGAAGAGGAGCGTGAAGATAGTGGAGGCTTGGAGCACAAAAGAAAGCAACCATATGATAGAGAAGAGTCATAGCACATGACCACTCCACCTTAGGGACAAGATGAAGAGGAAGATATAAAGGTTGAGCAGGGGGAGCACAGGTTTAAGAAAGTATTTAGATGCACAATAACTCAAGTTGGAACCCCACAAATGGTAAGGAAATCACCTCTTCTCTCTCCACACAAGAGACCGTTGAACCAAAGAGAATAAGAAATTTGAATTTGGATGAAGAAGTAGAGGAATTAGGGGAGAGTGAGTTTGCATCTCCTACCCCACTTGAGGAATAAGATGAGCCATAGAACAAGGAAGAAAAAAAAGATGAAGAGATGAAGGAAGGATAAGAAAGAGAGAAGGAAACCTCTGGATCCATGCATGTGACTGCTCAAGGTGTAATGAGACAGACTGCTAACCTTGAAGTTAAAATTCCCAAGGGTCCTAGATCAAAGAGGATGAGTGGGGAACATAGTGCACCACTCATCGGGCAATGCAGAGGACACCAGAAAAATCATCTGTGCCCATTTCCAAAGCATTGTAGAACAAAAGGATTTATTTGGTTAGTAATTAATGGATAGGGATATGGCAACCATTCACACTAGAAATTAAATCTCATGGTCAATGCACACCCACATGCATGAGCCTAATTTTGATGTATGTAAGGAGTCATGTGTGTCAAGATGAATGAATAAGACACCTCAAGCTAGGCACATAATAGTTAAACCTACTATTATGTTAGATGAACAGGTTAGCAATGTGCTGTTAAAGGTTTCTACTGAGGTTGAAAGAAGAAACATGGGCAAGGCCATAACAATCAGAGTGGTGTGCGAGGATTTGAAGACAAAGGATGTAGTGATAGCATGCCTAACCCAAGAGAAGGACTTGGAGAAGAAAAATAATAGTGCATTAATTGGCATGGAAGAGGCCATTGGAGATCATGTGATGAAAGCATGCCCACATTTAAAATCTAAGGTACCAGAACAATTCCCCTCGGAAATGCATTATGTTAGAGCTTTGGTGGACTTGGTATTGGAAGAGGACATAATCATAATGCCAAAACCAAAGAATCCTAACAAAGAGGTGAAAAGGGCTAAGGCTGCAGTAATTATAAAGATTGCATCATACAAAGGCCTACTGCAAGTGCTCTAAGAGTAATTGAAAAAGGAAGATCATGCCTAAAATATATGTATAGCTCCAGAGGCATTGATCAAGGTAAAGACTATGGAAGAAGATAATGCATTCAAGAAGGTTATGAAGGATGATAACTTGGGCTACGCACAATGGTTAACACTCCATAAAGTAAAAAGTGTGAGGCCCTAGCAGCATAGCACAAGATCCACACAAGGAAAGATTAGATGAGCTTGGGAAACTCATTACATAAAATATGGATGCACTAGAAGGAAAACATACTGCAATTGTCCAGTATTATGTTGGTATTATAGAATGAAAAAGGTGAAGTTACCCAAGATGAACTAGAGTCTATTATTGTGGAAATAGTCAAAGCAGGCAGAGAAAGCATTCACTGAGTGGTAGGCCCTTAGAGGCCGAAATAAAGGAGGATTATCCAAATTTGATCCTTCAAACCTGATACAGAGGAGGTTACCTCATAAAACTTTCTTTATTCATCTACATTCCTTTCTTATTATTTCCATTCAACATTTTTTTACTTCAGTTTTGGAGATAACCATTATCGGGACGATAATGAGATTAGTGTGGGGTAATGTTGATCAAAGAATACTTGTTAAATATCACACAAGAATTCCATGCGTAGGAGATAATGCTAGGATCAAGGGTGCAGAGGGACAAGAAGAACCCATGCGCGGAGGGAAAGTTTAAATTTCGGGACTTAGCCGATTTTGAGCATGAAGACCTATTTTTAGAAGATGGCGTGCAGAGAACATAAATGAGGTAGAGATGTGCGTGCCATGCATTTTCCTATATTTATAGAGGATCAGATCAAAGCATTTTGCATGGAGACGAGCTAATAATAGGATTTTCACTTCAATTAAATGTAAGAGGTCTATAGAAAAACACACTTGCATGTGTGGCTATGCCTGTAAACATGGTGCATGGCTATTAGTAGAATGCGGCCTATTTTTGGAATAGATAAGTAGTGAAGGGAAAGTCCCCACCCTATATATATTATGTGAATCACATAGTAGTTGAGATATATAAATAGGTATATGCAGAGCGTAAGAAGGTAAGCATAAAGAGATATTTGCATATGAATAGATTACTGTATCAGATCCATGCACCCATCAGTATAGAATTCCATTATAGTAAGGAGCTTCTATGTTTATTAATAGATGGAAGATATTAGCTAAATCTAAGTGTTATTCTTGTGTATAATTGAGTAGTGCATGTTCTTGACTTCTATCATGATTATTTTTTGAATCCTATTCTTTCCTAGATCTAGAATCTATCATGCATTGTATAATGATGTATTAGTTATGTATCCATATTGATGTAATTCCTTCATCATATTAACATTCTACTACAGAAACCTTAAGGAGGGACCTGGTACCTTTGTGCACTTTGGGTGAGCACTCAGTCTAGGTTGAGTGATGTGTCAGCGCATCTAGGGTGTTATGTGATATATTTGTGGATTTCTTACCAACGCTCTGGGAATCTAAGTACCTCTACTTAACTAGTGCAATCGTCATATATGCATACGTAAGTGAAACTAGATTTATTCAGGTGGCCTTGTGTTCAGGGATCCAATAGGGGCACTCCACTGACCCTGCGGAAAATCTAGCAATCTCTTGATAGGGAAAAATTTGTCTGAAGAGTTGGAAAGAGGAGTGAGAAAAGACGTAGGAGAACTAATATTGTAGGTAGAAAATCATATTCCTGCACACACTAGTTATAAATTTCATCACATGTACTAAAATTAGGAAGAAACAATACTGCAAATAGCAACAAGGCCAATTAGAATTTAATGAACACAAAGTATCTGTAAACTCCTTAGTAAAAAGAGGCACAAAATTCCTTCTTCTTATATTAATGCTCAAGTAGAAATTGTACATAGTATGAGAATGGAAGACGTTGAGAATAGGGGAAAAGTGGCTAACTCTTTTCACTCACAACTGAGCAAAATCTCTCTCATGAACTCACAATAATACAACCAACTAGAATAATTTCAGAATTATAACCCCTTGGAATGAAGAGCTCATTACAATTTATAGTGCTAAACTTGACTCCTCATCTTCCTAATGCTCTTTCATATTCCTCATTTTGACTTTAGACTATTCATATTCCTATTCAAATATTAAGTCCCTTTTATAAAAATAAGGTAACTTAAATTTTACATCATGTCTCTAAAGTCACTTTAAGGCATATCAAAAAGTACAAACCCTCAACAAAAAATTAGAACATAGAGGAGAGAGAATGTTGGGGGGAAGAAGTAGGAGGAAAAGAAAGGATGTCACCCCTGATGAAGTTTGTAGATCCTTGTTGATTGAAAAATCAAGTTCAGTGAGACTTCGAATCTTTGAAATTTGTGCACCCTGAGAAACTCCTTCAAATTAGCTCATGAATTCTTGCAAATTTGAATGAATTGTTCTGTTGATGAAAGCAACTCCCAGCCTACGTATGATATACCTGTGACCCAAACTATGTAATGAGTGTCAAAAAACATTGTCCACTTCCCTGAGATGGACCTAAAATTCCCTATGATCAATTCCCATGGTTGATCCAGAATGATGGTGTTGACCTGATTGATCATCCCTCTATGTCCCATTGTGCCAAAATTTCCCTTTAAGAACAACCTACTATTTTTAGTAAGTACAAATGGGGGAACTTATATTTTTAGTAAGTGTCATAGTTTATCTTTTCCCAACCTCAACCGGCTGTGGTAGCTTTAATTATTTCTTCTTACCATGTTCCTTTCATCTTTTGGACCAACTTGCTATTTATAGTAAGGGCTTGTGAAACCACTTACTATTTTTAGTAAGTATCAATTGCGAGCCGAGATGACCTTTTTTATGACTTTTCCTATAATACTCCCTCTATGTTGACTATATTATCTGTATACTTTTCAAATGGTGGCTTACCCAAAGCAACATACCCCTATGTAGGAAGGCATGATATTTTTAGTAAATGCATTATTGATGTCAGATTGCGATAAAACAGGTCTTGAAAATATAGGTTTTATTTCGGGATTCCACTCTCCGCATTTTGAGTAATTCCTTCATTTGAACAAGTGGAAAAATGATATTTTCATCGGCGGGGGTAGAATACTGAAAAAAAAAAGCTCTCAGTATCCCTAAAAAATAGGGACCTCATGGCATGAAAACTATTTTATGTGAAACTAAATTTTTCAACGATCATTCCCTTCAATTTTTCAAGCGATTTTTCCCACTTAAACCTTAAGAAGTGAAGAGGTAGCTTGCTACCTTTTTCATAGATTTTCTTAATGTGAAAAGGTATAACTCTGATGAAAACTTATTCCTCTGTATCCCTAAAAAAGGGACTTCATGGTACAAAACTAGTTCACATGAAACTAGATTTTTCAATGATCATTCCCTCCAATTTTTACCTAGTTTCTCCAACTGGAACCCTGAGAAGTGGAGAGGTTTCTCGCTAATTTTTTCCACTACTATTTCATGGCAGCCATCAATGGAACTTGAAATTTTCAGGTCTAGTTTTTGTCTCCATTTTCGATTAAATCAACTCCATTAGGATAGGTTTTTTCTTCTTGTTTCACTGGTGAAATTTCTCTTCAATATGGTTACTGGTTTGATGGGAAATTGAGCTTTGTTCTTTGTGGAGCTAGAAGAAAAAGTTATTTTCTATGAGAATTCCTTAATGAAAATGGGAGGTTTTAATATGAGTTTTTAATGGCATTTAAGAGAGAATAAATCAGCAACATATGGTTTGTCTATCCATGCACTAGTTTGCAAGATCTCTTCAATTTTTAGTTTCACAGCAATGAAGATTTTCAAACTTCTTCATTCTTTGTTTGATCGATATTTCTTCTAGGACCTTCATATTATCATGGAGTGAAGGATTTGTTTTATTTGGTGGAGATGGTTCAATATTTGGCAATAGTGGAGTGGTGGTGAGAAGTTGCAGGGAGTTATAGAGAAAGTTGTGCACGGAAATGTTATAAGTTAGAAGTGGGAAGCAGGTGAGGATTTTAAAATTTTGAAATAATGCTGAGATGGGAGATGGGTGAATTTTGATGTCCCTAAAATATGTCACCTCAAAGGTACATGAGGGACATCAAATTCCATGGTGATCAAGGTGACGACATATGGCAGAGATCCGACGGCAGGGAATGAAGGCTAAAAAATCAGCTTTAAAGCATTGAGGGGCTGGAAGTTGGTCATATGTGTGACCAAAATTATTCCTTAGGGGATGGGTGATTATTTTCATGTTTTATTTCCTTGACCTATGAGGGACATGAGGGACATAAAATTCCATGGTGCTCTTGGTGATGACACGTGGCAGCAATCAGATGGTTGAGGCTTTGAGTTCCCACAAGCACCTAGGGGCTGAACTGGCGATCTTAGAGGTTGTATGAGGATATAGAGGTCTTATGGGAGCTAGGAACATTTTTTACATGTGTGATATCCATGACCTTGAGGGATGTTGGGGACACAAAATCCCACCAGGATCCTGGATTTGACACATGTCTTCCCAAAATTTGACTAACTCTCAAACTCACTCCAAGAGGGCAACTTAAAATAGTGATAACTTGAGCTCCTTGTGGACTTTTTTGATGAAATTTTATATGATATTGACTTTAAAAATCCTTATCAATAAAATGGTATTGGTATTATGTCTTTATTATTTCATTTTCTCCCTGAAAAGGTGGTATTGTTATGTGGTACTCCACCTCTGCGTGGTAAAACCTACTTACAGAGCCAATGCGCAAAAGTGTTGTGAAAAAACTAATTTCACCATCTTTTAGGGCTTAGAATTACCTTTCCAAAAAAAAATTCGTTTCTCCGAATTCCATCTATATCTCCTAGAATCACGTTAGGAATTTTAGTAGTTGTTTTGGCCTATGCACTTCCTAGGCTTGTGAACCCTAATTTTGGTGAAACTACCCCAAACTCTTCAAATCTTTCCTGAATCTTTCTGAATCACTTCCATGATGTCCCAAGGCCTTTGAATCAATTTCGTGTTTAGTTTTTATTTTCTCTTCCACTCCATGGGGTTCCTTTAATCCTAGGAAGGCCAGTGATAGCCCTTCCCACAACTTCCTGAAGCTTGTAACTTTTAATGAACTCCTAAAATCACCTAGGGGTGATGAATGGACTTTCCTAAATCATCTAGGGAGATGATATAACATCAATCAGGAGGTTACTAGACTGACTGGGTGGACTTGGTGTGCATGGGAATGATAGGACACGAAAATTTTGGCACGAGGGTATAGTTGTCGTGCTCAGAAATTGTCAATTTCCCTATTACAAATTTACATGACAACAGATGGCTCTAGATTGTGGATATGACATGGATTGAGCATAGTGAATACGTGACATGGATAATCCCAGAATCTCAAATTTCAAAACAAATACCAGTGCCTTATCCATTGGTCCCTATGGAGTCATGTATAACTTACAAGAGAGATAGAGAGAGAGAAGAATAAGGAAACACACACAAAACATGGAGAAAGGGAAATGTACAACACACATAGAAAGAAAAGACACACACTACATAAATGAAATTATATTTAAGGGGGGATTACAAAGGTAGGGAAATAATATACACATACCAAGTAATGGGTTGATAAAAGTACATGCCATCATGAGATATCGGATTGAAGCCTAACCTTTAAATCACAAAAACTGTTATTTGATCAAACCATGCTTTTTTGATTGCCTTGCATGGCTTGATAAGAATAATACCAATCATGATTCCATCCTTTTACTTATACTGTATTGAGAATGTTCCTTCATCCATTGAAAAAAAAATTAACCTCTTGAAACTTTTGCATTTTGAAGATTCCTCTTGATGTCCCGCAATCATGAGACACCATCCCTCCATGTCTTTGAGAGTGGGGAAAATTGTTGTTTTCATGAAAACATTCATCTTATTTGAATTAGAACTTCAAATCGTCTCTTATATCAGTAAAAAACTTGGAAGGAATAAGAATAAATTGGTTTTCTTCCCATTCAAAAACTTCCCTAAACATCTCACTTTGTTTCTTTAACCAAGTGTTTTTGGTCATGGAGGTTAAATCATTGAGCCAGAAGTCTTCATCATCCTTAATAGATTGTTGCAACATGGGAACATGTTCAAGATGAATTGAATCTTGGAGGAAGGTGAGTGTATTCTGATTTTGGATCATTTGGCAAGAATCACGGATACTCATGCTTTGTTGTCTAGAGAAATTGTTGCCAATATGTAGTCGTTCGGAGTCCATCTTGATATTATTTTCAAATTTTCATATTTTAGTTTGAACATGTAAGAATTCTTCACCATTCATTGGATTTTTACTTATGAACTCTTGTTTTAAATTGATGGACCATTCCAAAATGGTGGGAGCAAGTTGGTTTTGAATATGCTCCCAACATTGCTGCAGCTTTTCACCATGGTCTGAACAACTTTCTTCAATGCAAATCAGCTCAATGTTTTCCCTATTATCTTCTTCTGTGGTGTAGTTGTTGTCTTAGAAACTAGAGATGTCTAAAGGAGATTCATGAACTTTTATTCTTTTGCACTCATGAACTTCTTCACACGATGTGGAATAAAAAGACATGCTTTCATGTCCATTCTCATCAACCGAAGTATTAGTGAAGTCATCAAGATTATCCAATTGCTCCATCTCAACATCAAAAATTGGTCCACCAAAATAGGAAGCACAAATTGATTCATAAATTTCTTGTATCTCTATAGCTCAAGTTAAGGGTTCAAGGTTGAGTTGAGGATCTTTAGGTTCTTCCACAACCTTCAAGATATCTTATATAGATAGTTCTTTTGAAATTTCCATTGGCTCATTTTTATCTTCATTGGAAGAATCTTCTTGTTATGC
This sequence comes from Taxus chinensis, assembly GCA_019776745.2. Lineage (NCBI taxonomy): Eukaryota > Viridiplantae > Streptophyta > Pinopsida > Cupressales > Taxaceae > Taxus > Taxus chinensis. The sequence goes on from CM034146.1 coordinate 938,633,613, forward strand.
CTCCAGGAGATGGTTAAAAATGTGATCCATATGATCCTATGATTCATTTGAAACATTATCATTCACCTCTTCCATGTTTTCATTGCCAAATATTTAATTTCTTGAAAACACATACATACTTGATTCATGACACCTACTAACAAGGAGAAGATGTCCAAGCTTTGTTGGAAGGGCACTCCTTCAAGATCAAAAATCCATATCATATTCTTCTTAGTAAGAATCAAATAACCTTGTTAGGGAAGCAATATGAGAAGAATTTTCAGCTACATCTTGACCATACCATTATTTAATCTTCTTGCTCAAGTGAAAGATGAAAGACATTGTTTTCACCGTGACAATGATTTTTCTCCCTAAGTGAGTAGAGGTTATGTTTAAATTGTTCATCCTCCTCAAATTTTCATACTCGAGAGTGGGATTATTCCATTCAATCATTCATGATTACATTGGGAAGAGAGTTTGATTCTTTGACTTCCTCCATTTCTTCATGTGACATTTCTACATCACTTGAAGAATTGAAATAGGAGGGAAGATTATCTATGACCATATTGAATTCATAATCTTTGTTACATGATGTCGGGTGAATTTTTGCACTTCTTCACATCTATCCATTTCATCATTAATTAAAAGATCAAAACTTGAAAAGAGATACATACATGCCTACTTTGAATTGTTCATCTTCTTCATCATTGGTGGTCTTTGGAGAGAATTAGATCATCCATTATGCAGCAAGGATCTTCCTTTAGTAAATATATTATCCCCCCTATGGGATATGACTTGAGCCAAATGAAATTTCTTATTAGATAAGAGTGTCTAAAAAAAGAATGATTAGATAAGATATGCGGGGGTTTCCTAACAAATCCATCTCCAAGAAGTGTGACCTTCCTTTCATGGATGTCAAACCCATGTTTGATAAATGAAAGTGATATAAAGGATAGCTAAGCAGATAGCCTACAGAAACTAAAGGCATACAAAATCTCTAAATGATAAGGATTAACTCTAAATGCTGATTTAACTGAATAAAAGGTAAATTAAATGGTAGTGTACTAGGTCGACGATGACCCAAACTGTGCAAAGGTAGGTCGATGGTGACTTGGGTATGTGGATCTGGAGAACAAAGTAAATATGTATATCTGTAGATGTTTGATTGCAAACTACATGTAGTAGAATCCTTTGAATGTTGGATTCAACTTGAAGAATATGGTCTGAGGGAGAAAAAACAAGGAGAATGAGGGAAAGTAGGGATTTAGAAGGGGATGTTGGCTAACAGAACCCTGCGACTAGGATGAAAAATAGGATGTAATAGATAACAGAGGAGTAGGATGATGTCTTTGGTAGACTAGAACAAAGATAGAACAAAGGAAGAGGTTGAAGAAGGCTCTAGAGATGGAAAATATGGTGATATAGAGTCGATTCGATGGTGACTATCGCAGAGTGAAGAAAGGCCGAGAATAGATGGACTGAAAAGGCAACCTACAAATGTAAAAGATGGAAGAACATCTTGATAACATATTCACGAGCACTGGGAAATTTGCAAGATGTTAGATTGAACAAGATAGCAATAGAAATGATATAGATATTATAAAAAGCAATGAAAAACCTCTTGTAGTTATGTAAATGATCAAAATGAACTTCCAAGGGCTATAAGAGGGTTACTAAGATATTTTGGTTCGATAGTGGATTCATAGAATACAAGAAAATCACAAGTACATTGTACATATGCTCTATTTTGGGAAAATAATAACTTAGCTTAATAGGGTTGACGATGATTGTAATGGGTTGTTATTGACTATGGGGAAACTTTCCCCAATGTGGTTGATTTTGAGATTTAGTAGGATTTTGGGTTTTTAACAATGAGAAAATTTGTTTTAAAGCATGTGAGTGAGAATATGTTTTTTGGGGAATGTGTCATGGGTAGTTATAAGATAGGAATGGGTAGAAAAGGCATTTGGATTTATATTTGGGATAAAAGTATCCTAACTAGCAAGTCCATTAGTGCAAGTCAAGGGATATGGATATTAGTTAATTAATAAGAATTAAATGATGATAGGATAGTAAGAAGAAATTTAAATGAAGGGGTATGAATTAAATAAATATGGTCTAGTTAGGACCATGGAGAAAATATGCACTTGCTGGAAGACAAGGGTAGAGATACCAAATTTAGGTGTCTACATTTGCTCCTTTTTGTTGAGTGGTTTGCGTTAGCAAGCCATGAGACAAAAATAGTGAGAGAAGATGAGTATGATGAAGATTTATGGGAGGTTGATGATGATCCCCCCCTCAAATGGGGGATTGATGATGCATTTGAAAAAGGTAGATGATGAAGGGTGGGTGGGTGAAGAAAGATGGTAAAAGGATAGCATAAGGTAAGATGCCCCAAGTAAAAAGTATATCAATAAAAATAAAAATATGGTAGTGACTCCAATATCACATGGGTAGAGGGATAATTTTTGTCTCAATGGAGATGGGTAAAAATTCTTTACAGCTCAGTGAGTGGGTGAAAATCACTGCAAAAAGTAGCGAATCTAAAGGGAAAGCTCTCAAACGGATGCAAGCCATAAGATCCTAGGAAAGCATCAAAGTATGCAAAACTAAATTTGAAAACTATGTGAAATCCTTGGCACATGAGGAATCAAGTGAAAAATTATGCATCTGCAAGGAATGAGCATGAAAATAAAGGTGCCCCAGCACAAGACACAAAAAAATGACAAAAAGTCTAATAGTGAAATATTATGCCCCAAGGGAGATAAAAGTATATCCACGAGGTGGAATTTGTGCACAAATTTGATAGGATTGTAAAATGAAATTCTGGAATAGGAAATAAATATGGCCACGAAGGTGGAATTTGAGATTGCAAAAGGATAGGATCACAATATTGAAATATAATGCCCTAAAGGGAAACTAAAGATGCGCACAAAGGTGGAATTTGAAGAATGCCCAAGAAGAGGTAATAAAAAGGATCAAGGAATCCAAAAAAAGGGCTACCAAGGCATGTCATTTCTGAATAAGACCAACCAATAATATAAGTAAGCACATATGTATTTAGGATAAATGGATAACATATATGTTATAAGAAAAAAAAGATGCATTTATAACAAAACAAAATAGGGATGAGATATAGATGCAAAAAGGATTGAGGATAGAATGAAACTTAAAAAATGACCTATATGTATGAATGATGTTATGTTATATCAAGGAACATGAGAGGAAAATATTCCTTCAATTTCATTGGAGGTAAAAAATAAGCGGATCTAACTAACGTAAGGCACATGAGATCAAAACAAAAGTTAGCATATAACTAATGATAGTTAGTTATACTAAAGATCATGAGAGAAAGGTATGGGATGAACTCATAAACCTAACGTCAACACGACAAAGGTATTTTTGATGTAACTTGTACATGGGAAGATGGTTTTCCATTAGTGGTGTTCCCTAAATCTATGCCCCATCTCTAGGAAGGGGAAAGAGAAAATTGATCAATGCGGGAAGTTTGCTAGAAGAAATGTAACATCCTCCTTTTATACATTAGAACAAGTCATTTTTTTTTTTTATAATTGCATCCTGGTTCTAAATACATAATTTAGAACTCACAAATCAAATAACCATTCATATAACAGAAAACCATATGCCGCTGTAATGACTCGGAGTACCTCCGATCTATTCATTCCATGACTCGGTAATCTACCGATCTATTCATGAGTGATAAGAGTTGGCGTTTTTATTTAACACCCCACTCTTGCGGTTCTCTTCCCTATTATGGGAATCAGAATGCTCTGTCTAAGGAACCTATCTGAATAATTGTTACCATTATTCATCGGCATCTCATCCCTTAGACTAGGTGATTTAGGACAACGCAATCAGCAGCTTGCGATACTTTGGCCAAAGATTTGAAACATACTGCTTATGTCTCATATTCCTTCAACAGCATTCTCGTCAATCTAGAATATGTCCTTCACCCCATTCTTATGTTATGTAGAATGTCTTATACCGACTTCTGTCAGTCCCTCCTATACCAACTTAATCACTCGAAAATGGATTAGTAAGGTGATAACGTTATATGGATGCCCACGAGGACTAGGGATACGATGACATACTGGTTCAACCCTAGTTAAACCAGTGTGTCAAGATACCCCGAATCTCCTAGGCAGCCTTATAACGTGACCACATTCCTAATCAGTCCCAGAGTAACCTGTTCGAGTTCAAGGTGTAAATCTTAGCGATCAATGCAAAGGGTGTCGTCATAAGTCACCTGCATTGTTGTAACTTCGAGAAGATCCTAATCTTCTCGGAGGTACAACCCTGCAGTTGACTTGTGCCGTCAACCTTTAAATCCGCCTCGAAAAGATCTACTTATTAATAAGCGTTACGCACATTGAGTTTAAATTACATTAAAAGACGTTTCCCTTAAGGTTAGCCTTTCCCGATCCCTGGGTTCCTCACCTTAGAATGACCTTTCTTAATAAAACCCTTTGCACAGAGATGTCATTAAGACTAAGGTCCCATCAAGGAGTTCATAGAATTTACTTAATTCTATATCAACGAAATTGGACAATAACCCAAAATCTTCACATGAGATTGCCATCTGAACCCTATTTAGGTTTAATTCAGTTCTCAATTTGAATTTATATCTTACTTATAAGTATCGAGATATAGTGATTAAGATTCCAATTACACGTTTTCCTGGTTTAATCAAGACTAGGAATTAATAATTTAATTCAGCTTGTTTAGCGTTCTGCTTAGGTTTATTTTGACCCTAGCTTCCAGTAAGACAGTGATCTATATTTCAATTTAGCTTTAGTTAGAACACACTAGAATTACTAAACAATCATAAGTATTCAGTCACATATTCTTGCAAGCTTACATTGATAATCACAAAAGTCTCCAATATAAACAATAATAACAATGCTCTTTAGATCATTTGAACCGAAGAAGGTCAAACTATCAAGATACAGATGCAAACATATAAGTATCAATTATCTATTTCCATTTCCTTCAGAACTAATCAAATACATTTTATGCATTCAGCATACTTGATACAATGCTCAACGGAAAAAGAACATCTTTCCTCATATAGTACATTTAGAAAATTAAGGTGTAATTCAACATAAAATCAAATTTAAACAATCTGATCATCCTATCAGATTTGCGTGCTTTTACCACTTACGGCATCCATCTGCAAAAATTGTCAACATGGGTCAGTTCGATGAACTGAGCATGATAAGCACTAACTCTTAAAACAATTGCAATCCATCAATTGTTTTCATTAAACACCCTGTTTAAATGAGATCAAATCACCAAACAAGTAAACATATTTCAGACTATGCTTTTGTAAAACAACATGACTATAAACGCGTAGCTCATATTATAGTCACTAAATAGTCTCAGATACTTTTCAATTATTTCATCAAAACGTTAGTGACCAAGAAGACAAATGCATCTAACCAACTATCCATCTGAATCCCAAGGACAACAACATCAGACGGATTATATATTCAACATAATAAATAAATAACCTTTCATGATTCCATCAGCATGATAGAACAATTCCAAAAGTTAGATAAACAATTATATCAACCTATACTTATAACAGAAGAGAAATAAACGAATCATACATATTTCCTTCAGAACTAGCTCATGACTGTACCATCTTTCCAAGAGCAAGGCATTCACCTTAAACACATGCAAATAAATCAGACGAGACCATCAAAAGCACCACAGATTTGTTAAAGATCAAATATAACCAACTACTGTAGTTATCCAGTAGTACAGTAGCTCTCACGCTAAACAGTGATGACCCTCTACCAACAGACTCCACAAGACCTTCCACATGAAGCGGCAAACAAGAAGATATTCACCACATCGCCTGTCGAGGTGCACTTGACGGCTCTTAGTTCAGTCAAGCTCAAGGCAGGATAGTCATGCAACAGAATACGTAAACACGACTACAATCCCACACATCAACCTACAGCCCCCTTCTAGTCCCTAATAAACACTGCAAGGCTTTCGGACCCAAGGTCGAAATCAAAGAGCTTCAATTTTATCGCAGTCAACAATAGACTCCTCGACATTAAGCAATTGATGTTTCCCTAAGACTATGCCGAGATAATCACACAGAATTCCCGCAACATGCACAGCCTTATCTAACTGGAATAATCAGAAAGGAAACATGACATACGTATTCTCATCTGGACGCATTCAGGTTTTGAAGTGTGGTATTCACGACCCACTTTTACAGAGCCAAGTTACATGATATCTAACTATACTCAAGGAATCCAATAGTGCCAAAAACAACAAGTGTACCAATCAGGTTAAATAGAGGCAGATACTATAGTTACCTGTCAAGGATTCAACTGAACCCGAGTAACAGTATACAAGATAAATAATAATTAATGATTCCCAACTGTGCCAACAATGGTAAACATTCAAAATCAGGCTTATACAAAAGCTAATTACTGATTTCGTAACAAAGAATCCAACTGAGCCTCTTCAATATTTTCGCACAAGCTTACTCAGAAAGGAAACGTAAGTACACTCAAGAGTCTGTACCAAAAATTCATTACAAAATAACATAGGTCGTATACCTGTTACTCCTTCAGGACTCCAACAAAATCAAATTACCAATACTCAAATATATGTATATATAGCTTCAACAGTGGTCCATAATACACGAATCATTCAATGGATTCCACAGAGTCGTTTCGAATACAATAAATATATATATTGCATACTATCAACGGGTTGCATCCCATAACCACAATGCAAGGGAAAAACAACTTCAGCAAGGTCGCAATGAAATATTGTAACACAGCAAGTTATCCATTCACAAATAACTTTAAATATCAAAGCGAAACCCAATAAGATTCAGTAACCACTACCTTAATAACCTCGACAGAAGTTACAAAGAAGTCCAATTAAACTGAACAAAATGTCCATCAGTATTCTTCCCAACGAGTATCAACAACAAGCATCAACAGTAAGCATTAACAACAAGTATCGACAGTAAACATTGACAACAAGTATCAACAGTAGCCTGTACCCATCAAGAGAACAATTCATGGGCTCTCACAGAGCAAGCCCAGTACACATTCTTGCATATATATTTCACAAATTAAAGCCGGAATGCAAAACACCAAGAAATATTGCAACAGTTCGAAAAATAAAATACACCCATCAAGGTTTAAATTAAAAAATCGAACCAGCAAGAAGATACAGTGACAAAATCACACAAGGCTACCATATAAATCATCTAATTCCAAAAATCATCTGAACAGAGTTGTTCTAATGAAATCATTTGAAAGAGAGCAAGATTTTTAAAGGTTAGGGCCTAACATGCCTGGTTATTTGCTTAAAATTTTGAAGCAGACCACTGAAAGAGCTCGAACCTTCTCCTCCTTTTCCAAGTTAGAGCCACCAGCAAAAATTTTCTATTTCCATGACTTATATATTTTCCTTGCCAGAGGAAAGAGCTAGTTACGCTCATACTTGCCATGCAACACCAAGAAGACTGGTGCGAAGAACCAGTGAACAGACAGAAGGAAAACCGGAGCGCATGCAAAACCCAATAAACTACTAACTTTCCATTTTGCCTGCCTTCCCGTGAAACTCGAGCTCGACTACCGAGTTCATTAATTGCATTTACTCCCAATTTCCCGCTCAATCTCCACTGCCACCGACCGCCATAGTTGGCGATGGACAAATGCACATCAAAGACCATTTCCAACTTTGGCGACCTGCCACGTCGGCTCTAGTTAGCCGTTTTAAAAACCTCCACCAAATTACCTGTCCCTCATGCTTATCCATGCATTTAATAACATAGAAACTGCCGCCCATGGTTTGCACCCTTCCAAAGGTCCCCTTCCTCCTTTTTCAATAGTTAGGTTAGTAACTTAGGTTAGGATTTAGGATAACACCTAGTCTAACCACTTTGCACATAGATACTAACTTAGAACATTAGCTCTTAGCCTAGGTCTAGGTTAGATTAACACTAATCTAACCCCTAGGTTATAGTTTAGTTTTAGGTTACTAACCTTAATAAATTCAGTTAGTCCTTAACATTTCAAATGCTTAGAAAAAGAATCTACCACATACATTCACGAACAGGGTTCACTCCTGTACTGCCAATAGGCTAGTGAATTAAATGTAACTGAATTATTACCTGGTCCACGATCAAGACCTTCCAGATATATTACGATATCTGGCACCAGTTCATTTAACATGATCAGCCTGAGTTATACTCCGGACTAGCTTATTCAATGCATCCAGACCTTGCAACCTGCTTAAGGTCTATAATTTTAATTCATCACGAATAAACTTAAAGAACCACTTGGATCAATACCACTGATCCAAGGCTAGGTCTTATAGATGGATAACTCCATAATTCATTCCAAAATCAGATTAAACTCAGGTGTAAAATGAAAGAAATAAAAGAGTCCAATCACATTCCGACTCAGTCAAAGATCTGGAATCTCAAAGAAGATACAGTACATATCAAGCATGACTTCTCAATCAAAGGAACACATCCTTTTTGCAAAAGAAATCACATATCAACACTTGTATGCTCAGGAGGAAGTAACTATAGTCAGGGTGTTACATGCTTCCCTCCTAAAAGATTCATCGTCCCGATGATTACATATTCGATTAACCTTCAGGTCAACCAATTTATTAGTTCACAAAACAATGCGACTATTTCCAACTTGAATAGTTCCAGAAATTAATGTCACAACACATTTTATTCATCCTGAATAATGTTTTGCCTCCATCTGGCTTTCATATAAACTTTAAAAAAAATAAGTTCATAAAAGAAATGTTTTGTCAACAGATTTCATTCTGTTGAAAAAGAGAAGGAAAAGCAATCTTCATCTCTTCAAGATTTTCCCAAGTTGCACTTTCTTCGTTAAACTGGTCCCACTGGACCTTACATTGCCGTATTTCACGATTTCTCAAATGCAATTGGTGAGTTTCCAGCACTCGTGTGGTTTTAACCATGATTATTCCTGGGTCTTGGACCTGCAAGGAATTCCAATTTAAAACATGTGACAGATCTGAAACGTATTTCTTAAGCAAAGAAATATGGAAAACATCATGCATGCGAGATAAAGCAGGTGGTAATGCTAAACGATAAGCTACAGGATTGATTATTTTGACAATTTCGAAGGGTCCCACGAATCGAGGTGACAACTTGGCAGCCTTGCCAAAAGTTATAGAGCTCTTTCTGGGTTTAACACGAAGAAAAACCTTCTCACCAAGCTCAAACCTTCTATCAACCCGCTTAAGGTCAGCATAGCTCTTCTGCCTATCTGCTGCTTCCTTTAATCGTTCACGAATCAGCTTAACTTGTTGTTCCATTTCTGTGAGAATCTCTGGTCCAATTACCACTCTATCCTCAACACTATCCCAGCTAACAGGAGTTCTGCACTTTCTTCCATAAAGTGCTTCAAATGGTGCCATTTTAAGAGATGAGTGATAAGTGTTGTTGTATGTGAACTCAACTAATGGAAGATACTCTTCCCATTTATACTGTTGATCCATGCAATACATTCGCAACATGTCCTCCAACACTTGGTTTACCCTCTTAGTTTGTCCATCCGTTTCTGGATGATATGCAGAACTGAAGTTTAGTTTCGTTCCAAGAGCTGCATTAAGCGTTTTGCCAAAATCTTGACGTCATTCTTGGATCCCTGTCAGATATAATCAATTCTGGTACACCATGTAATCTGAAAATTTCGTGTACGAATCTTTTGGCCAGCACTGGTGAATCATCCTTTAGATTTCCAGCGATGAAATGAGCTACCTTAGTCAGTTTATCTACAACTACCAGGATAACATCATGTTTATTCCTGGACATGGGTAATCCTTGTACAAAATCCATGGTTATTACTTGCCATTTGTACTGCGGTATGCTATGAGGATATAACAGTCCAGCAGGGTGCATATGTTCTGCCTTAACCCGCTGACACTCCAAACAATGAGTCACAAAATTAATAACATCCTTTTTCATACCTTTCCAAAAGTATTGTTGTTTCAAATCAGCAAGCATCTTTGTGATACCCGGGTGTCCAGAGAAAGGTGAATTATGAAATTCAACTAACAACTTCTTTCTCAAATCGTTCAGCATAGGTACGTATACCCTGTTTTCATAACGCAAGATTCCTTCATTATCAAAATGAAAACCTTTATACCTTATATCCTTTGGTTCTGCAGCAAGCGCTGCTTTTACTTGTTGAAAGTATGCATCTGATTCTGAGGCACTTTTTACCTCATCTTTAAACTGAGTTCTTAATGTTATAAGAGCAGAAATGTGCCTCCTACGACTTAGAGCATCAACTACTCTATTCTCCTTCCCTTTGATATAGCTAATATCAAAATCATATTGTGATAAAAATTCTAACCACCTTCTCTGTCTGGCATTCAGGTTAGGCTGAGTAAAAATATATTTCAGTCCTAAGTGATCAGTTTTCAACTCAAAAGGTTTCCCAAGTAAGTAGTGTCTCCAGACTTGAAGTGCATGAACAATGGCAGCAAGTTCCAAATCATGAGGGGCATAATTCAGCTCATGTAATTTAAGTTTTCTACTTTCATATGCTATGACTTGATCATTTTGAAGCAAAACACCTCCAAGGCCTTCCCCAGAAGCATCCGTTACAACAGTAAAACTCCCATTAGGGTCTGGTACAGCTAATATAGGTGCAGAAGTCAACTGGTCTTTCAGACTTTTGAAAGCCGCTTCGCACTTATCATTCCATATGAATTTCTTATCCTTCTTTTGCAATGAAGTTATTGGTGCAGCTACTTTAGAAAAATCCTTAACAAATTTTCTATAGTAACCTGCAAGACCCATGAAGCTTCTTACTTCGTGCACATTCTTTGGTGCAGGCCACTCAGTTATTGCCACTATTTTTGAAGGATCTACAACAATTCCTTCCTTACTTATGACATGACCCAAATAGTGTACTTCTGAATCAAAGAAAGAACATTTGGATAACTTACCATACAACTTTCTTTTTCTCAGAATTCCCAAAACTATCTTCAAATGCTCATTGTGCTCCTCAACGCTTTTAGAATAAATGAGAATATCGTCCAAGAATACAAGTACAAACTTGTCCAGATATTCTTGAAAAATATTGTTCATTAAGTTCATAAAGGCTGCGGGTGCATTAGTTAGTCTGAAGGGTAGAACCGTGAATTCATAATGTCTGTACCTTGTTCGGAAAGCTGTTTTATGAATATCTTCTTCTCTAATCCTTAACTGATGATAACCAGATCAAAGGTCTATCTTAGAATAAACCACTACTCCACACATCTGATCAAATAGATCGTCGATCCTAGGAAGTGGATATCTATTCTTGATTGTTGCCTTGTTCAACATTCGATAATCGATACACAGCCTAAGCGTTCCATCCTTCTTTTTCACAAATATCACGAGCGCTCCCCAAGGTGAAACACTTGGTCTGATCAAACCTTTAGACAAAAGTTCCTGTAACTGTGCCTTAAGCTCGACCAACTCTGTAGTAGTCATCTGATAAGGTACTTTGGAAATAGGTTCTGTTCCTGGTTTGATTTCGATGGTGAAGTCAAATTCTCTCTTGGGTGGTAACCCTGGTAATTCCTCAGGAAAAACATCCCTGAAACTTTGTAGCAGAGGAAATCGTTTCATGGAATCATCATCTTCTTCTGAAGATTCAGATATCTTTACTGCATAAAGGGTACATCCTTTGTTTTTAGCCTTTTTAAGCTGCATAGCTGACATTTTTCTAACTGAAATTTCCCGTTTCACCCCTTGAATCTCTGCTGATTCCAGCTGATCATCTAGACATTTTATGTTCTTTTCATAGCAGTCTACTTTTGCTTTATGGTCAGCTAACCAATTGACACCGATGACAATGTCATACGATCCCAAGGGTGTAACATAGAGGTCAACTTCTATGGAAAAGTTAGGTAAGTCAAGGACTGCCCCAAAAAGACACATACTCACTGTATGAACAGAGTTATTACCATACTGTACAGTCCAAGGTTTATCCATTTTTCCAGCTTTTCTCTTAAGTTTAGAAGCAAGTTTATTAGAAATAAAACATTCAGTAGCTCCTGTATCAAAAATAATAGTGACAGGTATGCCAAATAACTTACCCGGAACTTCTATAGGTGTCACTTGCTTTTCAGCTTGCTTGTCTGCTACTGCAGCATGTATCTTATGCTGCTGATTACGATCATCCTTCTTCAAAGGGACACTGATTTGCGTAGTGATCTTTGCCATAATTGTAGCAGCCTCCTACAGGTCCCTTTTTAGGCTCAAAATTGCCTCCAGTTTTGTAATTGTCACATTGTGCTCCATAGGGCTTCTGCCCATTGTTATAATTTTTAGCAAAATTATCCCTTATGTTTCCAATGGGCTTAGTTGCCACTGTTTTCTTGCTATTATCCCCTAGAAACTTACTTTTGTTTCCAAACTTTTTCCATGGTCCCTTTTTGGGTGCAAGAGAGGTTGAAGAAGGGTTTGCAGTCTTCTTCCGCACTTCCTCTTTATGAGCAGAAATAGCCTTTAATTTCTGTTCTTGCCTTATGGCCTTTTCAACAACTCCTTCCATAGTGGTTGGACTGTGAACATCGACCTCTCCCCCTATCACGGGATTCAATCCCATGATGAATTTCCGTATTCTGAACTTCTCGTCAGTTTGATACTGCGGTACATACTTGAGGAGTTTTGTAAACCGCTCCCAGTATTCAGTTACCGTTAACTTCCCTTGAGCTAAGTTCTGAAATTCTGTCATTTTCTAATCATAGAAAAGTTGTGGCAGCCAGTGTTGCCTAAAATAGCCTTTAAATTGATCCCAAGTAATATTGGTCTCATCAATGTTTAGTTCAGCTTTACAGCTATCCCACCACGAAGATGCTTCGTGGGAAAGCTGATAGGCTCCCCAAATAGCTTTGGTTTCCTCTGAGAAGTTCCTTATTGCAAAGTACTTCTCCATTTCGCTGAGCCAGTTCTCAGCTCCATCTCCTAATGTGGTGCCATCATACTTAGGTGGGCTTATCCTTTTTATATCATTAGTGAGTTCTGCTGCCAACCTGGCCTTTTTGTTTTCTGGTTGGACAGGTGCATTTCCAGCATTAACATCAACTCCCATGTCAGGGTTGTCCTCAGGAGGTTGTTGATTGTTATTATCAGCTTCTTCATCCTCCTCATTTCCCATCACCTGTTGTTCAAGTACAGCTAAGCGATCTCTTGTGTCCAACAGGGCAGCAAGGATCTCATCAAGTTTCTGGTTGTTGCCGCCCCTCCATCAGGTGGAGCATTATTCGCAACGTTCCTCCTTGTTCTAACCATTTTCTGTTACAAGAAAATTTAGGTTTTTATCAGATTATGGACACAATAGGTCCAAGAGCTGTAACCTTCAGCTCTGATACCAAGATGTAACATCCTCCTTTTATACATTAGAACAAGTCATTTTTTTAATTTTTTTTATAATTGCATCCTGGTTCTAAATACATAATTTAGAACTCATAAATCAAATAACCATTCATATAACAGAAAAACCATATGCTGCTGTAATGACTCGGAGTACCTCCGATCTATTCATTCCATGACTCGGTAATCTACCGATCTATTCATGAGTGATAAGAGTTGGCGTTTTTATTTAACACCCCACTCTTGCGGTTCTCTTCCCTATTCTGGGAATCAGAATGCTCTGTCCAAGGAACCTATCTGAATAATTGTTACCATTATTCATCGGCATCTCATCCCTTAGACTAGGTGATTTAGGACAACGCAATCAGCAGCTTGCGATACTTTGGCCAAAGATTTGAAACATACTGCTTATGTCTCGTATTCCTTAACGGCATACTCGTCAATCTGGAATACGTCCTTCACCCCATTCTTATGTTATGTAGAATGTCTTATACCGACTTCTGTCAGTCCCTCCTATACCAACTTAATCACTCGAAACAGATTAGTAAGGTGATAACGTTATATGGATGCCCACGAGGACTAGGGATACGATGACATACTGGTTCAACCCTAGTTAAACCAGTGTGTCAAGATACCCCGAATCTCCTAGGCAGCCTTATAACGTGACCACATTCCTAATCGGTCCCAGAGTAACCTGTTCGAGTTCAAGGTGTAAATCTTAGCGATCAATGCAAAGGGTGTCGTCATAAGTCACCTACATTGTTGTAACTTCGAGAAGATCCTAATCTTCTCGGAGGTACAACCCTACAGTTGACTTGTGCCATCAACCTTTAAATCCACCTCGAAAAGATCTACTTATTAATAAGCGTTACACACATTGAGTTTAAATTACATTAAAAGACGTTTCCCTTAAGGTTAGCCTTTCCCGATCCCTGGGTTCCTCACCTTAGAATGACCTTTCTTAATAAAACCCTTTGCACAGAGATGTCATTAAGACTAAGGTCCCATCAAGGAGTTCATAGAATTTACTTAATTCTATATCAACGAAATTGGACAATAACCCAAAATATTCACATGAGATTGCCATCTGAACCCTATTTAGGTTTAATTCAGTTCTCAATTTGAATTTATATCTTACTTATAAGTATCGAGATATAGTGATTAAGATTCCAATTACACGTTGTCCTGGTTTAATCAAGACTAGGAATTAATAATTTAATTCAGCTTGTTTAGCGTTCTGCTTAGGTTTATTTTGACCCTAGCTTCCAGTAAGACAGTGATCTATATTTCAATTTAGCTTTAGTTAGAACACACTAGAATTACTAAACAATCATAAGTATTCAGTCACATATTCTTGCAAGCTTACATTGATAATCACAAAAGTCTCCAATATAAACAATAATAACAATGCTCTTTAGATCATTTGAACCGAAGAAGGTCAAACTATCAAGATACAGATGCAAACATATAAGTATCAATTATCTATTTCCATTTCCTTCAGAACTAATCAAATACATTTTATGCATTCAGCATACTTGATACAATGCTCAACGGAAAAAGAACATCTTTCCTCATATAGTACATTTAGAAAATTAAGCTGTAATTCAACATAAAATCAAATTTAAACAATCTGATCATCCTATCAGATTTGCGTGCTTTTACCACTTACGGCATCCATCTGCAAAAATTGTCAACATGGGTCAGTTCGATGAACTGAGCATGATAAGCACTAACTCTTAAAACAATTGCAATCCATCAATTGTTTTCATTAAACACCCTGTTTAAATGAGATCAAATCACCAAACAAGCAAACATATTTCAGACTATGCTTTTGTAAAACAACATGACTATAAACGAGTAGCTCATATTATAGTCACTAAATAGTCTCAGATACTTTTCAATTATTTCATCAAAACGTTAGTGACCAAGAAGACAAATGCATCTAACCAACTATCCATCTGAATCCCAAGGACAGCAACATCAGATGGATTATATATTCAACATAATAAATAAATAACCTTTCATGATTCCATCAGCATGATAGAACAATTCCAAAAGTTAGATAAACAATTATATCAACCTATACTCTATAACAGAAGAGAAATAAACGAATCATACATATTTCCTTCAGAACTAGCTCATGACTGTACCGTCTTTCCAAGAGCAAGGCATTCACCTTAAACACATGCAAATAAATCAGACGAGACCATCAAAAGCACCACAGATTTGTTAAAGATCAAATATAACCAACTACTGTAGTTATCCAGTAGTACAATAGCTCTCATGCTAAACAGTGATGACCCTCTACCAACAGACTCCACAAGACCTTCCACATGAAGCGGAAAACAAGAAGATATTCACCACATTTCCTGTCGAGGTGCAGTCGACGGATCTTAGTTCAGTAAAGCTCAAGGCAGGATAGACATACAATAGAATACGTAAACACGACTACAATCCCACACATCAACCTACAGCCCCCTTCTATTCCCTAATAAACACTGCAAGGCTATCGGACCCAAGGTCGAAATCAAAGAGCTTCAATTTTATCGCAGTCAACAATAGACTCCTCGACATTAAGCAATTGATGTTTCCCTAAGACTATGCCAAGATAATCACACAGAATTCCCGCAACATGCACAGCCTTATCTAACTGGAATAATCAGAAAGGAACATGACATACCGTATTCTCATCTGGACGCATTCAGGTTTTGAAGTGTGGTATTCACGACCCACTTTTACAGAGCCAAGTTACATGATATCTAACTATACTCAAGGAATCCAATAGTGCCAAAAAAAACAAGTGTACCAATCAGGTTAAATAGAGGTAGATACTATAGTTATTTGTCAAGGATTCAATTGAATCCGAGTAACAGTATACAAGATAAATAATAATTAATGATTCCCAACTGTGCGAACAATGGTAAACATTCAAAATCAGGCTTATACAAAAACTAATTACTGATTTCGTAACAAAGAATCCAACTGAGCCTCTTCAATATTTTCACACAAGCTTACTCAGAAAGGAAACGTAAGTACACTCAAGAGTCTATACCAAAAATTCATTACAAAACAACATAGGTCGTATACCTGTTACTCCTTCAGGACTCCAACAAAATCAAATTACCAATACTCAAATATATGTATATATAGCTTCAACAGTGGTCCATAATACACGAATCATTCAATGGATTCCACAGAGTCGTTTCGAATACAATAAATATATATATTGCATACTATCAACGGGTTGCATCCCATAACCACAATGCAAGGGAAAAACAACTTCAGCAAGGTCGCAATGAAATAATGTAACACAGCAAGTTATCCATTCACAAATAAATTTAAATATCAAAGCGAAACCCAATAAGATTCAGTAACCACTACCTTAATAACCTCGACAGAAGTTACAAAGAAGTCTAATTAAACTGAACAAAATGTCCATCAGTATTCTTCCCAACGAGTATCAACAACACAGCATCAACATTAAGCATTAACAACAAGTATCGACAGTAAACATTGACAACAAGTATCAACAGTAGCCTGTACCCATCAAGAGAACAATTCATGGGCTCTCACAGAGCAATCCCAGTACACATTCTTGCATATATATTTCACAAATTAAAGCCGGAATGCAAAACACCAAGAAATATTGCAACAGTTCGAAAAATAAAATACACCCATCAAGGTTTAAATTGAAAAATTGAACCAGTAAGAAGATACAGTGACAAAATCACACAAGGCTACCATATAAATAATCTAATTCCAAAAATCATCTGAACAGATTTGTTCTAATGAAATCATTTGAAAGAGAGCAAGTATTTTTAAAGGTTAGGGCCTAACATGCCTGGTTATTTGCTTAAAATTTCGAAGCAGACCACTGAAAGAGCTCAAACCCTTCTCCTCCTTTTCCAAGTTAGAGCCACCAACAAAAATTTTTTATTTCCATGACTTATATATTTTCCTTGCCAGAGGAAAGAGCTAGTTACGCTCATACTTGCCATGCAACACCAAGAAGACTGGTGCGAAGAACCAGTGAACAGACAGAAGGAAAATCGGAGCACATGCAAAACCCAATAAACTACTAACTTTCCATTTTGCCTGCCTTCCCGTGAAACTCGAGCTCGACTACCGAGTTCATTAATTGCATTTACTCCCAATTTCCCGCTCAATCTCCACTGCCACCGACCGCCATAGTTGGCGATGGACAAATGCACATCAAAGACCATTTCCAACTTTGGCGACCTGCCACGTCGGCTCTAGTTAGCCGTTTTAAAAACCTCCACCAAATTACCTGTCCCTCATGCTTATCCATGCATTTAATAACATAGAAACTGCCGCCCATGGTTCGCACCCTTCCAAAGGTCCCCTTCCTCCTTGTTCAATAGTTAGGTTAGTAACTTAGGTTAGGATTTAGGATAACACCTAGTCTAACCACTTTGCACATAGATACTAACTTAGAACATTAGCTCTTAGCCTAGGTCTAGGTTAGATTAACACTAATCTAACCCCTAGGTTATAGTTTAGTTTTAGGTTACTAACCTTAATAAATTCAGTTAGTCCTTAACATTTCAAATGCTTAGAAAAATAATCTACCACATACATTCACGAACAGGGTTCACTCCTGTACTGCCAATAGGCTAGTGAATTAAATGTAACTGAATTATTACCTGGTCCACGATCAAGACCTTCCAGATATATTACGATATCTGGCACCAGTTCATTTAACATGATCAGCCTGAGTTATACTCCAGACTAGCTTATTCAATGCATCCAGACCTTGCAACCTACTTAAGGTCTATAATTTTAATTCATCACGAATAAACTTAAAGCACCACTTGGATCAATACCACTGATCCAAGGCTGGGTCTTATAGATGGATAACTCCATAATTCATTCCAAAATCAGATTAAACTCAGGTGTAGAATGAAAGAAATAAAAGAGTCCAATCACATTCCGACTCAGTCAAAGATCTGGAATCTCAAAGAAGATACAGTACATATCAAGCATGACTTCTCAATCAAAGGAACACATCCTTTTTGCAAAAGAAATCACATATCAACACTTGTATGCTCAGGAGGAAGTAACTACAGTCTAGGGTGTTACAAGAAAGATGATAAATGTGAAAATCTTTCTTAGAATGTTGATAAAAGGGAAGGTTGATTAATGTGGGAAGCATTTGATACCATGTTATCTCAGTTTTGAGTTTACTCCAAACTATCAGATAACCCCTACGAAATTTTTAAAGTTGGTTTTGCAAAATTACCTTTATTAGAGAAAATCAGGTTTTCAGGTTTCACCAACAGGTCAACATGTGTTTTGAATGCTTTATGTCTTGTGTTTCCCGAAACCTGAAACCCGCTTCAAGTGAGTCGAGTCAGGTTTTCGGACCTTCGGCGCATCGGGACATGCCTTATCCGGAACATGTTTTGTGTCGCCTATCTTCCAATACCCGAAGTCCGATTTAGTCCTTTGTATCAGGTTTTCAGAACTTTGAAGCATCTAAACATCTCATGCTTTGTGTCAATTGTTTCCTGCGACCCGAAACCTGAATTACTCTACACACCTTTGTGTCGGGTTTTTGAACCTCCCGAGCATGCTGACATGGCGTTAATGTCGAGTTGTCAGGTGAGTTGACACGTGCCAGCTGAGGTGTATCAATTGTAAATTTTCTTATAAATATGCGGATTTACACGTCATTTTTACTGGACGTGTTTTTAACTCGTGGATTTTCGTGCATGCTTCTCCAACCTCGAAACCTGAAACTCACCTGTGCCTGATTGAATCACCCATTTTTGATCTTTTCTCGCTCTGATTGAAAGGTATTTCTCTCTCCATTCTTTGTTCTTGGTTTTTTATGGATTGATTATGGATGAACTTCTTCCCATTCCCTTACCAGGTTTGTGGGGTTTTTTATCCTTTTTCCTTTTGGGGGTTGTTTTCCAAACAGGGTTTATGTTTTAGGGTTTATTTCTTTGGAATTACCACTTTGTGATTTTTCCCCAGAATTTTGTTGTTGGAATTAAGATATGTTTGGTATATGAATGGTAAAAATAATTTACATGTTTTAAATTCAACCAAAACCCTGTTCCTCCTTTTCGGGTTTTGAAAGGTGCTATGCAGTATTGAAGACCCAAAGTATATCAAAAGATTTGGCATGTCAGGCTTTCTCAAGTTTCCGACATCCTCAATGCATCGGTTTTTCTGGATTCCCTGACATACTCCTCAGTGTGTCAGATTCTTCCATTCTTCCGGGATCTCCAGTAGGTCGGGATTTCCACAGTGTGTAACATCCCCTGATCTCCGAAACTCTCTTCCTTCAACATCCTTCATGTCGGACCCTGGTCCATCGCAAGAAAAGGCTGAGAAATCAGGAAAAATGAAATACAAGTTTAGAAAGGTGGAGTCTCCGTCATATGTCGATTGTAATTATGACATCCGAGATACAGAGCTCAGGAATATAGACATTGAAGATTTCTGGAGTAGGGTAAGGAGTTCCTCCCAAACTCCATGTATGAAAGCGATAGCCGAGAGTGGATTACCTCTTGCAGCGGGTTTTCCTATGTCCGCTCAATTGCCCTGAATTCATCTTATCCTGCGCTTCCAGTTATGACTCTGTTTCTCGTTCTGTGAGAAATCAGACAGGAGAAGTAGTGATCAAATTGGATGGAGGTTACTTTGATGACCTCCTCAAACTACCAAATTTTGAAGAATATGGAGATTTGGATGTCAAGTCAGCTCAGAAAGCCTGGGATAACGATCAGGAAAATTGTATCAAGCATGTAAATAAGAAGTTCTTGATCAAGGCCAAACTGACTGTCTCCAGATTCCCAAGACTGATCCCCAGGAGTGATTTCATCTAGGAGATCAATGCCATCATCACTTTGTTGAGTCAAGTTTTTGGTTTACCTGAATCAAATGTGTTCCAACGGTGGATGTATCAATTCATGATCACCATCAAGAAGAATCAACAAGGGATTGACTGGGGCACTCTCATTAGTAATGAGATAGATTCCCAACTGACAACAGTCTTGTCCATAGGGAAATTTTATATGTCTTCATATGTCACATATGTAGCAGCCGGGATGAGGAACTATCCCGAGTTGGATACCAAGGGAAGCAGGACAGGGAGCTATGTGTATCAATACTTCCCTCAACTGACAGGGAAGGGATCCCAAGACCAATTAAGAAGGGTGAATGACGCCTTCTTTTATGAAAACATCTGTAGGCTAAACCCTGAGTTGAGGAAGACAAGAGTCTCAGATGAGGCCTGGGCTGAATTTTCCAAATGGGGATGTGTCTTCTTAAAATTCAAGAAGTTCACATATCTTCGGGTGGTTATGTACTCGGGGGGCCCTTTCTGTCTGCCCCGATATCCAGGAGATAAACTGATATTAATGGAATTGGTTAGGCAACTGTTGGATTTCCATAAATTCCAACAAAGTAAACATAAGGCTATTGTATCCTTCCCAATTTATATTGGGAGATACACTTGTTCAACAGTGATAAAAGCTAAAATTGTTATCCATGAGCTTCAGGACAAGTTGAGGAAGCATATGAATGTTAGGATAAATTTTATTATCCTAATATTTAATTATGCATAGTTTAATTATTTAATTAATTTTATTAATTAAATAATAAATTGTTATTTTGTTATATGGTTAATCAACCATATTTGTCTTTATACATACTGTTATATTGTTTTCAACAATATATTTGTTTTTATGTAATTGTTGCTTCCCGGATGTTATTGGAAGCTTGTTTATTCTGGCACTTGGTTGCACCTGTGTAACTTATTCTCCTGGATGTATTTGGCTATGAAATATCTATAAATATTGCAGCCTATTCACTGTAATTTTTTAGTTGATTGAGATTAATAAAATTACACAGGCTTCCGTCCCTGTTTCTCAATCTACATTTGGTACCAGAGCGAGAATCTGGCCCTGTAAAGGTGTGGAAGAGAGAGCAACAGAGAGAGGAGATTGGAGACGTGTTTGCAGAATTTGAGATCCTGTGCAGCCTCGTGCAAACTCCCAGCCCTATCCCTGCCTCCCCCACATCCTCCTATTCCTTCCAGGTGCTTGGAAGGCAAATTGTTTTTGCACTGGTGCTGGTTGCACCAGGCAAAATTAGCTACAGGTATTGGAAATAATACTATTTTTTTTTCCCAATAAGGGTTTTTTCTCTACATTATTTTCTCTCTAATGTATTTTGAAGTTGCTTGGCTTGTTTTGGAGGTCTGTGTGTATATGCACCTGTAGTGAACAAATAGCCTCCTCAGACTGGATTTGGAAATCTGATCAAATCTGGTAGTGCTAAAAGCTTAGTCCATGCGCGACCTGCACAAGAAGAAATCCAAACAGTGATCAAGAATCAAACCGAGCAAAAAAATAATAAAAAAAAAGAGGAGAAGGAGGCGCCCACGTTGGACCTACACAAAATATACAGTGGAAGAAGAGAATAAGCAGCCAAAGAAGAGGAAAAGCGGCCTACATAAAGGAAAAATGTTTTTTTGGAGCAAAAGGAGCGTCCTTCTCCCTTACCCGTGCCATTTTATGTCTTCAGCGACCTGCACAAAGAAATGTAGGGTTAGTTTATTATCTACAACAAAAAAAACGTGGCCAAAAGGAAAAACAACAAAGGAAAACGCGGCCAAAGGAAACCGCGGCCTATACAAGCAAACAACAACAAAAAAACGTGGCCAAGCAAGTAAAAATAAGCGCCCAAACTCAGATCTGCGACCTGTACAGTGCATAGCAAGTAAAAAACACAGCCAAGGAGGAAAAAAAACGTGGCCAAGGAAGGAAGAACAGCATCCAAACACAAAAAATGCGGCCTGTACAAGTAAATCAGTGCGTGGAAAGCTAGAAAATGCGGCCTAAGCAAGGAAAAGTGGCTGGAAAAGAAGGAGGCGGCTTCACAAAAGCAAAAAATAAACAAATAACAAGCTCCAGATCTGGATTTGGAGCAAAGGAACCCTAAAAAAACACCTCTTCACCAGCATGCGTCACGTGGAGCCTCTATAAGTCATCCATTTTCCAAGAGGTAAGTCAATTTACTTGTCAATAAATACAAATTACTTCCTTTCATAGACCAAGCGCCTTAAGTGGGCAAGTTGGTTAGTGAATGCGCCTTGGAAGTGAGAGGTTTGGGGGGTCAAATCCCACCAAAATAACTCAAAAACTCACCTTTTGCATCTGGCGGAAATTTTGGCGGAACTGCTAAATTTAGCAGACTTTTTTGAATTTAGTTACAACTAACTAAATTTAGCGGAGAAATCCCTAATTTTAGGGTAAAAAAAATTCTCCCATCTGGTCTGTTTTTTCATTCCAGACATTTTTTGCAAAAGGAGACCCATCTAAAAATTGCATTTTCAGCTATTATTTTGCAATTTTTTGCATTTTGGATCGTATTGGGCTCAGGAGGCCACCAGGACCCCGAAACTGAATTTTTTTGCCTGTCATTCAAATTGTACAATTTTTTGAATGTAAATTGTATGTTGCTGCATATTGTACTAATTTGCAGGTTGCCATAGTCAACTGCAAAAATTTGTAACTGCTCAGAAACTGGCAGAATTGTAATAAAAAACAGTAAAATTGGTTCTGTAACACTCACAAGATCCTAGATCTCATTCGTAGCATTTGGTATATACAGTGCCTCTGGGAAGTGCTTACGGGTAAAGCCGTCGTGACTACTACTGCACTTAACGCCTAATATAGCTGCAACATCATCATCTGGGCATCGTCCCTATAAATCGACGAGGAGTAATAAGGTCACAGTGCACACACTATGAACCATCCCATTTGTCTGTGAATGATTGCAAGACATAAATCCGGACTGAGAAATTATCCAAGTATATAGCGAAGTTACACGCGTGTATGAGGATATTTCTTTGAGCCGATGTCAATAATCGCACAGACCCCATAGTACTGCCCTTGGTACCACGTATTGAATTCTTTCACGTATGTTAACGCCTCTTTCACGTACCACCGGGTATATAGAAAGGGCGAGCTTCTTCCACGTAGTGACGGGTATATCGGAAGGGCACGTATATAGAAAGGTTTGGTATATTAGACTGACGGTATATAGATTGGGAGACCTAATACCTGGAGTGATAAGAGCCAAACCCTGTCAGTGATCTCTGCAAAATGGGCACCAATGCCCCCAAATTTTTTCTTCCGGATTCACAATTGCTCAGAGGAAGCAACTATGCTACTTGGAAGACAAAAATCAAGACACAGCTTGAGTTTGAAGAAATCTGGCCTGTTGTGACTGGTACTCTAACCAGATCACCAACTGATGCAACACAACAACGACAATTTGATAGAGCAGATCAGAAAGCAAAACTCATCATCTTGTTTGGAGTATCCGATGATGTGCAAGCCCACATTCGAGATGCCACATCAAAAAAAGAAGCTTGGGATAAGCTGAGCACAATATATGAGGCTAAGAACAAGAATGTCATACTCAATTTGCAGAGTCAGTTACATACATTGAAATTCAAACAGAATGAGAAAATTGAAGCCTTCCTAAGAAGAGTTACAGAGTTGAGGGCTTCACTTCTAGCCCTAGGAGAAGAGGTCAAAGATGAATCTCTCATTCCCATTATTCTGAGAGCTCTCCCTTCTTCTTACCGCATTTTTGTCACAACTCTAAACTTGTCAGATACGACAATTAGTTTTGACAAGCTAGTAAACCTACTGCAACAAGAGGAAGCAATGCAAAACAAGGATGATGAAGAGGAGCAGGCACTATCTTCACATCAAAAATGGAAAGGAAAAGGTAAAGGAAAACCTAAATCCTATCAGAAGTCCCCACATCAGAATCAGTATCATGGGGACAATCAATAGAAGTAGCAATGTCCAATCTGCAAAAGAGGACATGACTTGTAAGAATGTTGGTTTAACACTTATAAGAAAGGTTCATCAAGTAATTCTGGACCACAACAACAACAAAATTACAAGGGACATTCAAACAACTATCACGGGTAGAAAAAGGGGAACTGGAAAAGAAGACCCCACTAGCAAGGTAATATTGTTGAACAACAAGAACAGTCAGACAATGAAGACTTCTTGTTCACTGCTCGATCAAGTGAACCATCCACGTCATCTAGTGATGTCTGGTATGTTGATTTGGGAGCCACTCGACACATGACCGGCCACAGAGACTGGTTTATTTCAATGAGGGACATGCCATCGAAAAATCATGTTTCATTGGGAGATGATTCTTCATATACAGTTCAGGGGATTGGAAAGATTTCTCTAGCCCTTGGTTCACATAAATGCAAACTATCAGATGTTCTATATGTCCCTAGGTTGACAAAGAATCTTCTTTTGGTCAGTCAACTCCTAGATCACAACCTGAAAATTGACTTTGATAGTCAATCCGGTAAGAAAATGTGTTTGATTCGAGATAAATCCAGAGGCTCGAAAATAATTGCAAAAGCCTCAAATGTGGGATGAATGTTTCAACTTGATTTCATTCACAAAAATGATCAAGCACTTGTGGCTAAAAACTACACCTCAACCCAGTTGTGGCATTGGAGATTTGGTCATGTAAGTTTCAAATATCTCGAAACACTTTGTCGGTGTAATATGGTACATGGGCTACCATCTCTTCAGAAGGATACAAACAAGTGTCCTCACTGCTTAGCAGGAAAACAACACAGATTTTCATTCCAAAAGAGTACTTTTCGAGCTCATGATAAACTTGACCTGGTTCATATCGATCTGTGTGGTCCAATGCAGCCAAGTCATTCAGGGTTCCAGTACTTCATGCTCTGTGTTGATGACTATTCACGAAAAATGTGGATTTTTTGTCTTCACAAGAAAAGTGAAGCCTTTGAAACATTCAAAAAGTTCAAAGTTGCAGTTGAAAAAGAAACTGGTTGTCACATCAGAACTCTCCGCTCAGATCGAGGGGGGAATTCACCAGTGATGAGTTCAAAGGCTACCTACAAACTCACGAGATTCGTCGACAAATGCCTCCTCCACACACACCGCAGCAAAATGGTGTTGTTGAGAGAAGAAATCGTACTATCATGGAAATGGTGCGATTAATGACCGATGATTTCGAACTTGCAAAGACATTTTGGGTAGAAGCAGCAAAAAAAACAGTGTATTTGTTAAACAGAGCACCCACAACTACTCTTGATGGAATTACACCACAAGAAGCATGGTCAAAAAGGAAACCATCCATTGCACACCTCAGAGTATTCGGGTGCAAAGCCAACATGCAAATACCCAAACAGAACAGAAAGAAATTGGACATGAAGTCAAAAAATCTCATCTTCATTGGATACAGTGAAGAGACTCTTGGGTATAGACTGATGGATCCTAAGACCAGAAAAGTCTACACAAGCAGCTATGTTGAGTTTTTCGAGAAGAAGGAAGTAGAGACTCCTCCTCCGGACTCGCAAGATGTAGATTTTTCACCAGTTGTAAAAATTGAAGCTAATGTTCCCTTAGAAGATGAAAGTGATGATGGGGATGAGGGTGTTGATCAGATAGAACCACAACCCATGGGAACTGGTCAACGTATGCCTAAATGGTGTACAAGTACATTACGAGATGCAATATTGGATGCTCCACTGGATACATCCACCCCTGGACCACGGACTCACAGTAAAGCAAGAGAAGAAGTTAACTTTTCAATGATGAGTAGAGTTATTGAATCAGACGAGCCCTCTACAGTCCAGGAAGCCTGACAGTCAAAAGCTTGGAAAGATGCCATGGATTCTGAATATCAATCAGTGATGAAGAATAACACTTGGCAGCTTGTTGATCTTCCACCAGGGAAGAAACCCATTGGATGCAGATGGATATTCAAAACTAAGTACAAAGCAGATGGGACAGTGGACAAGTGCAAAGAAAGACTTGTAGCAAAGGGGTACGCACAGAAAGAAGGCATTGAATATGAGGAGACATTTTCTCCACAGCTAAGATCAAAACGATTAGGATGATCTTTGCTCTAGCTGCTCAGTTTGGATGGAAAGTTCACCAAATGGACGTAAAAAGTGCCTTCCTGAATGGAGATTTACAAGAAGAAGTCTACATGACTCAACCTGAGGGATATGTTGTACCTGGTCAAGAAGAAAAGGTATGCAGACTCAGGAAATCTTTGTATGGCCTCAAACAGGCACCCCGGGCATGGTACATCAAGATTGATGAGCATCTCGTACAACATGGATTCGTCAGAAATCCATACGATCCCAATCTCTACCTCAAAAAGCAAGGGGGGAGATGGTGATTGTCGTAGTTTATGTCGATGATCTAGTCATCACTGGCAGTTCAGTGAAGATGATTGATGAAACAAAGAAAGATCTTAAGTGATCATTCGACATGACAGATCTCGCGCTTATACACTACTGTCTTAGACTAGAAGTATGGCAGAAAGAGAATCATATCTTTGTTTCTCAAATGAAATATACCAAGACAACGCTCGAGAAATTTAGGATGATGGATTACACACCAATTGCTACACCTATGGAGAACAGATTACAGTTATCTCGTTCAGATCCATCTCCTGAGGTAAGTGCCACTCTCTATCGGCAGCTGATTGGGAGTCTCATTTACCTGACCTACACTAAACCAGATATCAGCTTTGTAGTGAGCTATCTATCCAGGTTCATGCAGGAACCCAAAATTTGTCATTGGAAAGCAACAAAGAAAATTTTGAGATATCTCAAAGGATCAGTGGATCTTGGTCTAGAATACAAGAAGTTTAATGAAAACTTCTTCTTGACTGGATATTCGGATTCAGATCATGCAAGTAACATTGATGATAGAAAATCCACTTCTAGATTTTTATTCTTTATGGGATCTGGACCAATATCATGGGGAAGTAAGAAACAACACTTTGTTTCTCGCTCTTCCACAGAAGCCGAGTATCGTTCTGCAGGAGAAGCTGTCTGTGAAGTGATTTGGCTACATCGCATACTGGAAGGACTTGGAATACCACAGGACAAACCGACCAGGTGCCATGTATGTTGACAATGAAGGTGTTCTCAAACTTGTTCACAATCCAGTTTTTCATGAGAGAACAAAGCACATTGAAGTTCAGGTTCATTTCATATGTGAACATGTGTTGAAGCACAACATCCAGCTTCAGTTTTGTCCAACGGCTGAACAACGAGCAGATATTTTCATAAAGTCACTTGCACGTGACAAGTTCAAGTTGTTCAGAGAATTTCTCTCCTCATCTATTCAGACAATGCACAATTAAGGGGGGGAATGTTAGGATAAATTTTATTATCCTAATATTTAATTATGCATAGTTTAATTATTTTATTAATTTTATTAATTAAATAATAAATTGTTATTTTGTTATATGGTTAATCAACCATATTTGTCTTTATACATACTGTTATATTGTTTTCAACAATATATTTGTTTTTATGTAATTGTTGCTTCCCGGATGTTATTGGAAGCTTGTTTATTCTGGCACTTGGTTGCACCTGTGCAAATTATTCTCCCAGATGTATTTGGCTGTACAATATCTATAAATATTGCAGCCTATTCATTGTAATTTTTTAGTTGATTGAGATTAATAAAATTACACAGGCTTCTGTCCCTATTTCTCAATCTACAATGAAACCCCGAGACGGTCTTGACATTCGAGGAGTCCTCAGGGCGTATGGAACCCTGCACCTACACAGGCCAAGCTAGAGGACATTTGGATTGATCTGTGTGATGAGGTTGCTGTTCGCAGGAAGGATCATAGTAGATTGACAATTGCTGATATTCAAACACTTGAGCTTGCTGATTTACCAGAAGGTACTAGTGACAATGAAAGTGTTTTGGATCTTTCCTATGATGGACTAAATGAAGATCAATATGTTTTCCCACGTATTGATTGGTCAATTAGTGAAAAAGCCTCCATCACAGATAGGTCGGCTCGGATTCTTGCATGCACCAAAGCATGGCTCTCCTCTTGGGGAATGAGTTTTAAAGATGATAAGTTTTCTGAGTTGGCTACGTCAGAGGCGGGGCCCTCCAAAAAGGAAAAGGATAGAAAATCTTCTAGGGGGCCTATAAAGGTCAAGATTGTCAAAAAGAGGAAAGAAAGAGAAATCTCTTCAATTGTTTCTCCAGTTGAAACGGTGAATGTGCCAGAATCACCAACACCACCAGAAATAGGAGAAATTAATTTGGAAGGAGGAGGAAACCAGCCTCTGGTTTCACCATTTGCTGATTGCTCAACTGAAGAGACCTTATCTCTTGCATCCAAGGCTTTGGAGTCTGAATTTGTGCCTCTTTCCTCACAACCACTCCTACCTCCTTATTCTCCATCAACTTCTTCAGTAATGGCCAGTATTTTCTCTGGACTTTCACCCCTCTCTGCTGGGACCCAAGTGATCACCAACACGCCCCCTCCTGTGCCTCTTTTTATTGGATCTACTACCACGTTGGTAACTATTCCCCCTCCACTAGTAGAATATTCTCCCCTTGAGAGTATGATACCAGCTTCTACAACCGTGGCAACTCCCTCTGATACGCCACAATGGCTACTCAAGAAAACTCCGAGGAAAAGGAAGGTGATTGTTCCCCTACCAACCTTTGATTTCAGCTCACTCAAGGCTCCTACTGCTAAATCAGGCAAGAAACCCAAAACATTTTCAAGGGTTATGGTGGATGCTTTAGGAGATAAGTTTGTAGAGATAGCCACTCCCGTGACTGACAAAACTAAAGAAGACATAACAGCCTCTGATTATTAGATAACCAGGGTGGATCTAGGAAGAGTGACTACAGAAGGGGCGCAACAAGATGCGCGGGATGCCACAAACGTGCTGTGCCAGAAGTTGAAAGAAACAAAAGACAGTAGAGATGAGCTTAAAGGAAAAGTGGAGTAGTTGACTGAGGTTTTGCTTAAACTCTCAAAACCCCTTGAATCCATACCATCTTCTTCTATCCCTATCAGATTCGATTTCTCATCAGTACCTACAATTGAGAAGATTTCTAAAAAGGGAAGAGTGGTTGATGAATGGATCCAAAGGTTACTCCAACAGGGGAAGGAGGTGATACAAGACATTGTGAAAGTTCATCAATCTGTGGGGGATATTTAGAAGGATGGAGAGAAGATGGATGATGAGTTTTCTCAAGAAATTGGACATCTTGATTTGACTTATGAAGCTCTCTAAGTATTAAAGCAAATACCAGCACATCTCTTGGTAGAATAAGGCATTATCCCACATATGGATAAGCATTTTCAGTTGACTAAAGCCATCAGGTTCAGGGTAAGGATTCTCAACGAAGCTTGCGCTAAGTTGAGAGAATCAAGGGATAAATTGATTGATGGAAAAAGTGATTTGGAAGAAGATTTTTTGAAGATTTGTCCAAAGGTGTCAGTTGGAAACTCAGGTGTCCTATCAGCAGATGATCTTTTCAAACAAGTCCAAGAGTCTGTTCAGCATGAACCAATGCACGGATTTGGTATTGAGATCATTAATCGATTTGTAAGAATTGAACATTCTTTTGAGGCCTTGAGAAATCTCAGCAAAAGATTGAAAAAGCTTCCCGGCGGTGCTAGTGATATCCATGAAACCTACGAAATTTGGAATGATCATTCTACTGCACATGACGAAAATGAAATGCAAGGCATAATTCGAAGGTTCCAAGAATTTCAGAACAAACAGGTGCAGCTGGAGGAAGAGAAAGATGAAGGAGTGAAAGATGATGATTCAGATTAATTCTTGATGTTTCATGTCATTTCAATCTTGAAATTGACATGTCTTTTTCATTTCTGTTTCGTCATATAGGAAGAAAATTTTGACTTGGTCTCCTGTGTGAGAGTCAAGCAAAATAGAACTCTTTTTAAAGAACACTATTTTCTAGGATTTATCCTATTTTCTCTCGTTCTCTTTTATTATAAATAAGGGATGCTTATGCATTCCAAAGGGTCAAGATTTTTTTTGTAATATTCAGAGCTATTGGAAAGAAGAAAAACTTTGTGTTTTCGTTCAATCATTTCAAAGAATAGGAGTTGATATTATTTTGCAAACTTTGTGTTGTGGGATATATCTTTCTTAAGACATTGTTCTTACGTTCATGATCTTAAGCTATTCTTTGCATAGTATCTTATTGTTTCTAATTATCTCAGACATTATATTTATGATCTAAAGCTCGTATGATTATTTCGTGCTCTGCGTTTACTCGAAAGAAAATACGTTTCTCTCATTTCCTTTCCATTGTGCTTCTTTCATTTTAATAGTTTCTAACCCCGTTCATTTACGGAAGCAATACCTTTGAATCATGTGAATGCGGATTTCGGGATTCTATCCCAACCCCCAATGGTTAGATTAGTGTGAATACTGTATATATTGTTTTCGCTGTGTTTTACATTAGTAGCAAACAGGCAGCCTCACCTGTCTTTGAGGAGGGATTTAATCCCATATACTGTGGTTGAACCTCATATTTTGGGTTGACAAAATATCCAACCAACATAACATAATACAAATGATTATTCATCCTTCAAGAGTATGGTCTACTTTATACATATATGATATTAGATGGCAAAAATTATAAACACAATAGATGTCCTTCAAGGGATCGGTCTATTTATTTTATTGATTTGATTTGATCTTTTTATTAGTATAAATAGTTGTCCTTTGAGGGAGTAGTCTCTTTTGAGTTCTTTGAATTTTGATTGGAGCATCCTTTTATTTTTATTTTGACATGAGGAAGAGTCAGGAATAGCTAAGTATACCACTTAGGATGGGACAATGAATGTAAAAAAGGCACCCGTGAGCCCTTTGCATGGTTTCAATAGGTAAACAAGAGGGTGATGGATGTAATGATCATGAAGTTCTCACTGATATGGGATAACCTATCCATAAGGAATATGCCATTAGTAGAGCCATGGTGCCCATATTTAAGGTCACATCTAGGAAATAAATAGTAGACCACATAGTTCCAAATCATTACAATGGTACACGGAAGAGGCTAATGATGGAGGGATGATATAAAAATATAGCTAACAACACATTGGTAGGAATGCTAAGAGTAGAATGGTCACAATTGCAATGTGTTAAGTGGTTCTACTTCCAATTTACCAATAAGGGAGGAAAATTTTTCCATGTAATATTCTGATTAAAGGTGCATTCAAGATAGGATGATAGCTTGAGTGAAGATGAAAAACTATGTGCACCCTTAAGGAAGAGAAAATATGTACCCCTAACAAGATGATTATATGGTCCCCCAAGAGAGGGATAACTATGACCAAAATGGTGGATTTTGGATGAGGATAAATGGAAATAGATGGTGCCCTTAAAAGAGGCATGAATATGGCCATAAGAGTGGAATTTAACGAAAATATATGGACATATGGTTCCCTAAATGAGGCACAAGTATGGCCACAAAGGTGGACTTAGTATGAAAAATGTGTTGGATAGATAAACTAGATAATACCAGATGCGATGGATTTAAATTTGGTAAACAAAATGATGTCAAAAGGGAACTAATCTGAAAATAGACCAATCCTAGAATGAATTCCCCCAGCATCAAAGGAAGAGTTGGATGGATAGGAAGATGCGTGGATGAGAGGATCAAAAATGAAGGGAATGTGCTCCCTAGTGGAAGAGACTATGTCATATTGGGTGATTTGGATGTGAATGAGTGTGTGTATGGCAAAGGGGATTGGATAGGATTGTTTATTATAACTTTAGATTTGGATTGGATATATGTTTGGCGATCGTAGGGTTGATTGGAAAAGAAAATAGAATCGATGAACAAAAGAGAATCCTCTCATAGAGGAATGACAAGAGAGATGATAAGAGATGATGTGGATGAAGGAGGGGATTTTATGGAGGAAAATGTAAAAATTAGATTGACTATGGTGGATGAAGGAAGATCTTCTTGAGTGAAAGATTCATCATTCTTAAGAAGATCATAAAAGGTAGTTTAGAGGGCCTTATAATTCTTAATGTCATGACCCAGAGTGTGATGATAGGTGCAAATACAATTAGGATTCAACCATGATGGCTTCTTACAATGTGGATTAAAGGATTTGATGGGAGGAAGTGTGATAGCAGATGTTTGGATTAAATGCCTAAAGATATTTGTGTAATATTCCATAGAAGTAGTGGAAAGTTGGAAAGGCTTGGTAGGAGATTTTGACTTTGGATTTAAAGGTAGGAGTGGGTGTAGATTGGATGGGTGAAATAGGTGTCTTAAAATATGAACCAAATTTAGGTATAGGATGATATTATTTGGATGTGGATTGATCATTGAGAGATGTCTTAGATGATGGTGTTGGCCCTAAAATAAACGGGGATGCTTCTAGGATAGATGTTGTAGTATTGGATTGATGAGAAGAGGGAAGACCTAACTTCTTATAAGGATGTCTGGGAGACTTTTGGGGATGCTTACCAAGATTCTTAGATTTTTATCAGGAAGATTTACCCTTGGCGGGGATAACAACAATATCAACTAGAGGATTTGAAGGTGGTATTGTAGTTGATATAGGTAGGGGGAATAGTTTTGTGTAATGTGGTTGATGAGGTCTAAGTAAGACTTGGATTGTGTGGATATAGAAACAATTGATTTTGTAGAGGGAGAATGAATCCCCTTTGTGTTTGTCTTAGGTGGGGTGCTTTTTTCATAAATGTTTAAAGGGGTATCATTGATACATTTTAAAATCAAGAAGATGTGATTGGTTTGTTAGCATATATAGATGCAGGAATGGTAGATGTAGGAGAATCAAGTATAGAAGATTGGGATAAAATAGGATATGTGGCCATGGGAAAATATGTAGATATATGTGATGAAGATGTCAAGATAGATGTAAGTGATATTTTTGATGTAGTAGATATGGATGTAGTTGGGATCAAAAGGGATGTAAGTGATGTATTGGTAGATGTGTTTGGTGTAAATGCAGATAAGGGGATAAATATGATAGGTTGGGACATGATGGTAGTTATTTTAAAGTTAATTTGGATGTGGTAAAGGTAGGGATAGATGTAGATGTAAAATCAGTGGTAGAAGTTAGTGGGATAGGTGTGATGATCATGGACATGGTTGATATAGATGTGGGGGTATATATTGAAGGAGTAATAGGAACAATGCCTAAGTTAGGACTCATTGACGAGGTGGATGAGAAAGGTGGAGATGAAGATACTTGATGTATAGTATTAATTATATAAGTATTTAATGTGTAATATGTGGACAGTGAAAGTTTATTTGTTGATGGTGGATTAAGAAAAGGTTGTCTAAAGATGTCAAGGGGTTATCTGTGAGATAAGATAGGATTATTTATCTAGAGATCCCCTTGATTTATGAGTTTTTAACACATTCTTTAAAATAATGACACTTTTTAATGTCATGACCTGCAACTTGATGATATTTATAGTAGTGACCCTCATGATACCACTTGGGTTTGGGGTGTATGTTGTCAACAGGTCAGATGGGAGGAAGTATGAGAAGGTGAGCTTCCACCAACTTATAAAATACTCAACTATAGGATTCCCCCAAGGGGGTGTAATTAGAAGATATTTTAAAAGCTCAGTGTGAAAGCAACGTGTATGAGGTAGATGGTTGTGGTGACACAACATGAGAAGTGGATGGATAAGAGTGTAAATCAATACATATATATTTAGGGGTTGGGACTTTCCCTTCACCGTTCATGTATTATCTCAAAATAGTTTGCATGTCAATAATAGTCATGCACCTTTACAAAAGGATACAAAACATGCAAGTGCTCTAATAATAGACTTCCTATAGTTAACTCTGAGAAGAAATCCTATTATTAGCATAAACCATGCATGACACTAGAACTGATGTTTGATCCCAAAATACCATTGTGTTTTGTAAGTCTTCATGTCTTTGTGTTCCCAGCACACTTACTCTAAAAATACCCTTCACAATAGAAGTTTTTAATTCTTGATCCTAGGCACATCAACTTTATTGTAGCATCGTATTAGGTGTTCATCCCATTCCCTATATTCATGAACCCAATACTTATCCCTTATTTTCCAGCCAACATTACCCCGCTCTAAAATGGATTGTTGCCCCAACAATGGGTAATCACCTTGTCCTTCCAAAGAATATAGGATGATGAATGAAAGAATAAAGAATACATTGAGTCATATATTTTTAACCCTTTCCTCCTCTGTTAGAATGAAATCTAGATATTCACTTTGAATTTCTTGTTCAAATTCATACCAGTCCTTAAGTGCTGCATTTTCTTTATCAGGGATGTCCAAAATAACACCACCAAACTCATCTAGAGTCATGTTTCCACCCTAACTCTTTAAAATTATAAGGATGTTAGCCATACCTAAGACCATTCCTTCCATGACATCCATCTTTACAAAAATGAGCTTCCCAATGCTCTTGATTTGATCCATGTGTTGTTTCCTTGTAGCATATAGCACATCACACTTCGTTTCTACCTAGGTAACCCATTTTTTGCACATGAATGTTTCATCCTTTGTTTCCTGAAAAATTTATTTTCCTCTACTTTTGTTATTTCCTAAATTAAGTTATCAAGTGTTGTACACATGGCCTACACCGAATATTCCTTCTTCATTTCATCCCACAAGGCTTGCAAAACAGCCTCATAAATGGATATTTCCTTGCAATTGAAGCCTTGACCCTAGATGTTTCTTCTGTAGCATCCTTTGGTTTAGGGAGGCCTACTGGTTCATCCTATAAAAGAAAAAAAATAGTTGTACGGAGGTAATGCAATTCTGACTTGAACTCTTCTGGAACCATCTCCTAAAAATTGGGCCTTTTCTACAAGATTTCATCGACAATCTACTCATCCATCTTTATGACATTTTTTTCCTCATCCACTGTATTATCCTGCTCTTAGGTGAGTCACTTGATTTATCCATCCTTATCTTTCTTATCTTCCAAGAGTGTTTGTAGTGTTATTGCCTTATCCATATTCTAGCACACTACTTCAGTGGAAACTTTAATCCATCTCATCTGTTCATCAAAAAATTTCACGGGTTTGATGTTCATATGGCATGTGTGTGGTACCTTTCTCATCTTTTTTGAGATGCATGCCTCCTCACAAACAATAAATTCAAGCTCATCCATGTGATTTTGCATGCTCCATGATAATTACTTGTGAGTGTGCATATTGGCCATTGTTAGGTCCATCCAATCCCATCCATACAATTATATATTTGGTAGGGTGCTATGGAAGCGAGAACGAATGATTATTTCTTGGTCATCCAAGTAGCCAAACTTTTTAGTTCCCACTACCTCTCCACCTTCATATTGACTTGTCTGTTCCCCCACGTCTTCTTTAACATACTCACCTTCCCCTTGTGCTTCTTCATCTCCTGTGTCTTGTTGTTCTTCTTCTTTTGGATTCTGGCGTACTTCCCCCTCTTTCTCTTCTCCTTCAAGAACGAGACATTCTAGGACTTTTGTATCCCCAACAGTGCTTCTTTCCCCTTCACTTAAGTGCTGCTCATAGGTTCTCAAAAAAATTTCAATAGTTTCGTATACAACCAACTCCCCAATATCTTCATCCTCCTGCATCTCAATGGTATGGGTGTCCTCATTCTCCTGTGCACTTTGTTGAGGGGATTCTTCCTCCTCTCTATCCTTTACTGGAACATATTTTTTGTGCTTTATCCTTTCTTCTTCCTCAGTCATCATAGGAGTTATGTGTGGTGATCTTCTTACCAACTAAAAAGTCCATGCACTAGTATATCTAGATGTGTGCCTTTGCCACAAAACTCTCCTTGTACGAATTAGTCTGGTACTGTATTTTGGTTCCTCCTGCTCCAGGATGTTCTCTAACTTGGTAGGCTCTTGATCATCCCGAGTAAGGGGTGTAGAGGAAACTTTCCTTGATGTTCCCATGGTTTTCCCCTTTTTTGGAGGTACTAGGAGTGTCATATCCATGATGTTTACCACCTTTCCATCCTTAAACATTGGCCTTAGATAAATGTACACACATGTTGGTTCAATTTCTCCTATGGCCAGACTCTTCAGTATGATGTCCACATTGCCTGATTCCATGGTTTCCACATAGGCCTCTTTCCCTTGCCATACATAAGTCTTATGCAGAATGTGGATATCTATGTCTAATTTTTCCACGTCAAACTAGAGCTTGTGCACATCATGGAACCTGTTCTCTAACTTCTTGAAATATCTAGCAATAAAAGAAAAGGAAAACTTACACCATGGGCTCTTACCACCTGACTGCATATGGAAGCACCCCAAGTTGAAGTGTTGGTAGACTACAAACTCAACTTCTCCATTCAATACTTTTGGCAGTTCGTGCGGAATACACCATTCTCCTTCAAATTCCCTGTGCACCCTTCTGAACCACTTCCCTAGGTGCTCCTTATATGTGTTAGAAACATTTCTGTGTAGAGTGTATTAGGAAAATTTATTCGCTGGGGATTTATTCTCCAACAAAAACTCCCAAATGTTCCCCCTTGGTCTATCAGGTACACCAATTTCATTAAACACAATCAACAACAAGATGACACCCCAAGTTAGTTTATCACCTTTATCTTCATGTATGTGCACCTCATTAACCAATCTTTTTTTAATGTACCTCACAATGTTATAGTATTTCTTGTTTACCATCTTATGCGCTATATTTAACCAGTGCAAATTCACCTCATTCCACCATTCACTAGCACACAACTTACTTCTTGCCAAGTGTGTTATAACCCTGGTGGCCATGTATTCAATGTTGGTTACTTTCAAGGCTCAGCTCCCCTTCTTATACTGATGTATGGTGGCTGTTGCATCAATACCCTCATCGTCAGATAAATCACAAATGATATCCAAGCCCAATTCATGTAACCCTATCACCTTTCCAACCAGCTTGGCAGTGATCCTCATTCTATTTCCTGCAAAGTAGAAAAATTCGTCATACATGCATGACATGAGCCACTAGTAAAATTTCTCAAGCTTCCCAAAATAGGGAAACTCTAGGATTTGCATGACCCCTGCGCTTTTGAGTAACCTCTTCACAAAGGTTTCCAAAACTCTAGTATCATCTACTAAAGGTCAGTTAGGTTTCCTGTAAACCTCTAAAGCAACGTCTTGTAGGCATTTCTTGGTTCTGTAGTTGATGTTGGAAACCCTACACTACATTATTTTTGTCTCCCATGGATGCCCCTTGATCACCTCTTCTAGGTAAAGCATTTCTACCAGCCATTCCTTTTTTGGGTCATCAAATTCCTTTTCCAAATCTCAAACCTTTCATACTACCATTATTTCTTTCAATTAGAAGTCTGGTGAAACCCTAGCTATTTGTAAACACAAATTGTGCCTAAACCCCTTCACCATGCACCTGCACCACCACTTGAGTCCTTCTGTACCTAGATGCTCAATCAACGTGCTTCAAATCTTATTATGTATAATCAATATGCAAAATTCTCCTCGTCTTCAGTTCTTCTTTGCACTTCACAATTTTCTTTACACTTCACAATTTTCTTCAAACTTGCAAGGTAACAAATGACATTAAAAATTTTAGCTTTTATACAAGTTTCAAAAATACCCTTCCTTAATTTCTCCACCTACCACCATATGTGGCATTAATTCCCATTAAGCATGTTTTTCACCTCTTTTTCCCACGCCCCAATCTCTCGTGCCTCATTCCTAACTTTCTGTTGTGCCAACTACTTCTCTATCATAGATCTCCTCTCCCCATGCATCCTTATGCTAAAGTATTTATCCAATGTGACCCAAAAATATGTAGTCTCAAATGTTGTAGCCTCCTTGAGTTATACTGAGTGCTCACTGCCTTCCTTTTGGTCTTTAACTTTGAGCAATCCTCTTAAAGTTTTCATCACTTCTCAAAGCATGTTCCCTTTATGGTCACCAGTGAGTTTATTTCTTTTTTTTTACCAGACTAACCTTATTTATCAACCCCATAATAAGGCTATGTGTAGTCCTCTATACATAAAAACACTTTAGATTGCAACAAGATTCTGGCACGCAAGCGCGCTTGTTACACATAAAATTAAACTAAATTGACAAAGCATGGCGATGATGAAAGAAACACATCTAAAGGAAATATGGTAAGGGAAATCTAATATAAATGGAAATACTACCTTATTACAAACACTAAGAAGACTTGTTTATAGTAGGGCTTCAGCCTAATCCCATTGAAGTAACCAAGAATTTGTGTTCCATCAAGCACCTCAAGCTGGCAAGTGCCTAAGTTAAGTATATGAGTGATAAAATATGGTCCCAACCAATGCACATTAAGATTTCCTAGGTGGTAGAGAAACTTTGAATTATAAATAAGTACGATCTGCCCAACCTCGAGCTTCTTGTCCCTAATGTGCATGTCGTGCCATGCCTTTTTACTATCTCTATCTTGCTTCTGAATCCATTGTGTTATTGCACATCTCTCATCCAGCTGAATCAACTTGTCAATTAATTCTTCCAATGCTTACTCATTAGCTAGTCCTCCTGTGTGTGCAATATGCAAAGAAGGTAACATGAATTCCATGGGTAGAACTACTGTTATCACCAAATCACAGAACCCCTGAGTGTCTGTAACTCGATGGGTTGAGACTCTCAGTGTGATTACATAACATGGAGCTTTTCCCAAGTGTGGGACCTTGCGAAATTGGAAAAGCTCTCCGGATGAAGGCCGGTTCCTATTCCTCTATTCAGAAGCACACAAAGAAATGCAGAGGGTTTACTCAGAATCTAATCTAACTTGCCAAGGAGACAAGGTAAGAAGATGCATAAAAATAAACCTAAACTAACAAAGGTGATGCACCGAGGAATGAAGAACACCTATCTTGCCAATAAACACAAACCATTAAAATGTGATGTAAGATCATGCACAGATAACAAAATTTGTAGTGAAAGATCAGGAGGATGCAAATGAACACAGAGAGGGTTGAGAGTCATCCACAGACATGCATTACTTGCTCTAAAGATTGATACAATACACTACAAAATTCCAAGAGGAAAAGTTACATTACAGTTTTAAATGGGAGGTTTGCACTCCACAAATTCACCTGCCAAAGAGAAGAAGGGAGGGGTAAAACAAGAATGTCCCACCTTTAGAAAGAAACCCCTCCTTACAATTTATAGGAAGAATGAGAGAGGGAAGAGAGAGGAAATCCAAATCTACCCCAACCACCTCTAGGTTGCATTTAATTCATCTCATTATGGTGGTAGGTGAGAACCCTAGCAAACTTAAAAGTGGCGAACTGTATTTTGCATTAAAGCTAGTTGTTGAAACGTCATTTCTAGCCATTACCACGTGCCAGAGACATTTCTTGATTTTCTCTCTCCAAATTGAACCAAAATGAAATATTGACCCTGGAATAATGTATATAATTTCACCAGTTTTCCATTTATATAAAGAACGTGAAAATATGAGCTCTGGATCGAAAGTTATGGCCATTTGAAGATTTAGGGAAAAAACAGGCCCAAAACGGATCGGCGGGAAAAAAATTTCAATTTTTTATCCGTTTGGTATTTGGAAAAAAAATCAAATTTTCCTCGTTCTCCACCACTTGGATGACATGTGTTAGGCTCTAATTCAATGGCCGGGGCAGCGGGCCAAAACTTTTACCTTTGAAAACTTTGACCGAAACTTGGAAAATTTTCTAAGTCCTTCTCTTTCCCCCGCCACTTCC
Organism: Taxus chinensis; assembly: GCA_019776745.2. Classification (NCBI taxonomy): domain Eukaryota; kingdom Viridiplantae; phylum Streptophyta; class Pinopsida; order Cupressales; family Taxaceae; genus Taxus; species Taxus chinensis. Next base: position 938,673,584 of record CM034146.1, read on the forward strand.
TGGGACACATTCTCCCACTTCGGCTGATTCAGGCTTCCTTGTTCCTGTTTGCAGCCTTTTCACCTTTTCATGTACCATGCGTCCCTCATGTACTTTTTTCCCGGTTGTCCTAGACGAAAATCTCCTGCTTTAGCCGATTTGGGATTCCTTGTTCCTGTTTGCAGCTTTTTCACCTTTTCGCATCCCACGCGTCCCTCGCATACTTTTTGTCCCAACTATCCCGGACTGCCTGGGACAAATATCTCTGAACCACCTGAAATGGACTGTCTGTTGGCAAATCGGCCGATTCACATCCCATGCGTACTTTTGTCCCGGCTGCCCCAAACCGTGCAAAACAAAAGACTTAGGTGATTTTTTCTTTGTTTTCACCATTTCGGCTTTTCGTGTCCCTCGCGTCTCGACGTCCCAGCTATCCCGTCGACCGCCTAGGACAAAAATGTCTGACTTATCTGATTTTCTTGCTTTTTTGGCCCCAAGCTTGGTACGACGAACCTCAATACGACCCTAACCCTTCAGACCCGAAATGCTTTAAAATAGTCCTGCAACCTTATTTTTACATTTTTTCACCTTTTTTTTTAACTCGTTGGGATTTCTTCTTGGATGGGAGAGTTAGAGAGAAGCTGAGGGGCCCCCAAAAACATGATTTTGGGCCTTAAATCAATCTACTTGCTCAGGACTGAATAATCTGATGCATGTTATCAAAATTACCTTGAGGGGTGAATTTTGGATAACAATTTGGCGACTCAGCGGGGTCATCTACCTGCTTGATGAAGTTACCAGTTGCCTGAAGCATCCATTGGGCATGGAGTCATGAGTTGTAGCCTGTAAACTGATCTAAACTTTGAAAACCTCCTCTCTGAGCCACTTGGAAACCCACTGAAATAGACTGCACAAGAGCAAAACCAGCACCACAAAAACTATGTACAAAACTGAAAATCATACATGCTCTAAATGGAACATGCAGAGTGTGCACAAGCACTTGGAGGAATGAAAACCTAAGCTAATATTTACAAGGTGGAGAATTTCCCTTTAGTAGCAATGCTTTAGATAGATTCCATTGACTAGAATCTGCAGTTCTTCGCCATCTAATGAAGACAATTGGAAGGCATTGCTGTCCTTACACTTTGTGACCATGTATCAAATTTTGAATGTCTTCCTGGTTTTGCTCTATCTGCATCCCATTTTAACACTAGATCTCCAACTTGGAAAGATCTACTCTTGGCCTTCCTATGAAAGGTCTTCTTGATCAAAGCTTGATCCTTCTCCATTGCTTGGGAAGCCTAATCTCTAATCTCTTGGAGCTCCATCAACTCTGCACATCTCACCTCCATGGGCCCAAACTCTAGAAACTCTAATTGCTTCATGAGTTCCAATGTTGGCAACTCAAGTGACATGGGAAAGATTGCCTCTCTTCCATAAACAAGCCTGAATGGAGAGTTACCTGTGGATCTCTTGGGAGTTATCCTATCAACCCATAAGGCTGATTTTAGTTTGGTATGCCAAGACCTCTGATTCTCATCAAGAGTCCTCTTAATGATCCTCAACAAGTTCTTGTTTGTATATTCAGCCTGGCCATTACCCTGAGGGTAGTAGTTTGATGAAGTACTTAGGTAGATCCCATTCTTGACAGCCCACTCAGTCACCTTGGATCCAATGAATGCTAATGCATTATCTGAGATTATTGTAGCAGGTATGCCAAATCTGGTTATTATCCCCTCATAGAAGTCTAAGATGCTAGACTCATTTGCTTCCTTGAGTGCTACTGCTTCAGTCCATTTGGTGAAGTAGTCTGTGGCTATCAAAATCCACTTATGCCCTTGGCTTGAATTACGATTAATGACTCCAATGAAGTCTAAACCCCATTGCATGAATGGCTGGTCAATTGAAATTGGATGCAATGGGAGGGCAGCAAGCCTCTCTTTACCTGTGAAGAATGCAAAATTCTTGCACCTTTTGATCCACGCGAAGCAATCACTGAAAATCTTGGGCCAATAATAACCAGCCTTCATGATTTTTAGGGCTGTCACTCTTGGTGTAAAATGACCACTAGTTGATCCACCATGGAACTCTTCCAACACCCTATGAATCTGATTTGTACCAATGCATCTCAGCAGTACCCCATTCACACCTTTCTTGAACCAAACACCGTCTACTATGGCATATGGGATAGCCTGCAATCTAAAGTGTCTTCTTTGGGTCTTTTTCATCTCTAGAGGGCATAGGCCCATGCTTAGGAAGTGTATTATACCTTGGGTCCAGCAAGGAGTGGGGACAACATTATCCTCTTCTTGAGTGCTACCTTGCACATGGCTATCTTGAACTGTCAAAACAGCCTCTTCTTCATTGCATACTCCCTTTTGCTTGCTCAGAATTAGCTACTCACACAATCCTTTTCCTCTTACCAGCTGGGTGACCTTGATCTCTATGTCATACTCCATGACACGAGTGATCCAACCTACTCTTTTCTCATTCAAATCCTTGTTGAGGAGGAAGTCCTTAACTCCCGCATGAGAGACCAACAACTAAACTTTGTTGTTTGAGACTAGATGCTTAAATTTATTCAAGCTTCTGATTACTGCAAGTACATGCTTGTCAATAAAATAATATCTCACCTCATAGTCCTCCAGGCTTTGGCTGAAGAAATCAATTGGCTGCTCATCATTTTCCTTGTTCTGCTGCACCAAAATGGCAGAAATAGTATCATTACCTCCAAATGCATAGAGGATGAAATCCTTGGAGAAATCCAGGTTGATGAGATTTGGTGCTTGGGAGATGGCTTCTTTGATTGCTTCAAAACCCTCCTTTCCTTCTATTGTCCACTTGAAAGCCATGCTTTTCTTCAACATTTTGGTGATAGGTTTGACAAGGGCTACAAAATCTAGGAAAAACCTCCGAACAAAATTTATTCTCCCCAAGAAACTTTGAAGGGCCTTCTTTTGGCTTGGCAATGGTAGTGCTCTTATGGCTTCAACCCTCTCTAGATCAATTGCTAATCCTTATTTGAAGAAAATATGGCCAAGGAGCTTTCCTTCATGTTCTAGGAAGATACACTTCTTAGGATTCAAAGACACTCCAAATCTCCTGCACCTTTGGAAGACTTGTCTCAAATGAGAGAGGTGGTCTGTTGCATTCTTTGAAAAAATAGTGATATCATCAAGGTATATCAGCACCACGTTGTTGATACATCCTTTGAATGCCATGTCCATTTCTCTTTGGAAGGTAGCTCCAGCGTTGGACAACCCAAATGGCATTTTCCTATATGCATAAGTTCCCCATTTGGTTGTGAAGGATGTCTTGAATTGATATTCTTCCTTCACCATAATCTGATTGTAGCCTGAGTAGCCATCAAGTAGTGAAAACCTCTCGGAGCCAGCCACCACTTGCAAAATTTGCTCCATAGAAGGGAGTGGGTAATGGTCCTTGAGAGATGCTCTATTTAAGTCTCTGAAGTCAACACACAATCTGATCTCTCCACTCTTCTTTCTGACTGGAACTAAGTTGGCAACCCAACTAGAATGCTTGATTGGGAATATGATTCTTGACTCAATCAACTTGTTCAATTCCTTCCTCATGAGAGGTTCCATGTGTGGATTGACTGGCCTTTGTTTCTGCCTGATGGGCTTAGTATTTGGATCCAACTCAATAGTGTGTTGAGATAACTCGGGATTGAAACCTTTCAAGTCTTCGTAGCTCTAAGCAAACACATTAGGGAACTCTTGACACAGTTGTATGAACTCATACTTTTCTTGTTCAGTTGTCATCTTTCCAATTTGCAATGGTTTGTTCTCTTCCACCAAGATGGATACTGAATCCTCTCTCTTGACCTGAATGTTTTCTTTCTCTTTCCTAAACTGATCATTGGGATTGAAAATGGACTCCAAAGTGATAAGTCCCTTGGGTAGCTTGTTAGTTCTTAGCTATACCACTTGGTCACCATAATACTGCTCTAACTTTTCCTGATTTTTGGCTGAAAATTCAGCCTCTTCTTGTAAGAAATGGATGATTTTCTGATCATTTTCAAACACTTGCCAACTTACATTGTTATCTAGCACTGAAGGCCTCACAATCACATGGATGTTTAGCTGTACCTTTTCTTTTTGAATGCTCTCCACAACGTCAAAGGCTGCCCCAACTGCTGCAAGCCTGTCAGCAGCTTGGTTCTCTTTCCTAGGAACTGATTTGATGCCAAAGCCTCAAAATATTCAATGAGGTCCCACACCCTGTTCTTGTAGCACTTGAGTAGATCATTCTTAGCAGCATGCTGCCCTTTGACCTGATTTAATATCAATTCACTGTCACCAAAGACTTACAAGTTATTTATTCCTCTCTTTATTGCCCAATGCAGCCCTTGTACCAAGGCTTCATATTCAGCAATGTTATTGGAGCATGCAAAATGAAATCTAAAAACTAAATAGTACCTTACTTCTTGAGGTGAAACCAGCATGGCTCCCCCTCCGGCACCTTGTCTACTCCTTAATCCATCAAAAAATAGTTGCCATACCTCATTGTCATCCTTGTGGTCTGGCTTGGTGATGCTAGGAATGGGCTGATCTTTTTCATGTATGCAATAGACTCCTAGCTCAGATTCTTCTACTTCTTGATAAGGATCAAAAGCATGTACCTTGTTTTCCCATTCATCAAGAGTTAGATCTGGGATGCTTCCAACCTTGGTGTCAGCTTCATCAATGCTTGGGTGATCTTCTTTATCAAATGCTGAATAGTTGGCATTGATTTGACTTGGAGTGTAGGGCTCAATGTGGAAGTTTGTAATAGGTTCAGACTTGATTGTATCTTTGGTTCCATACCTCGTTCTGAACAGCATGTGTCACCAATCAGTAGACAAATATCGTCCAATCTTGGCTGTGAAATCTCTTGACAAACATAGGGCAAAGAGTGGTGGAAGGTCTATAACTGATACATCTTGTAAAACAACAACATTTGGACATGTATGCAAGGTAAGACTCAAGTTTCTAATCACCCCAACTATTGTTACTGTTGTCCCATCCAACTGCACTACCCCTTTAGATATGGTTTCATATTGAAGTCCTAGCTGATCATCTATTTGCTTGGGCATCACTGAGCTTTGCCCCAGAATCAATCATGTAATTGTGTACTAATTGGTTTCCAATGATTAATGAGACATAAAAAGGAGGGGGCTTCAAAATTTTACCTTGCTGTCCTCCATGATTCCCTTCAGGATGGGCAGAATTTGTGAGTACCTTCTCTTGCATTTAGACTTGCTGATTTGAAGTTGGCCAGTCCTTCATGGAAGCTTGTAGCAAATCTCTCTAGCCTGGGATAGATAGGGATTCCCACATTGATATATTTACATTTGTCTTCTTCATCTAATCAATGATACTAAATGGTGATGAAGGATCTCTTTACTGTCCCTTGGTTTGCATATTCATCCCTTGCATGTGGGCAGCAACAACTGGTATTTGATTTGGTTTAGGAGCTGGTTTGGGTGCTCCTTGCATGTTTGGGACTACATTTTGTTTGCCAAAAGCTTGCGGAGTGGTAGAAGGTTGTGGATTACTTGGAGCCAATGGCTGTCCTTCACCCAAATTTCTCCTTTTTGACCTTGTGTTAGCTGCAACACCTTGAGAGGGTATTTGATTCATACCACAGAAATCTTCAGCCTACCAATTAACAAGAGTAGTTTTGTTCGAAGATGTTCCTTACTGAGGTGCTTCTTGCTGTTGATCCTCTTTGTGGCTGGACTCTTGCGACCCACCAATGGTTTACACCATAAGAGCCTGATTTAATGCACTGTTAAAGCACATTGATTGGTTATGTGGCTGACTGCATGGGAAACACCAATCATATTCTTGGGCCATGTTATTTTGCACCGGTACCAAAGCTCCGGATGTGGATGTAACATTGAGGTTATCAGGCTGAAATGGTCTGTTGGCAGGAGGCCTTGCTTGATTATGATTTATAGCTAGATTGGGTGGTCTTTGAGGCTGATATGGCTACCTATTAGGCTGATCTTGAGGCTGGAAGGAAGGTCTAAAACCTTGAGCTTGTTGCCTTTTGAGTGTAACCAGCTCATTACCTAGATTGTGTAATTGCTTCATGACTTCTTGAAGCTCATTTGAGGCACTATAAGATGAAGTAGAAGCTTCATTTGAACTCTAATTTCTAGGAGTGGGAATAAAAGCTAAACTAGGCACTTGGCTAGTACTTGGGCTCTCTAAACTTGGATATAATGGCATTGGAGGCCTAGGAGCTAGCTTTCTAGCTTGAATCAAACAATTTTCAACCCTGATGGTAATGCTATAAGCCATAGGGATAGTTACGCCTCCCATGGACTGAATCAACATAGAAATATCAGAATTTAGAGCTTTGAGATAGTAAAGAAAAGCACCTTCTGCTGTTGGCATGACTGCCACTAGAATTTTCTCCCAAGTCCTTTGAAATCTGAAATTAAAATCAGTCAGCTACTCATTGGGAGCTCTTTTGATAGTTGTCAGCTGCTCCAAAAGGGACAAGTTGTATCCCTTTTCCCCAAACTGCTCATGGAGGGCTATACATAATTGATTCCAATTTTGAATAGAACTTGAGGCAAGGCTCCTGAACCATTATAAAGCTTTCCCCTTAAATGAGGATGCCAGCAATTTGACAGCAACTTGCATCTCATTGATTTCATGAATTGCACAAAGGTTGGCAATGTCTTTAACATGATCACCAGGAGTAGTCTAGTTCTCTCTAGTGAAGTATGGAATGTTCTTTAATACTGCAACTGGGATTGGATGTTGTGCATTGAGAGCATGTGGGCTACTACCAGTGAAATTGACATACATATTTGGTGGTTGTGCCATTCTGATTGGCCTGAGAACCCTTGTTGATTAGATGAAAGGCCTACCAGCTGGAGGTGTTGACAAGGTTCTATTAGGTGGAGATGGAGATCTTTGAGCTCTTCTTCCCCTTCTCTCTCTTCCTGGAGATAGGTGTAGATGAACAAACAATCCTTCCTCCCTAGTTCTTGACCTAGTCTGTATTCTTCTCATAAATTTGCCAGGCTTGGACTACTAAAACCAGCGGATTATGGTTCTTTTGGAGTCACCAGATGTGTGATTTTAAGCTCCTTCAAAGCTGGAACTTACAACAAGTGCACATTGATCTTGTTGCAATAAAAGTGAAGACCTCTAAGGTCTCACCAGGTGTGCTAAAATTGTTATCACCAAATCACAGCACCCCTGAGTGTCTGCAACTCGATGGGTTGAGACTCTCAGTGCGATTGCATAACATGGAGCTTTTCCCAAGTGTGGGACCTTGTGAAATCAAGAAATCTCTCTGGATGAAGGCTGGTTCCTATTCCTCTGTTCAGATGCACACAAATAAATGCAGAGGGTTTACTCAAAATATAATCTAACTTGCCAAGGAGACAGGGTAAGAAGATGCATAAAAATAAACCTAAACTAACAAAGGTGATGCACCGAGGAATGAAGAACACCTATCTCACCAATAAACACAAACCATTAAAATGTGATGCAAGATCATGCACAGATAACAAAATTTGTAGTGAAAGATTAGGAGGATGTAAATGAACACAGAGAGGGTTGAGAATCATCCACAGACATGCATTACTTGCTCCAAAGATTGATACAATACACTAAAAAATGCTAAGAGGCAAAGTTACATTATAGTTTTAAATGGGAGGTTTGAACTCCACAAATTCACCTGTTAAAGAGAAGAAAGGAGGGGCAAAACCAAAATGTCCCACCTTTAGAAAGAAGCCCCTCCTTACAATTTATAGGAAGAATGAGAGAGGGAAGAGAGAGGAAATCCAAATCTACCCCAACCACCTCTAGGTTGCATTTAATTCATCTCATTATGGTGGTAGGTGAGAACCCTAGCAAACTTAAAAGTGGTGAACTATATTTTGCATTAAAGTTGGTTGTTGAAACGTCATTTCTGGCCATTACCACGTACCAGATACATTTCTTGATTTTATCTCTCCAAACTGAACCAAAATGCAAGATTGACCCCGGAATCTTGTAGAGAATTTCACCAGATTTCCATTGATATAAAGAACGTGAAAATATGAGCTCTGGATCGAAAGTTATGGCCATTTGAAGATTTAGGGAAAAAACAGGCCCAAAACGGATCGGTGGGAAAAAAATTTGAATTTTTTACCCGTTTGGTCTTTGGAAAAAATTTCAAATTTTCCTCGTGCTCCACCACTTGGATGACACATGTCAAGCTCTGATTCGATGGCTGGGGCAGCGGGCCAAAACTTTTACCTTTGAAAAATTTGACTGAAACTTGGAAAATTTTCTAAGTCCTTCTCTTTGCCCTGCCACTTCCTGGGACACATTCTCCCACTTCGGCCGATTCAGGCTTCCTTGTTCCTGTTTGTGGCCTTTTCACCTCTTCATGTCCCACATGTCCCTTGTGTACTTTTGTCCCAGCTGTCCGGGATGAAAATCTCCTGCTTCGGCTGATTCGGGCTTCCTTGTTCCTGTTTGCGGCTTTTTCGCCTTTTCGCATCCCACGCATCCCTCGCGTACTTTTGTCCCAACTGTCCCGAACTGCCTAGGAAAAATATCTCTGAACCACCCAAAATATCACATGGGTAGAGGGAAACTTTTTGTCTCAATGGAGATGGGTGAAAAATCTTTATAGGTCAATGAGTGGGTGAAAATCACCGCCAAAAGTAGTGAATTCAATGGGAAAGCTCTTAAATGGATGCAAGCCGTAATGATCACGGGATCGTAGGAAAACATCAAAGTATGCACAACTAAATTTGAAACCTATGTGAAATCCTTGGCACATGAGGAATCAAGAAAGAAATTATGCATCTACAAGGAATGAGGATGAAAATAAAGGTGCCCTAGCACAAGACACGAATTTTTTTCCAAAAGTATAATAGTGAAATATTATGCCCCAAGGGAGATAAAATTATATCCACGAGGTGAAATTTGTGCACAAATTCGATAGGATTGTAAAATGAAATTTTGGAAGAGGAAATAAATATGGCCACGAAGGTGGAATTTGAGATTGCAAAAGGAAAGGATCACAATATTGAAATAGAATGCCCTAAAGGGAAACTAAGATGCCCATAAAGGTAAAATTTTAAGAATTCCCAAGACGAGGTCATAAAAAGGATCAAGGAATCCAAAAAATAACTATCAAGGCAAGTCATTTCTGAATAATGCCAATCAATAATATAAGCAAGAACATATGTTTTAAGGATAAATGGATAGCATATAGGTTATAAAGAAATAAAGATGCGTTTATAACAAAACAAAACAGGGATGATATAGATGCAAAAAGGATTGAGGATATAACACAACTTAAAAAATGACCTATAGGTATGAACGATGTTATGTCATATCAAGGAACACGCAAGGAAAATATTCCTTCAATTGAATTAAAGGTAAACAATAAGCGGATCCAGGTAACGTAAGGCACATGTGACCAAAACAGTTTTTAACATACAACTAACGATAGTTATTTATACCAAAGATCATGACAGAAAGGTCTGCGATGAACTCATAAACCTAACGTCAACATGACAAAGGTATTTTTGATGTAACTTGTACATGGGAAGATGGTTCTCTATTAGTGGTGTTCCCTAAATATATGCTCCATATCTGGGAAGGGGAAAGAGAAAATTGATCAATGCAGGAAGTTTGCTAGAAGAAAGATGATAAATGCGGGAATATTTCTTAGGATGTTGTTAAAAGGTAAGGTTGATCAATGCGGGAAGCCTTCGATACCATAATACAAAATATTATTCATCCTTCAAGAGTATGGTCTACTTTATACATATATGATATTAGATGGCAAGAATGATAAACACAATAGATGTCCTTCAAGGGATTGGTCTATTTATTTGATTGATTTGATTTTATATTTTTTTATTATAAATAGTTGTCCTTTGAGGGAGTAGTGTCTTTTGAGTGCTTTGACTTTTGATTGGAGCATCCTTTGATTTTTATTTTGACATGAGGAAGAGTTGGGAATAGCTAAGTAGACCACTTAGGAGGGGACAATGAATGTACAAGAGGCACTCGTGAGCCCTTCGCAAGGTTTCAATAGGTAAACAAGAGGGTGATGGATGTAATTATCATGGAGTTCTCACTAAGATGGGAGAACCTATCCATAAGGAATATGCCACTAGTGAGTCGTGGTACCCATATTTAAGTTCACATCTAGGAAATAAATAGTAGACCACATAGTTCCAAATCATTAAAATGGTACACGGAAGAGGCTAATGATGGAGGGATGATATAAAAATATATCTAACAACACATTGGTAGGCATGCTCATAGTAGAATGGTCACAATTTCAATGCATTAAGTGGTTCCACGTCTAATTTACCAATAAGGGAGGAAAATTTTTCCATGCAATATTATGATTAAAGGCACATTCAAGATAGGATGATAGCTTGAGTGAATATGAAAAACTATGTGCACCCTTAAGGAAGAGAAAATATGCACCCCTAACAAGATGATTAGATGGTCCCCCAAGAGAGGGATAAATATGACCAAAATGGTTGATTTTGGATGAGGATGAATGAAAATAGATGGTGTTCCTAAAAGAGGCATGAATATGGCCATAAGGGTGGACTTTAACGAAAAAATATGGACATATGGTTCCCTAAATGAGGCACAAGTATGGCCACAAAGGTGGACTTAGTATGAAAAATGTGTTGGATAGATAAACTAGATAAGACCAGATGTGATGGATTTAAATTTGGTAAACAAAATAATGTCAAAAGGGAACTAATCTACAAACAGACCAATTCTAGAATGAATTCCCCTAGCGTCAAAGGAAGCATTGGATGGATAGGAAGATGCGTGGATGAGAGGATCAAAAATGAATGGAATGTGCTGCACCAGTGGAAGAGACTATGTCATATTGGGTGATTTGGATGTGAATGAGTGTGTGCATTCCAAAGGGGATTGGATGGGATTGTTGATTATAACTTTAGATTTGGATTGGATATATGTTTGGTGATCATAGGGGTGATTGGAAAAGCAAATAGCATTGATGAACAAAAGAAAATACTCTCACAGAGGAATGACATGAGAGATGATAAGGGATGATGTGCATGAAGGAGGGAATTTTATGGATGAAAATGTAAAAATTAGATTGACTATGGTGGATGAAGGAAGATCTTCTTGGGTGAAAGATTCATCATTCTTAATAAGATCATAAAAAGTGGTTTAGAGGGCTTTATAAATCTTAGTGTCATGACCCAGAGTGCGATGATAGGTGAAAATAAAATTAGGATTGAACCATGATGGATTCTTACAATGTGGATTAAAGGATTTGATGGGAGGAAGTGTGATAGTAGATGTTTGGAATAAATGTCTAAAGATATTTGTGTAAGATTCCATAGAATTAGTGGAAAGTTGGAAAGGCTTGGTAGGAGATTTTGACTTGGATTTAAAGGTAGGAGTGGGTGTAGATTAGATGGGTGAATTAGGTGTCTTAAATTATAAACAAAATTTAGGTATAGGATGATATTGTTTGGATGTGGATTGATCATTGAGAGATGTCTTAGATGAATTCCCTAAAATAAATGGGGGTGCTTTTAGGATGGATGTTGTAGTATTGGATTGATGAGAAGAGGGAAGACCTAACTTCTTACAAGGATGTCTAGGAGACTTTTGGGGATGCTTACTAAGATTTTTATATTTTGATTGGGAAGATTTACCCTTGGCGGGGATAACAACAATCTCAACTAGAGGATTTGAAGGTGGTATTACTGTTGATATAGGTAGGGGGAGTAGTTTTGTGTAATGTGGTTGATGAGGTCTATACAAGACTTGGATTGTGTAGATATAGAAGCAATTGATTTATTAGAGGTAGAACGAATCCCCTTTGTCTTTTTCTTAGCTGGGGGTGATTTATTCATAAATGTTTAAAGGGGTATCATTGATACATTTTCAAATCAAGAAGATGTGATTGGCATGGTAGCGGATATAGATGCGGGAATGGTAGATGTCGAAGAATCAAGTATATAATATTGACATAAAATAGGTGATGTGGCCATTGGAAAAGGTGTAGGTATATGTGATGAAGATGTCAAGGTAGATGTAAGTGAGATTTTTGATGTATAGATATGGATGTAGTTGGGATCAAAAGGGATGTAAGTGATGTATTGGTAGATGTGTTTGGTGTAAATGTGGATAAGGGGATAAATATGATAGGTTGGGACATGATGGTAGGGAATATAATAAGAGGGTGGATATTGAATGGGAATATGATTGGATGTGATAGGTTGTTGAGGGATAGGAATGTGATGTAATTTTTGAGATTGCATAGACTGTTGTGAGATAAGGATATTCGATTGTTGAATGTTGGGAGATTGAGATGGTTAGACATGCATCCTAGTAATAACATCGGATGTAGTATAGATTGTGTTGGTGTGAGGAGATGTATGATGTTGGAAAGTAGGAATGTAATGGGATGGTTGGGATTGGATGGGAAAGTTTGATTGTTGGGGAATGTGATAAGTATGAATGTTGGTGGATTGGGGTAATTAGATGGGAATTCTATTGGTAATACTAGATAAAGTAGGGATAATGTTCATACGAGATGATCTAGGTGGAATAGAATCCTCTGGTTGAGTAGGTTGATAAGATTGAGAGATTTTAGGGGTTCCACAAAGTAGGAATTCATGGAAAAGGTGACCTACAAATGTAAAACCTATAAGAACATCCTGATAACAAATTCACAACCACTAGTAAACCTACAAGGTATTAGATTAAACAAGATAGCAATAGAAATGATATAGATAGCATAAAAAACAATACAAAACCTCTCGTAGTTATGAAAATGATCAAAACAAGCTTCTAAGTGCTGAAAGAGGGTTGCTGAGATGCTCTAGTTTGATAATGGATTTGTAGAATGCAAGAAAATTAAAAATAATTTGTGCTTATGTTATATTTTAATAAAGGAAGAACTTACTTTAACAGGGTCAACGATGACTATGTTGGGTCGGTGTTGAATACGGGAAAACTTTCCCCAATGGGGTTGAACTTGTGATTTAATGGGGATTTCAGGTTTTTAACAATGGAAAAAGTTATTTTAAAGCACGTGAGCGAGATTAGGTTGTTTGGGAATGTGTCATGGGTAGTTATAAGATAGGAATGGGTAGAAAAAGCATAGGGATTTATATTTACGATAAAAACATTCTAAATAGAAATTCCATTAGGGTAAGTCAAGGGATATGGATATTAGTTATTTAATTAAAATTAATAAGAATTAAATGATGATAGGATAATAAACACGCATTTAAATTAAAGGGGGTGAATTAAATAAAGAGGGTATAGTTAGTACCATGCAAAAAATATGCGCATGTAGGTAGACAAGGGTAGAGATACCAAATTTAGGTGTCTACAATGAGCAAGGAAAAATTGGAGCCTTATGTTACGGTGTTAGTAGAAGGCATAATAGATAGAAAATAGAAAGAAATGTGATGCATCCTAGAATTCACTGTGAATAACCCATGCGTGTTGGCACATCACTCATCCTGAGTTGAGTGCTCACTAGAACTGCACAAGGGCACTAGGTACCTCCTTATGGTTTCTTATTCAGAATGTTAGCATGATGGTACATATAGGTATTCATATTCATAACCAATAGTAAACAATACACCGTGCATAAACCAGATCTACATCTTAGAATATATGTAAGATGAACTAAACAATGACTATAACAAATTTACCATACAAGAACAAAATTCAGTCATGTTCAACACCATTATCCAGCCAATATGAACCATTTTATCAAATACTGTAAAAAACATAAGCTTCTTACATTACTGTTATCCAATTTTGCACACATGGAAAGATTGGACAACGGGGTCCTATCATGTTCAAAATGAAATAATAGTCCCAGGAACCCACCTTCGGTTATTAACGAGATGCAATAATTAAAAATAATTCCTAAATTGCATATGAAGAGATCACCTAGCATCAAAAGGAACCCAGTTGATCTCAACTCAGTCAAGAGTTCAGGGTCGAGTTGATAAAGAATCCGGTGTCAAATTGATAGTCATCTCAAAAATCATCTCGGTAGAGACTCTCAGTTGTAAGAGCTTGATGAGGACTTGTTAATGTAAAATATGACTCGTTGAAAATTGACGAATGAAGGAAACTCTATAAGGATCTCGGTAGAGATCGACGCAGGTGGTAATAAGAATGTTGGGCCAGGGTATAAGTGAATACAGTATATATATTTTCACTGACATTGTTAAGACCTTCCTCGGCTGAGCATTCGGTGCACAGGCAGCAAGCATGTTGCGGTATAGTAAGAGTTCTTTTGAGCACTTCCAACAAGTAGGTCACCTAACTACGTTTTTTTATCTATTCAGCATCAAATGCATCCTCGAATTTGGGATTTTCCTTCAAAGATATTTTTTATGAAAATTGATTAAGTGACAGTGAGAGTGTTACTGGGAGACTTGATGAAATTTATTACAAAAATTCTCTATCGAGACCTTACTTGTTTTACGGTGTAACTCATGGAAGTGAATCTCATAGAAGTGGATCTATTTCATATCAGAATATTTATGAAGCACAATTTGCTTTGCAATTATATGAGCATCTTTAATGAGTCACTCAGAAAGTCGAGCATGTTTCTTGGGAGAAAGGAAATAGCTCAGCATTGAAACATTTGAGCTCATTGAGAGATCAAGCTTATAGCTCAGACTGAAGTTCAGTTAAAATATTGATCCTAGTTAGACCCAAAGGAATTGATGGTCGAGTTTACTGATATCTTGAGTGAAATCACTTACGGCATAGCGGTTCTTAGAGACATGTTGTAGATATGATAAGATGACATGGGAAAATAGGATATCGCTGAACTCAGCCCGACAGATAAAATGATATTTTTATAGCCATGAGTTCAAGGGATCACTTAGATGGACTCTATCCTACAATATCCATGTTTGCAGAAGCTTGAAGCTCGAATGGGTCATGTAAAATATTTGGGAAACATTTCACTATCTTGCCAAGTTTACGCGGTGAAGTTGAGGCCGGGGCCCGTGAATTAATTTGTCCAAGACGTTACGTGGGGATTTGGAGCTAGTATGCCAAGCGTGGAACTATTACAATGGTAGGCCAAGCTATTAATCCCGCGCTGAGGTATGAACGTGGAAAATAAGGCAAACACTGCCAAGCGTGGAAATATTGGTTTGGAAAACCATGACCAAACTTCCCTGAAGGGGAGATTCAGGAAAACACTGCCAAATGGGAAATATTAAGATGGAAATCCGTCATGAGATTTCCGCACGAGCCGTGTAAAAAAAAATCCACCCAGCTTGGAGTGGTCCGAGTCTTTGTGCGAGTCACCGAGAGGATTAATAGGACAGTTGTGAATTGGAGTGGGTCATGGGTTAAAAAACGCGACGTGATGCCAATTTCAGCGGAGGTTACAGGAAAACCCAACCAAGGCGATGTGTTAATGGCTCAGTCGTGGCTCATGTGTGAAGTGTTTAACAGGAAAGCAATGCTGAAAACTTGTCCAGATCAGTGGTCGTGAGACAAACTCCCACGCACAGGTAGCAAGCATCTGTGCAGCATAGTAGAAGCCTTTTGAACGCTTCCAACAAGCAGGTTGTCCAACGGTGTTGATATTGTTTCATCGAATGCAACAAATGGATGTTCGACCTGATCAGTTCACCTTTTCCAACATACTTCTCGCAACTCCCATTCGGGTTCTGAGCATTCGGTGGTCGCGAGACAAGCTCCCACACACAGCTGCAAGAAACAAATATTCACTATTGTATACGATGGATTGGAGTCACATCATTCAAGGCTTCATAAAATTTGCCTGAGTCAGGATATGAAGGTTTATTACGGTGCAGAATGAAACGATTCGTATTGCTCAGCATTTCTTTTCCTAGAAACGAATTAAATGTGAAGGTCAGCTCTGAAAATACCCGGTCGGCCGTTTTGCTGCATCCTTGTTACTTGTAAATGGTCTCTTTGAGAAAATCTGTGGGCAGTAGGCAATATTTATACCCTTCCATTATGTACGTCCAATTAGACAATAAAAATATTCTTTTACCAGGTTCAGAGAAGCTTGTTTTTAAACAATGGACGATTACACTGTAGTTTCAAGCTGATTTTATCTAGCTTATTTCTATTAGCTTTTATCCACAACTAAGGAAGAATTCATATGGTTGTTACCTGTACATTTTTCCAAGGTCCTTTTGGTTTCCCCAGTTGTTCAACATATTTTTTTTTAAGGGCTTATTTTATGTGTTGCAGATTGTAACATAAAGGATCTTTTTAGTTTCTGGAAAAATGAGTATATTGTGTAGCTCACAGCTACCCATTCCATACTAAGACCCCAATAGTGGCATAATTATTGGTTAGAGCCTAGATTGCAGAGTGCACTGCCAAAATAACGAAGGTCTCTTTGTCCAAGAATCGGTCTTAAAGGTGTCTATCGACATGTTATGGGCATAAACTTGGGTCATCATCATGGCAGCATTAGGTCTTCATTGATAATGGCATTTTCTCATCTTTTGGAAGGTACAAATTGTGCTTATTATGGAAATTCCAAAAAATTCTTACTACAAGTGTTATATGATAAGGAAGAACCGTGAGCATTGTGGTAAAACCATTCTTTTTAGAAATATTGGGTTAAGCTCGGTATTCAAGTGAGTTTGAGCCCAGGAAAGGTAAGATCCTTTGCTGGATGAAGAGCTCGGTGACTTCGTAAGGAGCTCGTTGTGATGTTTCATGAAGTTTGAACGTGGAATGCATAAATGGTCTTGAGTTAACAAAGGAAAATGATAAGAATTGAGTTTGATAGCTCACCATTCGAAGGAATCAATGCAAAAGAGCCTGATTACCAAAGCAAGGAAAGAGTTAATGTGGGGTTCAAAATCGATTGCAACACCGAGTTAGAGGATTTGAAGCTCACCAAGTTGAGATTTGTGCAGACTCTATCCACATGGACCCCTCTCCTCTTCAAGTCAAACGGGTCAACGGGGGGGGGTCCCAACATTATGTTAATTAAATTAATATTTTTATTTAAATATTTTAATAATAATATTTATTATTATTATTTAAATATTTTATTTAAATATTCTTTTAATTAATTGAGAAGACTAGGTCATCAGGAAATTAATGACCCATGATGGAACCTTCTCAGGTAGTTCAACTAACTGCAATAAATACATCATGGGCCTTCATTTTAGGAATGCAATTATGACCATTTCCTCTTCTTTCTCACATATTCTTCTATAAATGTAAGTTGGAAGCTCATTTCAAAGGGTTCCAATAGTTCAGACAAGTTGGAAAGTTAGATATCTCAGGCAAGTGTATACTTTTCAAGAATCCTCTCTCTTCTGCAAGTTGTTCTTACGTGTTGAGAGAACTTTCAAGCCTCCTCTTCAAGACTATAATGGCAACTATTGCCTCTTCTGAATGTATGACACATTGTGCACGTTATTGAAGCAATAAAAGTGTGTGTTTTGTGACTAATCTCGGTCCTTTCATCCTTTTGTGCTTCTTTGTGCCTTTCTCATACTTGCAGGTACACCGTGCAAGTTTAAGTTCTATTGTAGGTTCTTGGAGTTCTGTGCTTATTGAGTGGTGAAGTATTGCATGCAGTTGAGTTGTGGTGTCTGTTCACCCTTCTTGAGTTCATCCTTCTTCACTGGGAAACTGGTATATTTCTCAGTCTGATAAATTTTAACAAAGGGAACGCGTGTCTCTTAGTTTGTGGTATCTTGTACCCTCTCTAAGTTGCAGTAGGTGAAGTTGACCTGTGGTGCACACACCCTCTTCAAATTAACCCTTCCTGAGTCTAAAGACACCCTTTATCTGGTGCATCACCATCCCTAGTGTAGTTTCATTTATGTAAATCTCTTTCCCTAAAACCCCATGAAAATGTTAGCGTAGGACTAGATAATCATTTTTGTTACACTAGGAGTAGTACAACACTTAGTTTAGGAATAGGAAGCTGGCCTTCTCTGGAGGTTCACCTTGATCCCAAGTCCCATAGCTTGAAAGGTGATCCCATGTGTCCCAATCACACCGAACATCCTATTCACATCCTGGCCATTCAGAGGGTGCAGTGATTTGGCAACAACAGTTTTTGGCATGCTCGGTGGGACAGAGTTAGTACTTCTCTTCTCACTTACACAAGTCAAATTACTTGGCGACTCTATAGCTCTGGATTCCAAATCTCAGTGCAGTAACTTATGTGAAGAATTCAGACAAGAGCTTCTTCAAAGAAAGGAAATTATCAGCATATCAAACTTTCCTTGTCTCCTCCAAAGAGAAGAAGAAGAGGCATTTCCACATCCCCAGTTGTAGATTTACCTAGTAGGGGTCATTTAAATCGTCCTTACGGAAGATTTCCTCCACCCAGGAACAATCAACCTTTCGTTGCTATGGCGAGGAACCAAGTTTTTCCCCCTTTCAATGCAAGCAGTCCTCTTATGTTGGCTCAATGTGATCCGATACCTGTTGCAGCACTCAAAAGTTTACCCTTCTACATGGGGGAAACTCACGTTACTCCAGTGGAGCATATCTTTGATGTAGCCAGCATCTGTGTAGTACATAATATCACCGAAGACAATGTTGCAGTTAGACTTCTTGCTACCTCTTTCAAGGGAAAAGCACTTCAATGGTTTCGCGGGTTAGGTGTTGGCACTATAAACACTTAGGACAAGTTGGGAGAAAAGCTATGTAAACAATTTGAAGACAAAAGTGATCACCTATCACTTTTGGAACAACTTACTACCATAAAGAGAACTTCCCAAGAATACATGAGTGATTTCAACTTCTAATTCCATAGGACTTGGAATAGGATTCCTGCGCTCGTAAAGCCTTCTGCACATGATGAATTCTTGTACTATTTGCAAGCCTTGAATAGTGATGTAGCAGTTATGATCCAGTCCATGGGAGGGACTACACTTCCTGATGCTTACGAAGTTGCCATAAGTGTAGAGAATTCTTTGATTCAGGCTAGAAAGATAGTTCCATGACCACTAATGCCCTTTTCTCCACATCTTACAAATCATTAGCCTATCATTGCTCCTATTCCAGTAGACTCCAAGCAATCATCTCAATCTTCCCTTGCCTCTTCAAATGACCTATTTGAAGTCAAGTCACTACTGCAAAATTTTGGAAATGATCTCGTTGCACTCAAAAGGAAACTATTTCAATACAATCGTCCGTATCAGCCACAAAATCAGCAGTATTAAGCTAACCATTCTCCTTTTCAAGGGAATAATCAGCCTCAAAATCAAACTACAAGTCAAGTTGCAAATGTCAGGCCCTTGAACTTTCAGAACCCTCTTGCAGCTAGGTCATCTAGAGCTATAGTACCTGTTCAAAATAATCTAGTTCAAGACTACGAATGGTGTTATCCTTGCTCTCAACCTCACAATCAAAATCTTTGTCCCAATGGGGTTCTTAGCTAGGCCCTTATGGTTCAAAGTGTATCTACCCCTTCAGAGTTAACAAACAATTCATCTACGTAAGAAGCAGCAGATCAACCACAGGAACCTGAAGAATCCGCTTTGTTAAACTGACAAGAAGAAGATTTTTGCGGATTAAATATAGATTCTTCATCAGTGGCAGCAAACACTCATTTCAAGAAAAGAGAAATGGAGCCTCAACCTCTCAAAGCTGATCTAGAGTCCACTTCTCAACTTGGGTTTCAAATGGTAGGAAAGAAATCACTAGAAACACCGGCTAGCCACACCGCAGGGAAAGATGGTTCTCCAGGCATCACAGTACCCAACAAACATTTTCCAAAGGAGGACCCCAATTCCCAAAAAAGTTTCATCAAATTTGGAGCAATTCCCTTCAGCATAGTGGAACAAATGAAGAAAACTAATATGAGTGTTACCATGTGGGACGCACTCTCGATCCCTTCCCAAAGAAATCTGTTGCGAGAAGCTCTGAACAATTTTAGTACAACCAGTGGATCACCAAGCCATGGAGTGGAAAATGCTACAAATTTGTGTCAACTGGAAGGGAAAATCATTCCTACGGCAAACAAACCACCGCCATTCTACATTTCCTTGATCATTGGTGACCACCTGGTACATAATTGCATGATCAATTCTGGTGCCAGCAGCTCTGTCATGCCGAAACAAATTGCAGATGTACTAGGCATACAATATGCGCCAGTTACAAGAGGGGTTGTTCAGCTGGATGGCACAGTTGTTAAGACTGTTGGGGTTATCAAAGGACTTCAACTTACCATTCATGCATGCCCAAGTTTGTCATTCACCCAAGACATATCAGTCATTGATCTCCCTCCTCTCTTTGCCATATGCCTATCACGGGATTTCACTGCCAAGATGGGCGATTACCTATCAGCCGATTGGTCACATATGATTCTCAGGACTCGATACGGAACCCAAGTAACTATAAGGGTAGAACCAATCTACCATAATCATGTAGAACCCTACACTGCTAGTCCCATAAATGGAAATTACACCATCGGCGATCCCGAAGAGGAAGATGCCGATCATGAACCAACCACCCTTGTTGAGGAAGTCCCTGATACTTTGCTAGATGAAGTATGTAGAGATCATCAGTACGATCCCTACGCTGATGTATTGGCAGAAAAAGAAGTTGGTTTTTTGGTCTTGGAAGAAACAGGATTAGGTACTTACTATATCCATGAAGAAGATACGATCATACCACAACTTGTCAAAACACCAAGTGATTCTAAAGGACTGTGGCAATTGTTCTTCAATGGCTCAAGAAGTAAGAATGGATCTGGTGCTAGTATTATGTTAATTTCTCCAGAGGGAGATAAGTACTTCTCATCTTTCTGGTTGCAGTTCATTTGCACTAACAATGTTGTTGAATACGAGGCTGTTGTGCAAGGAATTCAGCTAGCCCAAAGGAAGGGAATCAAGGCCCTGACTATTTTTGGAGATAGTGAGTTAGTTGTTCATCAAGTTTTGGCACGTAGTACATCCAAAAATGATCTTTTAAGATCATATAAGAATCGAGTCTGGGACCTGATTGAAGATTTTGAAGCTTTTGGAATCCATGTAATCCCTAGAAATCAAAATCAAGATGCAGATAGGATTGCTATAATTGGTTCACAATACAACATACCAGTTGATATCATGAAAGAAGGGTAGCAATTTTTTAAAATGGTGGTTCGACTAGTAGTCCCTGATAATGTGAGTAGTTGGCAAGTGTTTGATAGTGACAAACAAATTGTCCTCTTTCTACAAGAAGAGGCGGAGTTTACCACAAAGAATCAAGATAAGTTGCAGGAGTCATATGGTGAGAAAATTATTCAATTGAAAAGCAACAAGTTACCAAAATTTTTAGTCACTTTGGAATCCATTTTCATTTCAGATGACCAAGCCACAAGACAAAGCCCTAACATGGTGGTCAGAGAAGAATATTGTGAGGAAGTTGAAGTATCAAATGAAAAATTTCTTAAGATTGGAAAAGTTTGTACTTCTGAAGAGAAAGAAGCTTTCATCAAACTTTTTCAAGAGTATCATGACATCTTTGCATGGAGCTATAAATATCTGCGTGGTTTTGATCCAGGTCTAGCACAACATACCATCGAACTGGATCCTAATGCTAAGCCAGTTCGTCAAAAACAGAGACCAATTAATCCCAAAATTGAGCCACTAATGAGAAAGGAGCTAACCAAGCTCATCGAGGCCTGTATAATTTTTCCCATCAAGCATTCCTCATGGGTAGCCAATTTTGTGCCCATGAGGAAGAAGAACGGAGAGATCTGGTTATGTGAAGATTTCAGGGATTTGAATCGTGCATCATTAAAAGATCATTATCCTCTTCCATCGATGGAGCAGATCCTTCAAACGGTGGCAGGAGCTCAAATATTTTCTTTTCTCGATGGATATTCAAGTTACAATCAAATCCTAGTCCAAGAATCCGACCAATTCAAAACAGCTTTCACTACCAAGTGGGGCACGTATGCCTACAATAAAATGCCATTCGGATTGTCCAATGCCGGGGCTACTTTCCAAAGAGCCATGGACATGGCATTTAAGGGACTAATCAATGATATTATTTTAGTTTACCTTGATGATATAACTATATACTCTAAGCATGCTGAAGATCACATCACACATCTAAGGAAAGTTTTCCAAAGGTGTAGGGAATTTGGGGTTTCACTTAACCCCAAGAAATGTATTTTCGCAGTGCACGAGGGAAAATTGTTGGGGCATGTGGTTTCAGCAGAAGGATTGTCAATCAATCTAGCCAGGATTCATTCAATTATGTCCTTATCTCTCCCAAGTCACAAGAAGGGCCTCCAGAGTTTTCTGGGAACCATAAATTTCGTGCGGAGATTCATCCCTCAATTCGCGACATTGGCTAAACCACTGACAGCCATGCTAAAGAAAAACATGCCATTCTCATGGACAAAGGAAGGACGAGAAAGCTTTGAAGCTATCAAAACAGCCATTTCTCAAGCTCCCATGCTTGTGAACCCTAGGTTTGACAAAGATTTTATCCTTTATACTTTTGCAGGTCAAGAGAGCATTTTAGGGATCCTCACCCAACAAAACAACAACCTGATGGAGCAACCAATCGCTTTCTTCATTCAATCCCTTAAAGACTACGAGTTCAAATACTCATTCATTGAAAAGAAAGTCTTTGTGGTTATTCGAGCTTTGAAGAAATTCAGGAACATGTTGTCCAATAACAAGATTCATCTAATGGTGTCTCATCTAGGTGTCAAGGAGTTTTTGCTGAACAAAGAAATGAACGAAAAGCGTGCTGGATGGATCACGAAGGTAATGGAGTATGACATGCACATCAAAGTCACTAAACTTTTCAGAGGTAAGGGTTTATGTCAGCAACTTGCAACAGACATGGAATCAAAAAGTAATGAGGACGTGACACTCCTAAATACTGATGAGGATGTTGATCAAGCTGACTGGTTATCCAAAATGAAGAATTTCATCTTCTCAGGAGCATACCCGACAAACATGGATAAAAACCAAAGATGAACTTTTCGTCTTCAATCTATCCCATATGTTTTGGTAGATAGCGTTCTCTTTCGAAAAGATTTGAACGGCGTTCTCCTTCGATGCGTAGGACCAGAACAGGTAAGTAAGATACTAGAAGAATTTCATAATGGCCTATCTGGAGGACATTATTCCGCATGAAAAATAGCTACCAAGATCATGTGAGCCAGCTACTATTGGCTAGATTTATTCAAGGATGCCCATCTTTGGGTAAGGAAATGTAAGGAATGAGGCCTTTTCATAGGTAAGCAGAAGCTGGCAGCTCTTCCGCTACATCCAATTCAAGTGGATCAACCCTTTGTTCAATGGGGGTTGGACTTCATTAGAATGATTAATCCTCCATCCAGTGACAGACATAAGTGGGTCCTTACCGCAACAGACTATTTTACTCGATGGACAGAGGCGGTAGCATTAAAAGAGAACAATGAAAAGGCAGTTCGAGATTTTTTGGAGGGTATAATGACGAGGTTCGGTGTTCCGTTTACAGTTATTTCAGACAATTCCCTGGCTTTTCTTGGTATGAAATTGAGTGAATGGGCTGTTAAAAATGGGGCATACCTCAAAACTTTGTCCAATTATTATCCTCAAGGAAACGGATTGGCTGAGTCTAGCAACAAAAACCTCATAAGGATTATTAAGCACACAATGGAGACTAACAAGAGGACTTGACATACACAGGTTAAGACTGCCTTATGGGCAGATCGGATCACACCTAAAAGGGCCATCAGAAATTCTCCTTTTGTTCTTGTATATGGAAGAGAGGAAAAACTCCCACTCTCATTGGAGTTACTTTCTTTGGAGTTAGCTCATCAACTTGAAGTTATAGAGAATAATCCTCTGACAGTAAGGTTTACTGAACTCATGAAGTTAGAGGAAGTATGAGACAAGGCTATGAAAACTTTGGAGCAGCATCAGGCTCAAGTTAAGAAATATTTTGACAAGAAGGCGTTCGACAGGCATTTTCAAGAGGGAGATTTAGTTCTCAAATGGGATGAAGACAAGGCTAAACCAGGAAAGCATGCCAAGTTTGATGCTCTCTGGAGTGGGCCATACATCATCACAAGTTACAAAGAGGCAAATTCATTTCATCTATCTAGGCTCAATGGAGAAGAACTACCCATTCATGTGAATGGGATACATCTCAAAGCTTATTTTTGAGAAGCGTTCCACCCCCTGTACAGTTAAATTAGGTGTTTTCCTCAAGTGCTTATGCACATTGTTGTGTGTTGTTGTTTTTCTTTCCTTGTTGTTGTGTTTTGTGTTGTTCTGCACATTGTTTCATCATTGGAAGGTGTCAAGGAGAAGAAATGTTCAAGGTTTCCATAACAGTTCAAAATCTACTTCATTCAAAATTTTGCAGTGTTCCATGGATGTCAAGCATTCAATAGATTCAAAATACTTCATGCTTAGCATTCCAGGGAGGCCCAGGATATCGGCAATGCTCAAGGAGATTCCGGGATGTGTCAAAGAAAATCATACTACTTTCAGGTTTCCAACATAGACTCCATGCCCAATGGATGACTTAAGGCTATTGGAATCATGCTTAGCAGGCAATCATCCCCGAGAGGTCACCAAAAATGTTATCCAATTTTGTACACATGGCAAGATTGGACAACGGGGTCCTATCATGTTCAAAATGAAATAATAGTCCCAGGAACCCACCTTCGGTTATTAACAAGATACAATAATTAAAAATAATTCCTAAATTGCATATGAAGAGATCACCTAGCATCGAAAGGCACCCAGTTGATCTCAACTCAGTGAAGAGTTCAGGGTCGAGTTGATAAAGAATCCGGTGTCAAATTGATAGTCATCTCGGAAATCATCTCGGTAGAGACTCTCAGTTGTAATAGCTCGATGAGGTCTTGTTAATGCAAAATATGGATCGTTGAAAATTGACGAATGAAGGAAACTCTATAAGGATCTCGGTAGAGATCGATGTATGTGGTAACAAGAATGTCAGGCCAAGGTATAAGTGAATACAGTATATATATTTTCACTGACATTGTTCAGACCTTCCTCGGCCGAGCATTCGGTGCACAGGCAACAAGCATGTTGTGGTATAGTAAGAGTTATTTTGAGCACTTCCAACAAGCGAGTTGCCCAACTACATTTTTTTACCTATTCAGCATCGAATGCATCCTCGAATTTGGGATTTTCCTTCAAAGATATTTTTTATGAAAATCGATTAAGTGACAGTGAGAGTGTTATCGGGAGACTTGATGAAATTTATTACAAAAATTCTCTATCGAGACCTTACTTGTTTTACGGTGTAACTCATGGAAGTGAATCTCATAGAAATGGATCTGTTTCATATCAGAATATTTATGAAGCACAATTTGCTTTGCAATTATATGAGCAT
Source organism: Taxus chinensis (assembly GCA_019776745.2). Classification (NCBI taxonomy): domain Eukaryota; kingdom Viridiplantae; phylum Streptophyta; class Pinopsida; order Cupressales; family Taxaceae; genus Taxus; species Taxus chinensis. The sequence continues at coordinate 938,698,915 of CM034146.1, forward strand.
CTTCAACAAGTCACTCAAAAAGTCGAGCATGTTTCTTGGGAGAAAGGAAATAGCTCAGCGTTGAAACATTTGAGCTCACTGAGAGATCAAGCTTATAGCTCAGACTGAAGTTCAGTTAAAATATTGATCCTAGTTAGACCCAAAGGAATTGATGGTCGAGTTTAGTGATATCTTGAGTGAAATCACTTACGGCATAGCGGTTCTTAGAGACATGTTGTAGATATGATAAGATGACATGGGAAAATAGGATATGGCTGAACTCAGCCCGACAGATAAAATGATATTTTTATAGCCATGAGTTCAAGGGATCACTTAGATGGACTCTATCCTGAAATATCCATGTTTGCAGAAGCTTGAAGCTCGAATGGGTCATGTAAAATATTTGGGAAACATTTCACTATCTTGCCAAGTTTACGCGGTGAAGTTGAGGCCGGGGCCCATGAATTAATTTGTCCAAGCCGTTACGTGGGGATTTGGAGCTAGTATGCCAAGCGTGGAACTATTACGATGGCAGGCCAAGCTATTAATCCCGCGCTGAGGTATGAACGTGGAAAATAAGGAAAACACTGCCAAGCGTGGAAATATTGGTTTGGCAAACCATGACCAAACTTCCCTAAAGGGGAGATTCAGGAAAACACTACCAAATGGGAAATATTAAGATGGCAATCCGTCATGAGATTTCCACAAGGGCCGTGTAAATAGAAATCCACGCAGCTTGGAGTGGTCCGAGTCTTTGTGCGAGTCACCGGGAGGATTAATAGGATAGTTGTGAATTGGAGTGGGTCATGGGTTAAAAAACGCGACGTGATGCCAATTTCAGCGGAGGTTACAGGCAAACCCAACCAAGGTGATGTGTTAATGGCTCAGTCGTGGCTCATGTGTGAAGTGTTTAACAGGAAAGCAATGCTGAAAACTTATCCAGATCTGTGGTCGTGAGACAAACTCCCACGCACAGGTAGCAAGCATCTGTGTAGCATAGTAGAAGCCTTTTGAACGCTTCCAACAAGCAGGTTGTCCAACGGTGTTGATACTGTTTCATCGAATGCAACAAATGGATGTTCGACCTGATCAGTTCACCTTTTCCAACATACTTCTCCCAACTCCCGTTCGGGTTCTGAGCATTCGGTGGTCGCGAGACAAGCTCCCACACACAGCTGCAGGAAACAAATATTCACTATTGTATACGATGGATTGGAGTCACGTCATTCAAGGCTTCATAAAATTTGCCTGAGTCAGGATATGAAGGTTTATTACGGTGCAGAATGAAACGATTCGTATTGCTCAGCATTTCTTTTCCTAGAAATGAATTAAATGTGAAGGTCAGCTCTGAAAATACCCGGTCGGCCATTTTGCTGCATCCTTGTTACTTGTAAATGGTCTCTTTGAGAAACTCTGTGGGCAGTAGGCAATATTTATACCCTTCCATTACGTACGTCCAATTAGACAATAAAAATATTCTTTTACCAGGTTCAGAGAAGCTTGTTTTTAAACAATGGACGATTACACTATAGTTTCAAGCTGATTTTATCTAGCTTATTTCTATTAGCTTTTATCCACAACTAAGGAAGAATTCATATGGTTGTTACCTGTACATTTTTCCAAGGTCCTTTTGGTTTCCCCAGTTGTTCAACGTATTTTTTTTTAAGGGCTTATTTTATGTGTTGCAGATTGTAACATAAAGGATCTTTTTAGTTTCTAGAAAAATGAGTATATTGTGTAGCTCACAGCTACCCATTCCATACTAAGACCCCAATAGTGGCATAATTATAGGTTGGAGCCTAGATTGCAGAGTGCACTACCAAAATACCAAAGGTTTTTTTTTTCCAAGAATCAGTCTTAAGGGTGTCTATCGACATGTTATGGGCATGAACCTGGGTTATCATCATGGCAGCATTAGGTCTTTATTGATAATGTAATTTTCTCATCGTTTGGAAGGTACAAATTGTGCTTATTATGGAAAATCCAAAACATTCTTACTACAAGTGTTATATGATAAGGAAGAACCATGAGCATTGTGGTAAAACCATTCTTTTTAGAAATGTTGGGTTAAGCTCGGGTATTCAAGTGAGTTTGAGCCCAGGAAAGGTAAGATCGTTTGCTAGATGAAGAGCTTGGTGACTTCGCAAGGAGCTCGTGGTGATGTTTCATGAAGTTTGAACGTGTGGAAATGCATAAATGGCTCTCGAGTTAACAGAGGAAAATGATAAGAATCGAGTTTGATAGCTCACCATTCGAAGGAATCAATGCAAAAGAGCCAGATTACCAAAGCAAGGAAAGAGTTAATGTGGGGTTCAAAATCGATTGCAACACCGAGTTAGAGGATTCGAAGCTCACCGAGTTGAGATTTGTGCAGACTCTATCCACATGGACCCCCCTCCTCTTCAAGTCAAATGGGTCAACAGGGGGGTCCCAACATTATGTTGATTAAATTAATATTTTTATTTAAATATTTTAATAATACTATTTATTATTATCATTTAAATATTTTATTTAAATATTATTTTAATTAATTGAGAAGACTAGGTCATCAGGTAATTAATGACCCATGATGGAACCTTCTCAGGTAGTTCAACTAACTGCAATAAATACATCATGGGCCTTCATTTTAGGAATGCAATTATGACCATTTCCTCTTCTTTCTCACATATTCTTCTATAAATGTAAGTTGGAAGCTCATTTCAAAGGGTTCCAACAGTTCAGACAAGTTGGACAGTTAGATATCTCAGGCGAGTGTATACTTTTCAAGAATCCTCTCTCTTCTGCAAGTTGTTCTTACGTGTTGAGAGAACTTTCAAGCCTCCTCTTCAAGAATGTAATGGCAACTATTGCCTCTTTTCAATGTATGACGCATTGTGCATGTTATTGAAGAAATAAAAGTGTGTGTTTTGTGACTAATCTCGGTCCTTTCATCCTTCTGTGCTTCTTTGTGCCTTTCTCATACTTGCAGGTACACTGTGCAAGTTTAAGTTCTATTGCAGGTTCTTAGAGTTCTATGCTTATCGAGTGGTGAAGTATTGCATGCAGTTGAGTTGTGCTGTCTGTTTGCCCTTCTTGAGTTCATCCTTCTTCATTGTGAAACTGGTATATTTCTCGGTCTGATAAAGTTTAACAAAGGGAATGCGTGTCTCTTAGTTTGTGGTATCCTGTACCCTCACTAAGTTGCAGTAGGTGAAGTTGACCTGTGGTGCACACACCCTATTCAAATTAACCCTTCCTGAGTCTGAAGACACCCTTTATCTGGTGCATCACCATCCCTAGTGTAGTTTCATTTATGTAAATCTCTTTTCCTAAAACCCCATGAAAATGTTAGCGTAGGACTAGATAATCATTTTTGTTACACTAGGAGTAGTACAACACTTAGTTTAGGAAGAGGAAGCCGTCCTTCTCCAGAGGTTCACCTCGAGCCCAAGTCCCACAGCTTGAGAGGTGATCCCATGTGTCCCAATCACACCGAATGTCCTTTTCACATCCTAGCCATTCGGAGGGTGTAGTGATTTGGCGACAACAATTACATAAGTATCTCCAAGATTCATGCACATGACAAAACCATAAGTATAACTCTACAATAACTTGCACCCTCTTGACCGTGAAAATCAATACATATATATAGGGGTTGGGACTTTCCCTTCACCACTCATGCATTATCTCAAAATAGGTCACATGTTAATAATAGTCATGCACCTTTACAAAAGGATACAAAACATGAAAGTTCTCTAACAATAGACTTCCTATAGTTAACTCTAAGAAGAAATCCTATTATTAGCAAAAACCATGCATGACACTTGAACTGATGTTTGATCCCAAAATACCATTGAATTTTGTAATTCTTCATGTCTTTTTGTGCCCAGCACACTTACTCTAAAAATACCCTTCACAACAGAAGTGGCTAAGTCTTGATCCTAGGCACATCATCTTTAATGTAGCATCGCGTCAGGTGTTCGTCCCATTCCCTATATTCATGCACCCAACACTTATCCCCTATTTTCCATCCAACATTACCCCACACTAAAATGGATTGTCACCCTAACAATCGGTAATCACCTTGTCATTCCAAAGAATATAGGATGATGAATGAAAGAATAAAGAGTACATTGATTCATCTTATTTTTTAACCCTTTCCTGCTATGTTAGAATGAACTCTTGATATTCTCTTTGAATTTCTTGTTGAAATTCATACCAATCCTTAAGTGCTACATTTTCTTTATTAGGGATGTCCAAAATAACACCATCAAACTCATCTAGAGTCATGTTTCCACCCTAACTCTTTAAAATTATGAGGATGTTAGCCATACCTGAGATCATTCTTTCCATGACATCCATCTTTACAAAAATGAGCTTCCCAATGCTCTTAATTTCATCCATGTGTTGTTTCCTTCTAGCATATAGCACGTCAAGCTTCGTTTCTACCTCAGTAACCCATTTTGTGAACCTGAGTGTTTCATCCTTTGTTGCCTGCAGAAATTCATTTTCCTCTACTTTCGTTCCTGCCTAAACTAAGTTATCAAGTGTTGTAAATATGGCCAACATCGAATATTCCTTCTTCATTTCATCCTGCAAGGCTTGCAAAACATCTTATTAGATGGATATCTTCCTTGCAATTGAAGCCTTGACCCTTGATGTTTCTTTTATAGCATCCTTTGGTTTAGGGAGGCCTACTGGTTCATCCTATAAAAGTATAAAAAAAATTGTATGGAGGTAATGCAGTTCTAACTTGAACTCTTCTGGAACCTTCTTCTGAAAATCGGCCTTTTCTACAAGATTTCATCGGCAATCTGCTCATCCATCTTTATGACATTTTTTGCCCCATCCACTATATTATCCTACTCTTAGGTGATTCATTTGATTTCTCTGTCCTTATCTTTCTTATCTTCCAAGAGTGTTCATAGTGTTGTTACATTATCAATATTCTAGCACACTACTTCAATGGACACTTTAATCCATCTCACCTGTTCATCAAAAAATTTCTTGGGTTTTATGTTCGTATGGCGTGTATGTGGTAACTTCCTCATCTTCTTTTAGTTACATGCATCCTCGTAAACATCAAATTAAATCTCATCCATGTGAGTCTACATGCTCCATGATAATTTCTTGTGAGTGTGCATATTGGCCATCTCTAGGTCCATCCAATCCCATCCATACAATTATATATTGGGTAGGGTGCTCTAGAAGCGGGCGTGAATGATTCTTTATTTGTCATCCAAGTAGCCCAAATTTTTAGTTCCCACTACCTCTCTTCCTTCATATTGACTTGTCTGTTCCACCACATCTTCTTTGACATGCACGCCTTCCCCTTGTGGTTCTTCATCTCATGTGTCTTTTTGTTCTTCTCCTCCCAGATTCTGGCTTACTTCCCCCTCTTGCTCTTCTCCTTCAGGCATGGGACATTCTAGGACTTTTATATTCCCACCAGATCTTCTTTCCCATTCACCTAAGTGTTGCTCATAGGTTCTCATACTATTGTCAATAGTTTTGTATACAACCAAGTCCCCAATATCTTCATCCTCCCACATCTCAATGGTAGGGGTATCCTCCTTCTCTTTCACACTTTATTGAGGGGACTCTTCCTCCTCACTATCCTTTACTGGAACATATTTTTTGTGCTTTATCCTTTCTTCTTCCTCGTTCTTCACAGGATTTACGCACAGTGATATTCTTACCAGCTGAGAAGTCCTTGTTCCAGTATCTCTAGATTTGTGCCTTTTCCACAAAACTCTCCTTGTACGAACCATTCTGGTGCTGTCTTCTGGTTCCTCCTACTCTAGGATATTCTCTAACCTAGTAGGCTCTTGATCATCCCAAGTAAGGGGTGTAGAGGAAACTTTCCTTGATGTTCCCATGGTTTTCCCCTTTTTTGGAGGTACTAGGAGTGTCATATCCATGACGTTTACCACCTTTCCATCCTTAAACATTGGCTTTAGATAAATGTACACATGTGTTGGTTCAATTTTTCCTATGGCCATGCTCTTTGATATGATGTCCACATTTCCTGATTCCATGGTTTCCACATAGGCCTCTTTCCCTTTCCATACATAATTCTTATGTAGAATGTGGATATCTATGTCTAATTTTTCCATGTCAACCTAGAGCTTACGCACATCATGGAACCTATTCACTAACTTCTTGAAATATCTAGCAGTAAAAGAAAAGGAAAAATTACACCAGGGGCTCTTACCACCTAACTGCATATGGAAGCACCCCAAGTTGAAGTGTTGGTAGACTACAAACTCAGCTTCTCCATTCAATACTTTTGGTAGCTCATGTGGAATACACCATTCTCCTTCAAACACCCTGTGTAGCCTCCTGAACCACTTCACCAGGTGCTCCTTATATGCATTAGAAACATTTCCATGTAGAGTGTATTAGGAAAATGTATTCGTTAGGGGTTTATTCTCCAATGAAAACTCCCAAATGTTCTCCCTTGGTCTGTCAGGTACGCCAATTTCATTAAACACAATCAACAACAAGATGGTGTCTTAAGTTATTTTATCACCTTTATCTTCATGTATGTGTGCCTCATTAACCAATCTTTTTGCAATGTATCTCACAATGTTATAGTATTTATTGTTTACCATCTTATGCGCTATATGTAACCAGCGCATATTCACCTCATTCCACCATTCACTAGCACCTAACTTGCTTCTTGCCAAGTGTGTTGTAACCCTGGTGGCCATGTCTTCAATGTTGGTTAATTTAAAGGCTTAACCCCCCTTATTATACTGATGTATGATGGTCATTGCATCAATACCCTCATTGTCAGATAAATCACCGATGATCTCCAAGCCCAAGTGGTGTAACCCTGTCACCTTTCCAATCAGCTTGGCGGTGATCCTCATTCTCTTGCCCACAAAGTAGAAATTTTCCTCATACACGCATGACATGATCCACTCATAAAATTTCTCAAGCTTCCCAAAATAGGTAAACTCTAGGATTTGGATGACACCCCTGCTTTTGAGTAACCTCTTCACAGAGGTGTCCAAAACTCTAGTATCGTCTACTAAAGGTTAGTTATTTTTCCTGTAAACCTCTAAAGCAACATCTTGTATGCATTTCTTGGTTTGGTAGTTGACGTTGGAAACCCTACACTACATTATTTTTGTCTTCCATGGCTTCCCCTTGATCACCTCTTCTAGGTAAAGCATTTCTACTAACCATTCCTCTATTGGGTCATCAACTTCCTTTTCCACAGCTGGATCCTTTTGTGGTGCCATTATTCCTTCCAATCCAGAAGTTTGGTAAAACCCTATCTATTTTCAAACCCAAATTGTGACTAAACCCCTTCACCATGCACCTGCACCACTTAAGTCCTTCTGTACCTAGATGCTCAATCAACGTGCTTCAAATCTTATTAGGTACAATCAATATGCAGAATGCTCCTCGTCTTCAGCTCTTCTTCACACTTCACAATTTTCTTCAAACTTGTAAGGTAACAAATGACATTAAAAATGTCATCTTTTATACAAGTTTCAAAAATACCCTTCCTTAATTTCTCCACCTACCACCATATGTGGCAATAATTCCCATTGAGCATGTTTTTCACCTCTTTTTCCCATGCCCCAATCTCTCATGCCTCAGTCCTAACTTTTTGTTGTGCCAACTACTTCTCTGTCACATATCTCCTCTCCCCACTCATCCTTATACCGAAGTATTTATCCAATGTGACCCAAACATATGTAAACTCAAATGTTGTAGCCTCCTAGAGTTATACTGAGTGCTCACCGCCTTCCTTGTGGTCTTTAACTTTGAGCAATCCTCTTGAAGTTTTCATCACTTCTCAAAGCATGTTCCCTTTATGGTCACCAGTGACTTTATTTATTTTTTTATACCAGACTAACCTTCTTTATCAACCCCATACTAATTCTATGTGCAATCCTCTATGCATAAAAACCTTTTAGATTGCAACAAGATTCTGACATGCAAGCGTGCTTGTTACACATAAAATTGAACTAAATTGACAAAGCATGACGACGATGAAAGAGACACATCTAAAGGAAATATGGTAAGGGAAATCTAATCTAAATGGAAATACTACCTTATTACAAACACTAAGAAGACTTATTTATAGTAGGGATTCATCCTACTCCCATTGAAGTAACCAGTAAACTATGTTCCATCAAGCACCTCAAGCTGGCAAGCATCTGAGTTAAGTATATCAATGACAACATACGGTCCCAACCAATGCACATTAAGCTTTCCTAGGTGGCAAAGAAACTTTGAATTATAAAGAAGTACGATCTGCCCAACCTCAAGCTTCTTTTCCCTGATGTGCCTATCATGCCATGTCTTTTTACTGGATTTATCTTGCTTCTGACTCCATTGTGTTATTGCACATCTCTTATCCAACTGAATCAACTTGTCAATTCGTTCTTCCAATGCTTACTCATCAGCCATTCCTCCCTGTGTGTGTAATATGCAAAGAAGGTAACATGAATTCCATGGGTAGAACTACCTCTTCTTAAAACACCAACTGAAAGGGTGTTTCCTTATTCAACTGTTTGTAGGTTGGTCATATGCCCAAAGCATAGCAAAAACTTTATCATCCCAATCTTTCCTTCCAACATCACAATTTTTTTTCAATGTTTGTCTGAATATATTTTTGAAAGCTTTAACAGTCTCATTTGCTTAAGGGTGGTAGTGTGTTGTCTTATATGGATTTATATTTAGGATAAAAGTATCTTAAATAGAAAGTCCATTAGCGCAAGTCAAGGGATATGGATATTAGTTAATTGATAAGAATTAAATGATGATAGGATAATAAGCAGACATTTAAATGAAGGGGGATGAATTAAATAAATAGAGTTTAGTTAGGACCATGGAGAAAAATATGCACTCGCGGGAAGACAAGGGTAGAGATATTGTTAGTGCCATTTCTGAGCTTGCATTGTGTGCCCTAAAATTTTTCATGTCCAATTTTGCTCAGAAACATTTTATTTCTCAAATTGGTGATCTGTAATTCATCCCCTTTAGTTGAATGTTTTAAAATGCTTGTAAACTTGTTGTTTTTCCCTAGTTTTAAAAGAAATATCCAAATGTGCTCTTATTTTGTGCCCTAGGTTTTTCCAATTTTCGGGCCATATTGTTTTCCCCTTTGCCAAGTCATCCAAAAAATTTAAATTTATCAAATATAAATTTTATGGGTCTTATTTCCCAATCCTAAGGTCGAAAATAATGTCAAATCATGCTTCAATTGAGTTAAAATCAAGAAATTTGCAATCCTTGTTGAAAAATTTGATTTCTAGGGCATCCTTAAATTTTCCACATTTTGACAGTTAGACGGGCATCTTTTTCCTGTCAAACTCATCCTCTAAATTGAGGGGCAATGTGACAGGTTCCTATTGGTTGAGGAGCAGTGCAAAATATCTCTAACTTATCATTTTTGAAATTTTGGCAAAGGGGAAAATTTTGATCCACGGCTCTGCCTTCTGCATTAAGGTGCCTACGTGGCACATTTTGATTGGCTAGGGGATTGGTGGGATTTCCTTAGGAAATTTTTCTTTCATTGTGTAAAATTTTCAATTTCAAATTTTGACCCAAAGGCCCGCACCAAATAGGGAGAGGACACGTGGCATGGAGGGCATGCGGGATGGCGAGGGGGGGGGGGGACTTCAAGAATTTTGATGTTTTATGGATCAAAGTGATAAAGTGAAATTTTGGCCCAAAAGCCCTCAAAAAATCATCATTGGACACATGTCCAGGAAAGGATAGGATGGGGGTAGTGGGTTTTGCAATGAGTTTGAAGTTTTTTAACTTCAAATGGTAAAAAAAATAAAATTTCAGCCCGAAGGCCCGCAGCGAATAGGGAAAGGACGTTTGTCTAAAAGGGGAAAAAGGCAGAGGAAGGGGCTGAAGGAAATTTTTATAACTTTTAACATTTGTTGTCTAAAAGGTAAAAATAAAAAATTAGCTCCGCGACCTATTCATGATGGACACGTGGCATATTTTAAGAAGTCAAAGGAAAGGCAAGGGCCCACGGTGAGTTTTAAATTTTGTGGGAAGGTTTTAAAAGTAGAATAGGAGGCTTGGCCCCGCAGCGAATCAAACAATACCACATGGTGGAGTAGTGATCAAGCTTTCCGACCCGTGGGGGGTTTTATGGAAAAATTTCATTTTTTTCAAAAAAGTTACAAAATTGATAGACTTGGTCCACAGTTTCAATGGGACCCACCATTGGACACGTGGTAGGCCCAGAAGGCAGGCGAAGAAAAGTGGCAAAAAAATTCAAATTTTCAAAAGGTCACAAATGAATTTTTTAAAGGCGTGGGCCCAATCCAGTCACATTTTAACACGTGTCCCACCTTTTCCAAAGGTTAAAAAGGTAATTCTGAGCTTATTTTTGGATCTCATTTTCCACGTGGAGGGTGGAAATTTAATGTCGATACAAGATCGATGGTTACTATGCATTCATTTGTTTGGGCCACCATGGGAGATCCAACAAGCTTGGAATCATGATTTCTTCATCAATTTCATCAAACCTTATATGATTTTGGGTCGTCTTGGCCTTTTGAGAACATTAGCAACATTTTTATGGCTTGATTCCTTGATCTAGAGTATTTTTTATATAATTTTTGCTCAGACCCGGTTAAAAAATGTAAAAAGTCAGATCTGGAAATTACAGAGGTAAAATTAAAAAAGGGGAAGAAAGGTAAAAATGATGAATAAAGGATGCTTACATGCCTGAATGATAAAAATGTGCCCCTGGGGTGTATAATGATCCAAATTTTGTAATGACTTAAAAATTTTGGCACACCTGGTATTCATTGAACATTTTTTTGTTTGTTGTCCCTTTCTATAAATCATGAGGTTTTTTTGTAACAAGTTTGATCCCATAGCATATTCTTTTCTTGGGGAGGAAGACTCCAATGTCGCATGAAGTATATTAGGCATTTTGGAGAAATTGTAAATGGTCAGGAGTTGAAAATCACGAGAAAATTTTGAGGAAAAAGATCATTTTTTCTGCGAAAATCTACCAAAGAACCAAGTTAAGGTCTCATGTGTTGGAAAATTCATGTATGGGTTGGTTACAAGTGTATAGCCACCACACAGCTCTAAGATTGTTCATGTAACTCTCCCCTATTGTTGAATCTAACAAGCTTTGAATTAAATCTGTGTTTTTCTTTGGGCAATATGATGTCTGTTATCAATTTTTAAATGCCTGTAAATAAATTTTAGTGTTCTTGTTGCAATATTATATTGAAAATCTTTAGAAATCACATAGGATCTCCATTTCTAGTTTATAGTTCAGTGGCATTTACAATCTCATACTTAGAAGAGCCTTCATTTGATAAGGAGATAAACAAATTTAAAATCACTTTTACCTTCTTGACTGCAGATGTTTCTTGTAAGCCTTTGGGGGTACCTTAGGTATGGTTTGATCATGGAGTTTTGTGTTTAGTTGAGTTCTTTACTTCAAGATTTTGTGGTGAGTTCTCAAAGATTTTGTGAAGAGTGCAACCTAGGATTCCATTTGTGGCTCTTCTGGTTGAAAGAACATCCTGATTATTTTAGGCATTTCATCTTATGGTTGTTCATGTATTGTATAGATTGTTAAAGATCTGATCCATCCCAGTTTCTCTTATCAATCTCCCACCAAAAAATCATCTAACAACAAATATCCTATCATGTATCATCCCTGATTTGCATTTTTATACCCACAAAAGATCAAAATCCATTTGCAAAAGTATGCATAACAGATCAGGATTTCTGATGTCTCTAGTAACCTTTATTTTGTTTTGAGAACATACCCATGTTTTGAGAAGTGAAAACTTGTGAGAGTTCAGATCGAGGGTGTTGATCATGTTTTCATCGAGGTATCCATCATATAATTTCAAGCAAAGAGAAGGACATCTTCATCTCCTTCACCATTACAAGGTTACAAAATAGGTCCTCTTACCTTGGTTACAAGTCACAACCTAAAATAGCTAGGACAAGATAAATTCCTATTGGAGTGCTATCCATTCTCCACAAACCTGAGTGCTACCTAGACCATATCCCTAGCTATCAATGACATAAAACATCATCTAATCTATCTTTAAGCTCCATGACATAACTGTGGTGCTGCTCAGACTGAAAAGGAGAACAAATTTGGATACCAACAGGTACCAAATTTAGGTGTCTACATTTTCTCCTTTTTGTTGAGTGGTTTGCGTTAGCATGCCACGAGACAAAAATAGTGAGAGAAGATGTGTATGATGAAGATTTATGGGAAGTTGATGATGATATCCCCCTCAAATGGTTGATCGATGTCGCATTTTAAAAAGGTAGATGATGATGGGTGGGTGGGTGAAGAAAGATGGTAAAAGGATAGCGTAAGGGAAGATGCCCCAAGCAAAAAGGATCACAATAAAAACAAAAATATGGCATTGAATCCAATATCACATGGGTAGAGGGAAAATTTTGTTCTCAATGGAGATGGGTGAAAATTATTTACAGCTCAGTGAGTCCAGGTGAAAATCACTGCAAAAAGTAGTGAACTCAACGGGAAAGCTCTCAAATGGATGCAAGCCGTAATTATCACGGGATCATAGGAAAGCATCAAATTATGCACAACTTAATTTGAAAACTATTTGAAATCCTTGGCACATGAGGAATCAAGTGAAAAATAATGCATCTGCAAGGAATGAGGATGAAAATAAAGGTGCCCTAGCACAGGACACGAAAAAATGTCAAAAAGTCTAATAGTGAAATATTATGCCCCAAGGGAGATAAAAGTATATCCACGAGGTGGAATTTGTGCACAAATTGGATAGGATTGTAAAATGAAATTTTGGAAGAGGAAATAAATATGGCTGTGAAGGTGGAATTTGAGATTGCAAAAGGATAGGATCATAATATTGACATAGAATGCCCAAAAGGGAAACTAAAGATGCCAACAAAGGTGGAATTTGAAGAATGCCCAAGAAGAGGTCATAAAAAGGATCAGGGAATCCAAAAAATGGGCTACCAAGGCAAGTCATTTCTGAATAAGGCCAATTGATAATATAAGCAAACACATATGTATTTAGGATAAATGGATAGCATATAGGTTATAAAGAAATAAAGATGCATTTATAACAAAACAAAATATGAATGAGATATAGATGCAAAAACGATTGAAGATATAATGTAACTTCAAAAATGACCTATAGGTATGAACGATGTTATGTCATATCAAGGAACATACAAGGAAAATATTCCTTCAATTTCATTGGAGGTAAATAATAAGCGGATCCAGGTAACGTAAGGCACATGCGACCAAAATAGAAGTTAACATATAACTAACGATAGTTAGTTATACCAAAGATCATGAGAGAAAGGTCTGGGATGAACTCATAAACATGACATCAACATGACAAAGGTATTTGTGATGTAACATGTACATGGGAACATGGTTCTCTATAAGTGGTGTTCCCTAAATCTATGCCCCAGATTTGGGAAGGGGAAAGAGAAAATTGATCAATGCGGGAAGTCTGCTAGAAGAAAGATGATAAATGTGGGAATATTTCTTAGGATGTTGATAAAAGGGAAGGTTGATCGATGCGGGAAGCCTTCGATACCGTAATACAAAATATTATTCATCCTTCAAGAGTATGGTCTACTTTATACATATATGATATTAGATGGCAAGAATGATAAACATAATAGATATCCTTCAAGGAATCGGTCTATTTATTTGATTGATTTGATTTGATATTTTTTTTAGTATAAATAATTGTCCTTTGAGGGAGTTTTGTCTTTTGAGTGATTTGAATTTTGATTAGAGCATCCTTTGATTTTTATTTTGACATGAGGAAGAGTTGGGAATAGCTAAGTACACCACTTAGGAGGGGACAATGAATGTATAAGAGGAACTCGTGAGCCCTTTGCATGGTTTCAATAGGTAAACAAGAGGGTGATGGATGTAATGATAATGGAGTTCTCGCTAAGATGGGAGAACCTATCTATAAGGAATATGCCACTAGTAGAGCCGTGGTGCCCATATTTAAGATCACATCTAGGAAATAAATAGTAGACCACATAGTTCCAAACCATTACAATGGTACACAGAAGAGGCTAATGATGGAGGGATGATATAAAAATATAGCTAACAACACATTAGTAGGCATGCTAATAGTAGAATGGTCACAATTACAATGTGTTAAGTGGTTCCACTTCCAATTTACCAATGAGGGAGGAAAACATTTTCATGTAATATTCTGATTAAAGGCGCATTAGAGATAGGATGATAGCTTGAGTGAAGATGAAAAACTATGTGCACCATTAAGGAAGAGAAAATATGCACCCCTAACAAGATGATTAGATGGTCCCCCAAGAGAGGTATAAATATGACCAAAATGGTGGATTTTGGATGAGGATGAATGGAAATAGATGGTGCCCCTAAAAGAGGCATGAATATGGCCATAAGGGTGGACTTTAACAAAAATATATGGATATATGGTTCCCTAAATGAGGCACAAGTATGGCCACAAAGGTGGACTTATTATGAAAAATGTGTTGGATAGATAAATTAGATAAGACCAGATGTGATGGATTTAAATTCGGTAAACAAAATGATGTCAAAAGGGAACTAATCTGCATACTGAGCAATCCTAAAATGAATTCCCCCAGTGTCAAAAAAAGTGTTGGATGGATAGGAAGATGTGTGGATGAGAGGATCAAAAATGAAGGGAATGTGCTCCCCCAATGGAAGAGACTATGTCACATTGGGTGATTTGGATGTGAATGAGCGTGTGCATGCCAAAGGGGATTGGATGGGATTTTTGATTATAACTTTAGATTTGGATTGGATAGATGTTTGGCAATCATAGGGGTGATTGGTAAAGAAAATAACATCGATGAAAAAAAGAGAATCCTCTCATAGAGGAATGATAGGAGAGATGATAAGGGATGATGTGGATGAAGGAGGAGATTTTATGGATGAAAATGTAAAAAGTAGATTGACTATGGTGGATGAAGGAAGATCTTCTTGGGTGAAAGATTCATCATTCTTAATAAGATCATAAAAGGTGGTTTAGAGGGCCTTATAATGCTTAGTGTCATGACCTAGAGTGTGATGATAGGTGAAAATACAATTAGGATTGAACCATGATGGCTTCTTACAATGTGGATTAAATGATTTGATGAGAGGAAGCGCGATAGCATATGTTTGGATTAAATGTCTAAAGATATTTGTGTAAGATTCCATAGAAGTAGTGGAAAGTTGGAAAGGCTTGGTAGGATATTTTGACTTGGATTTAAAGGTAGGAGTGGGTGTAGATTGGATGGGTGAATTAGGTGTCTTAAAAGATGAACCAAATTTAGGTACAGGATGATATTGTTTGGATGTGGATTGATCATTGAGATATGTCTTAGATTAAGGGGTTGGCCCTAAAATAAAAGGGGGTGCTTCTAGGATGGATGTTGTAGTATTGGATTGATGAGAAGAGGGAAGACCTAACTTCTTACAAGGATGTCTGGGAGACTTTTGGGGATGCTTACCAAGATTATTAGATTTTTATTGGGAATATTTACCCTTCGCGGGGATAACAACAATCTCAACTAGAGGATCTGAAGGTGGTTTTGCAATTTATATAGGTAGGGGGAGTGGTTTTGTGTAATGTTGTTGATGACATCTAAGCAAGACTTAGATTGTGTGGATATAGAAAAAATTGATTTTTTAAAGGGAGAACGAATCCCATTTGTGTTTGTCTTAGGTGGGGGTTATTTTTTCATAAATTTTTAAAGGGGTATCATTGATACATTTTCAAATCAAGAAGATGTGATTGGTGTGGTAGCGGATATAGATGTGGGAATGGTAGATGTCGAAGAATCAATTATAGAAGATTGGGATAAAATAGGTGATATGGCCATGGGAAAAGATGTAGGTATATGTGATGAAGATGTCAAGGTAGATGTAAGTGAGATTTTTGATGTAGTAGATATGGATGTAGTTGGGAGTAAAAGGGATGTATGTGATTTATTGGTAGATGTGTTTGATGTAAATACGGATAAGGGGTTAAATATGATAGGTTGGGACATGATGGTAGGTATTTTAAAGTTAATTTGGATGTGTTAACAGTAGGGATGGATGTAGATGTAAAACTAGTGGTAGAAGTTAGTGGGATAGGTGTGATGATCATGGACATGGTTGATATAGAAGTGGGGGTATATATTGAAGGAGTAATAGGAACAATTCCTAAATTAGGAGTGGGTGATGAGGTGGATGAGAAAGGTGGAGATGAAGATACTTGATGCATAGTATTAATTTTATAAGTATTTAATGTGTAAGATGTGGACAGTGAAAGTTGATTTGTTGATGGTGGATTAAGAAAAGGTTGTCTAAAGATGTCAAGGGGTTAGCTGTGAGATGAGATAGGATTATTTATCTAGAGATCCCCTTGATTTATGAGTTTTTTAACACATTCTTTAAAATAATGACACTTTTTAATGTCATGACCTACAACTTGACGATATTTATAGTAGTGACCCTCATGATACCAATCAGGTTTGGGATGTATGTTTTCAATGGGTTGGATGGGAGGAAGTATGAGAAGGTGAGTTTCCACCAAATTATAAAATACTCAAAAATAGGATTCCCCCAAGAGGGTGTAATTAGAAGATGGTTTAAAAGCACAGAGTGAAAGCAGCGTGTATGAGGTACATGGTCATGGCAACACAACATGAGAATTGGATGGATAAGAGTGTACAGAAGTTTGGGGGTATGTTGAAGTTGAAGGAATTATCCAATAAGTGGGAATATAATAAGGGGTGGATATTGAATAGGAATATGATTATATGTGATAGGTTGTTGAGGGATAGGAATGTGATCCAATTTTTGAGATTGCATAGACTGTTGTGAGATAAGGATATTCGATTGTTGAATGTTGGGAGATTGAGATGGTTAGACATGCATCCTAGTAATAGCATCAGATGTAGTACAGATTGTGTTAGTGTGAGAAGATGTATGATGTTGGAAAGTAGGAATGTAATGGGATGGTTAGGATTAGATGGGAAAGTTGTATTGTTGGGGAATGTTATAAGTATGAATGTTGGTGAATTGGGGTGATTAGATGGGAATTCTATTGGTAATACTAGATAAAGTAGGGATAATGTTTGTATGAGATGATCTAGGTGGAATAGAATCTTCTAGTTGAGTAGGTTGATAGGATTGAGAGATTTTAGGGGTTCTACAAAGTAGGAATTCATAGAAAAGGTGACCTACAAATGTAAAACCTAGAAGAACATCCTGATAAAAAATTCATGACCACTAGTAAACCTACAAGGTATTAGATTAAACAAGATAGCAATAGAAATGATATAGATAGCATAAAAAACAATACAAAACCTCCCGTAGTTATGAAAATGATCAAAATGAGATTCCAAGTGCTGAAAGAGGGTTTCTGAGATGCTCTAGTTTGATAATGGATTCACAGAATGCAAGAAAATTAAAAGTAATTTGCGCTTATGTTATATTTTAATAAAGGAAGAACTTAGTTTAACAGGGTCGACGGTGACTATGTTGGGTCGGTGCCGAATATGGGAAAACTTTCCCCAATGGGGTGGATCTTGTGATTTAATGGGGATTTCAAGTTTTTAACAATGGAAAAATTTATTTTAAAGCATGTGAGCAAGATTAGGTTGTTTGGGAATGTGTCATGGGTAGTTAGAAGATAGGAATGGGTAGAAAAAACATAGGGATTTATATTTATGATAAAAACGTTCTAAATAGCAAGTCCATTAGGGTAAGTCAAGGGATATGGATATTAGTTATTTAATTAAAATTAATAAGAATTAAATGATGATGGTATAATAAACGAGCATTTAAATTAAGGGGGTGAATTAAATAAAGAAGGTATATTTAGGACCATGGATAAAATATGCACATGCAGATAGAGAAGGGTAGAGATACCAAATTTAGGTTTCTACAATGAGCAAGGAAAAATTGGAGCCTTGTGTTGCGGTGTTAGTAAAAGACAGAAGAGTTAGAAAATAGAAAGAAATGTGATGCAACCTAGAATTCACTGTGAATAACCCATGCATGCTGGCACATCACTCATCTTAAGTTGAGCACTCACTAGAACTGCGCAAGGGCACTAGGTCCCTATTTATGGTTGCTTATTTAGAATTTTAGCATGATGGTACATATAGGTATTCATATTCATAACCAATAGTAAACAACACACTGCAAATAAACCAGATCTAGATCTTAGAATATATGTAAGATGAACTAAACAATGACTATAACAATATTTACCATGTAAGAACCAAATTCAGTCATGTTCAACACCATTATCCAGCCAATATGAACCATTTTATCAAATATTGTAAAAAAAAAGAAGCTTCTTACATTACATAATTATCTACAAGATTCATGCGCATGACAAAACTAGAAGTATAAATCTACAATAACTCACACCCTCTTGACCATACAAATCAATATATATAGGGGTTTGGACTTTTCCTTCACCACTCATGTATTATCTCAAAATAGGTCACATGTTAATAATAGTCATGCACCTTTACAAAAGGATAGAAATAATGCAAGTTCTCTAACCTTAGACTTCCTATAGTTAACTCTGAGAAGAATTCCTTTTACTAGCGTAAACCATGCATGATACTCGAACTGATGTTTGATCCAAAAATATGATTACATTTTGTAAGTCTTCATGTCTTTGTGTGCCCAGCACGCTTACTCTAAAAATACCCTTCACAACAGAAGCGGCTAAGTCTTGATCCTAGGCACATCAACTTTACTGTAGCATCATGTCAGGTGTTCGTCCCATTCCCTATATTCATGCACCCAATACTTATCCCCTATTTTACATCTAACATCATCCCACACTAAAATGGATTGTTGCCCCAATGCAATGTGTAATCACCTTGTCATCTCCAAATAAGATAGGATACAAATAATGAATGAAGAATAAGGAATAAAGAATACGCTGAGACATCTTATTTTGTACCCTTTTCCTCCTCTGAGTAAAATGAAATATGGATAGTCACTTCGAAATTTAACCCTCAAATTCATACCATGGTCCTTAAGCATTTCTAATTTATTTTATTATCAGGGATGTTTAAAGTGATGCCATAGAACTCATCTAGAGTCATGTTTCCACCCTCACTCTTCAAACTTCTAAGGATATTATCCATACCTAATACCATTCCTTCCATGACATCCATCTTTGTAGTAATGAGCTTTCTAATGCTCTTTAGTTCATTCCATGTGTTGTTTTCCATGCAGCCTCATATGCACACATGGGATTCATTTCTACTAGGGTAGCCCATTCTATGCACCCAAGTGTTTCATAAATTGTTGTCTGTAGAAATTAATTTTCCTCTGCTTTCATTCTTTCCTGGACTAAGTTATCAGGCATTGCCATACACATAGCCAACATCAAATTTTCCTTATTTATTTCATCCCTTAATGCTTGCAGAACAACCTCATAGTTGGATATCTTCCTTGCAATTGAAGCCTTGACCCTGGATGTTTCTTTTGTAGCATCCTTTAGTTTAGGGAGGCATACTAGTTTGTCCTCTAAAATAAAATGAATTATTGTACTTCTAGGTAATATAATTCTGACTTGAAATCCTTCGGTATCTTCTTCTAAAAATTGGGCATTTTCTACAAGATTTCATCGGCAATCTACTTGGCCATCTTTTTGACATTCTGTGCCTCAGCTACTACATTATCTTGTTCCTAGGTGATTCATTTGATTTCTTTGTCCTTATCTTTCTTATCTTCTAGGAGTGCTCATATTGTTGCTTCATTATCATTATTC
This sequence comes from Taxus chinensis, assembly GCA_019776745.2. NCBI lineage: Eukaryota > Viridiplantae > Streptophyta > Pinopsida > Cupressales > Taxaceae > Taxus > Taxus chinensis. The sequence continues at coordinate 938,718,645 of CM034146.1, forward strand.
TGGCGTGTTACTTCAGTAGACACTTTAATCCAATGCGTTACTCACATGTTCATCAGAAAATTATCATGGGTTTGATGGTCATATGGCGCGTATGTGGTACCTTCCTCATCTTCTTTGAGTTGCATGCCTCCTCACAAACATAAAAGTTAGTCTCATCCATATGAGTCTGCATGCTCCATGATAACTTCATGTGAGTGTGCATATTGGCCATCTCTAGGTCCATCCAATCCCATAACCATATAATTATATATTGGGTAGGGTGCTCTAGAAGCAGGTGCACGAATGATTTTTTCTTGGTCATCCAAGTAGCCCAACTTTTGAGTTCCCACTACCTCTTCACCTTCATACTGACATGTCTGTTCCCCCACATCTTCTTTAACATGAATGCACCTTCCCCTTGTGCTTCTTCATCTCCTGCGTCTTGTTGTTCTTCTCCTCCCGTATTCTGGCTTACTTCCCCCTCTTTCTCTTCTCCTTCAGGCATGGGGCATTCTAGGACTTTTGTATCCCCACCAGGTGCTTGCTTTCCCCTTCACCTGAGTGTTATTCATGGGTACTCATACTATTCATCAATAGTTTCATATACATGACCAGGTCCCCAATATCTTCATCCTCCTACATCTCAATGCTAGGGGTGTCCTCCTTCTTCTACATTCACTTTTTTGAGGGACTCTTCCTCCTCACTATCCTTTACAAGGAACATATTTTCAGTACTTTCTCCTTTCTTCTTCCTCATTCTTCATAGGAGTTATGCATGTGGTGATCTTCTTACTATATGTACAAATTCCCTGTGTCAGTGTCTCTAGATGTGCACCTTTTCTGACCAGAACTCTCCTTGTATGAACCATTCCAACATTGTCTTCTGGTTCCTCCTACTCCAAGACATTCTCTAACCTGGTAGGATCTAGATCATCCTGAGTAAGGGGTGCAGAGGAAACTTGTCCTTGATGTTCCCATGGTCTTCCCCTTCTTTGGAGATGTCCTGGGAGTGTCATATCACACCGTTTACCACCTTTCCATCCTTAAACCTTGGCCTTAGATAAATATACATGCATATGTTGGTTCAATTTTTCCTATGGCCAGACTCTCCAGCTATGATGTCCACATTTTCCTGATTCCATGGTTTCCACATAGGCCTCTTTCCCTAGCCATACATAAGTCTTACGAAGAATGTGGATATCTTTGTCTACATTTTTCCATGTGTCAAACTAGAGTTTATGTGCACATCCTGGAACCTATTCACTGACTCCTTGAAATATCTAGCAGTTAAAGAAAAGGGAAACTTACACCATGGGCTCTTACCACCCGACTGCATATGGAAGTGCCCCAAGCTGAAGTATTGGTAGACTACAATACTCAACTTCTCCATTCAGTACTTTTGGTAGCTCATGCACGGAATACGCCATTCTCCTTCAAATGCCCTATGCAACCTCCTGAACCACTTCCCAAGTGACGCTCCTTATATGTGCATTAGAAACATTCTCACATAGAGTGTATTTGGAAAATTTAATTCGCTAGGGATTTATTCTCCAACAGAAACTCCCAAATGTTCTCCCTTGGCCCATTCAGGTACACAAAATTTCATTAAATATAATCAACAAACAAGATGGCACCCCAAGTTATTTTCTCACCTTTATCTACCTAGATGTGTGCCTCATTTACCAATATTTCTGTAATGTACCCCGTAATTTTGTACTATGTCTTGTTTACCATCTTATGCACTATATGTAACCACCATGCATATTCACCTCATTCCACCATTCCTAGTGGCACCCAACTTGCTTCTTATCAAGTGTGTTGTAACCCTAGTGGCCATGTCTATCAATGTTGGTTACTTTAAAGGCTTGGACCCCCTTCTTATACTAATGTATGGTGGGTTGTTGCATCAATACCCTCATCGTCAGATAAATCATCAGTGATCTCCGAGCCTGAGTCATGCAACCCTATCACCTTTCCAATCATCTTGGCGTATGATCCTCATTCTCCTACCCATGAAGTATAAAAATTCCTCATGCAACATGTGACATGAGCCACTGGTACAATTTCTTAGGCTTCCCAAAATAGGGAAACTCTAGGATTTTTATGACCCCCATAGCTTTTGAGTAACCTCTTCACGGAGGTGTCCAAAACTCTAGTGTCATCGACTAAACGTTGGTTAGTTTTCCTGTAGACTTATGTTGTCAATGTCCTTGTAGGCACTTCTTTGTTCGGTGATTAATGTTAGGAAACCCTACACTACATTATTTTTTATCTCCCATGGCCACCCCTCGATCACCTCTTCTGGGTAAATAATTTCTACCAGCCATTCCTATGTTGGGTCATCAACTTCCTTCTCCATAGCTGGAGCCTTTCAGTGGTGCCATTATTCCTTCCAATCTACAAGTGCGGTGAAACCCTAGCTATTTGCAAACCCAAATCATGCCTAAACCCCTTCTTCATGCACCCATACACCACCACTTGAGTCCTTTTATGCCTAGATGCTCAATCAACGTGCTTTGAATCTTGTTAGGTATAATCAATTTGCAGAATGCTCCTCGTCTTCAGCTCTTCTTCACACTTCACAATTTTCTTCGAACTTGCAAGGTAACAAATGTCGTTAAAAATGTTATGTATTTTATACAAGTTTCAAAAATCCCCTTCCTTAATTACTCCACCTACCACCATATGTGGAATTAATTCCCTTTGAGCATCATTTTGCAGCCTCTTTGTCCCATGCCCCAATCTCTCATGCCTCTAAACTTTTGTGCCTCAGTCATAACTTTCTTGTGCCAACTACTTCTTCCATCACAAATCTCCTCTCCCCACGCCTCCTTATGCCGAATTATTTATCCAATGTGACCCAAACATATGTAGTCTCAAATGTTGCAGCCTCCTTGAGTTATACTAAGCACTCACCGCCTTGCGCGTGGTCTTTAACTTTGAGCAATCCTCTTGAAGTTTTCATCACTTTTCAAATCTTGTTCCCTTTATGGTCACTCGTGAGTTTATTTATTTTTTATACCAGACTAACCTTCTTTATCCACCCCACACTAAGGGTATGTGTAGTCCTCTATGCATAAAAACACTTTAGATTGCAACAAGATTCCGGTGCACGCAAGCATGCTTATTACACATAACACTGAACTAAATTGACAAAGCATAGCGACGATGAAGGAAACACATCTAAAGGAAATATAGTAAGGGAAATCTAATCTAAATGGAAATACTGCCTTATTACAAACACCAAGAAGACTTATTTATAGTAGGGCTTCAGCCTACTCCCATTAAAGTAACCAGGAAACTATGTTCCATCAAGCGCCTCAAGCTGGCAAGCACCTGAGTCAAGTATATGAGTGATAACATATGGTCCCAACCAATGCACCTTAAGCTTTCCTGGGTGGCACAGAAACTTCAAATCATAAAGAAGTACCATCTTCCCAACCTCAATCTTCTTGTCCCTGATGTGCCTATCATGCCATGCCTTCTACCTGTACTTTTTCTTTCTTCTTAACTCCATCAGTGTTATTGATGACATGCCTCTCATCCAGTTGAATCAACTTGTCAATTCTTTCTTCCAATGCATTTCTCATCATCCAGTCCTCCTGTATGTGCAATACACAAAGAAGGTAACATGAATTCCATGGGCAGAACTACCTCTGTGCCAAACACCAACTGAAAGGGTGTTTCCTTATTCAACCATTTGTAGGTTGTTCTATATGCCCAAAGCATAACAAAAACTTTATCATCCCAGTCTTTCCTTCCAACATCACAATTTTTTTGTCAATGTCTGGCTCAATATCTTGTTGAAAGCCTCAGCAGTCCCATTTTCTTGAGGGTGATAAGGTGTTGTCTTATGGTGTGCAACCATAAATTCATCCAATAATATCCTAATAGTCTCATTAAGGAAATGAGTTCCTTATCACTTGTCAAACTTAAAGGACATCCATACCTGGTAAGAATATTTTCCCACAAGAACCTTGCTATTATACTATTGTAAAATCCTTTGTAGGTGTTGCTTCCACCCACCTTGTAAGATAATCTATACAAGTGATGATATAGTGTGATCCAGTTCTATGCACGGCTAGGGAAATAGGACCCACAAAGTCAATTTCCCATTTCTCAAAAGGTTTTGCACTAGTAATAGGTCATCAAAGGCATTTCATCTCTCTACCTAGGTTTTCCAAGGTGTTGACAGTGATCACACACCTTACAATAGTCTTTGCAATCCTTGTACAAGGTCTCCCACCATAAACCAGCTAGTAGAATCTTGTACACATGGTGGCGTCACCTATGTAGTGTCCACTTGTAATACCACCATGAGCCTCCTCCATGATTTTCATTTGCTCATGCTCTAGTACACACCAGTGTAATACTTCATCTCAGCCTAGTTTGTATAAGTCACCACTGATCAACATGAAATGCGTGACATGAATTGCAAGTTGTTTCTTTTCCAAGGCCTTCATTCCTTTCAGGTGTCATACATGTTCGTAAAAAGACAAAAAATATCCTCTAATTTGAGGGTGCGCACAGTTTAACCTATATAACTATGCATCTGACATTGTATCTTTAATACTTTGCACGTATCCTCTCCTGATTGAATCCTTGACAAATGATCTGGACCAGAATTGCTTTTACCTAGCTTTACCACCACTATAAAGTCAAACTCCTAGAATAAGAGAACCCATCGGCATATGTGCCCCTGTAAGATGGAGCTTGTTCACCAAGTATCTCAATGCCATGTGATCTGTATAGAAAAAAAAAGGGATTTTCTAGCAAGTACTGTTCTAAACTTATGCAGTGCATAGATCATTGACAAAGCCTCGCGCTCCGTAGTTGTATAATTTTGTTCTGTAGGAGTCAACTTTCTGCTAGCAAAGCAAATAGGATGATCTACAATACCTTCTCTAGGATGAGCTAGAAATACGCCAATGGCCATGCCAAAGGTGTCCACATGTACATGAAAAGGTATATTCCATGAAGGAAAATGTAGAATAGGCATCAGTAGTAAGCCTTTCCTTCAGTGCTTTGAATGTGCATTGTTGTGGTTCTCCCCAATAGAACTTTCCTTTACCCTTTAATAACTCCTCCAAGGGCACAAAAATATTAGCATATCCTTTGATAAATTTTCTGTAATACCCTGTGTGGCCCAAGAATCCGTGCACCTCACTTTGACTAGTAGGCTCCTCCAAGCCTAAGATGACTGCAACCTTAACTTGGATCTACCAACAAACCCTCCTTGCAGATGATATGCCCTAGCAGAGTTCCAAAAGGTGTAGCAAATACACACTTCCTAATTTAAAGAGATGCTTAACTGTCTACACCTCTCAAACATTAACCTCAAATTGTCACAATGATCCTTGATAAGCCCATACACAATCCAATCATCCAAGTAAACCTACAAGAATTTGTGAATAAAATCCTGGAATGCTTGAACAACAATGCGTGAAAATATTGTAGGCACGTTCTTCAATCCAAAGGGCATCACCATGTATGAAAAAATTCCCCATTCAGTGGTGAAATTTGTCTTCTCTTGATCTTCTTTAGAAATTCTTACTTGATGATACCTAGAGAATCCATCTGTAAAAGAGTAAATTCATGCGCCCTATAATGCCTTCCAATATTTCCTCAGTGAATGGTGTAGGGAAAGGATCAATCACACATGCAACATTCAGCTCCCTAAGTCCACAAAAATATTGATTATTCCATCTTTATTTATGTTGATTACCATATGGCTAACCCACTATGATTCCTCTATGGGCTCAATGATGCCAGAATTCCAACAAAAATCAATTTCTTCTTTAACTTTAACACACAGGTTAGGATTCATCTTGTAAGGTATCTTCCTAACTGGGCATGCACCTTCTTTTAGCTTAATTTTCATCTCACCCAAAGATTCATGCACTCCTTTCAACTCATGGTAGCCTCTAGGAAACAAGTCCTAGAAATTACATAGTAAATCAATTATCTTAGCCACTTCAGATTCAGACCAGTAATCTCCAATTATGGCCTCCTTAGGTTCAACATCCATTCCAATGTTCACTTTCTTCATCTTCATAGGTTCATGGTAGGTGCTCACCTTCTCATCCACATTTCTAAGACCTTTGCACGTACCCTCTGAATGATCTATGTCCAAATTTTCCACTTCTTCATCATCCACCATGTAGACCATCTTTCCTTTCTCCTTCTCTAGGAAAGCCCTCAAGTAGTTCTATCATCTGTCTCATCTATTTCTTCAAAATGTGCTTCTAGGTATAATTCACCAAGAAACTCCTGAATGATTTCTTCAGCCTTTACACTATCTCCCATAGTCAAGTGCTTCATAACATGTAATGCCTCTTTCACTAGAGGTTTAGTGGAGAAGTAGTTAAAAATTCTGGATCATTCTTGCAGTCAAGTCTTGCCAATTTCTAGTCTCTCTATGCAACTCTGCATAAACATACCAAGCACGTGCGTAGCCTCGCAAGGTGAAATAAAGTTTGTGCACCCACAATGAAGGTGGTAAAGCTTCCTGCCCCTCTATCCAGAGTCTCTCACACTTCTGAACATCAGTGCTGAACAAGATTATTACCATGATATTCACATATTTGAGTAGGTGCATTACTTCTTACGAAACCTTGTTGATAGGGAAATTCTCACCTCTCTCCATTCTATGAGATTATCCCTATGAACCATCCACCAGTGCATTGTTGTCCCATGTAGGTTATAAAATAACATAGTCCTTATTTCCACCTAATCTTTCCACTAGTACTTCCATGGCTCGCAGGAATACCTCAGGGTTTCCTTCGCTAGTGTACTGGGGTACATGGTTTGTTACCTAACCACCTAACACAGTGTGTCCTACTTGCATGTGAAGTTGTGCTTCTTACCTCATGCCCAACTATCTCGTAAGTGTCATATGCCCAATTGTCACAGGAAATACTTGTAGTATCACTGATGGACTGTGCATCATCCCACTGGATAATTCCTTCCTTATATGGATCAAGTGCTTTCAGATCTCAAATGGTGTGCACACATAAATTTTTTTCATGTATTCTTCACTTAAGGGCTCAACATAAGGTGCATATTTCCCATCTGTTAAAGGGATAATAACTCATTCTTCCTTGTTCTCAAAACTGATATATCCCTTATTGAACCATAGATCAACATTATTTGCATAGCACCAAGGGTGCCCAAGTAGAATTGGGAAGCTTGTCCACTTTTGCAAGAGCTAAGACCTCATAAGTCCCCAATGAACTTGGCCCCCTATATAGTAATGGATGCATCCTTCAAGACTCCAATTGGCATGGCCTTAGTCCAATTTTCCATATACTATACATTAAGAGATGGCTTCAATGGAGGTCTTCCCATTTGAACCCATGCATCTAAGGTAATAACATTCACTTCAACACCTATGTCAATCAAAATATTTCTCAAAATCTATCTATCCACAACAATCATTCAAAGTAATCTCCTTGTCATAATCTAAGCTATGAGGAGGGAGATTAGCATGCAAAAAATCTACCATCTGTTCTCAATACCAATGCACGTAGAGTTGTTTCCCTTTAACCAACTCCCCAGTAATGGAATAATGTTGTCTCCTGATGTAACATATTGCATACTTCCTTCAAATCATCAACATCTGACTGGAAAGTCTCAGTTGCCTTCTTTTGTTCCAACTTCCATAACCGTTCCTTTAAACATTGTATTTCACCCTATATATTTCTGAGTACCTCCATGGTTTCCTAATAAACCTCCTTCTGATGTGTAGGGTTTTGGTATTTTGCATGTAAAACCTCCTCCTTAGTAATGGTAGGCTTTTGTTGCAGCATTTCTCTAGCACGCGTAGCCTCAGTGCATGTAGTAATCTTCACAAGTACTAACTTAGGATCTGGTGCTAACTTCGGCATCCATTTGTTTTCCATGATGCATGATGTATTCTAACCATCCATGTGCCCTTGTTCTCCCATTTTTGTGCTTCTTTCTCATATGTTCATATAAGTCTGGGCACTCTTCATAGTTATGATTCTTTCCACAAAAAGAACAAGTAACATTCTGAGGACACTCACACTTGTAATGGTCAGGAGATCCACATGTATAACATGTTCCATGAGGGAACTCACCTCATCCACTGACATGGCCTCGGCCTCTAAATCCACCATTGGTATCCTCAACCTCTACCATGGCCTCCCTTAAAGCTCCCTTCATTATGATCATAGCACCCTTGAGGGTGATCATGATCATGTTGCTCACTTTTATCCTTAGAGTTATTCGCAACTCCAGTTTGTCATACACCAATATCAATGGCATCATGGATCTGATCAATATACCTGTAATCTTTAGTATTGTGAGTTGTGGACCAAAAACTCTTACAGTAACAAGACACATTCTTTCTTATCATGCGTTGCAACAATGGACAACAACTTGCATCATGATCCAAATGACATATCTCATAATCCAACAACAAAGTATCACCATTAATCTATGATAACAACTATCCTTAGTATGCCCCTCTACTTCACAATTTGTGCACCAAATTCCACTGTGTGTCTCATGTGTTGTATTGGCTAATAGTTTCTCCAACTATTTTTCCATTTCTGTAATTTGAACCTCTAAGAATGGGCTCACTCTGGTGTCTATGCTCTCAACTGCCTCAGTGCACAGAGCTGCTTCAAGTGCCTCGCATGGGTCTGTATAAGTCTTATGTGAGAGTGCCCTCCTAAATGGCATGATCAAGCCTCTGACAAACCATTGTGTATTTTGACTTACATGGATATCATATGATAGTTTAGACAAGAGTGTTTTGAAATGAGCATCATATTCCTATACACTCTCAGTAGTTCCCTACTTGATATCCTTGAGCATGCTTATACTTTTCTTCTCAAACTCAAACATATAAAATTCTTTAAGGAAATCATCCCATGTAACATTGTATAATCCACACAAGTCTGATCAAGGTCAAACTTCTTGTACTAGCTATGTGTGCATCCCTACAACTTAGTTGTAAATTGACTGGCCTTGCGCTCTGAAGTTTTAATTCCTTTCACATGTGCCATAGTATATCACACATATGGACATTCTCAAAAGCATCTTCTATTCCCCTATACTCTAAGAGACGAAGTGACATCTCCATGTAAATATTATGGGGTTGGTGAGGACCATGCCCACTAGATCCAGAACCTTCTGTGTTACCTCCACCTCCACATCCACCATATCTACCATATCCCAAGCCACATGTTCCTCCTGATCCTCCCCATGTAACACGAATTTGACCATAGGATGTATTACTTTGTGTCCCAATAGTGGTGCTAAATTGAACTCATATAGCCTGTGAAGTTACGCTACTCCCAGATGTGATTCCAAAGTTTTGCATGCCTTTGTTCTGTGTTGATGACACACCTGAGAAGGTACCTCCAACCGGAACTCCAAATAATAAGGAAGACATATTCCCTACCATAAATGTACTTGCTATTTTATTTTCTCCCGATCCTGCTGATAAGTCAACTTTACCTCTTGTTACTCTACTACCCAAACTACCTTGTTGACTACTGGTTGTAATGGAAATCAGAAAACCAAGCACAAGTGCTACATTGCCAAATATATTTAGATGCACACTCGTGGCCCATGTTCTCTTTGTTAGTTCACTCTCATAAGAGGATGATGAGGGTTCCCTACCATGTTTTCCCAAACAAGGGAGTTTCAGATGCTCTAGCTCCACATCCTCTATATGAGCTCCAAATCCTTCACAATCCATCACTCTCCACAATGCCATACATTCTGCAACCTCACGCTACTTCTCTAAATCCCCCTCATGCATGTCATTAAACTTAATTTACCTTTCTTCTTTTGGCCTCTCTACCACTAGGTATGCCATCCTTCACCACAGCTACTCGTACATTCACGTGTTGTGGGGTTTAGCTAGCCATCGACTTCCCTTCCAAATTTAGGGTTACAATCAAGATCTTGATTGCTAGTAGAATTTCACACAGATATGATCCCCTAGGATGACATAAAAATTGAAACTCAACTACCTTTAAACAAGAGTAAGTGAAAATTGAGTACTCCAAAATATAGCTATCCAGAACACCACAGAACCAAGTATCCATAGCATGTGTCCAAATCATATTAGCATCATAAAGATCCTAAAAATTCTTATTATGTCTAGACAAGTGTGCAAAACCTCCAATTCTTTTTAGATGTGTAAGAAACCAAACACTCATATAGTTCTATGGGGAAGATAGTAAAGAAGCTCTCATATAGGAAGTTATACAGATTCTACTCAACCCATGTGCATACGTCAAACTCAAATCCAATGTTGAATCTCTAACCGTACTCTTCTTCTAGATCTACTATCCACTCCTCAACACTTGCTAAGGTAAACTAGTACTTCTTCATCATGTAACATCCTGAAAACAGCTAAAAAAGAGGTCCCGGCAACGGAACCAATGATGCAACCTAGAATTCACTGTGAATAACCTAGGCACGATGGCACATCACTCTTCTTGAGCTGAGCACTCACCCAAAGTGTGCAAAGGCACCATTTCCCTCTTTATGGTTGTTTATTCATAATGTTAGCATGATGGTGCATATAGGTATTCAGATTCATAACCAATAGTAAACAACACATGGTGCATAAACCAGATCTATATCTTAAGAATATATGTCATATGAACTAAACAATTACTATAACAATATTTACCATGAAAGAACCAGATTTAGATCATGTTAAACACCATTATCTAGCTAATATGAACCATTGTATTAAATACTATAAAACACATAAGCTCCATAAATTACATAGGGGTATATCCATGAGTCATGCATGCAACAAAACCAGTAGCATAATTCTACAAATAACTGACACCCAGTCTTCACCGTGTAAATCAATACATATATATAAGGGTGGGGAATTTCCCTTCACCGCCCATGCACTTATCCCCAAAATATGTCACATGCTAATAATAGCCATGCATGCCTTTACAAAAGGATGCAAAACATGCAAGTGCTCTAACAATAGACTTCCTATAGTTAACTCTAAGAAGAAATCCTATTATTAGCCTAAACCATGCATGGCACTCAAACTGATGCTTACTCCCAAAATACCATTATGTGAGATGTAATTCTTCTCATATTTGTGTGCCCAGCATGCTAACTCTAAAAATAGCCTTCACAACAGAAGTGGATAATTCCTTATCCTAAGCACATCAACCTTAATGTAGTGCCACGCCATATGTTTGTCCTGCACCCTACATTCACACGCCAGACATTTAGCCCCTTTTTGTTCGTCCAAAAAAATGCAAAGGATCACCTAATGGATGGTCCCACCAGGCATGCCAAGAATTTTTTAGTGCTTTTCTCATTTCAAATTAATTATGTTAGCTACTAATGAAATCTAAACAACTCATAAAATGGACAAATGTGTGATGTGGATGAACATTCACAAAATGATTGATCTCCGCTACTACAAGATGATGACCTATAAAAAAAGGACACTAAGAGATTAGTTGATAGATGGGGGGTTTCCCAAAAAACTTGCCTCCAAGAAGCATTAACTTCCTTTTGGCGGATTTCAACCTCCGTGTTTTGATAAAATAGTATAAAAGCAATAATAATAAGTAGGATAATGTGTATAATCTTAGGCACACAGAAACTAAAAAATGTAGAAATGTAAGGCACATACAAATATTATCTAAATTGAACTTTAAATAATATTACTTAGTAGGGTCAAAAGTGGCCTAGACTGCACATGGGTAGGTCAATGTCGACCTGGGTGTGTGGATCTTGAAAAAAAGATAAATATGTAGACCTGTAGATATTTGGATGCAAGTCGAACATACAAGAAGCTTTTTAATGTTGGAAGTGACTTGTAGACAAAGAATCTCAGGTAGAAGAAACTATAGAATGATAGAGAAAAAATATTAGAAAGGATTAATTGATGAATATGACCCAGTTCGGTGGAAACCAAGGTCAAGCAATGATAACCTGGTTGCAAATAGGCTAGTTTTGATGCAACGGAGGATCGGGATGGAAAATATGGATCCTGAGAGGAATGTCAAAGCCAAAAAAATAGAGAAAGGATCGAGAGATAGGAAATGTAGTGACAGGGTTATGGGTCGACGGCAACTTGGGTTGAGTGATGGAGACTGTAGCAGAGTAAAATGAAGCCAAAGGAAAATGGGTGGAATGGGAGACCTTCAAGCAAAGAAACTAGTAGAACAGTCTGATAATGGAGTCTCGACTGCTGTTGAACCTGCAAAATGTTATATCCAATAAGATAATAGTGAAGATAACATAAGATAACACAAAAATTAATGTAAACCTCCCAAATTCAAGCAAGTGATGAAAACAAGATCAGAAGGAGCGCAAGAGGGTTGGTGTTATTGCAGGGATGCTCCTGTTCGAAGATGGATTCATAGAATGCAAGAAAGCCAAGTTTTTTGTCACATATGTGTATTTACGTGTCTATTTTTGGGAAGGAAATATATTAGTATTATAGGGTCGATGATGACTAGGCTGGGTCACTACTAACTACGGAGAAAATTTCCCCCAATGAGGTTGATTTTGCGTTTTAGTTGAGATTTTGGGTTTTTAAGGATGGAAAATGTATTTTAAAGCTTGTAGGCGAGAAGAGGTTGCTTAGGGATGTGTCATGGGTAGTTAGGGGATGAATGTAGGTAGGGTAAAATCTAGGAAAAGGAATAGGGAATTAGATTTAGGTTAAAAGAGTCCTAAAAGGAAATTCCATTAGAGCATAATGGATAATAGTTAATTAATTAATTAATTAATATTAATTAATCAATGTTAATAAAGATTAAAGATAATGGGATAATAAATGGGCATTTAATTAAATGAAGGGGGGATGAATTACATAAATGGATTCTTTCTAAGACCATGGATAAATATGCACACATGGGCAGACAAGGGTAGAGATACCAAATTCAGGTGTGTACAACTAGAATGAGAGCATCGTTCCATGAGTGCATGAAATGTATAATATACATGATCGCTCTTGGTATGGAGATGGAAAAGGGGTAGAGAAACTTTATAACACGGGGAAAATTCCCATTGTTCCCAAGGTGCCTGATTTACCTTAGTAAACCCTTTTCTTTCCCTGTTTGACCCTTGTCAGCCACGTCGGTTGATCACAAACCCATAAAGTAGTAGAATTGTTCTTCTTGTGCCTTATAAATTGATATCACTGATTCAATGCCTAATGTTCCTTAGTCAGTCGATTTTGGGTGATGGGGAACCTTTGGAACATTTTAATTTTTCCAACAATGCCTTATAAATCCAACTTACCTAATCCTCTTTGCAGTGTGGCCAAGGTAGTGGAACGAGGAATAGCTGGAACAAAGGAATAGTTCTTCTTGTTCCTTCAAAGGCCAATTTTTCCCAATTCAACCCAAATTTTCCCAAATTTTGACTAATTCCTATATAGTAAGGCATACCAAGAGGGATAAAAAGTGATAGAAGATGAAGGTTTTGTCCATAACACTGAAAATTTCTGAAAAACACTGAAATTTCCTTGATCCACCTAACAAAACACTTAATCCAAAAATGGATTTATAAGTTATCAAAATAATTTTGGGGGTTATTTTAGACAATAGTTTGGTGACTCAATGGGGATATTTTTCTACTAGATAGAACATCAATGGCCCTAAAGCATCCATCGAGCATGGAGTCAAGCTTGAAAAACTTGAAAACTAGTCTAAAAACTTTAAAATCTCGCCCCTAGATCTACATGGACTTAAAGCTAACCTAGAACTACTTGGAGTGCTTATGAAAGCTCATTTATTGGGATATTTGGATGAAACTTGTGAACTATCCCAAAAACTATGATTTATTTCCAAGGAAGGATTATGGGGAACTTTAATTTACAGTTGATTTTGGGGTTGAAAGAATTCACCTTGAATATTCCCCAAAACACATTGTTTCCACCTCTCTAAACTAGACTGTGCAACAATAAAAAGGTCTAAAAACTATGTACAAACACGAAAAATCATACATGCTCCAAGTGGAGGCATGTAGAGTGTGCACAAACATTTATTTTACAATAAACAAACCTAATATACTCCTAAACTAACAAAAGGAAAAGAAGTTAAAAAAATCCATCAACTAGTTGGGAGAAATAGCTTCCCATCCTTACAAAATTAGACCATGTGATTTTTTTTGCAACAAAATTGGTCTTTAACAAGAGTGAAAAACTATCTTGAAATGGATTTCCCTTCCCATTTCTCAAAGTACTAACTAAAAAGAGATTAAATACCTCCTTAAGTTAATCTGCATTTGGTTTTTGGGGGTATTGAAGTCAATATTTCACACTTTGATAATACTCTTGATGCTTTGAATTGGGAATGACCAGCTGTAATTTTGAATTTGACTCCAGACTAGTCAGATATATTATTGGGCATATAGTTTTGGGAACCAGTGGACTGATCTTTGTGATTTTCACATCTTCTTTACATGAAAATCCATGAATGGGGTTATTATAGAAACTTTCCTCTTCATTATGGATGATTACAAGCTGAAATGAACTTTTAATATCCTATTCTTGTGTAAACAACTTTGTTTCCACCCTTGTGTTCTTTTTTTCCTCACCTTCTTCTTCAAACAAGAAGTTTGAAAGATCAAACTCACTATCCATTCCATTATTAAGTATGTTTACAAGATGATTTTGGTTTTGTTTTGTTACTTCTTATGCAAACAAATTTGTTTCCACATTTTTATTTCATCCTCTTCATCTTCCTCATTTGCCTCAATTTAATTTTCCTTCAAAATTGCAGTGATTTCTAAACATGCAAGGTAATGAGGATAATTTCACTCAATCAAAACATCTTACAAACTTGGAATATTTTCTTCCTCTACATGAAGATTAAAATGATCTTTAAATTGATCTCCCTTTGTTTGGATGTGTTTTTCAAACTCAAAACCCTCAAACAAAATTTTGAAAGCTCAAAAACATCCTCCTCTATAGATTTCTCAATGAAAATAATATGAGGTTCTTCAAACATTTGGAGGAGTCCTTCCATTATGTTATTAGAACCATTCCAGTATTCAACATATATAGCATGATTAACATCAATGTCACTTACCTCATCTAATTTTGATGTATTTACAGGGCATATATTAATAGCTTCTTGATGATGAACCTTCTTGGCCTCAAACCCTTGGCTCTAATTCTTTAAACTCTAAATATATTCTACTATTTTTGGTTCCTTCCCAACTTTCCCCTCTAGGCATACATGTGTGTATTCATGTCCAAAAGTATGAATAATAACCCCTTTTGCAATGAAAGATTCATCAACTTGTTTTTGGAGGAATGGGAAATCATGAAACCAAGTAGTTGAGCACTCAATTTGCTAGTTAATCTGTAGTGCTTCATCTTTTAAAATTGGTTCTCCATGGGACTTAGGAACATATAAATCTGGTTTTTAAAGTGAGGGGAGGATTGATTTCTTAACTAAGTTTGCAAAGGGTCAAATGATGCAGGAGGTGTAATATTTTCTCATGAAAGGGGTGATCAGTAGGTGAAACTTTAAGGAAACTAGGGACATAGAACTTAAGTTGAGGTTGTTTATGTTGGAAAGAAGGAATGGAAGTGATATGTGATGATAGTGAGGGATTTCCACATTCAAAAAAATTCCTATAACTATATTAGTGAGCCTCCATTAACTAAACCCACATTGATATTTGAGGAGGCAACTCAGTCATAAAATCTAGCTTATGTTGAGTTTTGAACCAGTTTCGCATAGGACCAGTCCATGGATAGGGCTTCCTAAAAAAAATTAAACTTTCTTCCTAACATGTAGCCCTGATCTATACCATGATTTCCTCCATCCTTTGAATCTTGGCCTATAAATCATCTTTAGTTGTGAAATTATCCCCATAATCACCATATATATGTTTTTGAGCAACATTATGGTTAAATGGATAACCACATAGATCAATGGGAGTTGGGTCATATGCATAGTTATCATGATAAGGCTCATAAAACTGATTTGGAAGGTAGTTTTGGAAAGAAGGAGATGGAGGGGACTGATACTACTCTTGAAACTGAGGGTTCTAGTGAGAAAATGAATTCATGATTACACAAATTCATGGAAAAGAGGACTGAAATGGTGTAAAGTGTTTTTTGATTGATAAAATGGGTTTATTAGACCAATGAAGTCACCAAATTTGTTGATTTAAATCCTCTAAAGGATATACTATCATCAAATATGCATCAAATTTGACAAAATGATGTTGTAAATCTCTTCAATCCTTGTCCCATCAGGCATACCAAAATTTTTATCACTCAAAATTAACACCCTTGATTTGATCTTGAAAGATCAATACTTTTGGCTAATATGGGATTGTCTCCAAGTGTGGTACCTTGTATCTTGAGAAAAAACTCCAGAGAAGTTTGGTTCCTCTACCTATTTCCTTATGCTAACACTAAAACTACCTCTAATCTAATCCTATTCTAACACATCTAAGTAACTAGGGAGAGAGAGAAAGGGAAAGGGGGGAAACATAAACAAACTAAGCTAAAACAAAGGTTATAACACCAAGAAAAGGGGGATAGACACTCTCCATGAGGGAAAAAAGAGAAGGAAATTCAGAATGAGAGGGCAGAAACATGTGCCATAGACCAAGGTTGCATTTAAGCCTTCCCTTTTGCACATAAAAAATAAAAATGGAAACCTACAAATGGAAAACCCATACACAACATATCATAGCAAATAGAGAGGCAATATTGTAACAAAACATATGTTAGGGTAGATAAATAGTAAAAAAACCTAATTGTATTGTTAAAGGAGTATGAACGGATCATTTTTACAGTGATATAAGGTAGAAAACACATTTTTAGAGACCAAATGAGGGAATGTAGCTCAAAAACACTTGGAAAAACCATTTTGGCATGGTTCCCTTACATTATGAGGTGTTTAGCCCTTTACAAATGAATGATTTTGCAAATATATAGAGAAAGGGGAAGAAAAGAGGGGGGGCATGCCAAATTCGAACTTAACCACCAATGAAATACAATAAATGCCTAGAAGACCATGTGGGCAACTAAAAAATCCTTCCCTCTATGACATTTGACTTGCAGAAGGAGGTATGGGTGTTATGATGCATTAAATCTGGGTAGTTAAACTATCAAAAATACATTTCTCACCTCCAAAATTGTGCTTACACTTTTTACCCCCAAAACTCCATTATTTTCTACATTTTTAATACGAAAATTTATATTTCCAATGACACCAATTTTGTGTAATGTGGAGCTTAGAGTCAAAATTTATGGCCCAAAAAATAGATCCCTATCATCCCATGTAAAATTTCAGAGCATTAGAGGAACTATGGAAGGTTCCATTTGTGCCTTCATTAGCCACTTTAATAAAAATTTCTTCTTTGTGTGGCAATTTTTTGGAACCTGTGAATTGTTCCCCTTGTGTTTGGAACAACTGATTTATCTACATTTCCTTATCCTTATTCCTTTTTTTACGATGAATGCGGGGTTCAGGGAACAACTGGAATGAGGGAACTATTCCACAAGTTCATGAAATTTCTAATATACCTAATCACTCTTAGTGCAGAGATGGTAGAGGGAAAAGAAAATTTAGAACATGGGAACAATTCCCACTTTTCCCACATTGCATGATTAAACCCTTTTCTTACCATGTTTGACCTTTTTGGTCATGTTGATCAATCAAAGAACTCATAAACCAATATATAATTTTTCCTCTTGTGCCTTAATAAATCTGATATAATTGATTCAATGCCCAATGTGCCTTATTCAACCCCTGAGAGGTTATAGGGAATCTTGGGAACATTTTAACCATTCCAACATTGTCATGTAAATCCAACTTACATGATCCTCTTTGTAATGCATCCAAGGAAGTGGAACGGGAAACACGAGGAACAAAGGAACAGTTCCTTCTATTCCTCCAAAGGCTGATTTTACCCAACTTGACCCAAGTTTTCCTAAATTTTGTGCAACTTGACCCAACAAGACCCTTAGTCCAAAAGGTATATGTAAGTTTTAAAAATATTTTGGGGGTTATTTTGGACAATAAACAGTATATTTAAAACTCATGTGTGGGCCACTTAAACTAGAATTCAAACATAAGGAATACACTCCACTCATAGAGTCCATGTCATCAATCCTCAAACAACTTGATTCGGCCAATATGGTCAAATTTCCAAACACCACACCTTTTGCAGAGGATGCATCTAAATCGTTGTGGTATAAAGACCATGAATATTTTGAGTATCATTGTGTCAAATGTCATGACACAAATCAATGTATGAAATTAAATAACTTCATTCAAGATCTCCTAGATCAAGGATATATCAAACTTGATACACAAGATCCCAACCAATAATCCAATAATTAGTTGGGAATCTATAAAGAACCCTTCCCTAAACTTAAACAAGTAGAAAAAAAGTCAGATTGAGGTCAATCCTCTCAAGGAACAAGTATCAACCAAGTGATTGCTCAAACGTCCCATCTGTTTGATACTCTTATTGGCTATATTCATCATATCACTAACCATGTTAACATAATCTGAATCAAACATAAAGAGAGTGCCGCTACAATGCAATGCACCCACTTTTTTTCTTAGGACCCCCCTTTATCTGCTCCTTTAAATAGTCATTACAATATCCTATAATAGCTTGAGAAGACAACTGCCAAGATTTATTGGATATTCTTAAGATATCTATTGTTCACAATAAAATCCTCTATAATACCCTCTAGGAGCCAAGAGTTCTCACAAACATTGAATATTTGCTCTTCCAAACCTTAATTACATAGATCACCCCATCCATCTAGATCATTTTTAACCAAAATGAGATTCCCATAGATAGTTATATGTATAATATTCCATTACATATAAAAGTTATCATTACCCGTAGAAAGGTTAAGAGGGTGCTTTTAGACAATGGATCCAACCTTAACATATGTACTCTAAATCTTATGAAAAAATTGTGACATGAATTTTAAAGAGGATCCCAATGTGATCGTCAATAAAGCTTATGACAATGTGGAAGACAGTCAGTGGGTACAATCACCTTACCTCTAGATGTCGGGCTCATCATACACAAAACAAGATTCCATGTCATTGACTTGGAAATTCCCTATAAAATTATCCTTAGTTTCCCATGGATCCATGCCATGTAGGTCATTCCCTCTACCTTTCACCAATGTATTAAACTATATTACCAAGGACAAGAGATTATAATTCCTAGTGACCCCCAACCCTTTTCCTATTATAGAGTGTTGGTTGGTCATTACACCATGGCTTATGAGTGTCATTCTACAAAATTGGATGTTGAAATCAAACCATAGGCCATCACCTCTCGTATCAATATTGATAGTAGATACACTTCAGCCTCATGAAGAGGGTGCTTCTACCTCTATATCACCTTTTTCTACATGGGAATCCAAATTGAAAATCCTTCATACCGGTTGTGGGAAATATGACCTCCAACATGCCCTCCTTATATCTAGCATTCCCTTGTCACCCAAAATATGTGGTAGGAAAAGATTTTAGCTGCAAAGAACTTAGGAGCCTTGCAGTCTTGATAAGTTCATACATGGTGGCCTTATAGCATATAAAAACTTAGATATCACCTATACATCCCAAACACTTGATGAGAAGATGACATCTTATTATTAATCCCTAGACTATGTTATCCCTAATAATATGATGTATGTCATGGGTGATCTAATCTAATTTATATTAAATCTAATTTCATAGTAAATTTACTGTAACTAATAATATACATTAATGGACAAGCAATAAGAATTTAAAGATATGAAACCCTGAGAAAATGAAAGAGTGAAGATGAGTTAGCTGATTTCATATGATCTAGGAGTAATGTAGATTGAGCAACAAGGGTGGAAGCATGATAAATTATATTAAACTCAATCAACCAAATTACATATGTGTGAGCTGTAATACTTATAGGCATTGTACAGCTGAATACAAATAAGAAACTAAGTTGCACAGGTGCAACAATATTTTTTATTACATAATCTTCCAATATTACATCTGGGAAGCACATAATTGTTATAACAATCATAACAATTATACCCCTGAAGAAATAAAGAAAATATGGTTAATAAAACCAAATAACAACAATATTTAATTAATAACATTAATTATATAATTAATTATATAATGCATAATTAATTAACCTAACATTCCCCCCTTAATTGTGCATTGTCTCAAGGGATGAGGAGAGGAACTCTCTGAACAACTCGAACTTGTCACGTGCAAGTGACTTTGTGAAGATATCTTCTCGTTGTTTAGTTGTTGGACAAAATTGAAGTTGGATGTTGTGCTTTCAACACATGCTCACGTATGAAATGAACCTGTACCTCAATGTGCTTTGTTCTTTCATGAAACACTGGATTGCAAACAAGTTTGAGAACACCTTCATTGTCAACATACATGGTGGTCAGTTTGTCCTATGGTATTCCAAGTCCTTCTAGTATGCGACGTAGCCAAATCGCTTCACAGATAGCTTCTCCTGCAGAATGATACTTGGCTTCTATGGAAGAATGAGAAACAAAGTGTTGTTTCTTGCTTCCCCATGATATTGGTCCAGATCCCATAAAGAACACAAATCTTGAAGTGGATTTTCTGTCATCAATGTTTCCTGCATGATCTGAATCTGAATATCCTAACAAGAAGAAGTTATTCTTCTTCTTGTATTCTAGACCAAGATCCACTAATCCTTTGAGATATCTCAAGATGTGCCTTGCTACCTTCCAATGAAAAACTTTGGGTTCCTGCATGAACCTGGATAGATAGCTTACTACAAATCTGATATCTGGTCTAGTGTAGGTCAGGTAAATGAGACTCCCAATCAACTGTCGATAGAGAGTGGCACTTACCTCAGGAGATGGATATGAATGAGATAACTGTAATCTATTCTCCATAGGTGTAGCAATTGGTGTGTAATCCATCATCCTGAATTTCTTGAGCATTGTCTTGGTATATTTCATCTGAGAAACAAATATGTGATTCTCTTTCTGCCATACTTCCAATCCAAGACAATAATGCATCAGCCCGAGATCGGTCATGTCAAATGATCAATTAAGATCTTTCTTCATTGCATCGATCATCCTCACTGAACTGCCAGTGATGACTAGATTGTCGACATAGAAAATGACAATCACAATCTCCCCCCTTGCTTTTTGAGGTAGAGATTGGGGTCGTATGGATTTCTAACAAATCCATGTTGTACAAGATGCTCATCAATTTTGATGTACCATGCCCTGGGTGCCTGTTTGAGACCATACAGAGATTTCCTGAGTCTACATACCTTTACTTCTTGACCAGGTACAACATATCCCTCAGGTTGAGTCATGTAGACTTCTTCTTGTAAATCTCCATTTAGGAAGGCACTTTTTACATCCATCTGATGGACTTTCCATCCAAACTATGTAGCTAGAGACAAAGATCATCCTGATCATTTTGATCTTAGTTGTGGGAGAAAATGTCTCCTCGTAGTCAATGCCTTATTTTTGTGCATACCCCTTTGCTACAAGTCTTGCTTTGTACTTGTCCACTGTCCCATATCTACTTTGTACTTTGTTTTGAATATCCATCTGCATCCAATGGGTTTCTTCCCTGGTGGAAGATCGACAAGCTGCCAAGTGTTATTTTTCATTACTGACTGATATTCAAAGTCCATGGCATCTTTCCAAGATTTTGACTGTAGGGATTCCTAGACTTGTAGAGGGCTCATCAAACTCAATAACTCTACTCATCAAAGAAAATTTAACTTCTTCTCTTGCTTTACTATGAGTCCATGGTCCAGGGGTGGATGTATCCGGTGGAGCATCCATTCTTACATCTCGTAATGTGCTAGTACACCACTTGGGCATACGCTGAACTATTATTGTGGGTCGTGGTTCTATCATATCAACACCATCATCCCCATCATCACTTTCATCATCTGTGGGAACATCAACTTCAATTTTTACAACTGGTGAAGAATCTACATCAGGTGAGTCTGGAGGAGGAGACTCTGCTTCCTTCTTCTCAAAAAACTCAACATCTCTGCTGGTGTAGACTTTTCTAGTCTTTGGATCCATCAATCTATACCCAAGAGTCTCTTCACTGTACCCAATGAAGATGAGTTTATGTGACTTCATGTCCAATTTCTTTCTATGTTCTACTTGGGTATGTGCATACTTTCTTTGCACCTGAATACTCTAAGGTGTGCAATAGATGGTTTCCACTTTGACCATGCTTCTTGTGGTGTTACTCCTTCAAGAGCAACTGTGGGTAACTCTGTTCAAAAAATACACTACTTGTCTTTGTTGCTTCTCCCAGAATGTCTTTGCAAGTCCATAGTCATCAATCATGCATCGCACCATTTCCATGATAGTAGGATTTCTTCTCTCAACAACACCATTCTACTGCGGTGTGTGTGGAGGAGGCATTTTTTGACGAATCCCATGATTTTGTAGGTAGTCTTTGAACTCATTACTGGTGAATTCCCCCCCTCGATCTGAGTGGAGAGTTCTAATGTGATGACTAGTTTTGTTCTCAACAGCTACTTTGAACTTCTTGAAAGGTTTCAAAAGATTCACTTTTCTTGCGAAGACAAAAAATCCACATTTTTCTTGAATAGTCGTCAACACAAAGAATGAAGTACTTAAATCCAGAATGACTTGGTTGCATCAGACCACAAAGATCGGTATGAACCACATCAAGCTTACCATGAGCTCAATATGTACTCTTCTAGAATGAAGCTCTATGTTGTTTTCCTGCTAGGACAGTGAGGACACTTTTTTGTATCCTTCTAAAGAGATGGTAGCCCATGTACCATATTGCATTGGAGTGTATTTCAAGATACTTAAAACTAATATGACCAAGTCTCCTGATGCCACAACTGTGCTGAGGTAGAGTTCTTAGCCTCAAGTGTCTGATCATCTCTGTGGACAAAATCAAGTTGGAACATGCATCCCACATTGGAGGATTTTACAACTATTTTCGAGCCTCATGATTTGTCTCAAATCAAACATGTTTTCTTGCCGGAATGACTATCAAAGTCAATTTTTAAGTTGTGATCTAGGAGTTGACTGACTGAAAGAAGATTCTTTAGTCAACCCAGGGACATATAAGACATTGATAGTCTACAGTTGCGTGAACCAAGGGGTAGAGAAATGTTCCCAATCCCCTTAACTGTATATGAAGAATCATCACCCAATGAAACATGATTTTTCGAAGGCGTGTCCCTCATTGAAGTAAACCAGTCTCTGTGGCTAGTCATGTGTCGAGTGGCTCCTGAATCAACATACTAGACATCACTAGATGACATGGAATGGTTCACTTGATCGAGCAGTGTACAATAAGTCTTCATTATCTGAATGTTCTTCTTGTTCAGTAATATTTCCTTGTTGATGGGGTCTTCTTTTCCAGTTCCCCTTTTTCTACCCTTGATTGTAGTTTGAATGTATCCCTTGTGAGATTGTTGTTGTTGAGGTCTAGAGTTACTTGATGAACCTTTCTTATAAGTATTGTACCAACAATATTTTAACTCATGTCCTCTTTTACAAATTGGACATTGCTTCTTCTGTTGTTTTTCCCCTTGATGTTGATACTGATTATGATGTTGGGACTTTTGATAGGAATTAGGTTTTCCTTTACCTTTTCCTTTCTATTTTTGATGTGAAGAAAGTGCCTGCTCCTCTTCATCATCCTTATTATGCATGGCTTCCTCTTGTTGCAATAGGTTTACCAACTTGTCAAAATAATTTTTGTATCTGAACATGTTTATTGTTACAAAAATGTGGTAAGAAGAGGGGAGTGCTCTCAGAACAATGGGAATGAGAGAATCATCTGTGACTGCTTCTCCCAGGGCTAGAAGTGAAGCCCTCAACTCTACAACTCTTCTTAAGAAAGCTTCAATTTTCTCATTCTGCTTGAACTTCAATGTGTGTAACTGACTCTACAAATTCAGTATAACATTCTTATTTTTGGCCTCATACACCGTGCTCAACTTATCCCATGCTTCTTTGGTTGTTGTGGCATCTCAAATGTGGGGTTGAACATTGTCGGACACTCCAAACAAGATGATGAGTTTTGCTTTCTAATCTTCTCTATCAAACTGCCAATGTTGTGTTGTATCAGTAGTTGATCTAGTCAAAGTACCAGTCACAATAGGCCAGATCTCTTCAAACTCAAGTTGTGTCTTGATTTTTTTCTTCCATGTAGCATAGTTGTTTCCTCTTGAGTAGTTGTGAATCTGGAAGAAACGATTTGGGGGCATTAGTGCCCATTTTGTAGAAATCACTGACAAGGTTTGGCTCTTATCACTGTAGGTATAAGGTCTCCCAATCTATATATTGTCAGTCTAATATACTGAACCTTTCTATATACGTGCCCTTCCTATATACCCGGTGGTATGTGGAAGAAGCTCACCCTTTCTATATACCTGGTGGTACGTGAAAGAAGCATTAACGTACGTGAAAGAATTCAATATGTGGTACTAAGACAATACTAAAAGGGGTCTATGTGATTATTGACATCGGCTCAAAGAAATATCCTCACACGCGCACGTAACTTTGCTATATACTTTGATAATTTATCAGTCTGGATTTATGTCATGCAATTTTTCACAAATGGATGGGATGGCTCATAGTGTGTGCACTGTGACCTTATTAAACCCCATCGATTTAAAGGTTCGATGCCTAGATGATGTTGTTGCAGCTATATTAGGTGTTAAGTGTAGTAGTAGTCACGATAGCTTTACCCGTAAGTGCTTCCCAGAGGCACCGTATATACCAAACGCTGCAAATGAGATCTAGGATCTCATGAGTGTTTCAGAACCAATTTTTTATTATTTTTTATTACAACTTTATGCTAGTTTCAGAACAGTTACAATATTTACGGTTGACTATGGCAACCTTTGTAAATTAGTACAATATATTGAAGCATTCAATTACATTCAAAAATTTAGAAAAAATTGAATGGTAGGCAAAAAAATTGTTTTATGGGCCCTGGTGGCCTCTGGAGCCTATAATGACCCTTAATGCCAGAAACCATTAAAAAGTGGCTGAAAATGAAGTTTTTGCATAGTCTTCCTTTTGCAAATGTTACCCAATATCAAAAAACAAGCCTAATAGGAGAAAAAAAAATTACCCTAAATTAGGGTTTTTCTCGCTAAATATTTAGAAGGTTGTTTAGCTGTATCTAAGCTGGTTTAGAGGTGGTTTTTCCACTAAATTCACCTCCAGATTAGGTGGTTTTTCCAGTTTTTCCTCTAAATGTCAAAATTCAAAAATTTTGTGTTGGTGGTGGGTTTCGAACCTTGCACCTCACCCACCCAAATCATTTCTCTTGTCCAACTAGGCCCTTTTGGTGCTTGTAATATGAAATGAACAAACTTGTATTTAAATAAAGGCAAAATTGACTCACCTTTGTAAAATACGACCTGGTTGAATGGAGGCCACGTGGCACAAGCTTGAAGGAAGGTGGTTTACGGCTGTTGCATGCTAAGAAATCTGATTGAGACTTTTCTTGTTGTTTGATTTCTTTGCCTCCACCATATTTTCTATTCATTGTTTTTGTTTTAATCTTCCACCATTTTTTTTGCTTGATCTACCTTCTTGTTTTCTTGTGTGTAGGTTCATGATTGATCTTAGAGTAGACCTGCTAGACTTGGAGGCAGATTCACATTGTATGTTGGTTGTGTTCTTGTTTGGGATTACAGGTTGTGTGGAGGAGATTGAATCGACTGCCTTTATCTCCCTTCCTTCGTTGTTTCATGTTATTCTCTCCTTTTTATCATTGTGTTCTTATTTGTATTTTCCTTTTGTTGTTATTTGTGCAGTTCACTTGGAAGTCTCACATAGCTTGGTTCGTGAGATGAAATGTAAGAATGCACTCCCTTTATAAAATTATATTCTGAGCCATATTATACGTTGAGCTAATTATACTGTTATATGCCTTTTGTGTTGGAGAGGAATCGGTTTGCAAAGCTCGGGTTATGGTTTACAAAAAAAATCTATTCTCTTTTAAAGAACATGGTGGATAGCTCAATTCACCAATGTGCTAATCCGTCCCAGCTCGCCAATGTCACAAACAGCTCGCCCAATCCACAAAGGAACTCTTCTTTAGCTTGGTTTGATCTCGGTGATGCAAAACAATGTAACTTGACTCCTCTAATTTTAGCAGATTGTTGAATGTAGTAGTAACCAAAAAATTCCTCTAATATTAGAGGTAAAACCCCTAATGGGGTAAAAAAAAAATTAAATATTCTGAAAATGATTAGCTTCCAGAGAGAAAATTTTCCTAGTGCAGAGGGCACCAAGGCAAAATAAATTTGCTTTACGTTTACCTGGAAATCATACACAAGGTTGTCGGTCTGCAGGGAGATGTGGGAAGTTGTTGGAGGCAGCACTGGCTCTCTGTTGTTGCATATTTCTTCTCCACAAATTCTCCTTCCTCTGTAACCTTCTCCAACCTTACTAGGAGCTTCAATTCGTTCTGGTACCAAATGGAGATTGAGCAACAGGGGTGGAAGCCTGATAAACTATATTATACTCAATCAACCAAATTACATATGTATGAGTTGTAATACTTATAGGTATTGTATAGCTGAATACAAAAAGAAAACTAAGTTACACAGGTGCAACAATATTCCTGATTACATAAGCTTCCAATATTACATCCGGGAAGCACATAATTGTTGTAACAATCATAACAATTATACCCATGAAGAAATAAAACAAATATGGTTAATTTTTGGCTAGAAATTTTTTTCTTGTGGACAAATTAGTGGGTTTCAAGCCAACGCTATGGGAATCTAAGCCCCTCTACTTGAATGGTGCAGCTTCTGTATGTGCATGTGTGAAAAAGTGGATCTCAATGGTAACCTTTCAACTAGAGATCCAATAGGGGCACTCCACTGACCCTGTGGCAAAGCTATCATTTTCTCACTAGAGAAGAACTTCATCTAAGAAGGGAAAAGAGATTGAGAATGGAGGTAAGAGAAACTAATTTTGCAAGTAGAATATCATATGCCCACACGCATTAATTAGAAATTTCATTTACATGCATTTATATTCAAAAGAAAAAAATCCGCAAGAGAAGCTACAGGACCGAATGAAACTCATTGGTCGCAAAGTACCAATTAATTCCTCAATCAAGGAGGCAAAAATTCCTTCTTTTCTTATTGAAGCTCAAGCACAGTTTGTACATAGCTGAGAATGGAAGAAATTTGAGGAAGAAGAGAAAAGAGAAGAATAATGGCATTTTCTATCTTTTCTAGGTACAAAGCACTTTGGTCTTTTTGAAATCAATTGCCAGCCCTTGGAATGACATTGAGAAGCCATTATATCCTTTGCCAAAATGGTTACAATTTTTACAAATCCTTTATGCCTCTTCAAATTCCTCCATTGTGAAGAAAATGCTTATGGCGGGTTAAAAACTAGATCTTGCAAGACGATCATTACATTTGATTTTCCATTTTAAATATAGACCATTTGATTTTCTCCTCTAACTCTGAAATTAGGCCATCCACATGGCAGGAAGGGATTGGAGTAGTTACGGGGGAAAGCCCTTTGCATTTTGTGATTTTTTTAGAGATTTGGCAATTTGGAAAAAATTGGCCTGCACCCCCACTTTGAATTTTCCCTTAGACACATGGCACCTTCTAATTGGAAATGGAGTCACAGCCCTTTTCTCAACATTTTAACCTTTTTTTGGAAAAAGGCTCAAAAACTCAATTTCCTCCACCAACCCGCTACTCCAATTTGACTAGGACATGTGGCACCTTCTGATTGGAAATGGGGTCGTGGCCCTTTTCTCAAAATTTTAACCTTTTTTGGAAAAAAGGCTCAAAAACTCAATTTCCTCCACCGGCCTCCACTGCTCTGATTTGACTAGGACATGTGGCACCTTCACCTTTGAATTTTTCCCTGTAGGCTTCAACTTTGATTTTTTCCCTTCAAAGACTGATCGGGGCTGTAGGTCACTTTTTAAATTTTCACCTTTTTGCAAAGGGGCTCAAAAACACAAATTCCCCCAATGGTCCACTTGTCCATTTTGACTTTTCAACGACGGGCTTTAGTTCTCCAATGACTTCAACCACGTGGTGATCTAACGTTGATTTGGTAATTGACCCTTTCTGGCCCACCCTGGAGTTTTTCCATTGCAACATGTGGTGTCATCCACTGAGGTTAGACTTTTCAACGACAATTCAGATTTTTGGGTCTGCGGGGAAAATTTACCATTTTTGCCAAAAGTGAAAAAAAGTGTTAAGTTCACCAAAAATCACGTTCCTCCCCATCTAATAGGATCTAACCATGTACATGCATTCATTGAGTCCAAAATTTTATGGCAAAAAGACACCTGTCATCTCGACTGTGGGAAAAATACACAGAGGAAGAGAACTTCATCATTTTGAGTCCAATTTTTGAATTTCCTTTGCAAACCAGAGGCATGGGGGAAAAATAATGATTTGATGATCCATATCATAGAATAAGAAAACAATTTCAATCATAAAGGAGATTGTAAAGAGGATTTTTTGTGCACAGACTAGGAGATGGATAATTTCTCAAAATGAGCAAAACAAAGATTTAAACAACACTAGGGCATGAATTTTTCTAATTTCTTGAATCTCTAACTTGTCTTAAACACCAATGAAGGGCATGATCTCAAAAAATTG
This sequence comes from Taxus chinensis, assembly GCA_019776745.2. NCBI lineage: Eukaryota > Viridiplantae > Streptophyta > Pinopsida > Cupressales > Taxaceae > Taxus > Taxus chinensis. The sequence continues at coordinate 938,747,271 of CM034146.1, forward strand.
AATTTGGCTATGGAAACATAGAGCAATTTTCAGGAGACAACAGCTGGCTCTAGGTTGGGGACATGGCGTGAACTGGGCATGGCTAGGGCATGACATGAGGATCCAAAATCTCAAGTTTCAAAACATATTACGTTGACCAGTGCCTTATCCGTTGGGCCTTGCAGAGTCATGTACAATTTTGAGAAAGAATGGAAGGAGGAAACACACAAGCCAAACCACACATAACAAAAACCAAACGAAACAAAACTAAAACCACACAACAGAAAAGGAAAAACACACTAAGAAAATACCTATGGTATAAGGCGGGGGACAACCTGCTTTCATTGATGATATAGTTTCAAGTATTTCCCACTTCAAGGTAATTCCAATGGCATTCCATTCAAGTATGAGAAGAGAAAAACATTCTCACCACAAGTTCCATGAATTTGGAATGGGTCGAGCCATAATGAATCAAACTTTCCATGGCTTCCCTTTAGTTCTCTTCTCTTTTCCCATAGTAGGACAAAGTCTCCAACCTTGAATTCTCTTGCATTTTCCCTCTTTTCAAATATCTTCTTCACTTTCAATTAGTGTTCTTTAATTCTATCCACCACTTGGCATCTACTTTCTTCCAGCTTCTCCAGGAAAAGGATTCTCTAGTCAATGGAGTCTTTGTATTGACCATCTTCTATTTCTTGCAGTAACTTGAGAGCTGGCATCTCAATTGTGAGGGGAATCTATGACTAAACTCCATACACCTTTTGGAAAGGTGACATACCTATTACCTTCTTAGGAGTGATCCTATCATCCCACAATGCATCATATAACTTCTTGTGCCAATTCCTTTGATTCTCATCTACCAGCTTGCGGATAATGGTCACAATGTTCTTATTGCTTGACTCGGCTTGCCCATTTCCCTATGGGTAGTAGTCAGAAGAGTGAGATAGGGAGATTCCAAATCCATAACAAAAACTTTGTGAGCTCCTTGGAAGAGAAATAGGTGGCATTGTCTACAATAATTTTTTGTGGTATTCCAAAATGAAAAATGATATTCTCCTTTATGAAGTTGCAAATTGTTTCAGAGTTGGCTTGCTTGGTTGGGATGGCTTCCACCCATTTAGTGAAGTAATCAGTTGCAGTGAGCACATAAGTATGTATTGCACTAGAATGAGGATTCAGAACACTAATAAAATCTATCCCCCATTGTTGAAATGGTTCTTTAATCACCATAGGCCTGAGTGGCAATGCAACTAGTTGTGGCTTTCCAACAAATTGTTGACATGCTTTGAATTTCGAGACCCAATCATGAGTGTCTACAAATATGAAAGGCCAATAATATCTCCCTCTAAGGATCTTATGTGCGGTGAACATTGCTGAGAAATGTCCACCACAAGCTTGATCATGATATGCCTTGAGTAAATTTTCTTACTGCTCCTTATCTACACACCTGAGGAAACAACCATCTAGACCTCTCTTGTAAAGTGCATGATTCCAAATCAAAAACTTTTCTTTCTTAACTTGATTTTCCTTATTTTTTCAATCGATATGAGGAGGGAATTCTCCATAAGTGAGGTAGTAAGAAATTTCAGCATACCACTCATCAGTAGTGATGACAAAGAGCACATGTGGACTATCTTCTAAACAGGTTAAGAAAACACCATCTTGTTCTCCCAGATGAGCTTTGAGAGCTTCATCTTCAGCAATCAGCTTGCATAGACCATTTCCTCTTACCAGATTAGAGGGTCTAATCTACAAATCATACTCTTATGTATTTTCAATCCAGCTTCCTCTCTTAGCCCCAGGATCTTGTTGAGTCAAAATGGACTTGATTGCACTTCCAGGGACCATCACCACTGTATGGGAATTAAGAATGTAGAATCTAAAACTATTAACAACTTTGGCCACTACGTAGGTATGTTTCTCCAATTGGTTGTACTTTAGCTCATGATTTTTCAAAGGACAACTCATGAAAGCAATGGGTGCTTCCAAACCTTCATCATTTTTCTAAACAAGGACAACAGAGAGTGTATGTTCTTATAAATCTTGAGATACAAGAGTTGGAGCTTTGGAAATGACTTTCTTGATCTATTCAAATTTTGTTTTTCCTTCCTTATTCCACTTGAAACTTGTTTGAGGCTTCATCATGGAATTTATATGCTTAGTAAGTTCAGAAAAATCAGGCACAAAACGACGAAGGAATTTTACCTTTCCAAAGAATGAATGAACTCCCTTCTTGTTGGTTGGTAAGGCTAGTGCTTGGATAGCTCTGACCCTCTCAGGATCAATGTGTTCTCCATGTTTATTCACAATGTGTCCCAGCAACTTCCCTTATGTGAATCCAAAAATGCACTTCTTTAGATTTAGAGAAATGCCATGTTTCCTACACCTTACAAGGACTTGCTTCAAATGACTGATATGATCTCCCCTCCTCTTTGAAAATACCATGAAGTCATCAAGGTAAATGAAAATTCAGTGTTTCAAATCTTTGAAGGCCAAGTCCATTTCTCTCTGGAAAGTGGCTCCAGTATTGATCAAGCCAAAAGGCATTCTATTGTAGGAAAAAGTGCCCCAAGGTGTTATGAAGGCTGATTTGTTGCAATCCTCTTCTGCCACCTTGATTTGGTTGTACCCTAAGAATCCATCAAGTAAAGAGAACATTTTAGATCTAGTGACTACTTACAAAATATGATCCATTATTGGAAGAGGGTAGTTGTCCTTGAGAGATGCCTGATTTAGATTTCAGAAGTCTACACAAATCCTTATTTCTCCATTCTTTTTCCTTACTGGCACAATTTTAGCTACCCATGTTGAATGGTGGATAGGGAAAATGATTCTAGCATTGAGCATCTTTTTCACCTCTTCTTTGATAACATCAACAATCTTTGGATTGTAGGGCCTTTGTTTTTTTCCTGAAGGGCTTAGCGCCTTGCTTCAAAGGAATGGAGTGATGCATTTCCTTTGGCTGGAAATATTTGAGTTCACCATAGGAGTCGGCTAGGACATCTGAGTACTTTTTTAGCAGAGAAAAAAACTTCCTCTTCTCTTCTAGTGAGCATAATTTACAAATTTTAACCATCCTTGGATTCTATGAATTTCCAATGTTTTCTTTATCAAAATCAGATGGACACCAAGAAGACTATTTTTCTTTATCTTGGATGAACCTATCATGCTTGTCAAAGAGGTATTCCAAAGAAACTAGGCCTTTAGGGATTTTATTTCCTTTCAGTTTGATTACTCCCTCTTCATCAATTCCCTCAATTCCTTCCTTCTTTTCTTGGGGGATTGATTCATGGTGTGGGTTTTCACTTCCTTCATAGAACATATTATTGAAGTTATCCCTTTGTTCTAAGAAGGCTATGATCTTATTTTCATCCTTGAAGACATGCCAATGATTTGCATTGTCTGGTATGTTGGGTCTGAACACCATCTCAATGGTCACTTTATCCTTACCAAAAGAAGGATGAGGTGTCACTAAGAAAGTTGACACTACTAGAGAATCAGCCTTTTCATTTTGTTCCCTATGGATAGCTTCAATGGAGAATACATAAAAGGATTCAATGCAGTCCCACACTCTATTTCTATAGTGCCTGAGCCTTGGATTTTTCACCTGATATTGTTGGCAAACCTATTTTACAATAACCTCTACATCACCTTTGCATCTCAGCTTCTTGATTCCCATGTCATCTGTTGCATTCATGCCAAAGAGAAATGTTTCATACTCTGCAGCATTTTTTGAATTATCAAATTACAGCTTATAGGAAAAATGATATACCTCATTAGAGGGAGAGTATAATAATACACCAGCTCTGGAACCTTCTCTGGAATGACTGCCACCAAATTCCATTGTCCAAATCTAATCTTCTTCTTCCTCCATGAGGAGTGGAAAGTTCTCTTCCTTTTGTGATGTAAGGAAGTATTTTCCTAGCCCACAATCTTGAAAGAGGATGTTAGCTCTTAGATCATCAGATTTCCTTACTGTGAATTTCATTTTCCTAGCTGGCAATAAATTCTTCATTTCTCCTTTCACTGGGATAGTTGTAGATGACCAATCCATTTTTATTTCTCCACCTAGGTCTACAAAAACTTCTGCTCAACAGCATACCAAAAGATGATGGGATATCTACCACCAAAATGGTCAAGAGTATCTTCTTGTCAGGGTAATCATCTAGTGCAACCTGAGCATCCTTAATCCTTCCCACCAATGGAACTTGTTTGGATTCCATTGAGTAGCATGTTCCATTTAACCATGTTAAAGTGAGGCCAAGAGCATTTACAACTTTTGCTGGCATCACATTATCTGAGGCTCCAGAATCTATAATGCAATTGTTCAGCTGGAAACCTTTGATGAGAAGTGACAAGTAAAAAGGATCAAATCTATTGGTGGTGGAGGCACTGAGGGATAGCATGTTTTGAAAACGTGGTATGGATGGTGTGGGAAGTAAGCCTTTATAATTAGAGATTTGGGATGTAGAGTTACCACCCCGGACTACCTTAATGAATCTGTCAAATTGGGCAGGATGTGTTTGTAGGTATTCAATCTCAGAGAGCTGAAATTTGGCTTTGCTTGCATGCTCCACAAATTCAAATGGAGTTATGGTAGATGAGGACGAGCCTTTGCAGCTTACTAATCAGCCCGACCCAAGGCCACAATCAATCAATCAATCGGGCTGACCCAAGGCCGCAACCAACTAATCGGCCTGAGCCAAGGCCGCACCAATTAAGTACTTCGAACGAGGCCCACACATTAAAAATTCTCTCCACCCATCATGTACCTATTTGTTCAATCGAGCTCACATGTTCATGTTTTAGCATGACTAGGATACTTGAATTGATCGGCCGACCAGCTTTTCCTAGACCAAGACCATGACGTTTATCTCAACCAAACCAACCATTTGGTACCCTCCGCCAAACATGCCTAAACATTCCAGTACCTTACCTGTTATATTCCCTGGAGCTACTTCCTATGCCTTGGATACCAGGATTATATCAACCTTGTTTGGATAAACTATTGACCTTTGCCTATGAATTGGTTGTTTTCTCTTCAAAACTTGTACCCTGGTTGCACTACTACATTTCAATGAGCGTCAGCTTCCTTGAACTTACCCCACCATCTTACCAGCATCTCATCATCATTCACCCTTTATCAACCCTATCCTTGATTTCATGTTGCCTCAATCTATGATAGATTTGAGGGAGATTACCTATACCCTTAACTGGGGCAACCACTTTTTATTATTGTCAGTGCAGCTTTACAAGAAAAGCTACACGACAACAAGGGGCAAATGTAGACACCAAATTTGGGTCTTACGACACCATGTACCCCATATCTCATCCCGCAACCTAACCCTACCTCACCACCTAAACCTTACACACTGAATTATTTATTAATTACCTTATAATTAATAAATCCACATCTCCAACCCTACAACCTCACCTCGCCACCTCACTATGACCTAGCCCTAACCCTAAACTAACCTAATTAAGACCTATGACTTGGTTCAGACCCACACCCATGACTCATCACCCCTCACCTGCATCAAAACGAGCCTAATAATGACTTGACCAAGCCCACAACTAACCCCTTGGGAGAAAAGGAGGGAAAGTTGGCTATTTTACTACAAATAGCCAACTTTGACCTAACCAACATCGGTCCCTACTCGACCAGCGTCGGTTACGTAACCGCCATCAATTCCATGTAAATGACCTTCCCCAACCAAAACCAAAGGATCTGGATTCATTTGCAAGAGAGAGACAAGTGAGAAGGAGAGAAGAGTTTGCAAAGAGGAGCATCGAGCCCAAAACTGGAACTGAGCAACTAGAGCATTGTCACACTCATCCAAACCTTGGGAGAGTCGGAGGATAGCTTCATCAAATCACTTCCAATTGCTGGATCATCCCAACTAAGCCTTGCCTTTGCCACTGCATTCTTTGGACCTGCATCCCCATCAGAAACTAGTAAGTAGTCTCTTTTATCACCTGGTATGCTTCTAGACACTACTTTATGAACTTTTAATTCATAGGTATTATAAGCTCACTCCTGGATCTACTACCCAGCAACAACCTACACCTAACCTTCGGTCATCCATCTCTATATTACCCCAAGGACAGCTCTCTCACTCTCTGAGTCTTCTCTATCACCCTACTACTCCCCTCAACCATCTACAAACCTTCTAAACCTCATAACCACCTTACACCAATCTCCATTTAAAAATCCCTAAATCACTACCCTTACCGATATCGGTTATTCCCTACCAGTACTGGTTTCGTAACCGTGATCGGTTATCCAGTGTCTGACATCGGTCACTGTGACTTATACCAAAACCAACCTTTCACCTATTCACCTCAAAACAATCTCGTGTCCAGCCTGGTCTATCCCTGTAACTTGATTGGAACATATCAATAACCAATGACCAAACAAACAGCATGACATTCTATTGTTGGTAGTTTAGTCTCTATTGCTTTTAGTAACGAGATACCTAAATCATGAGTTCGCAATAGATTCTTTATTATCATTTGCATCAATTTGCATTAAAAAGGGAACTGACCACCTTCGAAAGGAAGTCTAATATTTCCTGGGCCCAAGGCAGTTCCCTCACTTATTGTCTAACTAAAATCTAGTGGTCTTGCATTCTTATTTACAGGTAGTCCTTCCCAGACAAAAAGGAGCTCTTCACAATCGGTCTGATCTCGCGCACACCTTCCCAACACTCAACAGGTATTCCTCCTAACCCTAACCCCTATCTATTTCTTAAGAGAATGAAAGGATAGAAGTAACTCTATTCTGGAACTAAATTTTGTGTGAAACATTTTGGCACGCCCAGTGGGACCCTTCTCGGGTTTCTTTCTTTCTTGCTTGTTTTCATGTAGGGAGCACACTTCCTATTTCTCTCTTCTAAATATTCGCAAAATATTTTTTCATTTTCATAAAAGAACTTGTCTTACTTTCGCATCTTTGCATTAGTGAAAGTCATCTTCTTGACCTCTTCTCTTTCTTTGCTTCATAGAATATCATTTTTGATTTGGGTGTAAAACACGTGCATCACATTCTTGCCTACTATTTTTTTTAATTCTAGTGAACGTAGATTATGTAACAAGTCGTACACGTGGGGGTAATATCCATGGTATTGATGAGAAATTAATCTTACTCTAACTGCACAACACATTCCAAATCACATCATAATCTACACAACATCTCAAACATCCTCCCTTTCCGTGGTATTCCTCTGCCCGATTGAGGTAGCCTTAAAAGCCAAAACAAACTTGACATCTCCCTTAGGTCTTTTGTTTAGGATTGACATCATCTTGCGTCTAAGGAGTAAGCCCAAAGTGATTAAAACTAATCCTAGGGTTAGTCTCTTGATTTGCTTGTGCATCTTGCCTATTTTTTGTTCTTTCTTTCAGTTCTATTTCTCTATTATACCTTGTCTCAGTGATCACTTCAGACAATTTGGTGGGTATGTTAAGCCTTGTTATCCCCAAACCAATAGCCTATTACATTCTCTCTTTGCCTTCATAGTGACCAGAACTGGTCCTCTTCTACCGACATCGGTTACCCGACCGACGTCGGCTACCATCTGACTGACATCGGTTACCAGACCAATATCAGTTACTATGTTTCACAGTTCCTGACAAACTAGCAACCTACCAATTCCAACGTTTTGTTGTTGTTTTTGTTCCTAATTGACTAATTCCCTGTTGTATCCTCTTGTCCATGGTTTTTATCACCTGGAAACAAGCCGCAGCCATGGTTTCACATGCTTGTTCCATGTCTTTTCCTGAGTCACCCCCTTCGCATCCTATGGGGAATCCTACGGACACCAATGCTTTTCCCAAGATCTCTGTCGGAGATCCAGATTTTGCTAAATTTTTGGATGCTAATCTTTGCGTTGTACAGTATTATTTGTCTCATACCCCTGACTGTACACCCAACGGTTAGCTCCTCTTGGGTATGCCTATCAGTTTAGCCACTCACTTAGCTCCTTCCCCACCTAATAACTCCACCTCACTGTCTTCATCCTTAGCCCCGTCTCCCAGCTCGGTGGATTCGATGGTCCATACTGCACTAATTGGCTTTCCTTTGGTTAATCTGGAGCCCCACATATCACTACCGTCCACTGCCCCTACCTCATCCCTCTCGCAAATTTCCTCTTTCATAACTTGTTCTCTACCACCTATCCACACGAGCTTTCCCTCTCAGGCTCTTCCCACCTTTTCATTTCTGCAAACGCATCCGATGGCCTCAACATCTTATATAGGACACCCTTATTCAGCCACCCCAACACATTCATCATCGATACCTTATCAACATTTATCCCCACCATTTTCTAGTAGTGGCTCTTGGCCCAATCCTCCTCTGTTTATGACGACAACACCATCATCTAACCCAACCAATGATTTAATCAAACAAATGATGGATAAGATGCAAAATCTTGAGGCTTCTATTTCAGGAAGTCATAACACCCTGACATATGAGCAAGTTTGTCGGGAGCCTATTCATTCTTCTATCCCCCCCTTCATACATATCCTCCTCAATGGGAATTACCAAAATTTACTCACTTTAATAGTAAGGAAGACCCTCAATAACACTTGCGATCGTTTAGACATGCTTGCTATCTAATTGCTCATGACGATGCCTTGCTACTCCGTACCTTCCCCATGTCCTTATCAGGACCTGCCTTGGAGTGGTACAGTGCTTTAGCCCTACACTCAATCTTCTCCTTTAACCAGTTAGCCCAATCTTTCTTGGATCATTTCTCCATCAATATTGCCAAGAAAGTATCCATTACCAATCTCTATGCCATCCAACAATTTGAAGACGAATCTATCACAGATTTCATTGGAAGATGGCAGGGCCTCATCAACCAACTTACTTATGCCTTACCTCAAGCTAAGCTCATCGAAATCTTTACGTGGGCCTGTGCTAAACACATTTCTCCCACCCTCCAAATTCAAACTTTTCGCACCTTGATGAGGCCTTTACTATGGCTCGAAAACTAGAGATTCGAGCCTTAGAGGAGGAGAAATTGAAGTTGCGCAACAAAAACTCAAATTTCCGAACCCAGGAATCCACTAACAAACCCAACACCACCAACTCTCACGCATTGGCTGCTTCAAAATAAAAAGGAGTTCTACACATGAAAATGGTCAAATCTCAAGCACCGTCTTATACCCAACCGAAATCCACCTATAAGTATAAAGTCGAGCCCATCAAGTACACTCCCTTGGGAGAAACTTATTATGTGATCTTGGAAAAATTGCTTAAAGCAGGAGCTATCACCTTGCCTCCTGTTAAACCTCATTCTGGGTTTGATTCTGTCTATATTATACCTTCTTGGTATAAATAAAATGACTTCTGTAACTTCCATCACGTGAAGGGACACAGCCATGAAAACTACAAGATGTTGAAAAACATAGTGCAGGAAATGGTTGATGCAGGGGATATAACCCTCGATAATCCTAATGCCCCTGCTAATCGAAATTTAAAAATATTCAACAAACCATTTCCAAACCATTCCTCTAACAGTAACACAAACCAAGAAACCTTAGCCGAGTAGAAGAGTGTGCATGAGATCCATGTGGTTTTCAACTCCCAACCAAGGGCTTCCATCGAGAAAATTTTGAATCGAGCCTCTTCACTGACGCAGGAGTCCTTGCCCCCTTCTCCTTCATCAGGACAAGAGGACAGCCCTGCTATTCCTTTACCCATAAAGGAATCAACCACCTAGATTTCTCTTCTCACAGAATAGCCTTCTTACACCATATCCCTGCAAGACTGTGAGTGGCTGTTATCCAACTTATCTATTTCCCAAACATCTCCTTCTACCACTCTTGCTGCAAAAGAAGAAGGATCATCAATTTTTCTGTTATCCTTAGAAGAGAAACCCCTTGAGCCTACATCACCAAATTCCTTAACCATGACGAATCCTCTAGAACATGCCCTCCTCCCTATCAGTTCTTCATCGCCTAAATCTTTCAAGTGACCAGTTGACCTCTTAACACCCATTGATAAAGCGCCTCATTTTCCCCCTGTATCACACCCCCAGTGGACTGGAATCACATCCCACTTCTCTTCCATACCAAAATTCCCATCCACACGTGAAGATTGTCACCCCCCAGAAGATAGACGACTCTTATGGGAATGTTTGAATACACCATGCTCTACTCAAATGCAGATGACTAATCCAGACACCTCTACTATATACCTGAAGATTTTACAAAAGCTCAAAATGCCTATATCCTCACCTCCACCCCCCTCATCTCTACCAAATACCTCATCCACCTCTATCAACCTAGTCAAACCTTCCCCTACGCTTGGGACTTCACCAATACCTAGCCTGACACACCCACCTAAATGGTTAGACTTATCTGAAAATAAAGTCGTTAATCCACCTAGGAGATAGACCCAATCTCCTCGAGTCCAATCTATGCCTCTGCCACAACTAAAACCCTCGGCCCCGATCACACCACTATAGCAGGCATGGCTTCAACCCTCGCCATCACACCTACCTTCTATATTGGGGCCTCACCCCTCCACCTTTCCTCAATACACCATGCCTCCCACATCTTCTTTAACATGACCAGCACCTTCTGCACCCATACAGAAATCCACAGGCATCTCAACACTGTTGCCCCAAGTATCTTACCTACTTACAAACCCTAAGCAAACTCGATCATTGAAGGACTTGTTTGTTGTCGCTCCTCTTTCCCCCGTGGTTGTTTCCTGCCACCACGTCATCTATGGCCTCATCATCTAACTAACTAAACATAACTTCTGCGCAGAAGAAGCCACGCCTAGTTAAACCCAATCATCAAAATCCCTTACCTAAACCACCACCCGTACAAAACCACTCGTACCCAACCATTACCAAAACAATCAATGATCTCACCCACTCAATCAATAGCCTCATTTGCATTTGACCCACTCAAAGGATCTTACGCCAAGATCCTTGATATGCTGGTAGGGGATGCGACCATTTCCCTACCCCCACTCAGACCCTATGATCCATCTAAACCTCAACCTATAGGTTATGATGAATCTAAAATCTGTGCCTACCACCACACACCAGGACATAACATAGAAGGATACAAATCTTTGAAAGCCATCCTTCACCAGTTTCCTATCTCGGATAGAAAATATCAGAAGAACAACTTACCAAAATCTCCTATACCACCTGTCCCCACCTCGCCAAAATCTATCATCATTGTAACCCCACCTCTCGAGAACAATGACTTATCCCTGTCATCTTCCTCATCTCACATTCATGAGATCAACATGATTAGCATTGCTACTCGAGGTCAGAAAAACAATGGAAAAGCTAAAGAGAGCACACCTGCAGCCTCTCTTTCTCCTTCCGCCATCCCGATCGCACCACCACCTAAAGTGATTATTTGTGGACCTACCTATCCAGTCTCTGATGGAGTTTCCCATCGCACTATGATCAAACAACTTCACCAATCTCCTATAAAAATGACACTCTATGATCTCATTCAAACATTGGAATCGCATCGACAAGCTCTAATTGAGATCCTTTAAGGGATAGAGGTACTATCTAATGAAACCTTTCCCATCGCCTCCATCTTAACACCCACCCACGTTTCTTCTCTCACCAAACAACCTACCTCCACAACCACTTTTGTCCCTGTATGGCAAGCTGCTGCTATCAGTTTTTCCGAAGAAGAAATTGTCGTCTTTGGTGTAGAAGATCTTGATCCCACTCTTTTCATCTCGGCTTACATCCGAGACATCTGGGTACATCATGTTATGATCGATGGGGTGCTAGCTTAAACATCGTCTCTTCCAAAGCCTTCCAACAGATGAATATCCCTCCTAGCTGCATGTGTGCCAACCCCACCATGTTGCATTCATTCAACAATGCTATTACTTCTACCCTAGGCACCGTGATCCTTAACATTTGTGTAGGGCCACGTACCTTACCTGAACTCTTCTATGTCCTTGAGGGAGAATTCTAATACAACATGTTGTTAGGCCGCCCTTGGATCCGGGCTATGGGATGCATTCCCTCCACCTTACATAGATGCATCAAATTCAAGTATGAAGGGAAGTCATAAACCGTCACAGCTGATGCTTCCCCCTTCAAAACCTGTAATATGTTATATCTCCCTAATGATGTGCTTGTACCCATCAAGACACCCATTGATCCAACCCAACCATCTACTTCAACCACACCTCAACCATCCACCTTAGCCGCACCCACACCTTTGACCAATTAAACCACCAACGAAAATACTTCTTCCTTTCCCGCGGACAACATCCCAACCTTGGATCCCTTGGTAGGTGTTTTTCAACGCCTTACACTTGGGGAGTACCGCTTATACAATGTTAGCACCTTCCATACCCCACAAGAGTATGGAAAGTTACAGGCGCATCCTACCTATGACCGTCGTGTGGGGGAGGTGATCTCCTACGGACCACCTAATTACCCGCACCAACCTAATGTATGGGGGTGTCAACGCATCCTCTGTCACCCCCAAACCTCCTCTTGGTGTGATTTCCTTCCAATCAGATTTTCAATATCTAACCAACCGTGCTTGGAAGGGTTTTGGTTTCGGTCTTTATGAGAAAGGATGACATATGGTTATTCCCATGACTACACGCAAACACAAAGATCATAATGGTCTTGTATTTTCTAAACCACCTACACTAAAGAAACCTTGTGTCAATTATATCCTAGAAGACAACGAAGTCACCCATTCTGAACAATCATCACCCATTTTACCACCTTCACCCACAGATTCGATAGACCCGGAATCTATCCCTCCTAACTTCTTTTTTTCATGAATGCTATCTTCCTAGGTCCTCTCACTTATCAACACGATGGTGAAGACCCATCTTATCTTCCCCTTTTGTATCCAGACATGATCGAAGAATACTCACCTTTGATTAATGTTATGGAGTGCCAAGATGATGACTCCATCCTCACCTACCTTGGTGCAGATGACTCTTATATTCAACGCACCTTACCATCTGAAACCCAAACCATGTTGAATGATTCGACTATAGAAATAAACATCCACATGGAAGATGATCCTCACATTATAAAGATCAGACAATCTCTCGACGCATCAAAACAAGCCACATTCACTACCTTTCTCCATGCCCGCAATCAAGCTTTCACTTGGTTCTACGCCAACATTCCAAGAATCGATCTTGACATTATTGTCCATAACATCACTCTGAAACTAGACTCCAAACCAGTTAAACAGAAGCTGAGAAAAATGCATCCACGCATTGCCCTCTTGGTTAAAGAAGAGCTTTAATGACTCCTTTCTGTTTCTTTCATCTTACCTATTGACTATCTGAAATGGATTTCTAATGTTGTACCTGTCACTAAAGCGATGGGGGGACTTCAGATATTTACAGATTTTCGGGATCTTAACCTCGCTTGCCCAAAGGACGACTTCCCCCTACCTAGTATTGATCAACTTGTCGATCTCACTGTGGGCCATGAGATGCTTTCTCTCATGGATGGTTTCTCGGGATATAATCAAATTTTAGTAGCCCCAGCTGATCAACATAAAACTACCTTCATTACCCTCTGGGGCACCTTCTGCTATCGTGTCACACCATTTGGCCTTAAGAATGCTAGTGCAACCTATCAATGGGCTATGACTTACATTTTTCATGACATTATGCACAGTATCCTTGAGGATTATGTCGATGATCTTGGAAAATCCAAACATCGCAGTGAACATCTCGATGTTTTAACCATTATTTTCAATCACCTGTTACAATACTGTGTTCATCTTTAGCCAAAGAAATGTGTCTTTGGCATCATTTCAGGAAAACTCCTTAGCTTTATCATCTCTTGGCATGGCATTGAGGTCGACCCCGCTAAATTCAAAACTATTTTAGAAATTCCCCCACCCACTAACCTAAAATAATTACGTATTTTGCAGGGCAAACTCCAATCTATCTGTCGTTTCATCTCACAACTCTTGGATCGATGTCAACCTTTCCATCATCTCCTTAAAAAGGACATTATTTTTCAATGGAGCAAGGAGTGCCACAAAGCCTTTGAGGCTCTTAAAACTTATCTCTTGCATCCACCCGTGCTTATCCCACCTCAGGATGATTGCCCTTTCTACCTTTACCTTTCTGCCACCGACCATGCCGTAGGAGCCATGCTCGCACATCGTGACTCCGAGCATCGAGAACAAGCAGTTTATTACATAATTTGTACTCTTATGGATTACGAAACTAGGTATACACACGTCAAAAAGTTGTGCCTAGCCCTATCATTCGTGGCCACCAAACTCCGACATTACCTCCTGAATCACAAAACTTTTGTCATCACCAACGCTAACCCCATACATTATATGTACGCCAAACCTCATCTAAACCAACGCATTTTCTGATGGATTATTCTCCTCGCCGACCTCGACCTTGAGTTCATACACCAGAAATCAGTCAAAGGACAAACTATCGCAGACCAACTCACAGAAGCCTCTCTACCTGGGGAACAATTTACCAATTTTACTTTCCCTGATGAACTCATCGTAACTCTTTCACTTAGTGATGCATCTTATCCAATGACTCTCTTCTTCGATGGATCTAAATGCCAACACGGTGGAGGGGCAGGAATTATTCTCATTCCTCTTGAAGGTGAACCTATGCCTCTTTCATTCAGGCTCAATTTCCCCTGCACTAACAATACAGTGGAATACGAGGCCCTTGTTCTGGGTCTCCACGTTGGGTTACACTTAGGTGTGAAGTCTATTAACATTTTCGGTGACTCTTAATTGGTATTAAATCAAGTTACTTGCATCTACCAATGTAAAAATGAGAAACTTCAAAAGTACAAACGTTGCGTAGATTCACTTTTGACCTTATTTACCCATTATGCTATCCAAATCGTTCTATGCTCAACTAATAAATTTGCGGATACTATGGCTTGCTTGGTCTCAAAAATTCCTGCATTACCAACTGACTCTGACATATTTGTCTTGGTCCAGCAACTCTTTGCCCCATCTTACTTAGTCCTGGATGTTTGTATGGTAAATAATGCATCTGCTGACTCGCAGGATACCTGGTATCACCAATTTCGCGACTACCTTAAAAACTTTGTTCTCCCACCTGACCTTAGTAGTAATGGAAAACACGCTTTTTTTTAAAGGTGTTTCTCATTATGTCATCATGGGGGGACTCCTCTATAAACGTGGCTTCAATGGTATCCTCCTTCAATGTCTAACTAGCGCTGAAGTCACTCATACCTCCAACAAGTCCATGATAGAATTTGTGGTGGGAACTTTAGTGGCTTTGCCATGGCCAAACAGATCCTTCACCTAGGATATTATTAGCCTAATCTTAATAAATATTGCTGTGAATATGTTAAGCATTGTGTTATGTGTCAGACAACATGTCAACCTTCAACATACTCCCAGCCATCTGCTACAGGTCGCACGAGATCTTTGGCCTTTCTCACAATGGGGTTTGGACCTTATTGGTGAGATTCATCCACCTTCCTCGCAACGTCACCATTGGATCATCATGGCAACCGAATATTACACTAAATGGGTGGAGGTCATTCCACTCGTTTCAACCAAAAAGGAGAAAATTGTTGAATTCATCAATCATCACATTATTTGCCATTTCAGTGTTCCTCATCGCTTGATAACCGATAATGGCAAATCTTTCAAAAATAAGCTATTATGAGCCCTTTGTGAAAACTTTGGTATCAAACTTAGCTTCTCGTCACCCTACTATCCACAAGCAAATGGTCAAGCTGAATCTTCTAACAAAACATTAACCAAAATTCTCACGAAAGTTGTTAACTATTCTAGTCAAAATTGGCATGATCACATCCCCTTTTCCCTTTGGGCTTATCGTACCAGCATTCGTACTTCCACTAATGCCACACCATTCTCTCTGGTGTATGGTACCGAGGCTGTCTTGCCTCTCGAAATGTAAATCCATTCCCTCATAATATCTCTCCAGGATATTCTCACCAATGATGACTTTTGCAAAGAGCGGTTAGCCCAATTGGAGCTTCTTGATGAGCGTCATCTTACCGCTCTTGACCACCTTCAAATTTATCAAAAGCGCATCAAGCGTGCTTATGATAAGCGAATTCATGAGTGTACCTTTAAAATTGGTGATCTTGTCCTCAAAGAGAATCAACATGTAACCAAACTAGAAAAGAGAAAACGTGGAAAATTTGCTCCTAATTGGATTGGGCCTTACATTATCACTCGCACTTACGGATCATGGTACTTATCGTTTAGCTTCGCTTAATGGTAAACCTGAGCCTGAACCCCTTAATGCCTTGTATCTCTGACCATTCTTCTGTTGAATTTAGTGTTACATCACTCCTTATCCACCTTGTGCTCGTCCCTTGAGATCTTTTACCACCTCATACACTTTTTTTTCATGCATCTCAAAGTAAAATCAAACCCACGTGGTTTGATCATCACCTCCTCTTAAAGAGGCCTTCTCCTTTTTAGTCTGGTCCATGACTTAAAAGTATCAAAATAACAAGTTCTCAATTATACAATTCTGGGATATTCTTGAGTCAAACTTCCTGCAAATTTAGATGCTTCAAGCCAAACAGACATCTAGACCTCCAAGCTATAAACTAGACTGCTCCCTCAAAGGACAGCTATGTGCAAATCCGCATCTACTACTATAACTAGACTGCTCCCTCGAAGGACAGCTATGTGCAATTCCACATTTGCTACTATAAGTAGACTGTTCCCTTGAAGGACAGACTATACAAAGTCAACCTCTATCAGAAGCTTCTCGCATTGATCAGCTTCATGAAGACCTCAAGAACATGACAAAATGCATATCCCATGTAGACTTCCCACATTGATCAGTCTATATCTAGAAAAATCAAAGCAGTATTCAAAAGTACTTTTGAATCATGGACTTGTCTATTTTGGTTTGGTTCTCTTCTGTCAGAATAATCACCTTATAACAAGTTCTCTGCGCCTTAGCTATCCCATCCACCTCTCCTCACCATTCTTCACAATAACAAAACTCAAGGGACATGTGTATATCTGATATATTGTGATTATACAACTCTTTTCACCTATCGACTTCTCACCTATGCAAGGTACCCAGGGATTCAAGCTCATCCTATGATGATACGTGGTTCGTTTAGCTCTTTCCAACTATGGGACACTTTTGCCTCTTTTACCCGAATCTAGGATTGTGTGTTGACCTTAATTAGGACATGGTTTCCTATGCTTTGGTAAGTTAACCCTCACTTCACCTATACCCACACCAACACCAGCAACATTACTCTACCAACATCAAAATTTTACCAACCAACAAATTGCCTAACCACAACCAAATTTCCTGAATTCACCTTTCCCTGGTCCTAAGGGAGAACTACATCGGTTTGAGGCCCCTCCTTACTTTGTGTAATAAGCTATATAGGCAGCACTTAGGAGACATGGGGTCTCCCAAGGTTAGCTCGACCATCCCCTCCCATAACCTATCATGTGTTGTGTTTTATTTAAAAATATAAATATTTTCGTGTATTTTTATTGATAACACTCACCTTGATCCTTTATCAATCCAAACATTCAAAACACAAATATTCTTATAATTATCACAAACTCAAATCAACATACATATTCCATTTTATTTAGATGTTAAACAAATACATCTTCTCTATCATTGACACGCAGGTCGGAATCCTTATTTATTCTTCTACCCCTATGTATGAAACTCACTTAGACCCCTGCGCCTCATCCCGAACCAGGTAGTGATGGTGATCATCGACGCCGCTCACCTGGCCTCTCCGTACTCAAAGGTACCACTACTATTGGTTCCTCCCACTGATCCACTAATCT
The DNA here is from genome assembly GCA_019776745.2 of Taxus chinensis. Taxonomy (NCBI): domain Eukaryota; kingdom Viridiplantae; phylum Streptophyta; class Pinopsida; order Cupressales; family Taxaceae; genus Taxus; species Taxus chinensis. Next base: position 938,765,067 of record CM034146.1, read on the forward strand.
CTCCTGTAACATACGAATCTACCCTCTCACATGGAGGACTCTTGCCTCTAGTCTCTCCACTCGAGACTGCGAAGCCTCTAACAATCATGTGGTCTCGTTCACCTGTGTTTGAAGATGGTGAACTAAACCCTGCAGGCGGTCTCTCTCCGCGGTAATCATAGCTATGTCAGGATGATTGGCCCTCTCGTGTGTACTTTGTAGCTCTGCTGCCCACCATACTCTATAAGAATCTGTTGCTCCTGCATCCATTACCCTGTGATCGGCTGCTATCTCTTCTGGTCCTTCTGGAAGAGTTGGCTATGGAGGTGAGAATGGTGCCTCAGTGTCGATCCTTCTGTATGGTCTATGATCCATGGGTATATCCTGAACAAATCCAAATTTTCGTCGTCCGTGATCTAGAGGAATCCTCTCGTACTCTCCTAGCATGTGTCCTATGATCCACCTTACTCACTCTACACCCCTCAAATCCTCAGCTATGTTCACCATCACCATGTAGTTCCTATAAGGCCTCCAACAAATATCCATATTCATCATCATCTCCAACTTCTGCCTATAATACTCAACATTATCTGTCACAATCTCGGCTCTTGCCTCTTACTCTATCTGGACCCATCACCTGAATCCCAACCTCTGCACTCCTGTCTCTCCTACCTGGATTGGTCGGCCTATTGGTCGCACACACACAATGTGCTCATAGTCCCAACAATGTAATAAGTATGCACATTCTAGTGTAGTCCTGTGATTTTTACTACATGCGCATAAACCCCTGTATAGTTCCACTAAATATGCGGGTGCCCACGTGAAAGTAACGCTACCTTCTATCATCTCACGAATAATACACATCAATGATTTTGGAAATCTTCCCCCATCCGCTCTAGGTAATGCATAATACCCCACTGCTATCATTAATACCACGGCCAACCTTGTTGCCTCAGGGTGTGCTGCAAACATTATACCATAAGTAAATGTCACGCCTCGCTGTGTCAAATCTCGTACAGCTGGACCAAATACTGCCGTTATTACTGCCCACACCGCGTTGGGCCCTGCCTGATACAATGGTCTTCCTATAATTGGAAGTCTCAAAATTTGAAATACATCTTCTAACGTCACTATCATTTCCCCTATTGGTAGATGGAAGATATTCTTTTCTGGATTCCATCTTTCAATCAACACCTGCAACATAGCATGATTGCGTGTGATTCATGAATAATAGCGGATTCCGCTTAACCCCACACAGTTTATTAATGCCCACTCCACTGGTGTTACATACGCTCGGACCCGTGATAACAGCGCTGGTACCCTATCATTCATCATCAACCTTGCCTCTATCTGCACACACCAAACCAACGAACAACAAGCAATAAATGAATCCCGAAGTGTTTTTTTATCAGAACCTGCAACTTTACACAGTAGCTGATATCAGCTACCTAACCGATATCGGTTAGGCCTAAACCGATATCGGTCACTATTCATAATACCCATCCTGCTAAAAAACACCACCTATGATACCTTATTCGCTGGTTTACCCCTCTCTATACCTACAAACATATCTAAAACACCTTATTTCCTACCCTATAACACTCATCCCATCCCAAACCCTTGCCTATCACCTTTTTACCCACTTATCTTACCACATCCTATTTATAAGCATGAAAAATCTCATTCTAACCAACACTTATACCTCTTGGGATGCAGCAGCTTGAGGTGGAACCTGTCTTCTCTCTCCTCTCTTCCCACTGGATGCTTCTCCTTGTTCAGCCATGTTCACCAGGATCTTCACTATAACTTGCCTTTACACCTTCTTAATCCAAGCCTATGATCACTTTACCTGTCTCTTTCCTCCTTATCACTCAATTCTCCCATGTAACTACCCTGTATGGACGACAACAACCTCACATCCTTGTATTTCACATGTTGCATGACTCTAAAAATAAGAATCTAAAACTGTCTCCCAAGCTTTTCTATTTTTAGAAAAGCTCATTTTAACATGACCGATGTTGGTTACCTAACCGGTATCAGTCACATAGTGACCGACATCAGTTATCTAACCGATATCAGTGAAACTGTCTCCTTTTGCTTTTACCTAGGCCTTTTCTTTGTTTTTTGTAAAAATTTGGTGGCGCCCACCTCTTTTCCCTGCATAACGACATCATTATCAATATCCATCATCATAATACCATCAACATTTCAACACATATGCATATAATCCAAACATCATCAACGTCATCTATATACCTCAACTTCCAAAATCATCAACAAAACAAATGAAACATTATACACACCATGTGAATCAAACTCATCATCTATATATATCCTCAAATCAATGTCAAAATATACAAATTTCCTTGCATGGGGCCTCTATAATCCAAAAAATACAAATTCGGCACGCAGGCCATTGTCTCTGTCAAAATCTCGACTCGGCTCGCAGGCCAGTCTCTCATGTCAAAAATATACTCAGCTCGCAGGCCGGTATCAACTATACAAAATGTACTCGGCTCATAGGTCGGTATATACAACAAAAATGAATACATAAATCCTATGTGGGCACGCAGGCCTCTATATGCACACTCGGTTTGTAGACCGGTGTTGTAGACACCAAATTTGTGTCTTACGACCCCTTGTGACCCGCATCTCATTTTGCAACCTAACCTCACCACCTAAACCTTACACAATTATTTATTAATTATCTTATAATTAATAAATCCACATTGCCTTACCTGCCACCTCATTTTTCCACCTCATCATGACCTAGGCCTAACCCTAAACTAATCTAATTAAGACCTATAACTTGGTCTACATCCACACCCATAACTAATGACCCCTTTCTCGCACCCAAAACCGACCTTCTAGTCACTTGACCAAGCCCGCAACTAATCCCTCGGGAGAAAAAGGAGGGAAAGTTGGCTATTTTACTAAAAATAGCCCACTTTGACCTGACCAATACCGGTTCCTACTCGACCACCATCGGTTACGTAACCGCCATCGGTTCCCTGTAAATGGGCTCCCCTAACCAGAAACATAGGTCGAAGGATTTTTGGATCAATCAGGATCATCAGAAGTGATAAAAAGAATCCGGAATTGCTAAGCCAAGCAAGAGACAAGTGAAGAGACAAGAAGATTTTGCAGCAAAGGAGACCAAGACCAAGACTGCAACTGAATAATCAGAGCCCTGTGATACTCAGTTGATCATCGGGAGGGAAGTATCTCATCTCCTGAGTGCCAGGCCATCCTACTTGAGTTCTACCTTTGTCATTACACTTCTCGGACCTGCATCCTCGTCAATAACCAGTAAGCTGCATCTTGTGTGTTCTCTTTAATAATATTTCTTAGACTTTTGAATCACAGCCATCATAAATCCATTCCTAGATCTACCACCCAGCAACACATTATATCTAACTATCATTCATTTATCTCTCATCACCCCGTTACCTAATCCTGCTCATATACTAGCCTTACAAACAACACAACCACCCTACAATCGACCCTCACCAAAAGTCCCTAAAACATAGCCCCCACTGATATCGGTTAGCAGTAACCAGTATCGGTTATTATGACTCAAAACCAGAAACCAGCCTTTCCTCCTACCTGTTTCAACGAAGCAATTAAAGTGTTAGTTTACAATATTTTGTGTTAATTTATATTAGCAGGGGAACTGACCACCTTCGAAAGGAAGTTTTATATTTCCTGGGCCCAAGGTAGTTCCCTCACTTATTGTCTAATCAAAATCTTGTGGTCTTGTGTTCTTATTTGCAGGTAGTCCTTCCAAGACAAAAGGGAGTTCTTCACAATCAACATTATCTCTCTCTACAGTACGTGCACACCATCTCGACATTCAATAGGTATTCCTCCTAGCCCTAACCCTTATCTGTTTCTAAAAGGAATGAAAGGATAGAAGCAACTCTATTCCCAAAAAGCTGAAACATTCCGCACGAAACATTTTGGAACGCCCGGTGGGACCCATTTCGGGTTTCTGTTTCTCTTGTTTGCTTTCATTTAGGGAGCATACTTGTTGTTGCTGTTTTTGTTATATTTTGTAAAGGAATTTGTCTTGCTTTCCTAGTTTTTCATTAGTGAAAGTCATCTTATTTGCTTCATCGAATATCATTTTCGATTTGGGTTTAAAACACGTGCATTACATTCTTGCTTGTTGTTTTCAATTCTAGTGAACATAGACTAAGTAACAGGTCGTACACGTGGGGGTGATTTCCACGGTATTGACAGGAAATTAATCTTACTTTCACTGCACAACACATACCGAATCACTTCATAATTAACACACAGCTCAAAACATCCCCCTTTTTCTGTGGTATTCCTCCGCCCGATTGAGGTAACCTTATAAGCCAAAACAAACTTGACATTTTCCCTAAGTCTTTTGTTTAGGATTCTGACATCATTCTACGTCTAAAGGCATAAGCCCACGTTAATTAAAATTAACCATAGGATTAGTCTCTGGATTTGCGTGTGCATCTTTCTTGTTTTCAGTTCTATTTTCTCTGTCATACTCTGTCTTCTGTGATCACCTCAGAACAATTTGATAAGTGTACTAAACATTGTTAAAAATCAAATCAGCAGCTTCTTATATTTTTCTTATACCAGTCTTATTACACCGAGATCAGTTAACTGACCGACGTCAGCTAAACTCTGAATGACATTGGTTATTAGACCGATATCGGTTACTATCTTTTACAGTTCCTGACAAACTAGTAACCTACCAATTTCACCATTCTGAGGCTGTTTCTGTTCCCGATAGATTGAAGCCCTACTGTGTACTCTTGTCCATGGTTGTTATCACTCAGAAGCAAGATGCTGCCATGGTTTCACATGCCTGCTCTGTGCCTTTGCCTGAATCACCCCCTTCACATTCTATAGGGAACCCTACGGACACCAGTGAGATCCCCAAAATTCCTGTAGGAGATAAGGAATTTGCCAAATTTCTGGATGTTAATCCTAGCGTTGTACAATACTATTTTTCTCATGCCCCTGACCGTATGCCTGATGGTCAACTCCTTGTTGGCATGCCTATTAGTATAGCTGCTCATTTAGCTCCTACTCCGCCTGATAACACCACCTTGCTTCCTGCATCTTTAGCCCCGTCTCCCAATCCGACAGCTTCAGAGGTTCATACGACACAGATTGGCTTTCCTTTGGTTAATCTTGGACCCCACATATCATTACCGCCGACTGCTCCTACCTCATCTCTCTTGCAGACTGCTCCATTCATGACTTACTCTCTGCCACCTATCCACACAAGCTTTCCTTCTCAAGCTCCGCCTACCTTTTCATTCCCATACACGTATCCTGTGACCTCAACATCTTATATAGGACATCCCTATTTGGTTGCCTCAACATATTCATCCTCCATACCTTATCAGCACTTAACCTCACCATTGTCTAGCAGAGGCCCTTGGCCCAATTTGCCTCCATTTACCACAACCGCACCATCATCTCATCCAACCATGGATTTCATCAAACAAATGATGGACAAAATGCAAAATCTGGAGGCTTTTGTTTCGGGAAGTCGTAGCGCCTTGACATACGAGCAAGTTTATCGGGAGCCTATTCACCCTTCTGTCCCTCTTCATTCATATCCTCCTCAATGGGAATTGCCGAAATTTACTCGTTTTAATAGTAAAGAGGATCCTCAACAACACTTTTGATCATTTAGACATGCTTGTTATTTGATTGCTCATGATGATGCTTTGTTACTACTCTACTCCGGCACCTTTCCCATGTCCTCTATCAGGACCCGCCTTGAGTGGTACATTGCTTTAACCTACACTCATCTTCTCTTTTAAAACACTACCCCAATCTTTCTTTCTTGGTCATTTATCCATTCACATTGCCAAGAAATTATCTATCGACCCAACCTCTATGCCATCCGACAATTTGAAGATGACTCTATCGCAGATTTCGTTGGACGGTGCGGGGCTTATCACCACTTTACATAGGACTTGCCTTAGGCTAGAACTTATTGAACTTTTAACTCGGCATTGCCTAAGCACCTTTTCTCCTACCCTTCAAATTGCAAAACTTTCCCCGCCATTTGACAGGCCTTACCTGGCCTCGGAAACTAGAAATTTGAGCCTTAGAAGACGAGGAAATTGCAGTTGCCACAAAAACCACCCCAATGTCCTGACTCCATATTTCCACCAACCCACAGTGGACCGGATCACAACTCCACACCTTTCTTCTTCCATACAAAATTCCAATTCACACCTGAAGACTGTCATTCTCTAGAAGATAGATGAGTTCTATGGGAACGTTTGAGTACCCCCTATTCTACTCAAATGCAGATGACCGATCCAGACACCTCTACCATATACCCGAAGTGTTTACAGAAACTCAAAATGCCTATGTCCTCATCTTCACCCCCCCGCATCTCTACCCAGTATCTCATCCACCTCTGTCAGCCTAACCAAATCTTCCCCTACACTTGGGACCCTCACCAATACCCAGTCTAACACACCCACCTAAGCGACTAGATTTATCCAAAATAAAGCCACCCCTCCACTTAGGAGACAACCTCAATCCGTGCCTCTATCACAATTAAAACCATCATCGTCACACCTACCTTCCATATTAGGACCTCATCCCTCCACCTTACATCAATATATCATACCTCCTGCGTTTTCTTTAAAACGACCTACGCCTTCTGCACCCATACAGAGATCTAAGGGTATATCAACATTGTCACCTCACGTATCCTGTCCACCCATAAACCCTAAGCAAATTTCATCATCAAAGGACTTGTTTGCTGTCACTCCTCTTTTGTCGCCATTGTCTCTGGATACCACGTTATCTGGAGCCTCATCATCTAACCAGCTAAACGTAGCTCCTGCGCCAAAGAAACCACGTTTAGTTAAAACCACGTGTCAACACCCCTTGACTAAACCACCACCCGTATGAACCAACCATGCCCGAACATTACCGAAACCTGCTCAATCAATACCCTCATCCTCCTCCGATTTTGACCCACTCAAAGGATCTTACACCAAAATCCTTGCTATGTTGGTGGAGAATGCGACCATTTCTCTACCCCCACTTAGACCTTATGACCCGTCTAAACCTCGACCTATAGGTTATGATGAGTCTAAAATCTGTGCTTATCACTGCACACCAGGACATGATGTGGAGGGATGCAAAGCTTTAAAATCCATCCTTCATCAGTCACCTCTCTCAGATAGAAAGGTTAAGAAAGACAACTTACGAAGGGAAAGACCTTTAGTTTCAATTCCCTCTCCTATACCACCTATCCCCGCCTCACCAATATCTATCATTATTACAACCCCACCTCTCAAAGATCATGATTTATCTTAACCATCTTCATCTCAGGTCCATGAGATTAATATGATTAGTGTTGTTACTCAAGCACAGAAAAACAATGAGAAAGTGAAAGAAAGCACACCTGCGTCCTCTCTTTCTCCGTCCACCATCCTGATCGCACCACCACCTAAAGTGGTTATTCGTGGACCCGCTTACCCCGTCTCTAATGGAGTTACCCACCGATCCATGATCAAACAACTTCACCAATCACCTGTAAAAATGACACTGTATGATCTCATTCAAACTTCTGAATCTCATCGACAAGCTCTTGTTGAAATCCTTCAAGGAATCGAGGTCTTACCTAATGAAACCCTGCCTGTTACCTCCATTCTAACACCCAATCACGTTGCTTCCCTCACCAAACAACCTACCGCCCCAACCACTTTTGTCTCTGTACAACAAGCTGTTGTAGTCAGTTTCTCCAAAGACGAAATTGTTGACTTTGGTACAGAAGATCCTGACCCTGCTATTTTCATCTTAGCTTACATCCGGGACATTCGGGTACGTCGTGTTATGATCGACGGGGGTGCTAGCCTAAACATAATCTCTTCAAAAGCCTTCCAACAAATGAATATCCCTTCTAGCTACATGTGTGCCAACCCCATCATGTTGCGGTCGTTCAATGATGCTATTACCTCTACCTTAGGCACCGTGATCCTTAACATTCGTGTAGGACCACGTACTTTACCCGAACTCTTCTATGTCCTTGAGGGAGAGTTCTAATACAATATATTGCTAGGTCGCCCTTAGATCTGGGCTATGGGATGCGTTCCCTCAACCTTACATAGATGCATAAAATTTGAGTACGAGGGGAAGTCTTACATCGTAAAAGCTGATCCTCCCCCCTTCAAAACCTGTAATATGTTATATCACCCTAATGATGTGCTTATACCAATCAAGACACCCATTCATCCAACCCAACCATCCACTTCAACACACCTCTACCATTCACTTCAACAGCACCTACACCTTCAACCAAGAAATCACCGTCGCAAAAACCACTTCCTTTCCCGCAGCTAACATCCCAACCGCAGACCCCTTAGTAGATTTTTTTTCAATGCCTTATGCTGGGGGAGTATCGCCTATATAACGTTAGTTCTTTCCATACCCCCACAGGAGTACGGACAGGTACATGCACATCCTACCTATGACCGTAGTGTGGGGGAAGTAATCCCCTACAGACCACCTCACTGCCGCCACTAACCTAACATATGGGGTGTCAACGCATCTTCCATTGCCCCTGAGCCTCCTCTTGGTGTGGTTCCCTTCCAATCCGATTTCCAATACCTGAAAAATTGTCATTTCACCCTTACCTTCTTGACTCGCTATGCTTGGAAAGGCTTTGGTTTTGGTCTTTATGAACAAGGCCGACATACAATCATTCCTGTAACTACTCGCAAGCACAATGATCGTAGTGGTCTCGAATTTCTGGGAACACTTACACTGAAGGAACCTCATGTCAGTTGTCTTCTGGAAGATGACAACATCACCCCTACCAAACCATCATCACCCATTTTGCCTTCGTCACCCACAGAGTCGATAGATCCTGAATCTATCCCTCCTAACTACTTTTTTTCATAAATGCTATCTTCCTAGGTCCTCTCACTTATCAACGCGATAATGAGGACCCCTCTTCTATCCCCCTTTTGTATCCAGACATGATTAAAGAGGACTCACCTTTAATTAACGTTGTTGAGTGCCAGGATGATGACTCCATCCTCACTTACCTTGGTGCGGACGACTCTTATATTCAACGCACCTTACCATCTGAAACCCAAACCATGTTGAACGAGTCTACTATAGAAATCAACATCCACATGGACGAGGATCCTCACATTGTGAAGATCAGACAATCCCTTAACGCATCAGAACAGATCGCCTTTACTACCTTTCTCCGTACTCACAACCAAGCTTTCGCTTGGTCCTACGTTGACATGCCAGGAATTGATCCTGACATTGCTGTCCATAACATTACCCTGAAACCCGATTCCAAACCAATTACACAGAATTGAGAAAACAAAAAAACAAAAAAAAAAAAAAAAAAAACAAAAAAAATGCAATCCACCGCATTTCCCTCTTTGTCAAAGAGGAGCCGTCATCAAACGAATCCTTTTCCTGTTCCTTCATCCTTCCTATTGACCTATCCTCATGGATTTCTAACTCGTACCTATCACTAAAAAGCGACACCGGGGGGACTTCGGATATGCACAGATTTCCAGGATCTTGACCTCGGGCTTACCCTAAGGATGACTTCCCCTACCTAGTATTGACCAACTTGTTGATCTCAACTGCGGGCCATGAGAGGAAAGGCTTTGGTTTTGGTCTTTATGAACAAGGCCGACATACAATCATTCCTGTAACTACTCGCAAGCACAATGATCGTAGTGGTCTCGGATTTCGGGAACACTTACACACGAAGGAACCTCGTGTCAGTTGTCTTCTGGAGATGACGACGTCACCCCTACCGAACCATCATCATCACCCATTTTGCCTTCGTCACCCACAGAGTCGATAGATCCCGAATCTATCCCTCCTAACACTTTTTTTTTTTTCATAAATGCTATCTTCCTAGGTCCTCTCACTTATCAACGGATAATGAGGACCCCTCTTCTATCCCCTTCTGTATCCAGACATGATTGAAGAGGATTCACCTTCAATTAATGTTGTTGAGTGCCAGGATGATGACTCCATCCTCACTTACCTTGGTGCGGATGACTCTTATATTCAACGCGCCTTACCATCTGAAACTCAAACCATGTTGAACGAGTCTACTATAGAAATCAACATCCACACGGAGGAGGATCCTCACATTGTGAAGATCGGACAATCCCTTAGCGCATCAGAACAGGTCGCCTTTACTACCTTTCTCCGTACTCGCAACCAAGCTTTCGCTTGGTCCTACGCTGACATGCCAGGAATTGATCCTGACATTGCTGTCCATAACATTACCCTGAAACCCGATTCCAAACCAATTAAACAAAATTGAGAAAAATGCATCCACGCATTGCCCTCTTGGTCAAAGAGGAGCTTCAATGACTCCTTTCTGTTTCCTTCATCTGCCTATTGACTATCCTCAATGGATTTCTAACATCGTACCTGTCACTAAAGCGACGGGGGGGACTTCGGATATGCACGGATTTCTGGGATCTTAACCTCGCTTGCCCTAAGGATGACTTCCCCCTACCTAGTATTGACCAACTTGTTGATCTCACTGCGGGCCATGAGATGCTCTCTCTCATGGATGGCTTTTCAGGATACAACCAAATTTTGGTTGCCCCTGCCGATCAACATAAAACTACCTTCATAACTCCTTGGGGAACCTTCTGTTATCGTGTAATGCCATTTGGCCTTAAGAATGCTGGTGCAACCTATCAGCGGGCTATGACCTACATTTTTCATGACATTATGCACACTATCCTTGAAGATTACGTCGATGATCTTCTTGGCAAATCTAAACATCGTAGTGAACATCTCGATGTTTTAACCATTATTTTTGATCGCCTGTTACAATATTCTGTCCGTCTTCAACCAAAGAAATGTGTCTTTGGTGTCCTTTCGGGAAAAAATTCTTGGCTTTATCGTCTCTTTGCGTGGCATTGAGGTCGACCCATCTAAAGTCAAAGCTATCCTAGAAATGCCCCCACCTACTAACCTCAAACAATTGCGTAGTTTACAAGGTAAGCTCCAATCTATCCGCGTTTCATCTCCCAACTCTCGGATCGATGTCAACCTTTTCATCACCTCCTTAAAAAAGACATTGACTTTCAATGGAGCGAAGAGTGCCACCAAGCCTTTGAGGCTCTCAAAGCTTATCTCTTGCAGCCACCCGTGCTTATCCCACCTCAGGATGACCGCCCTTTCTACCTTTACCTTTCTGCCACTGACCACGCTGTAGGGGCCATGCTTGCACATCGTGACTCCGAGAATCGTTGAGAACAAGCATTTATTATATAAGTCGTACTTGGTGGACTATGAGACTAGGTATACACATGTAGAAAAGTTGTGCCTAGCCCTATCATTCGTGGCCACCAAACTCTGACACTACCTCCTGAATCACAAAACTTTGTCATCACCAACACGGACCCCATCCATTATATGTATGCCAAACCCATCTAAACCAACGCATCGCCCGATGGCTCATGCTCCTCTCGCCGACCTCGACCTTGAGTTTGTCCACCAAAATCAATCAAAGGACAAACCATTGCAGATCAACTCGCGGAAGCCCCTCTACCCGGGGCACAATTTTTAATTTTAATTTCCCTGACGAACTCATCGCCACTCTTTCCCTCAGGGAGGAGTCGTATCCAATGACCCTCTTCTTCGATGGATCCAAATGCCAGCGCGGCGGAGGGAGCCGGCGTTGTTCTCATTCCTCTCGACGCTGAGCCTATGCCTCTTCCTTCTTGACTCGATTTCCCCTACACTAATAATACTGCGGAATACGAGGCCCTTGTTCTGGGTCTCCAGGTTGCGTTACACTTAGGTGTCAAAAATCATCAATATTTTTCGGCGACTCTCAATTGGTAGTCAATCAAGTTATGGGCATCTACCAATGTAAAAATGAGGAACTTCAAAAGTACAAACGCTACGTGGATTCACTTCTAGCCTTATTTACTCACTCGTTATTCTATCCAAACCATTCCTCGCTCCACTAACAAATTTGCGGATACTATGGCTTGCTTAGCCTCGCAAATTCCAGCCTCATCAACTGACTCTGACATTTTCGTCTTGGTCCAACAACTCTTTGCCCCATCTTACTCAGCCCCGTTGTTTGTATGATAAATAATGTGTCTGCTAATTCGCAGGATACCTGGTATCACCAATTTCACGACTACCTTACAACCTCTGTTCTCCCACCTGACCTTACTAGTACCGGAAAACGCACTTTTCTTAAAAGTGTTTCTCGTTATGTCGTTATGGGGGGACTCCTTTATAAACGTGGTTTTGATGGCATCCTCCTTCGATGTCTAACCGCGCGGAGGTCACCTATACCATCCAACAGGTCCATGACGGTATTTGTGGTGGACATTTTAGCGGCCTTGCCGTGGCCAACGAATCCTTCGCCTAGGTTATTATTGGCCTACTCTCAATAAACGATTGCTACGAATATGTTAAGCGTTGTGTTATGTGTCAACAACATGCCAACCTTCAACATACTCCTAGCCACCCGCTACAGGTCGCCCGAGATCTTTGGCCTTTCTCACAATGGGGTTTAGACCTTATTGGTGAGATTCATCCGTCCTCTTCGCAACGTCACCGATGGATAATCACAGCAACCGAATATTACACAAAATGGGTGGAGGCTTATTTCCGCTCATTTCAACTAAAAAAGAAAAAAATTGTAGAGTTCATTAACCACCACATTATCTGTCGTTTTGGTGTTCCTCATCGCCTGATAACAGATAATGGAAAATCTTTCAAAAATAAGTTGTTGCAAGACCTTTGTGACAACTTTGGTATCAAACTTAGTTTCTCATCACCCTACTATCCACAGCCAAATGGACAAGCCGAATCTTCTAATAAAACCCTAACCAAAATTCTCATGAAAGTTGTCAATGAGTCCGGAAGAAATTGGCACGTAATACTTTTGATCATGCCGTCATAAATCATTCTAGATCTACCACCTACCACCGACAGCAACACTTAAGTATCTAACTATCATTCATTTACCTCTCATCACCCCGTACCTAATCCGCTCATATACTAGCCTTACAAACAACACAACCACCCTACAACCGACCCTCACCAAAAGTACCTAAAACATAGCCCCCACCGATATCGGTTAGCAGTAACCGGTATCGGTTATTGTGACTCAAAACCAGAAACTAGCCTTTCCTCCTACCTGTTTCAACGAAGCAATTAAATTTTTATTTTACAATCTTTCGTGTTAATTTATATTAGCAGGGGAACTGACCACCTTCGAAAGGAAGTTTTATATTTCCTTGGCCCAAGGCAGTTCCCTCATTTATTGTCTAATCAAAATCTTGTGGTCTTGTGTTCTTATTTGCAGGTAGTCCTTCCAAGAGAAAAGGGAGTTCTTCGCAATCAACCTGATCTCTCTGTACGGTACGCGCACACCATCTCGACATTCAACAGGTATTCCTCCTAGCCCTAACCCTTATCTATTTCTAAAAAGAATGAAAGGATAGAAGCAACTCTATTCCCAAAAATCTGAAACATTCCGCGTGAAACCCACCTCCCCTTAACGATGCCTTCCCTTTTTAGTCTAGTCCATGACTTCAAAGTATTAAAATGACACATTCTTAATTATATGCTTATGGGATTTTCTTGAGTCAAAATTTCTACCAAACTAGATGCTTTACGCCAAAAGGACATCTGGCTCTCTAAATTATATATAGACTGCTCCCTCAAAGGACAGCTATATGCCAAACTATTGCTGCTATTATATATAGACTGCTCCCCCGAAGGACAGCTATGCACTAAAATCACATCTGCTACTATAAACAGACTTCTCCCTTGAAGGATAGTTATACATAGTCAGTCTTTATCAGAAGCTTCTCGCATTGATCAGCTTCGTGAAGACCTCAAGAATAGTATGATCAATATCCCTTGTAGACTTCCCGCATCGATCAGTCTATATTCAGTAAAATAAAAGCCACATTCAAAATAACTTTTGAGTCATGGACTTGTCTATTTAGGGTAGGTTCTCTTTCGTCAGAACGCTCACTTTGTAACAAGTTCTCCGTACCTTAGCTATACCATCCACCTCACCTCACCATTTGTTTAAACTCAACGGACGTGACGTATATCCGATATATTGTGATCATACAACTCTTTTCACCTATTGACTTCTCATCTATGCATGGTACCTAGGGGTTCAAGCTCATCCTGCATTAATATGTGGTTTGTTTAGCTCTTTTCAACTACGGAGTAACTTTTTCCTCTTTGACTCGAACCTAGGATTATGTGTTGATCTTAATCAGGATATGGTTCCCTACCACTTGGGTAGGCTAACTTTCGCTTCACTTCTACCTATTCCAAAATCACCAATTCATTACCAACACCAACAACATTACCCTACCAATATCAATATCAATATTTTTACCAACCAAAAAATTGCCTAACCATACCTAAATTTCCTGAATTCACCTCTCCATAGTCTTAAGGGAGAACTACATCGGTCTGAGGCCCCTCCTTGCTTTGTGCAATGGGCTATGTAGGCAGCACTTCGGAGACATGGGGTCTCCCAAGGTTAGCTCGACCATCTCCTACCATAACCTGTCATGTGTGATAAATATAAATATTTTTTGTGTATTTCTATTTTAATCACATTCCTCTTTATCCTTTTTCAAAACACCAAAAGTCAAAACACAAACATTCTTATTATTATCGTAACTCAAATCAACATACATATTCAGTTTTATTTATATGTTAAACAAATACATCTTCTCTATCATCGACACGCAGGTCGGCATCCTTATTTATTCTTATACCTCGATAACATTTACTTAGACCCTCACGCCTCATCCCAAACCAGGTGATGATCGTGATCGTCGACGTCTCTTGCCAGGCCTCTTTGTCCTCAAAGGTACCACGGCTATTGGTACCACCCACTAATCTGCCAATCTCTCCTGTAACATGTTAATACACTCCCTCGCATGGAGGTATCTCGCCTCTGGTCCCACCTCGCGCATGATACCCCACTGCGCTGCAAACACGTGTGGCCGCATCCGTCTCAACAGCGGGGACATCCTGTCCCGCATCATCAGCTGCTGATGTGCCTGCAAAACCAACTCACTACATTAGCCCTACTCTTTATCACAACATCTACTTATACCCTCTACACCCACCTATCTTACCCTAAAAACCTCTACGATATCCCCCTCCCTCTTCACACCCAAACAACAACCTAAACCATACCAAAACACTCAAACAATACAAAAACACCTCCACCACAACCCAAACCATATCAACACACCCAAACAATACCAAAACACCTAAACAATACCAAAACACTCAAACAATACCAAAACACCCCCACCACAACCCAAACCATACCAACACACCCAAACAATACCACAACACCCAAATAATACCAAAACACCTAAACAACAACCAAAAATTCAAACCAACAACAAAACCCAAACCAACAAAAATAAAAATAACTAAGAACCGGTACCAGTCACTTATGACCGACACCGGTCCTCTTCACCGACGCTGGTCGCTATACGACTGACACCGGTCACTCACAAAACTTTGTCCACCAAAAATTTCATGACCGATGTCGGTCGCTTTGTGACCAACATCGGTCGCTGTAAAATTCCGGAGCCAAACCCTGCGCCCCCCCCCCCCCCCCCCCCCAAAATCCATTTTTTCCTATTTCTCCCTCTATACCCGCCCAAACACCCTAAAAACCTACCCACCCAGCCGCCTTGGCCTATTTAACCTATCTAACCTCTCCTTTTTTCAAATCATTTCCATTTATTAATTATTTTATCAAAATCTAACATTCCTACCCAAAACCCAAATACAGCATAATATACTCAAATCCACACAATGAGGGGTTTTGAACCTACCGGTACAACGACACGTCATCGTGGTGGGATGGGTGGTGGTGGTCCAGCTGGTCTAGCACCTCCTGCTCCTCTTGGCTGTGCCATGGCTCTAACTCCCCTCTGTTGGGTCCTCCACCAATCAACTGCTACCTCCTACTCACTCAGGCCCACTAACCAACCGATATCAGTCATAGATAATCAACATCGGTTTTATTCCAACTTTTCCCCCAATTTCTGCCCCTATTTCATAATTGCCCTTTCTCACAAACATCGCCTATATCAACCTTTGCTGCAACCCCTTTGTTAACCCATTTGGCTTGACCCAAGGCCATAACCAACCAATTTGGCCCGACCCAAGGCCTGACCCCAACAATTTTGGCCCGATCCAAGGCCGCAACCCAACAATTTGGCCCGACCCAATGCCTCACCCCAACCATTTGGCCCGACCCAAGGCCACAACCCAATAACTTGGCCCGGTCCACGGCCCTCACTCATCAATCAGCCTGACCCAAGGTCGTACCACTTAAATACCTCGCCCAACATCAACAACATACACTTTTATCCACCCATCATGTAACTTTTGTTCACTCGAGCTCACCTGTTCATGTTTTAGCATGATTAGGGTCATTGACTTGATCTGTCGACCAACTTTGCCTAGACTTAGACCGTGACATTTATCTCAACCAAACCAACCATTTGGTACAGCCAAACATGCCCAAACGTTCCTGTACCTTACCCATTATATACCCTGGAGCTACTTCCTATGCCTTAGATACCAGGATTATATCACCCTTGTTTGGATAAACTATCGACCTTTGCCTATGCATTGTTGGTTTGCTCATCAAATCATGTACCCTAGTCACACTAATGCATTTCCACGTGCATCTGCTTCTTTGGACCTACCTCACCACCTCACCATCATCTCCACACCATTTACCCTTTATCAACCCTATCCCTGATTTCACGCTATCTCAATATGTGATAGATTTGGGGGGGATTACCTATACCCTTAACAGGGGAAACCACTTCATATTATTGTCCGTGTAGCTTTACAAAACAAACTATATGACAATAAGGGGCTAATGTAGACACCAAATTTGTGTCTTATGACCCCTTGTGACCCGCATCTCATTTTGCAACCTAACCTCGCCACCTAAACCTTACACAATTATTTATTATCTTATAATTAATAAATCCACATCGCCTTACCTGCCACCTCATTTTTCCACCTCATCATGACCTAGGCCTAACCCTAAACTAATCTAATTAAGACCTATAACTTGGTCTACATCCACACCCATGACTAATGACCCCTTTCTCGCACCTAAAACTGACCTTCTAGTCACTTGACCAAGCCCGCAACTAATCCCTCGGGAGAAAAGGAGGGAAATTTGGCTATTTTAGTAAAAATAGCCCACTTTGACCTGACCGATACCAGTTCCTACTCGACCGACGTCAGTTATGTAACCGCCATCGGTTCCCTGTAAATGGGCTCCCCTAACCAGAAACAAAGGTCGAAGGATTTTTGGATTAATCAGGATCATCAGAAGTGATAAAAAGAATCCGGATTTGCTGATCCAAGCAAGAGACAAGTGAAGAGACAAGAAGAGTTTGCAGTGAAGGAGATCAAGCCCAAGACTGCAACTGAATAATCAGAGCCCTATGATACTCAGCTGATCATCAGGAGGGAAGTATCTCATCTCCTGAGTGACAGGCCATCCTACCTGAGTTCTACCTTTGTCATTACACTTCTCAGACCTGCATCCTCATCAATAACCAGTAAGCTGCATCTTGTGTGTTCTCTTTAATAATATTTCTTATACTTTTGAATCACAGCCATCATAAATCCATTCCTAGATCTACCACCCAGCAACACATTATATCTAACTATCATTCATTTATCTCTCATCACCCCGTTACCTAATCCCGCTCATATACTAGCCTTACAAACAACACAACCACCCTACAACTGACCCTCACCAAAAGTCCCTAAAACATAGCCCCCACTGATATCGGTTAGCAATAATCGGTATCAGTTATTGTGACTCAAAACTAGAAACCAGCCTTTCCTCCTCCCTATTTCAACGAAGCAATTAAATTGTTATTTTACAATCTTTCGTGTTAATTTATATTAGCAGGGGAACTGACCACCTTCGAAAGGAAGTTTTATATTTCCTGGGCCTAAGGCAGTTCCCTCATTTATTGTCTAATCAAAATCTTGTGGTCTTGTGTTCTTATTTTCAGGTAGTCCTTCCAAGACAAAAGGGAGTTCTTCGCAATCAACCTGATCTCTCTGTACGGTACGCGCACACCATCTCGACATGCAATAGGTATTCCTCCTATCCCTAACCCTTATCTGTTTCTAAAAGGAATGAAAGGATAGAAGCAACTCTATTCCCAAAAAGCTAAAACATTCCGCGTGAAACAGGTGTCTCTATCAAAAAATCAACTATTTAAAAACATCTCCACTTCTAGGATGACTCATCTCTCTCCCCCTCCCTCGGCTCGTCCCTCAGCTAGCCTCGGTCTCGGATCTCACCTCCTACCTATCACTGACCCACCAGCTGTGGCTGCGGCCCCCTGTGACCTATGACTCTGGGAAGTTTTGGCTCTGTGAGCCGCATATGGCTGATAATCGGCACCGGTACCATCTAGTATGTCCTACTAATAATGGGCCTCCACTCTCGCCTCCATGTACTGAGCCCGTGCCACCATGGCTGGTGGGGCTGGTCCCCCAGCTCCTAATAGAAGTGGACCCTGTCCTACCTGTACACCTT
Organism: Taxus chinensis; assembly: GCA_019776745.2. Taxonomy (NCBI): domain Eukaryota; kingdom Viridiplantae; phylum Streptophyta; class Pinopsida; order Cupressales; family Taxaceae; genus Taxus; species Taxus chinensis. The sequence continues at coordinate 938,783,683 of CM034146.1, forward strand.
GACCCTGAGCCTGTACCTATGGTGGTGGTGGAGCTGCCATCGGAGCCTGAACAAGGACCTGTGCCTGTGCCTGAATAGGGATCTGTGCATGTGCCTGTACCCATGCCTAAGCCAATTGCCCCTGTAACACTCCGATCTGTGCCTGTGTAGCAGCAAGCTACCCCTGTAATAACTACACCTAACCCAAGAGATAGTCCCTCTCCACTGTAACAACCGCCAAATCTGGCTGTGCTAGTTGTGCTCTCATGGCTGCCCTCTACCCTGCCCACCAAACCAAAAATGAACCTGTAACCCTGGAGTCGTCCACTGTGTCATCTACCGGTCACTCTGCTACCCAGACTGGGTCAAATGGCTATGGTATAGGTAGTGGTGCCTCTACATCCTCCCTCTGAACCTGTTGGAATGGAGGTGGCTCATCTTGTTGTAATCCCAACTATCGTCGTACCCTCTCTAGAGGGATTCTTTCGTACTCTCCAGGTCTCCATCTAGATATCTAGAAGATATACTGGATCAAATGCAGCTGTGCTCGGGCTCCTCCATGGGGATGATGTCCTTTGTATGGCCTCCATATAATATCCAAGGCAGTCATGCCCTCTAGCATATGTCTGTAATAAGTGACATCCCACCCTGCGATAACTGCTTGTGGCTGACCCACGACCCCCAACCACCTCTGAAACCCATATCTATAAACTACATGTGGCCCTGGCTAATGGGGCAACCCTACTAGTTGTAAACACATGATATGCTCGTAGGCCTAGCAGTGTAACAATAATGTCGAACATATACCAAATCACCTCATACGGCGATAGCCCCAGAGCTCTCTGTATAGTTGCACTAGATACACTGGTGCCCATGCGTAGCAGGTGTTCTCCTCCACCATCTCATGTAACACTCCCATCAGAGTCCATGGGAAGCGGCCTCCCTCTGAGTCAGGGAGGGAAAAGTAGGTGATACCGATCATCATCAGCATGGCAAGTTGTGTCTCCTGTCGATGTGCGTGATACATATTGCTTGTAGCAGATGCTCGGACTGTGATACGTAATCAATAGGGCTGCATCCCCAAATACCTATAGGATGCTATCCATCACTATCTCAACATCCACCTGGAACACCTCCTCACTGATGATCGGCAGTCTCAGGATGTAATACACATCCTCTAAGGTGTCTGTCATCTCTCCAGTAGGGAGATGAAAGGCATTGGTTGCCGGATCCCATCTCTCAATGAGGGCAACCATCAGGATATGGTCCCTATCCACAGCCCTATACCTCTAGACTCTGTCGAGTCCAACCTCCCGCATAACTGCCCATTGCGTTACAGTCACATGTGGCCACATCCGCCCCAGTAGAGGCGGCATCTGATCTCGCATCGTCAACTACTAGTGTGCCTACAAAAACAACCCACTCCATCAGGCCTACCCTTCACAAAACAACTACCTTAACCCTCTATACTCACTCACCCACCCAATCACAACCTGACTCTATAAGCATATCTACACCCACCTATCTTACCCTATACATCTATAAATTCCTCTCACTCTTATGGTCCTTCTTTAAATATCCTACCCACTCCAATCAAACCTAAAACACCTCATCTCCCTCAACATCAATAACCCCACCCAAAAAAAATCTACAATATCCCCTTTACCTATCCCACACCCTACCAACCACCCCACTCATACTCCACCCGCTCTACTCCCACCCAATAACCATACCTCAACAAATTTAACCACTCCTAATTCATACACAACCCATAACCTATCCTACTCGAACCAGCCCCAACCACCCGATTACCCCCCACCCCAATAACCTTTCCTAGCAACTCTACCTTCTCCCCCTTCACCCCAAAAATCTATCCTACCCACCTACAACAACACCCAACACAACAAATTTCACAACCTTACCTCCTACCCATGGTGACCAGTACCGGTCACCCTCGATCTCCATCAGTCCCCCACCAATAGTATATGTCTGAATTTTATGCACTGATGTCAGTCGACACATGACTGACGCCGGTCTCTATACCTGCTAATCTACACAACTTACACTGTGATCGATGCTAGTCACCTAGTGACCGACATTGGTCACTGTGGGATTTCGGGGCCGGACCAAAAATGGCCCCCAAATCCCCTTTTTTCCTATTTCTACCCATCTACCCAACACAATTGCCTAAAAACCTACCCACCTTGTCGTTTTGGCCTACCTAACATATCTACCCAATCCATTTTATGATTTACCTTCATTTATTCATTATTTTCTCAAATTTTAGATTCTTACACCAAAACCCACATCCTAGCTAAATTCATCAACTTCACAAAAATAGGGGTTCAGAGCCTACCGGTACGACTACATGTCATCGTGGTGGGACAGGTGGTGGTGGTCCATCTCCTCCAGTACCTCCTGCTCCTCCAGGATGTGCCATAGCTCCAAATCTCCTCAGCAGGGTCCTCAACCAATCAAACGCTACCTCCCGATCTCTGGGGCCTACCAATAACTCACTCCCCCACTCAACTAGTGCCAACTCATCCCAAACACACAACCTAATCACTTCAAAAACTCAAACAAGAAAAATTTGGCACTCAATTTCACAAAGTGAAAATGACATGTCGTATTTTTTCTTTTTATAGCTTTTCGTCCTCTAACCGATATTGGTTAAAGTGCGCCCTAAGAGACCGATATCGGTCATCTGACTGATATCGGTCACCCATAACCAATATCGATTACTGGCTTAGTTTAACCTAACTCCTACCCTTATCTACCAATCTCCATTTTTCACCACATCACCTACCCCTAGCTTTGATAAATAGCCTTATTTTGAATTCATTAGCCCGACCCAAGGCCTTAACAAATCAATCGGCCTGACCCAAGGCCATAACCAACCAACCGGCCCGACCCACAGCCGCACCCAACCAATTGGCCCAACCCAAGGCCGTAACCAATCAATCGGCCCGACCCACGGCCGCAAAAAACCAATCGACCCGACCCAAGGCCGCAACAAACCAACCGGCCTGACCTAAGGCCAAAACCAATCACTCGGCCCGACCCAAGGCTGCACCCAACCAATCAGCCCGACCCAAGGCCGCACCAATCAAGTACCTTGACCGAGGCCCGCAAATTAAAAATTCTCTCCAAGGTAATCAATCGGCCCGACCCAAGGCCATAACCAATCAATTGGCCTGACCCACGGCTGTAACAAATCAATCAGCCCGACCCATAGCCGCAACAAACCAATCGGCCAAACCCACGGCCGCAACAAACCAATCGGCTCGACCCAAGGCCGCAACTTACCAATAAGCCCGACCCAAGGCCACAATCAATCAATCAATCGAGCCAACCCAAGGCCGCAACCAACTAATCATCCCGACCCAAGGCCACACCAATTAAGTATCTTGACTGAGGCCCACACATTAAAAATTCTCTCCACCCATCATGTACCTATTTTTTCAATCAAGCTCACCTGTTCGTGTTTTAGCATGACTAGGATACTTGAATTGATCAGCCGACCAGCTTTGCCTAGACCAAGACTGTGACGTTTATCTCAACCAAACCAACCATTTGGTACTGCTGAACATGCCTAAATGTTCCGGTACCTTACCCATTATATCCCCTGGAGCTACTTCATATGCCTTGGATACCAGGATTATATCAACCTTGTTTGGATAAACTATCGACCTTTGCCTATGAATTACTTATTTGTTCTTCAAAACCTGTACCCTGGTCGCACTACTGCATTTCAATGAGTGTCAGCTTCCTTGAACTTACCCCACCATCTTACCAGCATCTCATCATCATTCACCCTTTATCAACCCTATCCTTGATTTCATGTTGCCTCAATCTGTGATAAATTTGAGGGGGATTACGTATACCCTTAACTGGGGCAACCACTTTTTATTATTGTCAGTGCAGCTTTACAAGAAAAGCTACACGACAAAAAGGGGCAAATGTAGACACCAAATTTGGGTCTTACGACACCCTGTACCCCATATCTCATCCCGCAACCTAACCCTACCTCACCACCTAAACCTTACACACTGAATTATTTATTAATTACCTTATAATTAATAAATCCACATCTCCAACCCTACCACCTCACCTTGCCACCTCACTATGACCTAGCCCTAACCCTAAACTAACCTAATTAAGACCTATGATTTGGTCCAGACCCACACCCATGACTCATCACCCCTCACCTGCATCAAAACGAGCCTAATAATGACTTGACCAAGCCCACAACTAACCCCTCGGGAGAAAAGGAGGGAAATTTGGCTATTTTACTACAAATAGCAAACTTTAACCTGACCGACATCAGTCCCTACTAAACCAGTGTCGGTTATGTAACCACCATCGGTTCCCTGTAAATGACCTTCCCCAACCAAAACCAAAGGATCTGGATTCATTTGCAAGACAGAGACAAGTGAGAAGGAGAGAAGAGTTTGCAAAGAGGAGCATCGAGCCCAAAACTAGAACTGAGCAACTAGAGCATTGTCACACTCATCCAAACCTTGGGAGAGTTGGAGGATAGCTTCATCAGATCACTTTCAATTGCTGGATCATCCCAACTGAGCCTTGCCTTCGCCACTGCATTCTTTGGACCTGCATCCCCATCAGAAACTAGTAAGTAGTCTCTTTTATCACCTGGTATGCTTCTAGACACTACTTTATGAACTTTTAATTCATAGGTATTATAAGCTCACTCCTGGATCTACTACCCGGCAACAAACTACACCTAACCTTCGGTCATTCATCTCTATATTACCCCAAGGATAGCTCTCTCACTCTCTGAGTCTTCTCTATCACCCTACTACTCCCCTCAACCATCTACCAACCTTCCAAACCTCATAACCACCTTATACCAACCTCCATTTAAAAATCCCTAAATCACTGCCCCTACCGATATCGATTATTCCCTACCGGTACCAGTTTCATAACCGCGATCGGTTATCCAGTGTCCGGCATCAGTCACTATGACTTATTCCAGAACCAACCTTTCACCTATTCACCTCAAAACAATCTCATGTCCAGTCTAGTCTATCCCTGTAACTTGATCGGAACATATCAATAACCAATGACCAAACAAATAGCATGACATTCTATTGTTGGTAGTTTAGTCTCTACTACTTTTAGTAACAAGATACCTAAATCATGAGTTTGCAATAGCTTCTTTATTATCATTTGCATCAATTTGTATTAAAAAGGGAACTGACCACCTTTGAAAGGAAGTCTAATATTTCTTGGGCCCAAGGAAATTCCCTCACTTATTGTCTAACTAAAATCTAGTGGTCTTGCATTCTTATTTACAGGTAGTCCTTGCCAGACAAAAAGGAGCTCTTCACAATCAGTCTGATCTCTCTACAGTACGCACACACCTTCCCAACACTCAATAGGTATTCCTCCTAACCCTAACCCCTATCTGTTTCTCAAGAGAATGAAAGGATAGAAGTAACTCCATTCTGGAACTAAATTTTGTGTGAAACAATTTCAACCTTTTTTTTGGAAAAAGGCTCAAAAACTCAATTTCCTCCACCATCCCGCTGCTTCGATTTGACTAGGACACGTGGCACCTTCTGATTAGAAATGGGGTCACAGGCCCTTTTCTCAACATTTTAAACTTTTTTTGGAAAAAAGGCTCAAAAACTCAATTTCCTCCACCAGCCCACTGCTCTGATTTGACTAGGACGCCGGGCACCTTCACCTTTGAATTTTTCCCTACAGGATTCAAGTTTGATTTTTTCCCTTCAAAGCCTGATCGGTGCTGCAGGTCACTTTTTAACTTTTCACCTTTTTGCAAAGGGGCTAAAAAACACAAATTCCCCTTATGGCCCACTCATCCGTTTTGACTTTTCAAAAGTAGGCTTTACTTCTCCAATGACTCTGACCACATGGCGATCTGACATTGATCTGGTAATTGACCTTTTCTAGCCCACCCTGGAGTTGTGCCATTGTGACACGTGGAGTCATCCACTGAGGTTAAACTTTTCAATGGTGATTCAGATTTTCGGGTCCACGGGGAAAATTTACCATTTTTGCCAAAAGTGAAAAAAAAGTGTTAAGTTCACCAAAAATCCCATTCCTCCCTATCCAATAGGATCTGAACACGTGTCTACATTCGTTGAGTCCAAATTTTGATGGGGTAAAGACACCTATCATCCCGACTGCAGGAAAAATACACAGAGGAAGAGAACTTCGTCATTTTAAGTCCAATTTTTGAATTTCCTTCGTGAACTAGAGGCATGGGGGAAAAACAATGATTTTACAACCCGGGCCATAGAATAAGTGAACAATTTCAATCACAAAGGAGATTGTAAAGAGTATTTTTCATGCACAGATCGAAAGATAGAGAATTTCTCAAAATGAGCAAAATAGAGATTTAAACAACATTAGGGCACGACTTTTGCTAATTTCTTGAATCTCTAGCTTGGCTTAAACACCAACGAAGGGCATGAGCTCAAAAAAATTGAATTTGGCTATGGAAATGCAAAGTATTTTTCAGGAGACAACATTAATAAAACCAAATAACAACAATATTTAATTAATAACATTAATTATATAATTAATTATATAATGCATAATTAATTAACCTAACATTCTGGACTTAGTAACTACTTGTCTAGCTGCGAACAATGTTTTTAAGGCTCGACAAGGATTCTAGAACTCATAACTGTTTCAGACAAAAGTACCCACATGAGGATACAAGCACCTAGGTGCTAATGAATAGACTAGGGGCTAGTGACTTCTTAGATGCTCAGGTTCTGATCCTTTATGAGATGAAGGAGTTTCACTTCTACTCACTCTTTTCCACTCTGGTTCATCTTTTAGATCATCATTCATACTTGTAACCTGCAAAATAGATAACTACCTACACATGTCCACAAACCACATTAAATCTAATAAAACAATATGTAGAATGTGGATTACTACTAACCCCAGCGGTCACCTGAAGAGTGAACTTACAATTGAGTGTTACACTACATCTTGAAATCCATGTAGTTATTCATGTTTATGTGTGTAATGGTACCTTAGGATTCTCTTGTGCAAGTTACATGATGATATTAGGATAGATCTAGAATGTACCAAGTATGTAGAATGTGTGTGATGGAATAGAATGAACTCCCCTCCTATGTTGTGTATGCATATTGATGCAGCCCTTGTCCCTTGTATGAGTGTGTTAGATGTGTGCTTTGTAATGTTCTTTTTCCTTTAAATTCAAGCTTAGGTGATGATAGCTAATGCGTATGATGTTTGGCCCTTTATTTGAGAGTAATAAATAAGTATATATATGATTCCCTTGTTTAAATTTTGTAATTAACAAATGAAAGGCCGACCCAAAGTTCTACAAGGTGACCAAAAAGTAAAAGAGACCCAAAAGAGTAAAAATAAGATTAAAAAGTTCAAGAGTTCCCAGGAGGGATAATAGTGCCTAGATGTTTCTATCCTAGCTTGGCACTAGTTTCTGAGGTCATAAAAGATAAATCACTTAAATACCAACAAAATTATAAGATGTGTAAAACGAGTAAAGTGTAAAAGACAGTAACCAAAAGGCCCAAAGGGATTTTCAACCACTAGTTTTCTTGCTTAGGAATCATGTATACATTAGTATCCTTTAGGACGTAGAAATGTACCCAAGTGCATAGATTTTGTGTCTACATTTACCCCCACTTTAGGTTGTTGAGTGAATAATCGATAGCATAAATTAGATAGAAGATGCATGCCTTGTAATCCTATAGAGAAGAGTGTATCCTATAGAGTGCCAAGTGGACAAGTGGAGCATGAAGTGATCGTAATGTGTAGCATGGAAACTAGGAAGGGGAGGTTAACTCTAGGGGTGAATTATATGCATAGTAGTGAGCTTCTGGAGCTTATGTTTTTAGATGTGAGTTGTTTCTTATAAAGATGAACTTGTAAAAGAAGATCAAAAGATTAGTCAAAGTTTTGTATATGAAAAATCATAGTAACATGTGTATAAGTAAGTAAAAGTGCGTAAAACTAAAAAGAAAGTCTGTACCTGATGTATAAGAGAGTAAAAGATATAATTTTTTCATGTTTTACTTGGAGATGTTGTGGATTTGAGTGTTTTGTTTCCAAAGGGTGAGGTTTTTGGGTGATCTCAAGCCAAGAACAATTGTTTTGGGTGATCTCGCCCCAAGAATTATTTTTTTAGGCAATATCGTGCCAAGAGAAAAGTGTTAGGGAGAGAGGTTTTTTTTTCTCTCCATCCATGAAAATTTTCAAATAAGTTCCACTACAGATGACACATCCTGATTTATAACTAATTGTAACTGAATGTAACTGAACTGTAGTTGATTGACTAAATTTTGTAACTAGAGATAAGTATCTTATACTGTAGAACTATATTGTAAATTGTTGGAAACTATGCTTAACTGAGAAACTGTATGTTTTTTACCCCCATGACATAATCACCTAGGTGGGACACAAGTACCCATCCTTTATGTCTGTACTGGGCATTAGTTTTAACTATGTGTTTGTGGCCCAAGTCATATTCTAGACCATTTTTTGACTGTGTACTATTGTTAATTCTATACTTTTATGTTTTATTTTATAACTCTAAGATGATGGAAGGGTGATTTTTTCACCTAATATATTACCCCCTCCCTTAGGATACATGTGATGAATGTAGGAGGATGCAACCGAAAGGATAGGACCTAATTTGATATGCATATCATGTATTGGATACCTACAAGGGGTTGGGGATGTGCATGGTAGAAACCAAGGCATATACAAACAAGATAGGCTAGAAACTAGTGTTATTATAAAAGTACTATCATGCAATAGAAAACAATGTATCAAGAAACTAGGAAGACAAGATGGACCATGAAAAAGTGGGTTTCATACATGGGACACCGCTCACAATGTCACAAGACAATTACGGCCGAAGCGGCCATAAGAAAATAATGGGAAAGCAAGACATAGGGGATAGCCCACAAATAATAGCAAACAATAGCAAGCAAAATGTGGTAGATAACCATGGTTGTATAGATTCTTTGAAGGCAAATTCTACACATGAAGCACTCATTAGCAAGTATTAAAGATAAGTAGTATGTCAAAGCATGTAAGATCAGTGAAAAGTAAGTGATAGTGCCAAGAAGTAGTAAGTACTGAAACGATAGAAAATGTGTTGGATAGAGTATGATAGTAACAAAAGGTATATACCCCTAGGATCCTCGGTGGTACTAGTAAAGAGTAGTTTTGGGCATCATTCATCGTGTGTGAATTTGTAGAAGTCTTGCATTCACCTCAAGATACCATGTGAACATGCATGCGTGTCTAGAAAAAGATAGTGACATACTAAGTATCCAACCATGGAAAACAAAGTGTAACATGTAAATATTATAAGCTAAAAAGAGTAAATATAACCAACATGTGTACATGTCGTGTGTGTGTGTGAAGATTTACTGTGATATGTAAAATGTGTATATGAGAGGGGTCATGTTTCCTCCAAGTAGATGTGTATGAGATAAGGTTCATTTAGGAAAGCTCCCTCAACAGTCAAGTATGAACCATAGACCAAGAGTGTATCATCAGGAAATGAAAGTAAAGTATGTGAACCAAAGATGTGGTAATTCTCAAAATTATAATCATGCAACATGGAGTGAGAGAGAGTAGCTAGGATGTGACAAGTGGGGTTCATTGAGGAATAGTACCCTCAACAGTTAATAATGAACCTTAGAACAAGAGTGCATCATCAGGTAATGAAGGTAAAGTATGTGAACCAAAGATGTGGTAATGCTCAAAAATATAATCATACAACATGGAGTGAGAGAGAGTAGTCAGGATGCAACAAGTGAGGTTCATGGAGGAATAGTGCCCTCAACAGTCAATCATGAACCTTAGACCAAGAGTGCATCATCGGGTAATGAACAAGTTAAGATGTTTATGCATAATATTGTTTAAGGTACATGACATTAAGTGGATTTTTGAGTAGGTTTCCAAGAAGAGTGGTAAGATGATATACGTCATGCCCTTGCTTGTCAGTTATGACATAAGGCCCAAGCCAATTAGGCTTAAATTTTCCTTTTTCTTGAGCATCGACATTAGTAATTTTTTAGTTTTCTATGAGAAAACAATTGTTAATATTGAAGTCACGTTGTAGACACAAAATCATGCACTTGGGTACATTTCTAGGTCCTAAAAGCATACTAGCATTTATATGATTCCTAAGAAATAAAACTAGTGGTTGACGACTATCTTTGACCTCTTTTATTTGTCTTTTGTTTTTTATTTGGTCTTACACACCATACAGCTCAGTCAGAACTTTACTTTTTTATCTTTCATAGCTTCAGACACCAGCACCTAACCAGGACAGTAGCACCCAGGCACTCTTGTCCCCTCTGGGTTCCCTTGACCTTTTCTCACCTCACTTGCTCCTTTTGGGTCCCTTTTATCTTTTGGTCATCTTTTTCACTTATTGTCCAGCCTTCTAGTTAATTACAAAATTCAAACAAGGGAATCATATAAATACATAGTTATGTGTCCAAAATAAAGGACCAAGCATTAAGCATTACTAACATCACCTAATCTTGCATTTCAAAGGCACAAAAGCACTCCAAGGCATATATCTAGCCTCCATTCAAGGGATGAGTGCTAAATAGTTTTATATAAACTACATAGGAAGGGGAATTTCTATTATATTCCATTGACACATATTATATATTTCTACATTCTAGATCTAACAAGCTATCAAGTGCAACTTGCACAAGGGCATCCTAGGGCATCACTATTATACACACACACAAACACACACACACACACACACAAGAACTACATGGAGTCTAAGATGTAGTGTAGTGCTCAGTCATAAGTTCACTTTCAAGGTGACCGTTAGGGTCAATCTGACTCCCCATTCTGCATTTTCCTTTTTATATTTGATCTAGTTTGTGGGATTGTGCAAGTGAGCTTCTCTTTTGCAGGTTACAAGTATCTCTGGTGATCCATGAGTGACTGTTAGTAAATTAATAGGGAATAGTTGTGACACCTTTATGACACATTAAAAACTAGATCTAGATCCTTTACGTGGTCACGGGCACCCAAATCTAGTCATTAGCATGCAAATGCCCCTAACCTATTGTGGGTACCCATGCCCAGCCTTGTCTGTGAGCTCCAAAATTTACAGAGGTCAATTACGATGATGTTTTCATCCTATTTATCACTTCTCCCATCCTAGATCAGTTCCAAATTACATGGATATTAGCTAATTCATATTTTTCTATCTCTTGCTTAGGGTTTTATACTTTACATGTTTATTTTCTTGTGTCATTTCTGTATTTTAGCATTTACGTTACTCTATAATACTAGATTTAATTCATCAAATTAAGTTAAATCATTTGGTGAACCCATATCCTCATTCAAACACCATTACTTCCTTCTTATTTTTTTCAGCTTCGATGCCTTAGAATATTGTCACCATGATTGTCTTCATCTCTGCCTTTTTGCAGGTCAATCCTGAATGTCACACTAAAATCCAATATTTTCGATCCAACACTTATATTCATCCTCATAATTCTCCATAGTATGTGTATCATAAATTTACTACAACATTGTCTTTTAAGGAAGAACACATTACTTTTACATCTAAATAAATTCATTCTCAATCTATTTTAGATAATGATCCCCCTCTTTATATTCATGTTTGTATCAATAACATAGGGGTTAAACGAGCTTTAGTTGATAATGGCTCCAGCCTTAACATTTGTAACCTACCATTCCTTTAGTAACTTGGCCTTTCCAAAGCATCCTTAACACCCTCATATATTTGTATTCATGGCTTTGACAATATTTCTAAAAAAGACTTGGGAACAATCACACTTCCCATTACCATTGGGCCATGCACTTTTTCCATCCCATTCCATGTAATGCCTAAAAATATTAATTATAATATTCTCCTCAAATGGCCTTAGATCCATGTCATACATATGATCCCTTCAACACTTCATGCACGTACTAAATTCATATACCATGGTGTGATCTATGAGGCCGTATCGGATCCCTCCATGTTTGTCTTTTGCAAAACTATCGATCATTCACATAAATCCCCCACTTCGGCCACCCATCCTCGCAATTTTAAAAAATTATGGTCCTGGGTATCAATATATGCTTCCTTACAGTTTCAATGGCATCGGATTAGGAAAATATGTAAAAGGATTCAAATAATCTTTCCATTCCGACACAATCCAGCAAACTCAACCTTGGCTATCTCCCTTCGCTTGCTCCTTTTATTCCCGCTACATCTCCAAATGAGTTTTACACTATTTCACATACTCACCATCACAAAAATAAAATTCCATTTGTTCTCCATACTACAACTTACTTTGGAAAACCTACTCCTCTAAACACCAATACCGATACTCCTGACACATTGCCACATCCTTCACCTTGACATCATCTCTCTTCCATCCTCAAATAGATCTCCATCACTCGTAGACTTAGGGGAATAAAACTCACTCCCCTTATAGTCACATGTTCTAATCAGTATTTTTCAATCCATATTATTCATTGTAGACACAAAATGATGTACCTGGGTACATTTCTAGGTCATAATCACATATTATTATTCATATGATTCCTAAGTGAGAAAACTTGTAATCAACAATTATATTTATCCTCTTTCTTGTCTTTCTTACTTTCTTTCTAGTCTTGCACACCCTATATCCAAGTCTAATATTTATTTTTTTATCTTTATTGAATCTAGACACCAGCGCCCAACCAAGATTTCAGTGCCCAGGTGCCCTCATCCCCTCTGAGCGCCCCCAACCTCTTTATATCTTACTCGTCTCTTTTGGACCTCTTCTATCTTTTGGGCATATTGTTTTCTTATAGGTTGGCCTTTTAGTTGTTAATTACAAAATTCAAATAAGGGAATAATATAAATAAAAAGTTATATGACCATGATAAAATACCAAGCTCTAAGAATCTATTATCATCACCTAAGGTTGTATCCAAAGGCATTATAAAAGCATCAAGGCATCCATCTATCACTCACTCAAGGGACAAGGGACTACTTTTTATATACACATGTATAGGAGGGGAAGTTCATTTTCCCATCCACACATCTACTTACATTGCTACATCTAGTTATTTCTTGGTACCAAGTGCATATTATAAACAATGAAAAGTTACAATAATGAAAGATAAACAAATAATTTTGCAACCCTCCCTGTAACGTTCCAATGCAAACCTCAAGAGGAGAGATTTTGAAGTTGTATAGCCTTACAAAATGAATTATTTGTGGGTGCTCTCGATTGGCCTCTAAACATGGGTGAAAATGCTACAAACACATATATTTGGCTTGGAAATTTAGCAGAGTTATTGTACTGTGAATCCAAAAGGATTTGATAGAGAGTGGGCTTGCATTTTATAGAGGTATGAGTAGTTGGAATTTGGTTGAAATGGGTTGAATACACATGCTAAAAATAGATTTTAAGGAGGTTGCAACAGTTTTGGGGCATTTAGGGGCAATGATGGAATTAATTATAGAAGTTGCATCGAGAAAGGTGGTTGTACATGCAATTCAATTGCCCATACCTTTCTAGGATTCTAGAAGTGTAGTTAACTAGGATGAGGATGTGGAGTCCAAGTGCTCATTAACTAAGTGAAATTTGACTGGGATGTGCACACTTAATTCATTAACCATTTAATTTATAAATGATAATTAATCTTTAGCACAAAGGGATGAAAAAGGGTAATAGGGATTAATTTAATAAATCTAAAGGGTGTAATGTGTATGAATTAATCAATTTAATCAATTAATCACAAATGGTTAAATAACATGGTGTATTATGATAACATTGGGAACAGGTGTTTAATTTAGGGTGTCTAAATTTTTTCCCTCTTTAAAGTGTTATTGTGAAGTAATAGTGTTTTAAAGATAGTAGACGCATGCAGAGTAGCGAGTAGAAAGAAATGAAGCATTAGGATGACCCAACAAGTAGGATAGTAGAGGAATGCCCCCTCAAGTGGGTGGATGACATGGCAAGGCAGTGGAAAACCACTTGATAGGAAGAAATAAAGGGATTTGAGCAAGGATGGGAAAGAATTGTGCTCGTATCATGAATGGCATTTGGAGAATAATTTTAGAGAAACCTTATTTTGGTTGTTGTACAATAGATTTGTCACCATGATTATGAAAGAATCAAAATGGTTAACCCAGATGCATGTAAAAAAAGACATACAGTAAAGAAAAGATAAAAAAGGAAAACAAACCCAATATACATAGTAGGTGTATGCATCAAGGTTATAAAGGAACAAAGATTTAATCACACTACTTGTAAGTGGTCCAAAAATTAAACATCAACAATGCAACACAAAGTTGAAAAATAAGACAATCAGATATGCCCCTAATGCATGCCACAATGATGATTAGGTAGGTGCAAATTCTCCCAATTGGGAATAGGATCAGACTAGAAGAGTGGAGCTAAAGCAAATACTTATGACACTCTTGTTGAATCTGGTGTGAAAATTATCAAAGTTGAAATTTCCCCAGGTGAAGTTATATCGCAAAGAAAAATAATTTTGTGACTTACCCAAGCATAGTTAACATATCATGCAAAGGGAATAAAGTGGTAGTTGTAAGATCGGAATGATCACTAGGGTAATAGATAAAGGTATGACGTTTATCAATATTGTGTGAAGATGTTGAAAAAAAAATTCTAAGGGTTTTCCAATTGTAAAATTTCTATGATAAGTGAATGTTGGTTTGAAGATTTTGTAAATTTTTTATTTTTTTGGATTTTTTCAAGTTTTGAAAAAAATTAAATACAAATGCAAATAAACACAAGAAAACATGAATACATAGAAAAAACGAAATCACTCCATGACTTAAATAAACCAGGAGGAAAACACAACACACATAAGTGACAAAAAGATACAAAACAAGCAATAGAAATAAACTTGATATGAACAGGAAGGAACTACACAAAAGTTATTTGTGAACTGAGATGTGAATAAATTTTCCTGAAATTGGTTTATAGTAAAGGTAAACTAATTACAAAAAAATAAGAAACTGAAAGAAGTAAAAACATCATCACGATGTTGAAAAACTGCAACAGTACAACACAACATGCAAAAAATGACATCGAATGAAACTCTAAATGTGTTCCACATTCAAGAAATAAACAAATTTGAATGCCCCCAAGCAATATCTTAAAATGCAAGAGGATCAAATCAGACTGAAGAGTGGAGTGATACTTAGATACTCCAAAATATACTCTTATCGGATCCCATTGAAGTTTGATCTGTAATTGGATTAAAATGTAAAATACAGGTGTGCCCCAAATAAAGTTATATTGTGAAAGGGTAAATTATTGCCTCGAGAATATATATACACCACAAGAAATAAAGCTTATTGTTAAAAGATGATCTGTAACGATCATGAGGAGCATCATCAAATGGTGAAATTTTTGAACTATGTTATCCAATTACTAAAAGTTTGTCAAACATTATTTGAATGTTTTGATTGTGACAGTTTTAAACTATTTTTGGATTTTTGGAATATTTTATATTATTTTTGTGTTATTGAACAATTTTATATATTTTTTGAATTTGTGCGAAACATTTTCAAACATTTTACAACTTGATAAAAAGGCACACTTCTTGAAAGTAGGTACAAATAATTAGAAGCAATCCATTTCATTGGTAGAAATGTAGATGATAAGATGATGGGTTATTTCACTCTGCTCATGGCTCCACGTAACTAGGAAGATGTGAGGGCTCATTACTGAGAGTCAATACAGACTTGAAAATAAGGTAAATAGTGATATGAAAGGTGAAGATAAAATATGTGATGACACATGGTGTAACAATGATCCATATGAGAAAAATTTAACTCATCTCTAGTTAAGATTATCTGACCGATTCTAAGATAATTCCACTTTATAGGTTTTGAAAAGACTTAGATCTATAGATGGCGTACTGATTAGTAAAATTTATGTGAAGGAATTATCATCTCTCTTTAGCATGATCAGATAAATTACTTCTAGGGATTATTTTTTGGCTAAGCAATTTGATTCAGATTTCATAAAGGCTTTATTGATTAATTGATTTTTTATTTTTTTAAAGGACCCCCTACATGTTTCCCCATGTCACTAGTAAGAGACAAGGGCTCAACACTGAAGAAAAAATGTAGGTGAGTAAGGGTTTCTCCATTCCCAGTCTCATATTGCTAGTAAGAAGTATGGGTTTATCACCAAAGACTGTGAAGGATTGATTGAATTTTCTTGTACATTGATAATGTGCTTGTTGCAAAGGAACATTCTACCCCCAAGTCTCAGCCTCATGCGACTAGTAGGATGCAAAAACGGACCAGAAAAATTAGTTTAGTACTTTATATTAGAGAGAGATCTTATGTAAAAGGAGAAATTTTCCATCAATAAGCTTTGAGACAAAATTATAGGTAAAAATATCTGAAATGGTAGAAACCATAACAAATATGAGACACATAATACCCAATAGGAACAAGGTTAACTTGTGTCATAATAGATGAAGAAGGTGAATATATTATAATGATATGATTAAGATATCTTCCAGTAAATGGAATAATTCACATTATCTGTATGCACTTTGTCATTTCTGATTTGCAAACAGTGCTCTAATACAGATTTTTGTTCTTTTTTTATGCTTTTTAAGTTTTATGAATGTTCAAGGATGAATATTTTAAATGAACTCATCAAGAAAAAGGTCCATGTTTATTAAATTTGAAGGATTTTGAAATACTGTCAGAGGAATGACAAAGATCTGGAGGGAACCTGTGAGCATCAACATGTTGCACTCAACTGTAGAATGGTGTAGCTTCAAATTCCAAGTAATAAATCACCCATGAGAGAAATGTGCATGCATTAAGGGAAAAAATGCTCAAATCCCATACTATATTCCATTCCATTGCTTAAGATGAAAGGTGTACATATAGTAGTGGGTAAATGTGTAACTCCCCCACAATGTAGCTGTTAAGAGGTGGGAGTTACATTCCCAGAATAAACCGATCAAATGTAACTCCTATGACACTCTATGATGTGTGTAAGGCCATAATGACACCCTAGGACACCTAATCATGGTGATTCGCCTATGTGGAGGAATCCCATGTACTTAAAATATATACATGGTAAATATCCTACACCAACACCCCCCTAAAACATAGCTTAGGTGGACACATAGATGAAAACAAGGAGAAGTGGGTCCCGGAAACAAGCCTAATGAGGTACCCACGTAGTAGAAACTCTAGAAAAGTGGAAGTAAAAGGATAAAACCCAGTGGTAAAAACTCCCCCCCAAAAGAGAGACAAGTCCACTCTCTAATCTAAGAAAGATGCCAAAAGATGGGTCATGGCCACAGACGATCCTGTAAAAGTACCCATGTACAAAGAGGCAATCTCTCATAAAGAAGAAGAACATAGAAGAAGAGGGAGATGAGAGGAATGCAGCAGATGCCATAGATGGATCTTACTGCAGCTCTAGGAGGTCTCCCAAAAGAATGTAAATCATGAGATCCTCTACCTCTTGACTGAAGAAGAGCCACCTAAACCGAACTGTGTGCCTACCCTTAGGAAGGATAGAAATGACGTGTTATAATTTTTCCCACTCCACAAAGGAAATCGAAGGTAGTAGCACAAAGAACTCTAAGTTTGGTGCATGAAAGTGTGACATAGGTCTAGCAAGTGAGTGCAAAGAAACCGAAGGTAATTTCACGAGTGTAAAACTGTTAGAGTATGAAGGGTGAACACCTATAGAAAGGATGTCCAATTGATGTGAAGGCAACAAAACATCCCCCACAATAGAAAATGGATCCACAAGTAAGGGTGGATCAATGAAGGTTTCTGAAAAAGTGGAAGTGGTAAGAGTCCGAAAAAGGGAACTCCCAACAACAAAGATGATGAACTCCTCTGAAATACCTGTAGATGGATAAGGAACCTATAGTACATCACAAGTGTACTTTACGAAAAGATGACTAAGGTTAGGCAAATACTCATCCCAATAAGGAGGCTCAACAAATAGAAGAGCGATGTCAGATAGGTATGAGTCATCTAATGAAGGTAAAGGAGTGAAAGGGGCCTCACACACTAAAGGTGAAAAAGAGGCAGGTGTGATGACTGTATGAGACTGAATAGGAGACTGCTCGATATCTAATGAGATGTGGGATGTGTCAACACTCTTTGGAATAGTGAGAAGGAGGAGAAGAGTCTTCTGTAGTACTCTTGACATCAGAACTAGGTGCACAATCCTTGTCATTAGAAGTAGAACCAAGTGATTCTATGTTAGTGGAACTTTCATCACATGAAGAAATAGAGCAGACAACTGAATCAGCAACAACAAAAACAGCGGCAGTATGTGAAGGGGCTCCATAGAGGGATTGAAGAATGCTCTAGACACGATGGGGTGGATCTGAGTTTGCCATGTGAAACCAAAGAGATCTAGAGACCTACATCATCATGTGACCAAAAACATGGTCGCGAGTGTTAAGAAATGCCTCCAAATAATGATGATCAATGGGTGTAGGAACTTGCCCAAGTAAGAAGGGTGAAAGACCCTCGTGAGCGAAGTAATGTTCCATGGAAGCACGCTAAGCTGAATAGTTCCCTCTCCCAGTGAGAAGTGGCAGAGGTTGTAAAGTGATCCTACGACACTCAAGTCTAGAAAGAGCAAAGTGCAATGTGCACAAAGGCAAGACGTTGGACTCGTTCGATAATGCATCTACGTGTAAAAAACCCAAGAGTACTAGTGAACCCCCCCCAAAATGTGGCACTTTATAAAGTATTTCATTTATAAAACTGACAATGTCATCACATAATGTGCAAAAAATCATGCAACTTTGACTAAAGAAGTGCTCAAAACCGAGCAGCGAGTCAAAATTTATAGCAAGAAAATGATTCCCACAACTGATGGAAAATGCCAATAAGCTTTACAAACTGATTAAAAAAGCACCCAAAATGGGTGCAAAGTGTGTCATGTGGGTACTCATTGGAAATGGCATCAAATTTTAGATAGGGTTTGTTTTTCTTACAAGGGGGGATTAACCTTCTACCAACCCCGGACATCACCCTCTGTCTTCGACACATGAATGAAGGACATAATTACAAGAAAAATTAGAGCCTTAAAATTATTACAATGCCATAATGAATGTTTTGCCTCAAAACATTAAAAACAAGGTATTGTTTTGACCACCAAACAATTTCTAAAATGGATGCATGGAGGCCCACATTACTAAGCCAGGTGGTGGAATTTGACCGAGCCAAAGGTCTATGCCATGTATTAGTGTTGCGAATCGAGTGGATCTTGGATCCAGGTAGATCCACTGAACTAGGTTGTTTTGCCTAACCATTGAGTAGAGAGTTGAAGCGGTCAAGTAGAGATGTCTAATGTGGATTCCCTAAAGTGTGGTACTGACCATGTGAAGGGGTCCCCTCCATTCAGGTTTGAAAACGGCTTGAGCCTAGTGAAACCGGTGGACAACGATAAGATTCCCTAGTTGTTGATACCAAATAGTTGAATGACAGAACATGAAAGAGTGCAAAGATCATGTGAACATGGTAAGGATGGATGTTTAATGGAGGATCCAAGCACTCTAAACCAGTTGATTAATGAAGCCAAGGTAGCACGAGACAACAATAATGTCGAAGCCAAAAGATGCAGCACTAGTCGATCATTCCAAGGTAAGACAACTACAAAAACTAGAACACAGGGTGAGATATCAATGAGCATGTGCATGATCAATGAGCTGTAGAACTAGTGGTAAGGTGGGATGCAAAAAATAGTACAATGCAAGTTTGAACCAAACCAATGCAGAGTTGAAGTGCTAAGTAACATGGGTTAGTGCAAAATGTGTTGAGAGTATCGAGACCAATGGTGAACAAGGCATGAGCAATGCAAAGAATGTACACAAAACACCAGTGTAGATGTCAAATACATCCATGCATAAGGAAGTCTCAATCTGGAAAAGAAAAAAAACCTGAAGTGGATGCCAATACAATGAGTAATGTAGAGTACGAACCGTGAGTCAAGGTCCATTTAACAAAACACAATTCGAGGATGAAGGCACCAATAACCAATGCAAGAGCAAGCCGAACAAATTCAATAACCAAAGCAAGGTCGATAAAATGAGTATAAATCAAGAATTTCTGTGCTTGTTACCTGTCCAAGTTAATGCAACAAAATAAACACAAAAACCCTGAAAAAATCAAATGAAATCGATACTTGATAGATTAGATAAGATCCATAGACGTAGATGGAGAGAATTTCGATGAAGAAAAGATGAGCGCACATGAACAATCCCACAAAGTAGATCCAAGAAACCTGTGATGCACAAATCCTTGGCAGAAAAAAGATGACGTTAGATGATATATGGGTGAACTGCCCGAAAAGAGGGTCCGAGAAGCAATGAACTTCCTCGGTGGATGTCATTTCACGTTTTCAATCAAGAATAAAGACATACATGATAAAATATGTAGGTAAATATTTAGGTTTTTTGATCAAAAACAATAGACAGAATGTAAAAACTGCAACAAAAACTAAAAGAAACTATAAAAACAAAGAAGAAATTGTGTTACCTGAATTATGTATCTTTCTACAGATTAGTCGGCATCGATCAGACAGTGATTGGCGTCTTTTTTTTTTATTGGTGTTGATCAGACAGTGATCGGTGCCGATTGTTTGGGTTGGCGTCAATCAGGTAGTGATCAACGTCAATTGGACACACTGGAAGAAAAAATGCTAGAAAGTAAAAGAAGAAAATAAACTAAGAAAAAATGGATTAGACGTAAGACCATATTACTAAAGATTGATCAAAAAGTAGAGATTGAAGATGGAAAAAGGGGATCTAAGGTAGAAATTGATGGATTCTAACCCAGAAACTGAAGAAAGACCCGATCAGTGCCAATTTGGATAAACTGGCATTGATTAAAGACTAATCAGATTTGACCGGACTGGATCGGTGTTGATCGAAAGGAGATTACAGAAACTAAACAAAGAAGAATACCTGAAAAATGCTTGGATCGATGATTGATGATGACCAGGGTAGCTGTGGAGACCCGCAAGAGCTGTAGACACGCAGACAGAGTAACAATACACCTCTCAGGGATTAAACTGCACAAAACTCACTCTTCTTCCTCTAATAATCTCTTTAATCACTCAGACAAGAGTAATCTCTAGGAAACCAGCTCTTCTAAATCTAACCAGAGAGGATCTCAGGTCATAAATTTATAATCGGTGCATCTGACCAAGATAAAATCAGCGTCGTTCAGAAAAATCGGTGCTTCTTAAAAAAATCAGCGTCGATCGAGAAACGGTCGGCACCGATCAGGGAACAGACTCCAAAAGTGGTGAAAAGAAATGAATTGTGGGGATAATAATATTATCCCTCCGACTCAAATACGGGAAGAATCCCGCTACATGGTTCCAGGAGAGGAGAAATAGGTGGGATAGATGGATAATAATAGCACGGGAGGTTGGAAATTGATATGGGGTAGATAAGTAGTTGAAATAAATGTAAAAAGTATAATTAAATAGTTAATATTTAATTATCCATGAGTAAAATATAATGGGGTGAAATAAACTTAGGATAGGCCTTTAAATTAAATATTTAAGTAATACCCTAAGGGAGAAGTGGTGATATAAAGGTGCCCTAGGTTACCTGAGAGGATAAACGAACCCAGGGGACACTAAATTGGGTAACCAATTTTAGGTGTCTACATTTGCCCCTTTTTGTCGAGTAACTTGTGATAAGTAATGCCACGAGACAAAAACAAGGAGTTGGAAGAAATGAAGAAGAATAATGATGTGATCCCCCTCAAACTAGGGATGGGGTGGCCCCAAATAGGCAAACCGATCCCGATTTTGAAAAAGGTAGATGAGAAAGAAGGATGCCCCAGTGAGATTTCTAGGGTAGATTTGATCATTGATGACGAGCGTAAAAAAAACAAAAAAGGTAGCGACCTAAGGAACTCACATTGGAAGGGCAGACTAGACGATCTTCATATGAGACGACGTAAGTGGCTATAGACTAGTGAGTTAAAGGTGACTGCAACATAGCAATAAGTAAAGAGTGACAAATTGGTAGGGACAACTAGACAGCCTTCGAATGAGATGACGTTAGTGCCTATAGACCCGCTATCTTTAGGTTGCAAAAAACGTGAGTTATCCATGTACAGGAAAGAACTCAGAATGGGTGATAACACCGAAAATATGCACTAAAAGGTAAAAAATAAGGTCATAACAAAAATAAAATAAACAAGCCTATCATCAACGCTTAGACAAGAAGGATGAAGCGTCGGCCTTGAGAAGATAGCCAACGTGGAAATCGACATATGGCCACTATATTGGAATTTGTAATAGAAGTACTGTCAGACTGGGTAGAGCAGGTGTGCTATGGGTGGCACATGCAAAAGATATAATGATGAGATGCCCCAAGCAGGGAATAACAAGCAAAGTTAAGCCATGAGTGAGACACATGTGAGGCTATGCAAGGAAATCAGGTATAAGTACCGAAAAGAAACACGTAATGATGGCGGCAATGTGTGACGGGTGACACATGCGTAAGACAAGAGAATGAATGAGGATGAAGTACATCCTGGTGGGACCAGAGGATGAAATAAATCAAAATATCCCTGATCGTTGTCCAATTGGATCTAATCGGTGTCAATTACCCCTAATCGATGTCGACCACAAAAATCAACACCGATCAAAATAATTGGCACCGACCGCTCCAAAAACCTATAAGTATAGAAAAGATGAATGGTAACGATTCATTTGCACTGCGACGATTGATTTAGAAAAAGTCAAAAATTGAATTTGAGCAACATGGAAGCCTCTGGAAGTGGTCAGAAGAGGAAGAGGACATGACCAGGGGTAAGTGAGCCTTCCTTAGCTTTGTACATTTAGTGTTTTTTTTTTTTTTTCATGTTTTTTGTAGTAGGAGGCAAGAGGGATTTTTTGGCGCTCTGCCTCATAATCGGCGTCGATTGAAAAAATCGACGCTGATTAGGAAGTGATTGGCACCGATTGTAACACAATTTATGTCGATCGTCAAGTAAACGGTGCCGATTGGAAAAAGTCAGTGCCGATTGAAAAAAGTGACATTTTTTATTTTTGAGAAATATTTTGATGAAAATTTAATGATGTGGATTTTGATAAATATGAAACTAATGACGATGTTTGATATCATGCAGGTATGAGAGGTCCTACACATGCGGGATGTTATTCCCAAGCTACTAGAGATCATACTGCCAGATGTGACAGATGTTGAGTGGCATCATCTAGAGTTATTTGGACTAGGGGGTTTCCGTTATTATAGGTGGGTACCCTGAGATGTGGAGCTCATGCGAGCATTGGTGCAGCGGTGGGATAGCCAGACCTACACATTTTGGTTTCAGATGGGTGAGATGACCATCACCCATGAGGACATCTATAGGATCCTCAGGTTACCGATTACAGGGGACCTGATAGAGATCACCCCACGAGAGCAGCAGAGGAGGGCCCTGGTATGATTATATGGGGATAGGGCAGATGATGCAAAGATAGTGTCTGGGGCTGTGAGGACAGCCTCACAGTACCGGCAGGATGACCTCAGGAGTAGATTGATAGCCCTGATCTAGATGGCTATCTCCTACTATGCATTACCAGATTCTAGAGGTGGATGGTTCCCACTACTCCTTCTCAACTGTGTCTGTGATATTCTAGAGTTCATGCAGGTGTTTGCATTTGCTGATGCCTTACTAGCATAGATATATCACGAGCTATGGATGTATACCATAGGCAGGCGGACTGGGATAGACGTGAGTTTTGTGCTCCATTGCTAGGCATATGAGCATATATCAGTGATCAGGCCATCTGGGCTTCCATGGATGCCAGGAGTAGGGAGCCCTTGAGTATGGATTCTGATGATGGCAGGCAGACATGGCCCCAGGAGATACAGGGAGATCCGCAGAGTGGTATTCAGAGAGATTCAGGACTCTGACACCAGCACAGGTGATATGGAGACCATACAGGGTCTATCCAATATGGGCCAGGATAGGATGCCCATCTGGTGGAGCTGAGATGCAGCAGGGTAGTCAAGGGCCGTAGACTAGAGCTCTTAGAGTGAGTCCCATTTATATGGGTGATGAGGCAGTTTGGTTTGATTCAGATCATCCCGACCATATATACACCATACCGACGGGATAGCAGGGAGATAGATATCTGCCTATACTGATTCCCAGTAGATCCACTCAGGGAGGCCCCACCTCCCATAGATGATGATGATGATGTAGGAGTGGATGAGGGCTACGAGGCGTGGTACCACGTGGAGCTGCCACGACATCTCCTAGCAGTTACAGAGGCAGGCGAGGAGGATCTAGCAGCAGTGCTAGAAAGACTTGAGGGAGAGCATGCCTCCTTAATACATACACACCAGGCTGCCCTCAAGGAGATTAGGGACTTTGACAGAGGAGAGGGACACCCTGATATAGGAGAGAGACACTGCTCGTCAGGAGTAGGATACAGTGATCCAGTAGAGAGATCACTATCACAGGCACAGGGAGGCCCTTAGGGCCAAATATGGTGATACATCCACCACCTCAGAGTCAGGGGCATAGGGTGCAGTAGCAGGAGGACCACCACCACCAGTAGCACCATTGCGAGCACCTGACATGGTGAGTCTGAGTACCTATCAGGCTCTCCTTTCCGAGGTGAGATATTATGAGGATGCCCTGACACAGCACGCCCCAGATGTGCCTTGGTATGGAGTGAGGAGGAGGACAGTGACAACTACTATTGGCGGTGCCTCGGAGGGTGTGAGCACCAGAGGAGATCAGGAGGTGGCAGGGCCATGGCAGTGGGCATCTCCAGCTCTATAGGAGATGGTCAGGAGAGACAGCCCGGACCTGAGGAGGGAGGAGGAGATAGTGTTTTCCACCTATCTGATTTTACCATATAGATGTGATATTTTGTAGAGATATACTGATGTAGCCTCGAGTTTGAAGGTATTTTTCTTTGGATACGATGTATACGGCTTGATTGGAAGCCATACATTCTTTTGTACAGATAGATATATGTATATATATTCATCATTTTGTGTTATGTGATTGGATTCATGCATTTAATTTCGATAGATATGGATGTTATGGATAGATGTTATGTAATTTTGATGGATATAGATGAATGTTATAGATGATAGATGAATAGATGTGATTTGATTGATTTGTCATGGATAAATGGTTGATTAAATTAACATGTTTAAGATGTCAATTCAATTAAATGATATAGATAGATGGATTCACATGTGTTTTTAATACATGCTTTTTTTTGATGACATTATATGAGATGAATAAGATGAGCATAGATAGATGATAGACTTGATTGAGTAAATTAACATGTTAAATGTCAATTTAACTAGATGAACAACAAATAAACATGGGAAATGTCTTTTTTGAAAGAAAGTGATGTAATGATATTATCCCTTAGAAATAAAAAGCACTACACCTAGATAGGAAAAAGAATGATAAGTTAGGCCCCTAACCGACCATAAATAGAGACCTTGATGGTAAATCAAAAGATAATGCACATAAGGCCATAGACGCGGATAAAACAAACCTGACACTAGTTAGTCGCAAACCAGATCTAGGAGGTAGATAAGGATGAGAGATAAGTATACATCTCATCAGAACACATGAAGGATTAAATACGTGCCCATATGGGGAAAACAGGATCTCCATATGATCGAAAAGGTCTCATATCACAGCTTCATGATTTTTTTTATTTTTTTGTTTTGATAGAAAAGCAAACTGATCGATGTGGGAAGTTTGCTAGATATAGAAAGACTGATCGATACGGGAAGTCTTTCAGAGATGCTAAAAAGTGAACAAACTGGCCAATAAAGGAATTTTGTTACTGCAAAGGCTGAAAATGCCATAAAACAAACAACCGTCCTTCAAGGGAGCGGTCTGTATTTTGATTTTGATGATAGCCATCCTTCGAGGAATGGTCTATATTTTTTATTTTATTTGATAAGGCATGGATAGTTGTCCTTCGAGGGATCAGTCTATCTTTTGGGACTAGGATAGCATCTCTTTTATTTTTTTTTTTTTTTGAGCTTTGGAAGAAGCTGAGTTTAGACCTAGATAGATCAGATAGAGGGGAAGAAAATGTATATAAGCACGTATTCATGCCCCCAAGTAGTTTTGATCAAGATGAACACCTAGGGTGGATGAAGTAGTGATTAAGGTATTCCTACCATGAGAAGGAACAAATCCTGTAAGGAAAATTCCATGAGTAGAGCCGCGGTACTCATATTTAAGGTATAAAAGACATAACATGGAGAACCACATAGTTTTGAATCACTACGAAATGCATGACTGGTTGCAGATGGATGAAAAGATTTGTTTTGTGACTAAGATCATGTAAGATAGATTTTAACAGTAGAAGGGCCTTAGATGCAAAGCATTAAGAGGCTCCATTTCAGGTATACCATCCATGGAAGACAGGTGATAAGCCCCAGACCCATACTTATGAGTGATAACGTACGGTCCCATCCAGTTAGGAGAAAACTTACCATGTTGACTCCATTCCAGAGTAGTGACATTTTGGTTTTCTTTAAGAACAAGATCACCAACTTGGAAGTCACACTGCTACAAATGCTTGTTATAAGCACACTTGACATGCTCAAGATAGACTTGATGATGTTCAAGAGTGTTGAGGACACGACGTTCATCTAACAACTCAAGCTGTGCTAGACGGTTTTGACGATAGTCCTCATCAGAGACAAACTCTCTGAGAGAGATGCAGAAGAGAGGGAATCTGGACTTCCAAAGGAAGGACAACCTCAGACCCATAGATGAGAGAGAATGGAGTAGTGCCAGTAGGGGTACGAATGCTAGTCTGATAAGCCCAGAGAACAAAAGGGATGTGTAAGTTCCAATCCCTACCAGCTCGACTAGTTACCTTTGTGAGGATATTACGCAAAGTTTTATTAGAAGCCTCAGCTTGGCCGTTAGATTGTGGATAGTATGGAGAATAAAATTTGAGTTTAATATTGAAAGTGTCACAAAGGTTCTGTAAATATTTATTTTTGAAGGACTTGCCATTGTCTGTAACAAGTTTGTGAGGAACACCAAAGTCGACAAATAATGATGTGCTGATAGACAAAATCAACAATAGGTTTAGCTTTGGTCGATGAAAGAGGAATAGCCTCCACCCATTTAGTGAAGTATTCTATGGCAGTAATGATAGAGTGATGTCACTGCGAAGAGCATGGATTGATGAGGCCAATGAGATCAAGACCCCATTGTGAAAAAGGCCACAAATCCACTGTGGGTTGCAAGGCCTGACTAGGGATATGTGTGAGATTAGCGTGTTGTTGACACTTGACACATTTCTTGACATAGTCGCAGCAGTCTTGATTAAGAGAAGGCCAATAATAACCTAAACGTAGGATGTGCACTTAGCCACGGCCAAACCACCAAAGTGTCCACCACAGATACCGTCGTGGACCTCCTGAATGGCTTTAGATGATTCAAGGGTTTTGAGGCACCGAAGTAAAATACCATCAAAGCCATGTTTGTAAAGGATTCCACCCAGAATAGTATAGTGGTTTGTGTTGGATAAAAGATCTTCTGCCATTGGAAGTTAGATTTGGAGGGAAGCACTGAATAGGATAGATAATCAAAAATGTGCTGATACCACTCATCTTGAGTGTCGGTTGTGACAGTGTTGATTGAAGTCAACTACCTGAGATGAGATGGTTGGTCTAAATGCTGAACAACCACATAAAGTCGTGAGTCTTCAGTAAATGGAGGAATAAGGGAGGCTAAAGAAGCCATTGTATCTGCGAATCGGTTTGTAGTGTGAGGAATAGCCTGGATAGTAAATTTATCGAAAGATTGAAGCTGAAAGAGAACGATATCATGATATTTTTGAAGGATATCATTTTTACACTGATAGACACCAGTGACTTGATTAACGATGAGTTCAGAGTCACCGAAGATGTCGATATGGTGAGCACCAAGATTAATGGCATTTTGAAGACCTAAAATGAGAGCTTCATATTTGGCCATATTATTGGTACATTCAAAGTTAAGCTTGTGTGCGACAGGGATAGGTGCACCCTAAGGAGGAATCATGATGAAACCTGCACCTCCCCCTTGCTGACATTTGGACCCATCAAAGAAGAGTTTTATTTTAAATGGAGATAGACCGAAATTGATTTGTTGGATGTACTCATCTAGGAATTGAGCGAGGGGGACTTGAGTGTCCGGAAGAGGAGTATCAGCTAATTGATCCATGCAATGACCTGACCCTTGATAGATTTCTGTGAGATGAACTCGAGGTCAAAATCTGTCATGAGCATGAGCCAACGAGTGATACGATCATTGTGATAAGGTTTCGCATGCATTGTCTTGAGTGGATTGACACTTGTAACAATGTAGGTTTTGTGATTAAGGAGGTAATGACGAAGTTTAGAAGTTGCGAAGAAGAGAGCACAACATAGTTTTTCAGCTTCAGAATAACGTGTTTCATACTCATGAAGAGTGTGACTGATATAATAGATGGCTTGTTCTTTACCATTAGCATCCCGATGTGAGATCATGGCTCCCAGAGCATGGTCAGTCACAGAAATATAAAGATAGAATGGCTCCCCCTCGTGTGGAGGTGTAAGCACAGGTGGAGAAAGAAGATAAGCTTTGAGATCATCAAAGGCTTTTTGGCAATGCTCATCCCATTCAAAATGAACATTTTTATGGAGGAGATGATGAAAAGGTTGACAACGGTCTGAAAGCTGTGAGATAAAATGATGCACTGATTGAAGGTGTCCTTGAAGACCACGGAGCTGCTTTAAGTTGGAAGGGGGAGGCATCTCGAGGATAGCCTTTATTTTTGCGGGATCGACTTCAATGCCCCTAATAGAAATGATAAAGCCTAAGAGTTTACCAGTGAGAATGCCAAACACGCATTTAGATGGATTTAGGTGAAGACAAAAATGAATGAGTCTCTCAAAGAGAGGTACAAGGATGAGAAGATGATCCTGATGGCATTTGGACTTACCGAGGAGGTCATGTCGACGTAATCTTCTACAGTTTTGTGTAAGAGGTCATGGAAGATGTAGGTCATTGCACATTGATAAGTTGCTCCTGCATTCTTAAGACCGAAGGGCATGACGTGATAACAAAAATTCCCCCAAGGAGTTATGAAGGAAGTATTATGCTGATCCTCTGGTGTGATGAGAATTTGATTATACCCAGAGAAACCATCCATAAGAGAAAGCATCTCGTGACCTGTAGTTAAATCCATGAGTTGGTCGATATTAGGTAGAGGAAAATCATCTTTTGGGAAAGTGAGATTAAGATCCTGAAAGTCGGTGCAAATTCAAATTTTCCCAGTAGCTTTGGTTACTGGTACTACATTTGAAACCCATTGTGGATAGTCAATGGGTTGGATGAAGTTGGTGGAAAGCAAGCACTGCAACTCTTCTTTAACGAGGAGAGCTACATGAGGATGCATCTTACGCAGTTTTTGTTTAACTGGTTTGATGTCTAGAAGAGTAACGATATTGTGGACCATGATATTAGGATCGAGGCCTGGCATATCTTCATATGACCAAGAAAATGCTTGGCGATGGTGGGAAAGAAAGGCGGTGAAGTCTCCTAACTCCTGTGGGTTAAGAGATTGGCCGACCTTAATGATGCGAGGGTCTTCAGAAGTCCCTATATTAAGGTCGACAGTGGCTTCGTTGAGAAGCGTAGACGTGTCAGAAGGAATGGTTTTAGGAAGATAAGAATCCTCTACCCCCAGATAGGTAAGGATAGAATCATCATCCACACAGTGGATAGTATTGATAGTGGGAGAGTCATCTCCAACTATTTCAGGGAAGACTAATGGTATGGAAGTGGATTTTCCATTAGTCTTATAGGTCAGTGGACCTAAGGAAATGGTATTGACTAAAAAAAAAGTTAGGTGGGATGGAAATGGTGTCATCCACATCAAGTGATGCTTCTAACCTGATGGGAGAAGATGGTTCCTCAATGGAAAGAGGCTCATCGAGAATGGTGATGGTGGCTTTCGAGAGAGGTTTGAACCCTAAACCAAATTTTTGATGTGGTTTAAGAGTTGGAATGGATGTGAGGTCATGCACACCCTGTTCATACTTTCCCAGGCCAAATCCTTTCCACGCGCATCGATATAGATAAGTTTTTGTGAACGTGGGATTTTGTAGACAATCAAACCCTATCTGAATAGGGTTTGGCCCTAGGAGGAGAATCCGGATGATAGTGAGGTGTATCAAGACCACCGTAGATGAAGTTAGTCTATTGATTGGGTAGACCAATGGTGACAATGTGACCAAGATCTGGTTGATATTCAGGTTGTTTATCTGGCCTACCATACTCATTAGGTTTGAGATGGGTGTCAAAAGAGAGAAGAGGAAGCTCTCCTAGTGAAAAATGCTGCAACGTTTCTTCCAGATTTTGTAGATCTGGTAGTTTTGTTGCAGGTATGGAAGAGGATGAAGCCTCGTTAGGAGAACAAGTGTTCTCCTTTGGAGGGGTAGACCCTGTGGTCATGTCACATTGTGTGGATGGAAAAGGATCTCCTGGATGAGTATAGATTTTTCCCTCATACTGATATTTTATGCATCGATGGAGGGTTGATGGGACGCAGTGCATTGTATGAATCCAAGAGCATCTGAGGATCATATTGTAGTGGAATTTCCCTTCAACAATGTAAAAAATCTTGTGAAGTAGTTTCTTGCCTACCCGAATGGGCAGGACCACAGTTCCTAAAGTAACCGCCAGCTGATCGTTAAATGATCGAAGGGTGAAAGGTGGTGGTGACACTACGTTCTTTGGTAACTTAAGTTGCTCAAATGTGTGGGAGGAAATGATGTTGAGTGCAGCACCACTATCGATCATAGTGCATTTTAACGTAGTGTTATTGATTTGAACTGTGATAAAGAGAGGAGCCTCTAAATCCTCAGAAGAAAGGGGAGGAATTTTAGAATCCTCGAAGGAAATGGTGGTTGACGGTCTATTCAATCCAACAACCATCTCGAAAGGCTGGGGCTCATCTGAATTCACTGTGATACAACAGATTATCAATCAGAGCCTGGCGATGCTGGGGAGATGACTGAATGAGGTCAAAAAGAGACATTTTGACTGGAGCATGGGTGAGTTGTTTCATAACACTCTCCTCAACTGACATGGGAATCTGAGCCCGAGGTGAAGCATGAATAGAGACCTGAGGTCTCGGGGCTGATGAGGAAGGAGGAACTCCTTTGGGGGCCAGCAGAAATGATGACCCATGGTCGAGAGGCTGTAGAAGATGATGGATTATCATACTGTTGTGCTCTAGTGGTGATACGAATTGTGTCAATTTGAGAAGGTGGAAGATTATCTAGAGTGGTATCAATAGAATTAGAGGCCTGAGTAGACCGTTCAGGCTCAGATGTAGTTGGGATGACAGGAGACACTTGTTCCTCCTCTTCTTCCAACAGAAGATCACTTTCTTCCAAGAGGTTGTTAACGACAGATTGAAGGGCTTTACATCCCTCGGTGTCATGACCTGGAGTGCGATGGTAAGCACAAATCAAATCAGAGTTGAACCATGAAGGTTTTACTCCTTTGGGATTATAGGGTTTGATCGGAGGAAGAGATATAGATGAAGATTGGATAAGTTGGTGAAGGATTTCAGTATAGAATCTGGTAGACGAAGATGAGGACAGAGATGACGAAGGCACCTCTTTAGCCTTAATAGACTGCCGAGGTAAAAGAACCTGCATATCTGGTTTGACAGTCTTTTTAGAGACTTGTTTTGCTTTTCTGGACATTGGGAGAAGTAGCCTTAGGTGCTTGAGATGGAAGCAAGTGAGGCAAGATTGATTTTGGTGGAGGAGGAGCTCCTAAGATAGATTTTGAAGATGACGAAGACGTGACAAGTGTTTTGGTCTTTGGAGATGAAGAAGGCTGCTTGGCCAAAATAGATGATGATTTAGATAAGACTAATTTAGATGGGGGAGGAGCTCCCAAAATAGATCTGATAGGAGGCACAAAGGGTGCCTTGGCTTTTGGTGATGAAGATGATGGTTCTGATAAAAGAGGTGACACCTTTCCAGTGGGTAAATCCCCTTTACGAGGCACCGGTGAAGATGGTGTTGTAGAAGAAGATGCCTTTTCAGTGGATAAATCCAATCTTTTATGAGGCGCAGAGAGGGATTTTTGAGGGAAAGCACCAAGAGTTTTGATGGTCTGAAATATTGGTTTTCCCTTTTCAGGGATGGTGACAACTTCGACCGCATAAGGTGATTGTAACCATTTTGGAGGAAGTAAAGGAGATGATACTGATGATGTAACCTTAGGCTTAAACTCCAATTGTTTATGTCTGAGTCCAGGAGTCAGAAGTATAGGTGTTGATGTTATCTCTTTAGATGTTTCCTTAATAGGCAAGGAAGCACTGATGGTGGAAGAGATAGGTAATGAAGAAGTTGTCTCTTGTGAGGAGGGTACTTCAGATGCAGTAATTGTGGGTGTAATTACTGTAGGAAAAGTGACAGGAAGGGTTAAGATCGAAGATGCTTCCGAAGGCATAGAAGTTGGTATAACTATGGGTACGTTAACCAAAGGCATGGTCATGGAAAAAATGGGAGCGACAGAAGTAGAAGTATCCGTAGTGGAAATTTGAAGGGATGTAAATGACTCAAGCATCGAAAGAATATCTGATGATGAGACAGATGAAGATGACACTGTCTCAGGTATAGGTGGAAGATCAGATGGTGAGGTAGAGGGAGACGACTCTATTTCTAATAAAGGAAGACTCGAAGATGGACCATCTGAGGATGGTGGAATCTCATAATTTGAAGGAGCAGAGGAGAGTTCTGATTCAGTCGACATGTTTGTGGATGATTCAGAATTAGAAGAAGAACCATTAGTAGAAATGAAGCTGATAGTATGAGTGTTTGGTTTTTGAGACCCTAAAGCATCATTGTTCAGGGAATGATTTGGAAAAGGCTGTTTAAAAACATCAAGCGCTTGATTTGGGGGAGCATTTGGGTTATCCAGAATGAGCTCACCTTTATCAATGAATTTTTGGACAAGATTTTTGAAGGTCTGACATCATTCAATGTCATGGCCTTTGCTTCTATGATAATGAACAAAAGTCATTTTCCCGATACCAGAATGGTCATTCTTGGCTCTCATCAAAATTTCTAATAGGGGGAAGTTTGATCATGTGAACTTCCAACATTTTTTCTAAGATAGAAGCATATGATTCCCCCAATGAAGTAAAAGATCGAGATGATGAGGGTCCTTTTCGAGAAGATGAAGAGTCTCTCTGAGGTGTTTGATTAGAAGTGTTATCAGATCGTGATGTTTTTAATATGATAGCATTGGTGGACCCCTGATTCTTGTCTTTGTTAGAAGTGGAAGGGTTTGATTTTGTAAACTGAGAAAAATCTGGTTTAGACTTAGAATGAAGTTTTAGCTTCCCTTGTTCAATGGCATGAGACTCAAGTTTGTGCCATTGTAAAGGCTTCTTCAAATGTATGAAAGGTTTGAATCCTTAAAGTGGAAGAAATATGATTGGCGCAAGATCGAGTAAACAACTCGATTTGCTGAGATTGAGGGAGGGAGAAGGACAATTGATTTATTATTCCTCTCCAACGAGTGACAAAGTCTGCAATAGACTCGTCATCGAATTGATGAATGTTATAAAGATCTGTAATCGAGATCTTATGTGTGATGTTTATTGAGAAGTTTTCAACAAACATCTGAGCTAATTGAGAGAAAGAAAACAAAGAGTGTTGGGGTATGTTATTGTACCAGTCTAAAGCGGGCCCTGCTAAAGACATAGGAAAGGTACGGAGCATAAGCTCCTGATCCTGGACTATAAGGTAGCAAGCATGCTTGAATGCTCATAGGTGTTGTTGAGGATCCTCCTGGCTATGAAATTTTGAGAACTTAGGAAGTTCCCATTGGGGAGGATAAGGCTTAAAAGCCACTGATGGATGAATCGGTTCATTACATACTTCTTCAAAAGAGTATGAAGGGTGAGCCCCTTTGGTGGAGGCTTCTAGGTCTGTGATTTTCTTGAAAAGAAGTTGGATGATGTCAGATTGAGGAGGGGGCATGTTGGTATGTCCCGTATAAGAAGCAAATGGTATGTTCTGTTGAGGCGTTAATGGGGGATTCATCTGCTGATTAACAGGATGATAAGAGGAATAACCAGGCATTCTGGGTGACACCTGGTGAGGTATTTGTTGTGAAGGAGCCTGAGTATAAACAGGCTGTGAGATGACAAGTGGTTGAGAGAAAGGTGGTTGAATGAAAGATGGAGCCTGTGATTGGTGGGTTCCTACACTTCCGACTGAATCAGAATGGATTGAGGAATGTGGGTGTTGATTTGATTTGATATGGTGGGAAACAAACTCTGAATGAGGCTTTTGACTACCAGATTGGTTATTAGGGGTGCCGATGCCAAAGGATGGGTAAAGGTCACTGTCACTG
Organism: Taxus chinensis; assembly: GCA_019776745.2. Taxonomy (NCBI): domain Eukaryota; kingdom Viridiplantae; phylum Streptophyta; class Pinopsida; order Cupressales; family Taxaceae; genus Taxus; species Taxus chinensis. The sequence goes on from CM034146.1 coordinate 938,818,136, forward strand.
GAGCATTAGAAGAAAGACCAGCTAGAGGATGAGAAGGAGGAACCGACTGACTCATAGGAGGGGGTTGATTCACAGAGAGGTACTGACCCTGAGATGCAATAGATGGCATAGAAGAATTAACAGCAATTTGTGGGAGCGTGGATGCACTCATCATAGCTAAAGAAGAGGGCCTCTCAAAAGTAGGTTGTGGGGTAGCTGAGGTAGCCACGGCACTAGGGATAGGTAGGGTCATTTGAGAACCAGTCGACATGGTCGGTGGAAGAGAAAAAGGAGGCATAGATGCGCCACCCTCTTTCATGGTTTGAGGTGAGAAAAAGCATGCTAACTGCTCTATAAAAGCCTGGGATGGCTCATGAGAATAATCATAAACTTGCTGGATCGGTGGTCCCTGATCAGATATGCGAGTAGATTTATGCACTAGGTAGTCCATAAGGGCTACTGGGTTGTGGTCAAGGAGTGCCTGAAATTCAGGATCTCCATGAGGAACATACTCTATATCAGAAGCAGATGACACCTCTGAAGGACTGGGGGAAGCTGGTCGTGATGGGATCACTTTAGGATGATAGAAAGGATTATATGACCAAGATGGGGAACCAACTAACAGTGGTCCTGAAGAAGACCCGAGGGGTGCCGAAACATCCACATTAGTGGTGGTCTTGGATGAAGAAGAGGCCAGTTGAGCCATTTTTCTAGATTGTGACTGGGTGATGACCGTCATAAACAAGCAAAAACACAGAAAAAGATTGACCTAACTGATGCACAGACAATTCAAGCAGCGTAGGTGATTATCTCTTTTAAATTTTCATGCCTTTTAAGAAAGAAAATGTTTGGGAAGGCTTTTTAGAATGGGGACTACTCAATTGGCCAAACTAAGGATGGTTTGGGGAATGTTTTGGTGAGGAGTCCGAAGGCACTTCAGTAAAAGACTGGTACGTGGCTTGATATAGGGGCCTACCCCCACACTTCACACACCGCTGCGATAAGGGAGTCGGGTGCTTTGCCAATATATACCAGAACTTCTGTGAATTTATAGCATGGCCCGAGTACCGCGTAGGCTCTTCCTCTTGGATGTCACTTCCAAGTAGGTGAGGCCAGGGAAGGAGTTTTTGTTTAAATGCTTTATACCTAGTGATTTTGGCTTTGTGTGCAAGGGTGAAAAATAAAAATCAAATAGTGTCACTACCGATTTTGATCAATTTTCCAACCTATTTAGAAAACTAGATGAAGAACATACAACAAGAAATGACAAAGAAAAAGTTCTTTTTAAGCACTAAAACCAAAGTGTTTGATTTCAATGAAGACAAGTCAAACAAGTTCTTTCCCAATGTGATTAATTATTTTTAAGCACCAAAACCAAAGTGTTTGAGTGTGATAAAAACAAACAAACAAGTTCTTTTTAAGTTCTTAAAAAGGAGAAAACACCGCAAAAGAGAAATACCTGTAGATTTAGCTCTCCAAGGTGTGTGGACTTCAAAAAGTGCGTTGTTGAGCTCTTCCCCTTGAAAAATCCCGTGAACAAGAAAACCACTCCACAAGACAAGGTTAAGCAAACATGCAAACAAATCCAGAAAGATATATCTAGATGACTAGATACTAGTAGAAGAGAAATTTCTATTTAAGAAACTAGAAAACTTTCAAGAAAATGACAATTTTACACAAAGAGATAAATCAAAAAGTGCAGCTTTGAAATCAAATGAAAGGTTTACTAATCTTAGAAATAGAAATGGGAATCTAGATATGCAAGAAAGAAATAATTTTGATTTTGCAAATTATAAACAAAAGAAACAAGACCAAAATAAAGAAAGGAAATGCTTAAGGAAAACTGATGAAAATCAGTGAAGAAAAAGAACAAAAGCTCAAAACTGGAAAAGAAATGAACTTACCAATAGGGGACTTTGGTTCAGGTCCCACCGGGTGTGCCAGAATGTAGATCAAGAATTTCCACGCTTGTTACCTGTCCAAGTTAATGCACCAAACTAAACACAAAAACCCTGAAAAACTCAAATGAAATCGATACCTGATAGATTGGATAAGATCCGAAGATGTAGATGGAGAGAATGCCTGATGGAGACAAGATGGGAACACATGAACAATCCCATAAAGTAGATCCAAGAAACCTGTGATGCACAAATCCTTGGCAGAAAAAGATGACGTTAGATGATATATGGGTGAACTACCCGGAAAGCGGGTCTGGGAAGCAATGAGCTTCCTCGGCGGATGTCAGTTCACATTTTCAATCAAGAATAAAGACATACATGATAAAATATGTAAGCAAATATTTAGGTTTTCTGATTAAAAATAGCAGTAGACAGAATGTAAAAACCGCAGCAGAAACTGAAAGAAAGCAGGAAACTGTAAAAACAAAGCTGAAATTGTGTTACCTGAATTTTGTATCTTTCTGCAGACTGATCGGCGTCAATCAGACAGTGATCGGCGTCATTTTTTTTGGTTGGCATCGATCAGACAGTGATCGGCATTGATTGTTTGGGTTGGTGTCGATCAGGCAGTGATCGGCGTCGATTGGACACACAGGCAGAAGAAGGCCAGAAAGTAAAAGAAGAAAGCAAACTAAGCAAAACGGATTAGACGTAAGACCAGATTACTGAAGATTGATCAGAAAGTAGAGATTGAAGATGGAAAAAGGGGATCGAGGTAGAAATTGATGGATTCTAACCCAGAAACTGAAGAAAGACCCGATCAGTGCCGATTTGGATAAACCGGTGTTGATTAAAGACTAATCAGATTCGACCGGACTGGATCGGTGTTGATCGAAAGGAGATTACAGAAACTAACAAAGAAGAATACCTGAAAAATGCTTGATTGATGATTGATGATGACCAGGGTAGCTGTGGAGACCTGCAAGAGCTGTAGATACGTGGACAGAGTAACAATGCACCTCTCAGGGATTAAACTACACAAAACTCACTCTCTTCCTCTGATAATCTCTTTAATCACTTAGACAAAAGTAATCTCTAGGAAACCAGCTCTTCTGAATCTAACCAGAGAGGATCTCAGGTCATAAATTTATAATCGGCACCGACTGAGATAAAATTGGTGCCGGAAAAATTGGCGCCACTCAGAAAAATTGGGCCGATCAGGGAAGGGAACAGACTCCCAAAGTGGTGAAAAGGAATGAATTGTGGGGATAATAATATTATCCCTCCGACTCAAATATAGGAAGAATCCCACTGCACAGTTTTAGGAGAGGAGAAATAGGTGGGATAGATGGATAATAATAGCATGGGAGGTTGGAAATTGATATGGGGTAGATAAGTAGTTGAAATAAATGTAAAAATATAATTACATGGTTAATATTTAATTAACCATGAGTGAAATATAATGGGGTGGAAATAAACTTAGGATAGGCCTTTAAATTAAATATTTAAGTAATACCCTAAGGGAGAAGTGGTGATATAAAGGTGCCCCGGGTTACCCGAGAGGATAAACGAACCCAGGGGACACTAAATTGGGTTACAAAACCACTATCTTTAGGTTGCAAAAAATGTGAGTTATCCATATATACAGGGAAGAAATTGGAATGGGTGATAACACCCAAACATATGTGCTGAAAGGTGAAAAATAACGTTCATAACAATGATCAAATAAACAAGCCAAGCATTAATGCTTAGACAAGAAGGATGAAGCGACGGCCTTGAGAAGATAGCCACCCCAGAAATCGACATATGGCCACTATAGTGGACTTTGTAATAGAAGTATTGTCAAACTGGGTAGAATAGGTGTGTTATGGGTGGCACATGTAATAAGATATAATGATGAGATGCCCCAGGCAAGGAATAACAAGCAAAGTCTGAGCCACGAGCGAGACGTACGTGAGGCTATGCATGGTGATTAGGTACAAGTACCGAAAAGAAATACGTAATGATGGCGGCAATGTGTGATGGGTGACACATACGTAAGATAGGAGAACAGATGAAGATGAAGCGCATCCTGGTGTGGACTAGAGGATGAAATAAATCAAAATATCCCTGACTCAGGCTGGGTTTACACCCACACTCCCATACGTGTGATCCCCGCTTCACCGACGTTTAGGCACCCCACGGGCCCCAGCTACATGACGTAACCAACCAAGTGGGATTCGAACATGGTTGGTCACTCTGATACCAAATGTAACAAACCATTACACCAAAACCTCGAGGCGTTAGTGAAATCCACACATGAGGATCATAACATCCCACCACGCTTTCGTAGAGCCTAACTCGGGTTGGGTTTTCACCCACACTCCCATACGTATGAGCCCCACTTCACTGACGTTTAGGCACCCCATGGTCCCCGGCTACACGAGGTAACCAACTGAGTGGGATTCGAACACGGGTGGTCACTCTGATACCAAATGTAACAAACCATATAGACTCTCTCCAAGAGGTGTAAATTGACATTCAACGGTGCATTGAGTAGTTGTCGTCAATATAGGATATGATGAATTTATAATCAACATTGTATGAGGATGCACCATGTTCATGAGATTTTCCCTTTGTATCATGGTTAAGTGGTAGGTCTCCAGCCCACTATGTCTATGTTATCAATAAGGTCTTGGATGTAATTGTGGATTTTTTTACACTTTTCCGTTTGACGACCATCTATATGATGAAAATCACAATATGTGTTACGTCTCTACCAACCTGGCTTAGGTTTACCTTCAGGGAATGGTTACGTGATAGGGAAAGTGACCATATTAGCACTTGTCATTTGTTTTAATATGCTTGAAAGAGATTTCCCCAAATCTATATATTGTCTTTTATTATAATCATGACGAGGAGGAAAGGTCTCTCTTTTTGAGATGGTGACAGATGGTGTAGAATTAATCTATTTTAATTAATTATTCTGTAATTTATGCACATTGTGATTATTCATGATAGTATCATTCACAATAATACGGTTGCGGTTATTATACCCATATTTGTCGTGAGAAGTGCTAAGGTTATTGTTATTGTTATGATTATTATGATTGTGCCCATTGTCTTTGTAATGAGGCTTAATCAAGCCTTTAGAAATGAGGGCCTTTTTTATTTGAGTTCCCTTTTTTATAAATTCCTCAAATTTTTTGAGATAGTGCATTTACATGTGAAAGGGTAACTCATCGTTAAGGTTAGGAATGAAGATTTTAACCATCTGTTTCTTAGGGAGTCAACATGGGAACTGACTTTTGATTATGTGCCAACGTTTTAAGAAGTGTGTAAAGGCTCTCATTTTGTCATTATTTGGCATTGCACAAATCCATCATGGTGATTTTAGAGTCAAGGTTAAAAGAGAAGTGTTTGAAAAACTTCTTTGAATGGTCTACGAAGGTAGAGATAGATCCCTTTAGAAGGTGTAAGAACCAATCCAAAGATTTTCCACCTAGACTCTTAGGAAAGAGGCACAAGTGAAAGATATCATTATAAGCCACCTCTTGACATGCCATGAAAAATTCGTTACCATGCTCTCTAGGATCATTTTTTCCCTTGTATTTATTAAATTTGAGCGTCTCGAAAGATCATGGGAAGGGTATGCGTAAGATGTTCATGTCGAAAGGGTATGGACACAATTCATCAAATTTGAATTTTTTATGTTATTTTTGCATACCTAAAATAGTGTCCTTTATCATTTACCACTCTTGAGCAAATGGTGAATTAGTTTATGGGATGAATGGTGATTTATCATTCATATTTTTTTTGTTCTCATTACTGGTCTTGGATTATGTTTGAAGGTGTCATCACTTTTCTTCATGTGTTCAATACCTTTGGTATCGTTATTAGTGACTATAGAGGAGAGATGAACCAATTTTTTTCCACTGCATTGATTTGATCGAGCAAGGCTTGATTTGGATTAGAAGATGAAACATTAGATTTGCCTTTATCATTGGTGTTTGTTTTACTTGGTCCTTCATTTTCATGCTTATTTGAATCAAGTGGTGGACCCTTAGGGGATGTAGGTTGTCCCTTTAAGAATTTAAATTTGTCCTCATCAAATTCTATTGTTTTTTCCTAAAGTGGCACCTATAAAAGGATTTTTAATTTGGTCTTTGTCTTCTTTGTTTGAGCTGATATGGAAAGGATTTCTTTCCTCCCTTTGTAAAGGACTATAGTCACGACGTCATTTTCCCTCCATTGTTGAAAGAGGGGAAGAATGAGAAGAATTCTGATAGAAAAATCAACCGTTCGCAAATTGAATGCTAAGATGGAAGAGGGAAGAAGATGAAAAATATCAACCCTTAGCAAAATGAGTGCTAAGAGGGAGAAGTGAAAATGGTTAGTTGACTGCCTATCTCTTAATCAAAATGAGAGTTAAGAGGAAAGGTGTTAGATGAGGTTAGATGTGCTCAAATTTTTTAACAAAAATAAATGTTTAAGAAAGAAGAGACTTGATGAGACAAACACGATCAACTCTTAATCAAAATGAGAAATAAGAGTGATGAGAAGGTGTGAAAAGGGGAAACTTCTAACAATGCAAGTGTTAAAAGAAATTAACAAGAGGTGAAAAGTAAGAAATACTCGACACTTAACAAGATGAAGACTATAAACTCTTAACAAAATGAAGAAAAAGAGTGACAAAAAGAGGGACATCACAACACTTAACAAAATGAATGATGTTAAGGTGGAAGATGGATTGAAATGTTAGTTAGAGATAATGTTTAACAAAATGAGTGTTAAGAAAGGTGAAGAGGTTTAAATGGCATTGTGACACTTAAAAAAAGTGAATATAAAGAGGGAAAAGATGAAATGTTAGTGTGTTCAACTAATGACAAAGTGAGTGCGACAAGAGGAGACTTACAACACGATGAAATATGGTTAACTCTTAACAAATATGTGTTAAGTGAAGATACTTAGGAAAGATGATGATTTTTCTTGACTTTTAATAAGATGTGTGTTAAAAGGGAGACTTAAGAAGATGATGAAAGATGTTGATTCTTAACAGAAGTATGTTCAAAGAGGATACACAACAAAGAAATGGGATCATAAAAATAATGACTAAGTGAACTTCATCACAAGGAATGAAGTAATGATGAGGAGGAGATCTGAATCTCGCAATAATGGAGATAAGAAACACTGGGAAAGTGATAGATTAGTGATCTAAAATAAAATAAAAAGTGGATTCTTTAAAGAAAGAAGTGAAGGAAATAATGAGGTTGTCAACAATGCAACAAAACTATTGCAAAGTAAAACAACGTAAGAAAATATGAGAAGAATGGAAGATGTCACAACTCAACAAAATGGACATGAAATGCGATGACATAACATTGATGGCGAGATAGAAGAATGTTGTCAATTCAAAAAAGTTAATGTGTAATGTAACGATGTAGGATGATGAGAGAAAAATAGTGAAAAAAGTCAAAAATCCATAAAGTGGATGTAAAATGTGACGATGTAAGAATGTGGAATTATTAAAGTTTAACAAGATAATGTTAAAATTAAGGCTTATAACAATGAAATATTAATGTGATCAAGAGGGTGCTTAATCGTGATAAAGCGAGTATCACGGCGTCAATACCTAGATGAAAATGAAGTACTAAAGTGTGGATATGGATGTCTGTAACCCAAGACTTAGACATGTTTATAAACTGACAAGGTTGATGAGAGAGAAAATATGAAAGAAAAAAGTGAAACACAACTATGTAACACACGAGAAAAATGAAAAATGATGTAGTGAAATTTTTTGGCCTCTACCTTAGATTGGCTTGGACAAGGCGTGGTTTCCTAGGTGGCTCTCTCAACTAGGTGTCAGCAGTATACCAGAGCAAGCGTGACATTATTGCTAGCTGATAGATTTACTTTACCCCATTTAAAACCCTAAGTGAAGATCTTACTCATAATGAATCACACGGGGGTCGCCACTACTAGATATATGTGACTCTAACTCACAAAGATTTACTAGTCAGGTAGGATAAAAGGTTCCCATTTCATCCACAAGGTTCCCTCTTATGTGGAATACTTTGGGGTTCCTAGAATCATCCCTCTTGTTGTCTTAAGGCTTATGCCGAGGGCACATCTCCCAATTCAAAGTGGACAAGTCGTATCTCTTAACCGAAACTGACATATACAGTATTTTGAATGTGGTGTTTTTTCTTATCTTTGAACTTGATGTGGTTTGGTTGTACATCATTTGGCAACTTGCAGTTAGTATTTTTTAAGTGTTTTTGTTTATAATCATCGTAAGAGCAGGTCCTGCAAGAAAGGATTAGAAATTTTTCCTGAGGTAGGTAAAGGCCAAGACAACAGAAGCAAGTTCACATTTCTGATTTCCCACATCGCTTAGAAAGTGCAAGGAAAGAGCATACGTGTGAACAAGATTTGATTAAGAAAAATGTTAATTCCCAAAAAAAATGACCACATTTTTTATTCCCAAGATTTCTTAGAAAGCACGATGGAAGAGCATACATGTGGTCATGTCGTGATTAGTCCCACAAAAACAAAAAAAAAAACAACAAATGAAAAATATGCAAAACACGAGAGAAAGTGTTAGTATAGTTTGCAAAATAATTAAATGTGTATGAGAATGGATAAAGAGTGAGAAAATTGGACTGAAACATCCAATAACACTAAAGTAGCAAGTTTCATAAGGAGTCTGAAATGGAAAATGTGAGCAGAGAGGGGTCGACAAGCAAGTGTAAGTTAATAAAAAATTCATTTAGAAGTGAAAATAAAGGTTGAGTTGAAACGCTAGATAGCCCTGCAAGAATGAGTAAAACAATTAGTCTAATTGGCTATAAAGACGAAAAAGATGAATAAAAATTGTCCTAAAATGAGTTAAAATACTCAAGTTAATTAAGTCAACTAATTAATCAAAATAAGGGAAGTATGATTAAAGAAAGAAGAAAAAACAAAAAAAAGGCTAACTAACCGAAAGAAACAAATTAATTAACTAAAACAAATTGAAAAAAATAAGCTACCAAATTAATTAAGTAATGATTTAAAAGAGTTTATGTAACTAATGTTAAAAAAAAGGTATCTAAGAATAATGAAGTAAAAGAAAACAGTATCTAATATATTGAATTAATAAGTGGAAAATTTAGGTTCAAGCAAACATAACCCTAATTATTTTTGGGTGGGGAAGAGAGGTATTAAGAAACCAAAATAAAATCCATGAAAGCTAAACCTAATTATTTTTTTTTGAGTGGTGTGGTTTGGATGCGTAGGTATGCCAGAGGGATGACGGCGAGCCGCGCAACCGTGAAGAGGCTATGGTGGTAGGGTTTGCATGGGATCGGTGAGTAGAGGGGTGTCCACGTTGAGAGGGTCTCTATGAGGGAAGGCAGCTTGGTGTATACGTGAGGGCTTGGGTGTGTGTGATAGGGTTTGAGTGAGCTAAGGGGGGAGGGGTTTAGCTCAGGGCTGGAGGGAGGGCTCGTGGTGGGGGAGTGCAAGTTAGGGCTCGGCTGGGTAGTTAGGAGAGGGAAGCATGTTGAGTGAGCTTAGGGCAGGTATCAAGATGGAGTTGGGGACAAGGTTGGGGTCTACATGGGAGGGCTGAGTCAGTCGGGAGAGTTGGGTAGTTTAGGTTGGGGCATTGGTGAGGGATGGGTAGTGTAGGATAGGTAGGGGTTAGTGAGGTTTGAATTTTTCTTGTAAATTTTTTTTAAATAATCGGTCGAACTGGCCAATGCTGTAGGGGAGGGGATTTGTTGCAAAAAATATAAAATCTAACAAAAAAAAAACCTGTTTTTTTAATAAAAATATTCTGCTTTTTTTTTAGAGATCTTCTTTACATGTATTTGCAAATAGGAAACACTAAATGAAAAAAATAGAATTTAAACAAGAAGCCTACAAAAAATGAGAAATACAAACTCTCAAGATTTTTTTGAATATTTTATATTATTAAACTAATTATTGCACTCCAAAATGATTGCAAACAAGTGTTAGAAAGTTAGATAATCAGTAAAAATTGCTCAAAACAAAAAAAAAATATGATTTTTTGCTTCTCTGGAAAATCCTGCAAATTGCAAAACTTGTGAAAGTTGCACACAAAAAAGAAATTAACTGTGAAACATAAGAATAAGAGATTAAACAAAAAACAAAAGAAGATGGGAGTGTGAGTCCCACTGGGCATGCCAAACTATAAACAATGAAAAGTTCCAATAATGAAAGATAAAAAAATAATGTTGCAAACCTTCCTACAACCTTCCAATGCAAACCTCAGTAGGAGAGATTTTGAAAGTTGTATAACCTTCCAAAATGACTGATTTGTGGGTGCTCTTGAATGACCTCCAAACGTGGGTGTAAATGCTACAAACACATGGATTTGTCTTGAAGATTTATGTAGATTTATTGTACTGTGAATCCAAGAGGATTTGATAGAGAGTAGGCATACATTTTATAGAGGCAGGAGTAGTTAGAAGTTGGTTGAAATGGATTGAATACACATGCTAAAAATAGCATTGGAGGAGGTTGCAACAGTTCTGGGGAATTTAGGGGCAATGATGGAAATTAATTTCAAAAGTTGAATTCTGGAAAGGTGGTTGTACATGCAATTCAATTGCCCCCACCTTTCTAGGATTCTAGAAGTGTAGTTAACTAGGATGAGGATGTGGAGTCCAAGTGGTTGGTTGACTAAGTGGCAAGTTGACTAGGATGTGCACACTTAATTAATTAATCATTTAATTAATAAATGATAATTAATCTTTAGTACAAAGGGGTGACAAAGGGTACTAGGGATTAATTTAATTAATCCAAAGGGTAAAATGTGTATGAATTAATTAATTTAATCAATTAATCACAAATGGGTGGATAATAGGGTGTATTAGGATAACATTGGGAATAGGTGTTTAATTTAGGGTGTCTACACATATTGCACAAGAGCTTCCTCGGGCATGATTTCTACACACACACACACAAGAACTACATGGAGTCTGAGATTTACTACAGTGCTTGGTCCCAAGTTGACTCTATCGGGTGACTGTTGGGGTCAGTCTGACTCCCAATTTACATCTTTATTTTTTAGGATTTGATGTGTTTTGGGGTTTTACAGGATACCATTTTTTTTGTAGGTTTTAGGAAAATACAACAATCATCTATCAACACACAAACGACCAATAGAAAAGGTTAGAGAGCACCTTGTGACACAAAAAAAACCATATTCGAAGCTCTTATGCAGTCATAGGTGCCTAGCAGAGGTCTCCAGCACCTAAATGCCCTAGCCCCAGTCCACACTCATCCAAAAATTATAGAATTTTTTTGGGTGTTGTTGCGACAATTTCCTCCTCTTGTTTATCAATCTTCCAATCCAAAACACTTTGGGAATTATTTTGAAATCTTATAAGCCTTCTATTTTCTCCCTTGCACTTATGGTTTCATATTTCTTTAGCTTATTGCTTGTGTCAGATTTGTGATTTATTGTTTATTTATCACATGTGACTCTGAAATATCTTATGGTTTTAAAAATTTTAATATTTTTTAAATCATTTGGTGAACCCATCGCTTGAACCCAACCTTATTTCTAGGTGTTTTTTCATTTTCTTTTCATGGCTCAATCTTATTGACCATTTATTGAATCCCACTTTCAAGAGCTCAATGATCATCTCGCTAAACATCCCCAATATATAGATATGTTTTTATTCACTTCTCATGAGGAGACCAACAATATTTCTGAGCTTAACATTCCTACATCCATCCCCACTTCTATACCTATTACTACTCAAACCCTACTTCTTCCCTTCCACCTACTTCTAATGTTCATGTATATGTTCCTACTCCCACATACCACTTCACTCCACCTCTTGTTTCTCGCACATGGCAAGTCTCTTCCACTAGCACTCAAGACCTAGCTTCTCTGTATTAGGATCTACAAGTTCAAATCCGTCAACTGCAGCAGGCTACTTCTTATGAATCTCCATCTCTTTATTCCACATTACCAATTCATACTCCTTTCGCACCCTCCATTTTTACTTATGCACTTCCTTCAAATTTCTTCACTCCAAAGTTGTCCACCTTCAATGGTCATGGTGATCCTCAAGAGCATCTCCGAGCATTTCATGTGGTATGTCTAGATTATGTGGATGATCATACTTTACTAGCAAAGCTCTTTCCTAGAAGCCTCCAAGATTATACTATTTGGTTCTACAATATACTTGTCCATTCAGTAACATCATTTACACATTTATTTGATGTTTTTCTCCCACATTTTTCAATCAATATCAGTTCTAAGATATCCTATGCTTAACTGACACAAATAAAATAAGGATATAATTAGCATCTAGCGGATTATGTGTTACAATATAAGAACAACCTAGCAAGGATGACCAATGTGCTCGCTAACTCGAAACTTCAATATCTATTTGTCCAAAGTCTCTTACCACCTTTGCAATAGAGTTCCATCTTTGATACTTCTCCATCATTTGATCAACTATGCCATACTCTTAAGTTACGTGAAAGTGAACTATTATATATGTGCAAGCTTAAATATCATGATCATGCTTCATCTTCTTCTCGGTTTTAAAGAAAATTTAATTTCAATCCATCTAATAAACCATTTGAACTAAAATACATTGTTAATGTTTCCTCTACTCCTAAAAATCTTCAATGACAACCTCTAAAGTGTACATTCACAAAATTGCCTTGTGCTCTACACATTCTATTACCATAGCTTGTTGAGAGCAATACTATTATGCTTCCTCCTCCACTTAATTGAGATCCATCTCGACCTAAAGGGAACAATTATAACCTAATTGGGAATTCTACAAATCAATGTTTCAAACTCTGACATCTTATTCAAGATCTTATTGACAACAATGGAATCAATCTCCCTAAGCCTTTAGCATCTACACTGATCAATGAAAACAAAAAGCTCAAAATCTTTAATGATCCTCTCCATAAGAATGACAAGTAGACTGTTGATTCTTCAGCTAATCATACATATCATGCAGTGCCTCCTCCTTCATCGAGGGCTCTTGATTTCCTAGTTGCTCACATTGACGCATCTCCACCATTCATTACATTCTCTGATAATGATTATCATGTTGCATTCTCTTCTAATACATTACATATCAAGGCTTCTACTGGACCTCATGTTATCAATAATACAATGATCAATTCATCAATTCATATGGGTGTGTGCTCTATTAAAATTTGTGTTGCTATCAACTATCCAATCTCTCATATCTCATATCCAATTCCAAAATCTTATGGTTACATCAAGATTCTAGTTACATTTGGGCCTCTCACCATGCTTGTGTCATTTTCATGGCATCGTCAATCAAATGGTGTGACATACTCTTAGGTCTTCCTTGGCTTTGTGTCACTCAAGCTATCATTTCCATAAATCACTTGTGTCTGAAGTTCATTCACAGCAAGAAAATTATCACCATCAAAGGTGTTATGCCATGCACACCGTGGCCAAATCCTCCTCTTGAGGTTTCTATTACAATCGCCAGAGCATCTAGGTCCCCTGGACATCTCAAATTTAAAGTGAAATCTGATCCTAGCTCTCTCATTTGCACACGACCTACTCAGTATCATCAGTCCACTAGTCCATCTCATCAGCCTAGGTCTAGCAATCAGATGGATCATTCACATAGGTATACATCACCTCCATAGTTTTCTTCACATAGGTGTATATTGCCTCCTCAATATCCTTCACATAGGTGCTCATCACCTTCTAGGTCTCATGCACATAGCTCTCATTCACTGATACATAATATGTCTCATACATCACCGATCTCAGAGCATGGTCACATGCCTTTATCTCTACAAACATCGGGTGGAGGACCCTTTCCCTTAACTTATTTTTGATATCTTACTCATCATCATACACTTGGGGGCATCATGCTTACTTCCCCCCTTGTAGCATTATTAGGTGCATAACATTGCTACTATTACACTTTATGCTTCGCATCTAGTATTTCTCATGCATCTTACACAACTTGATACAAAAAACATGTATCGTCATTACCTTATGACACACTCTCACGCTAAGAATCACACTTAACTATTGAGGGAATACTACATCCAAGAACCTCACCACATACACACTTTACGCTTTATGCTTCATTGATCATACCTTTCTAGTACACAATTCAAACCATTTCCCGATGATGCACTCTTGTTCTATGGTTCATTCTTGATTGTCAAGGGGTATTTTATAAATGAACCTCATCTCATACTCATTCACATTCACTCAAGGGGCACATTTCTCCTATCACATTCACTTTTCATTCCATTTCATTCACACTCACAGCATACTACATATCTTAGTTACACATACTCTTACTTACTTATTCTAGTTACATGTACACTTTGTTTTCATGCTAGACATATACTTCATATGTCATTATCTTTTCTATATATACATGCACGTTCACATGTTATCTAGTTGTGATTGCATACTTTATATAGATCTCTATACAGAGCAATGATGTTTGGCACTTTACCTCTTACCAGTCCCATCGAGGTTCCTGGGGGCATCTACATTCATACACATCATAGGTGTTATTGTTTCATTTTGTAATACTTCATATTCTTACTAGCACACCACTCTATATCGAAACATACATGCTTTGACATACTTTTTATCTTTCTAACATGCTAACAGGTGCTTCATGTGTAACATTTGCTTAGCAAGAACTATTTTCCACCATGGTTGTATGATACTTTGCTTGCTCTTGTCTTCTATTATATGTCATTGTTTGCAAGCTATGTCATGTGTCTTGCTTATTCATTGGTTATATGATTTTTGCCACTTTGGTCTTGATTGTCTTGCAACATTGTGAGAAATGTCCTGTGTCTTTTGCAGTCTACATTGTCTTCTTGCTTGCTAGAATACACATTACCTTCTATATGTGTATTTGTCTTGATTGCACTAACACATGTTTCTAGCCACTTTTTTTGCATGTGCCTTGGCTTCTACCATGGAAATTCCCTCCCCTGCATGGTATCAATTACAGATCAACATTTGATCCTCTTCTTTGGGCCACATCTTCCTAGATACATCGCATTCACCCCAAACGAGGGGGGCATACATTGGGTGAATCAGTCACCCCATACAGAATCTCAAATCCTTAGTAAAGGAACAAAATAAAGTTGAAGACACAGAATGATCTAGTTTCTGAATTACGTCCTTAGTTTAGCACAAACACCAGCACCTCATACATCTGCACCGAGCACTCCTGACCTTTCTAGGTGCCTATGAACAAGGGAAATTTACAGTCACTTTCTCATATTGGTACATTTTTAGCAGTTCACATAGCAGTTTTCATAGTACAAGCATAGTCCTCCAGCAATCATAATGCATTCTATCTTCTTTTTCTACTTAGATCAAACTGGATTGAATTGGATCAAATACGAAACAAATCAGGATCACACCATATGTAGTGGTGTATAAGTTTTGGGAAGCAGTCAAGGATGGAGAATAACACTATACCTTTCTCCCCAACACTCTTCTATAATGGCGTGAGATCACCCAAAAAACTCACATTTGGCATGAGATCACCCAAAAAACTCATTCTTAGCATGAGATCACCCAAAAAACTTGTTCTTCTACATCATTTTCATGACTTTTTCTATCATTTTCACTCATCACGGATCAAGTGCACACTTTTTTTTTACTGCTTTTACACATTTTCAAATACTTGGATCAAATTTTTTGCATATACATGACTTTGACTACTCTTTCACTCTTCTTTTATAGGTTCATCCTTAATATGCAACAAGAATCAACCCCACATCAGCAAAGCACAACAATGAAAATAGAGAGAAATGAAAGCACATATGCTTCACCCCTAGGGTCACTTCCTCTTCCTTAGCTTCCACACTTCATTTTTATCACTCTACACTTTTTCCTGTCTCTTTAGCATGCTTTCACCATCAATCTACATGGTTAACAAGTATGCATCTCTTATCTACTTTATGTTATTGAGTATTCACTTAACAACATAAAGTGAGGGAAAATGTATACACAAAAATCACGCACTTAGGTACATTTCTAGGTCTTAATCACGTATTACTATTCATATGATTTTTAAGTGAGAAAACTAGTAATTGATTACTGTCTTTAGCCTCTTTCCTTTCTTTTTTTATTTCTCTTTGGTCTTGCACACCTACATCCCAATATGATCTTCATTGTTTTTTCTTTATTGACTCTAAACACCAACGCCCAGTCAGGACACCAACGCCCAAGTGCCCTCATCCCCTCTAGGCACCCCCAACCTCTTTGTATCTTACTCACCTCTTTTGGGACTCTTTTATCTTTTAGGAATCTTGTTTTCTTATGGGTCGGCCTTTTATTTTTCAATTACAAAATTTAAACAAGGGAATCACATAAATATAAAATTATGTGACCATAATAAAAGACCAAGCTCTAATCATCTATTATCATCACCAAAGGTTGCATTCAAAATCATTTTAAGAGCGTCAAGGCATCCATCTAACACTCACTCAAGGGACAACGGACTATATTTTCTGCATACACACATAGGAGGGGAAGTTCATTTTTCCATCCACACATCTATTTACATTGCTACATCTAACTATTGCTCGCTACCAAGTGCATATTTCATAAGAGCTTCCTAGGGCACGATTCATACACACACACACAAGAATTACATGGATTCTGAGATGTAGTGTAGCACTTGGTTATAAGTTAACTCTGTAGGGTGACTGTCAGGGTCAGTCTGACTCCCCATTTGTATCTTTCTTTTTTAGGATTTGATGTGTTTTGGGGTTTTACAAGATACCATTTGTTTTATAGGTTACAGGTGAATACAATGATTATTTAATGACACATAGGAGACTGAAAAAAAAGGTTAATGACCACATTACAATATAAGAAAAACCATATTTTAAGATCTTTCCCAGTCACAAGTTCCCATAAGAGGTATCAAGTGCCTAGGCACCCTCGCCTCAGTCTAGGTGCCCTGGTCCACACTCATCCAGCAATTACAGAATTTTTTGGGTGCGTTTGAGACATTTTCCTTCTCCTATTCATCAATCTTCTAATCCATAACACTTCAATATTTATCGCAAAATCATCTAATTCTTTTATTCCCCCTCTTACACCTAGGGTTTCATATTTATTTATATTATTGCTTGTGTTAGATCTATGCTTTATTGTTTATTTATCATTTGTGACTTTAAAATATCTTAGGGTTTTATGAATTTTAATATTTGTTAAATCATGCACATACACATCTATACATTACTCTTGCTTTACAATTCATGTCAATACTTCTAGCTACACTATGGGCACACCTTGTTACATCTCTATGAGCTCCTATACTACTCCATACACACTTTACTACTCATGTTTACTTATGGATCCTTCTATTCATGGTACACATACTACTTTCTATATACGGTATACATCTTGAAGGGTTGATGAATTATAATCTAAGTATTGAAGGTGTATAGGGATAAGGCACGCGGAAAGGGAGTGCGTAGGTGCATATGGAAGTTTAGCAAAATAAGGGCACGTCAAGGAAAGTATGAGGTCAAAGACTTAGATAATTTTGGGCAAAATGCTAAATATATAGATGGAGTGGGCGCCATGCAAGGGAAGATTCCATGCAGGAAGAGTCTATTTTTGGAGAAAGTAAATATTAGTTCAAACTAGAGCATCAAGACTTAAAGGCTACACAAGGCTATTTTGGGATGAGTGGAAGGTCAAGTGACATATAGAGTTTTGGGCTAAAAATAGGATTGGAACTGAAGTTATCTATAAAATATCTATTGTTAGAGGATCTTGCATGCTCCATTTTTATCTTTGTAAGAGGTGCATGGTTATTCTTAGCATGTATCCTATTTTGGGGATGCTTAGGAGGTGAAGGGCAAGTCCCCACCCCCATGTGTGTGTGTGTGTGTGTGTGTGTGTGTGTGTATGTGTGTTTGTATGTATTGATTTGCATGGTTTTAGTAGTTCATCTTTGTAGTAATGTTATGTTATTGGTTTATGAGCATGTATGACGTATGGTGATACTCTTATGTATGTATTCAGATTTTTGGTTTTACAGTGATTAATACAATCGATCTTTGTGGATGGATAATGGTTATTGAATTATCAATAACTAGATCTTGCAAAGAATGGACCAAAATTTAGTCACTATTTATTTACCAATCCTAGGCACGATGCCACCTCATCCAAGTGGATTCTAAACACTTTCCCGAAGCACGCAAAGGTACCAAGTCCCTCTTTTAATTCCAAATTTTTTAAGGAGTTAGCATGCATGAAGATATATCTCATAATATCAATAGATAAATCAGATGAACCAAATCTAAGCATACAAGTAATAGCTCACAACCATGTGTAAAACAAGCTAAACAAGGAAAGAATGAGTTAAACAAGAATCAAGATCAGGTGTAGTATGCAAGATCCAGTTACAAATAAGTCAATAACCAATATCCATCCACAAAGATCCATTGTATTAATCACTGTAAAACACCAAAGTTTAATACATACATAAGAGTATCACCATAAGTCATGTGCACTCATAAACCGGTAACATAACTCTAATACAAAGTTGAACTAATAAAACCATGCAAATCAATACATATATATAGGGGTGGGGACTTTCCCTTCACCGCCTAAGCATCCTCAAAATAGGCTACATGCTAAGAATAGCCATGTGCCACTTACAAAGATAACAAGGGATCAAACAAGCTCCTCTAACAGTAGATCTCCTATAGAAAACTTCAGTTCCAATCCTATTTTTAGCCCAAAACTCTATATGTCGCTTGACCTTCCACTCGTCCCAAAATAGCCTTACGTAGCCTCCAAGTCTTCATTCTCTAGTTCAAAATGCTAGTTCCTTGCTCCCAAAATAGACTCTTCCTACATGGAATCTTCCCTTGGATGGTGCCCACTCCATCTCTATATTTATCATCTTGGCAAAAATTATTAAAGTATTTGACCTCATACTTTCCTTGGCATGCTCTTCTTTTGTTGAACTTCCATGTGCACCTACACGCTCCCTTTCTACGCACCTCATCCTTATGCACCTTCAATACTTATCTTTTATTTCAACCATGTGCAAAACAAGCTAAACAAGAAAAGAATGATCTAAACAAGAATCAAGATCAGGTGTAGTATGCAAGATCCAGTTACAAATAAGTCAATAACCAATATCCATCCACAAAGATCCATTGTATTAATCACTGTAAAACACCAAAGTTGAATACATACATAAGAGTATCACCATAAGTCATGTGCACTCATAAACCAGTAACATAACTCTAATACAAAGTTGAACTAATAAAACCATGCAAATCAATACATATATATAGGGGTGGGGACTTTCCCTTCACCACCTAAGCATCCTCAAAATAGGCTACATACTAAGAATAGCCATGCGCCACTTACAAAGATAACAAGGGATCAAACAAGCTCCTCTAACAGTAGATCTCCTATAGAAAACTTCAGTTCCACTCTATATGTCACTTAACCTTCCACTCGTCCCAAAATAGCCTTACGTAGCCTCCAAGTCTTCATTCTCTAGTTCAAAATGCTAGTTCCTTGCTCCCAAAATAGACTCTTCCTACATGGAATCTTCCCTTGGATGGTGCCCACTCCATCTCTATATTTATCATCTTGGCAAAAATTATTAAAGTATTTGACCTCATACTTTCCTTAGCACACTCTTCTTTTGTTGAACTTCCATGTGCACCTACACGCTCCCTTTCTATGCACCTCATCCTTATGCACCTTCAATACTTATATTGTAATTCAACCATGTGCAAAACAAGCTAAACAAGAAAAGAATGAGCTAAACAAGAATCAAGATCAGGTGTAGTATGTAAGATCCAGTTACAAATAAGTCAATAACCAATATCCATCCACAAAGATCCATTATATTAATCACTGTAAAACACCAAAGTTGAATACATACATAAGAGTATCACCATAAGTCATGTGCACTCATAAACCAGTAACATAACTCTAATACAAAGTTGAACTACTAAAACCATACAAATCAATACATATATATAGGGGTGGGGACTTTCCCTTCACCACCTAAGCATCCTCAAAATAGGCTACATGCTAAGAATAGCCATGTTCCACTTACAAAGATAACAAGGGATCAAACAATCTCCTCTAACAATAGATCTCCTATAGAAAACTTCAGTTCTAATCCTATTTTTAGCCCAAAACTCTATATGTCGCTTGACCTTCCACTCGTCCCAAAATAGCCTTACGTAGCCTCCAAGTCTTCATTCTCTAGTTCAAAATGCTAGTTCCTTGCTCCCAAAATAGACTCTTCCTACATGGAATCTTCCCTTGCATGGTGCCCACTCCATCTCTATATTTATCATCTTGGCAAAAATTATTAAAGTATTTGACCTCATACTTTCCTTGGCACGCTCTTCTTTTGTTGAACTTCCATGTGCACCTACACGATCCCTTTCTGCACACCTCATCCTTATGCACCTTCAATACTTATATTGTAATTCAACCATGTGCAAAACAAGCTAAACAAGAATCAAGATCAGGTGTAGTATGCAAGATCCAGTTACAAATAAGTCAATAACCAATATCCATCCAGAAAGATCCATTGTATTAATCACTATAAAACACCAAATTTGAATAAATACATAAGATTATCACCATAAGTCATGTGCACTCATAAACCAGTAACATAACTCTAATACAAAGTTGAACTACTAAAACCATGCAAATCAATACATATATATAGGGGTGGGGACTTTCCCTTCACCACCTAAGCATCCTCAAAATAGGCTACATGCTAAGAGTAGCCATGCACCACTTAAAAAGATAACAAGGGATCAAGCAAGCTCCTCTAACAGTAGATCTCCTATAGAAAACTTCAGTTCCAATCCTATTTTTAGCCCAAAACTCTATATGTCACTTGACCTTCCACTCATCCCAAAATAGCCTTACGTAGCCTCCAAGTCTTCATGCTCTAGTTCAAAATGCTAGCTCCTTGCTCCCAAAATAGACTCTTCCTACATGGAATCTTCCCTTGCATGGTGCCCACTCCATCTCTATATTTATCATCTTGGAAAAAATTATTGAGGTATTTGACCTGATACTTTCCTTGGCACGCTCTTCTTTTGTTGAAATTCCATGTGCACCTACACGCTCCCTTTTTGTGCACCTCATCCTTATGCACCTTCAATACTTAGGTTGTATTTCAATCATGTGCCAACAAGCTACCCCAAGAATCAAGATCAGGTATATATTCAAGACCCCGTTACAATGGGTCAATCATGCAATCGTCCCTTCAGAAGAGATTAAAATTGGGAGTAATCAGAATAAATTTACAAAAAAAATGAAATAAATGACATCAAGATAATCACTATACTTCATGTGCACTCTGTAGTCACCAATAATTCAAGGTAATTCTCCTTGAGATACAAAGCTTGAACTTGTTCATTCCACTGCAACTGAATCCCTATATTTTGCCTAGTGGGGAATTTCCAGTAAGCACCCTATCCATCTCATCAAAGGTCATGCTATTCATCCTAAGAGTAGCCATTCATTACTTTAAAGAACATTGGACAAGGGATGAAAGCCATGCTCCTCTAACAGTCACATCTCCTATAGAAAACTTCAGTTCCAATCCTATCTTCTTAGCCCAAATCTCCTTGATATGTCACTTGACCTTGTGACTCATCCCATGACTAGCCTGTGACGTAGCATCACAACTCTTCATGCTACTAGTTCACCACCCTAGCTCCTTGCACCCAAGAGTAGACTCATTCCTACATGAATCTTCCCTTGCATGAGTATTTCACTCCATCCTCAACTATTTATCATCTTGGAAAAAATTGATTGAGGGGCTCTGGGTCTTCACACATTTCCTTAAAGACAATTCCGCTCTTCTTTAATTCAGTCTTGATAGTTTCCAAAAAGTGTATCTACACGCTCACCTATATTTGTGCACCTGATCCTTATGCTTCTTCAATACTTATCCTTTGTTAATTCATCAGGCCAACATTACTCCCTTGTTTCACTAATGGCGCGCTTGACTTCTTCTTGATCAAAAGGTGAATGATGTTTATTCCCTCAAGAAGTGCAACAAGCAATTGGTAGGTAAAGAATCTGTTTGTTCAAAATCAATATGAAAGATTTGCATAAAATAATCACTAGACTTCCTCTGCAGCTCCATTGCAACAATCTAGGGTACTCCTGCTTTTAGATCAGCTTCCTACTCATTCCATTCACGGAGTACCCTTTCTTGTGTGACTAGCTGGAACATCAGATAGCACACCATGCATCTCATTTAAGATCAGGTGTTCTTCCTAGTTCTAAAATATTCTAATCAGCATTGGCTGACTTGATCAGAGCCATGTCCTGCGTGCACATCCATTGAGTGATAATTTTGTTAGCGCATTATTGGTCTCCAATCATCAGTAAAATATGTGGCCTTTGACTGATCCCTGGATGTTGTGAGCTCAAGCATTGTGCTTCTTCATTTTTCTCCTAATACCATACAATTTCTCAATGACATCAAACTTAGGATCATCTTGTTTTGTTATGAGTACTGCATGCTCCTCAACCAGAGTCCTTATCTTGATGAGGTGCGTCTAATTGGTCACACATTTAGGGTCCATCTAACTCCAATTTCATAAATATGCTTGGGATCCAGAGTACTTTCCAAAAATGCTATCGTGAACTCACCTATCTTGGTACGTGACTTGCATCGATATAATTTCCAACTGTAGGATTAATTTATACACTCTTCTCCCTTATTTCCTGTGATCTGCCTGACAAGAGTTCTTAGATCAACAAGTGAACAATAATCCAGTATAAGTTCAAGGACTGGTAAGTTTTCTCTTTCTTTCTCAACAATATCTAGATGCTACGTCAATTACAGCTTTTTTTGAGCTCAATAAGATGAAAGAATCTAGTATTTCAGAATAACTTCTCTCATAAAACTTTCTTGCAAACTTATAATGAGCATTGTTCAATATGCATATATTAAACTCTATGTTTTCCTCAATGAAATACAATGAGAATGTGGCCTTTCTTGTATAGGAAAGGAATGCACGTCATCTAAGAACCAATACTCTGGTCATAGCACATTACTGCCCTAAATCATCAGGAAAGAAATAGTCAAGACCATATATTAGGAAAGAACTAGTCATCAAAGATCTAGTTAATACCATTTAGATCCAAGGACAAGAACTTTATTTGTCATTAAAGATCTAGGCTCAATACCATGTGATTTTACAAGCTCCAAGAGAGTTATACCTAACAACTATGATAATATGGCCACTTCCTAGGGTCCATCTAAATACGATAAAATAAATATCCACGAGCTACATAAGTGGCTGAGGATAAATAGCAATGAATGATCTTGGTAGGATCATAGATATAACCTAGGTGTAGTATGAGGTTATAGGTAAATCCATCCTTATCTCCTCCTGAGCCATTACCTTTTAGAACATGCACCCCTACATCAAGCACTAGTACTTCACCTGTATGTGCATCAGTAGGCTCACCAGATGGTTCTCCCTTCTCTTCGACCCTTCCATACTATTTTTAGCACCACTTCCTACTTTACAGCTCTTCTAACCCCTCTGCATCATGTTTCACTTCTTCACCCTGAGGTTCCTTACGATGTCCACGGTATTAACCAGGGGTATTCTGTACATGCTATCTTATGATTTATCACCCTCACTATCCTTAGTGGGGATATACTTGTGCATCTTCTTTTCTAGTTATGCCTTCACTAGAGAGTTCCTAGGTAACCTCCTAGGTGGTGGTGAGGGCCCTGCGCCCGTGCCTTGAGCCTTTATTCTTCTCAACACTCTCTTAAAATACTGATCCTCGGTCACCCTCTTCTGACCCTAACTCCACAATCACTTGTTTCCATACTCACTTATTCATACCTTCTTATTTTCTTAGAGGAGTTGGCTCACACATTCTCTTTCTCCTATAGTAGGTTACCTTCTGTCATGATCCAAGCCACCACTATCTTCCCTCAGTTCTTCTTCCTCTTCTTCTTCTTCCTCATGGGATAGAGTAGACTCTTAATCTTGCAATGTGCCCTCAGTATGTTTTTGTTTCCCACCTTTATGTAATATTTTCATTAATGTGTTTGGGTTGTCCCAGTGTCTCTTTATCATGGAAATAAGTTTGTCCTAGGAGTCACAATGTCTTGGTGTCTTGTTATTCCATGCTAAGCAAAATTGATGTACTTTAAGTACATAAGATTCAAGTGAGTCTCTGTGGTAATAAGTGAGGTAGTGAAAATTATTATATCAGGTGTATAATAGGTAAATTAAATCAACTTTAGGCTTATAAAGTCAAGATACATGCTTTTAGAGAAAAATGCTACTTTTAGCCAAAACTGCTCCTTGGAAACTCAGTTGCTCTAGCATGCAAATGATATGGGTTAGAAAATATCAGATCTATTCCTTTCAAAAAAACCATGGGATATGATGGAGTAAGGTTTCCTTGTTCTTCATGCAAAATTTTAGGTCGTTATGAGGTCATTTGGGCAAGTTGTTCAAGTTTTTGCAAAACTGCCTTCTTAAAAAGTGCATTTGGAGTTGCCTGACTTCTTAGGTATCAAGAAAAAATATAGTGTCTCCTTCAAATAAATCATAGAATTAATTTTTTAATAGCATTATAATCATGAACTATTGCAAAATTTTACAAATTATTTGGACTTGTCCTTGAAAAGATATGATCATTTTTGTGAAGTAGGTTTTTGCTCTTCTAGACTATGTTTTGAGCTAATAGGAGTAAAAAGGGTTTCTTTGTTTCAATTGCCTTCTTTGATAAATTTTTAATATTTTAATAGTGCATTAATTATGATTTCAAGGTTTTTTATCAGTTTACATGGGTTCCATTTGAATATCCAACTACATTTTTAAGTGTATTATATTGTCTTGAAGGGATATCTATAAACAGTGATACAATAAGACATTGCCCTAATGTGTTTGCCTTTATCTCTTACACAAAATAAAAATTTACAACATGCTCATAGTCTAAATCAACTCCAACCATCCCATTCATGGAACACTTGAGAAAAAATTTGGTTTTGGTGATTTTCTTTCCTAGTAAATAGTCTCTTGAAATCATGAATTGCTTCACTCAATTATGCAACCAGGTTCCTACTTGTTCAGAGAGAAAGCTTTACCTCAAAGTGGGAAAATTCTCCCTCAATTTAAAGGTATTGAGAAACTCATTATTGTACACAATATTTTTAAATGCAAAGGTTTATTGATGGAAGTTACTCTCTTCTCAGTGATAATTCAGTCACTTGTCTCGCCAGTTATGTCTGACTACTTCTCATCTCTAGAAGCCTTCAATTTGAGTTGATCAAGACTTTTAATGTTGACAATGGTTGATGATATTCATTCAATAAAATCTTCACCACTTAATTAAGAGCTTAGAAACAAAAACATGTCATGGTTTGAGTTTAAACCTCTTGACTGAGATCATGTTCACAGACTTGAATACACATGTGAACTTTTTAGATTGAAGAAGGTGAATTTCCTTTCAAAAAATTTGTGTAGTTGACATATTCAAGTTTCATGTTTTTTTTAAGGAGAAATCACTTTTTTCTTTGTCTCGAGCCTCCATAGGAATTAAAACACAGAACTAGGGTTTCTCGAGTATATCTTTTCTCAAATAGAATGAATTAACCAAGTAAATTTCTTGAAATTTGTGCTGATCAAAGAATACTTGTCAAAGATCACACAAGGAGTTTGTGTGGGATATAAGGCCTGGAACCAAAGGCATAAAAGGATAGGAAGGACCCGTGCATGGAAGGAAAGTTCAGATTTCAAGGACTTAGCCAGTTTTTGAGCATGAAGACCTATTTTTAGAAGATGGCGTGTGGAACACACCAACGATGCAAAGACGTGTGTGCCATGCATTTTCTATCTTTGGAGAATTAGATCAAATAATTTTTTAATGGAGACAAGTTGAGAATAGAATTGACACTTTAGTTAACTACAAGAGGACTATAGATAGCACACTTGCATGTGTGGCTATGCTTGTAAACGGCGTGTGGCTATTAATAGCATGCAATCCTATTTCTGGAATAGATAAGCGGTGAAGGGAAAGTCCCCACCCTATATATATATATATGTTAGGTGCATATATATATAGAGAGAGAGATATATATATGATGTTAGGTACATAGTAGATGTATGGAAGGAGATGTATGTATGTGTGTAACAGAGAATATACGCATATGATTGAACTATTGTATCAGTTCCATACGTGCATTGGTATAGATTGACAATACTATAAGGAGCTTTTGTATTTACTAATAGATGGAAGATATTGGCTAAATCTAAGTGTCATTCTGTGTGTAGTTGAGTAGTGCATGTTATTAATTCAATCATGATTACCATTAAGCTTGTTCTTTCATAGATCTGAGGATAGCATGCATTGTGGAATGATGGATTAGTTATGAATCTATATGTTACTTCCTTCATCATGTTAACATCATGTTATAACAACCCTAAAGAGGGACCTAGTACCTTTGTGTGCTTTGGGTGAGTGCTCAGTCTAGGATGAGTGATGTGTCAGCGTGACTAGGGTGTTATCTAGTAAATTCTAGGCTACATCATTGGTTCCATTATCGGGACCTCTTTTTTCAGTTGTTTTTAGGATGGTTCACGATGAAGACGTACCAGTTAACTCTAGCAAGTATTGAGGAATGGATACACGATCTGGAGGAAGAATATGCGCAGTATTTCAGCAATGGATCTGATTTTAATGCACAGACTTGGGTAGAACAGAACCTGTATGATAACTTATATGAGAGCTTTTTCGCTATCTTTCCAGTAGAACTATACGAGTGGCTTACTGCTTATGCATCTCAGCGGAATTGGAGGTATCGCACACTTGTCTGGACACATGAAGAATTTTAGGCCCTCTATGATTCTAATCTGATTTGGACTGACGCAGTGGATACGTGGTTTTGTGGTGTTCTAAACATTTATATTCTAGAATATTCAATTTCAACGTACTCTTTCCCAGAGGTAGCTGAGTTCCATTTTTTTTGGTATCCAAGAGGAACATATTTGTAAGGTATTCCACTGGTGATCAAGATATTAATGGTAACTTTGAACCTGGAGAGTAAACTAATGGCTAACTAAACTTCACCACGCGTGGGGGTAGGAACAGGTTTGGTTTAAGATGGCATACCTAGCAGCAAAGAAGTAGAGAGAGGAAAGGTGCATTTAAGTATAATGAGGTGTTACAACAACGCAAGAGGGAGATAGAGAAGGTAGCGTTCCATTGTTGGTAAATTCAGAGAGTATGGCATGGAGGAGAGATATGGCTCATGAAGGATTTATAGCTCACGTAGAAGACATGGAGCCAGAGCATCAGGAACTCCCCCATCTTGGAAAGCATGATAGAGATCCCCCCTCGGCCTCACATGGAAGTGCACTAGCAGAGACTACCTGGACCGTGGGTCACATCTTAATCCACCTGGTGACCTAGCCCTTGTGCACTTGGTTTTTCAGTATCTAGTATGACAAGTAACCAGCAAACTAACTTGGGAAGTATGAGAGTAGGAGTAAGTCAGGGATCAAGTAACATCAATGGTACAGGACAATGAGCTTCAATGTCATTTGGAGGAGCATTCTTAAGCACATCATCCACATAGAATGTGAGTGCATACAGAATGTTGGATTCACCTCTGGAAGTGGAACTACCTCACAGATTGTAGGGGTACAGTACAGTACTACTGTCGGAGCACAGGGGAGTACATCTACAGGCCCTATTCTAACTACATGTGGCAGATCATGAGGTATAGGTGGTTCTAGTTCCATTGGATTTGGTGGTTCTAGGCGTAGAGGGAACATAGGAGGTTCTGAATCAGGTGGTCAAGGCCCATAGCAACCATAGAATATCTATATGGAGATGTCTCTTCATCTCCCGAAGTATAGAGGTATATAGGATGTTTCTGAACATGTGCATATGTGTGAAATATTATGGCACGCTAAAGGGATCAAAGCTACTGAGTGAAAGGAAACTCAATTCGTCACTATGTTATAGAGGTGTGAACATAGCTGGTATAGGAAATTTGACCCTGATCAAACTTTTTTGGATTATGCAACATTGAGAGATGCTTTCTTGAAAGAGTTCCATATACCTGAGTCTGAGCAGAAGAGTATAAGTTTGCTTGAGGATATCAAGCAAGGCACTATTGAGAGTGTACATGAGCATGATGCTCATTTTAAGACACTTTTATCTAATCTATCTTATGATATTCATGCTAGCCAGCATGCATAGTGGTTCATTGGAGGATTGATTACACCTTTTAGAAGGGCGTTGTCACATAAGACATATAGTGATCTACACAAAGTGTTGGAAGCAGCTTTATGGGTTGAGGCAGTTGGGAGCATTGACACTAGCATTCATCCATTCCTAAAGGCATAGATTGTAGCTATGTCAAAGTAGTTAGAGAAGCTATCAGCAAATTCAGCCCATGAAACGTGCTCAGGAATTTGGTGTATAGATTGTGAAGTGGAAGGTCACACCAAGGATAGTTTCCCTTGCAGATCTATACACTCACTACTATTGGACTCTAAAATTTATCATTTAAATCATGATGCTAGTCATTGTCCTTTGTTATAGCACGCGATAAGGAAGAATGTATCTTGCTTTTGCAAAAAAATTAGGTCCACGACCCATGATACTGAGGATTGTCAGTTAATTGGTCATATCCAAAATGTTATAGACCTTGGGGTATGACAGACAAGTATAACAGATAGTTCTAAGGATAAGAATGAGCACCAGGATTGGGATCATAATCAAAGGCGCTATGATAGGAATGAGGGGTGTTTTGAAGGAGGTCGTGGAAGGGGACATGTGGATATTGTGGTGGAGGAAGAGGTGAGTTTCCTCATGGAACATGTTATACGTGCAGATCTCCTGACCACTATAGGCATGAATGTCCTCAAAATATTGCATGTTCTTTCTGTGGAAAGAACCATAGCTATGAAGAGTGCCCAGACTTATATGAGCATCTGAGTAAGTAGCATAAGCAAGAAAATAAAGTTGTCAGGATTTTTAGAATCTAGCACTTGGTAGAGGATCAGTGGATGCCCAAGATAACAGAAGGACCTGAGGCATTGATATTGAAGATTACTACACGTGTTGAAGTAGCATGTGTGAGAGAGGCATTGCAAAAGAAGCCTATGATCACCAAGGAGGATGTTTTGCATGCCGAGCTACCTAGATCCTACTCATTAGAAGGAAGTTTACCAGGATACCATGGAAGTGCTAAGGAATCTTCAAGGTGAGATACAGTACCTAAAGGAGAAAAAGAAAGCATCAGAGACAATCCAAACTAATATCGATGATCCACGAGAGGTGTGCAAGATGTTGCGCCAGGAGAACATTATTCCATTATTAGGAATTGGATTCAAAGTGAACACTCTCAACGTAAGTCTTGAGACCGGATGGTAGATTCTACATGTAAATCTTCCCCCTAATAGCATTACTATGAAAAATAAATTACTCTGAATGGATTGTTGTGGATGGGTAACTCTTGAGTGCTTACATTAGATGCATGGGTACAAATGGGGAGGCCTCCATTGCATCCATCATCTAATGTGTTGTTTATGGCAAACCGAACTAAGGCCACTCCCATAGGAGTTTTGAAAGATGCATCTATAACTATATAAGGGGCCAAGTTCACTAGGGATTTTGAGGTATTAGCACTTGCAGAAGCCGACAATTTTCTATCCCTGCTTGGATGCCGTTGGTGTTATGTAAATAATGTTGACTTGAGATTCAATAAGGAGTATATCAGCTTTGAAAATAAGGAGGAAAGGGTTGTGATACCTTTGACAGATGGAAATTCTACACCATATGTTGAACCTCTAAGTGAGGAGGATTTAAACAGAGTCTATGTACTCATTATTCAGGACCCAAAGGTCAATGAGACATCAAAAGAAGGCATCCTATAGTGGGAGGATTCTCATTCTATTAGTGATACTATGAGTATTGCTTGCAAAAATTGGACTCATGGTACATATGAATTAGTAGGACACGTGAGGTGAAAAGCATGGTTACATGCAAGAATGGACTTCATTCAATTCAATGGATAGGTAGCATAGTACCTTGGTATACAGGGGCAAAAGATCTTCCTTCCTTTCTGAGAGCCATGGAAACATAGTGGATAGATCAAGTTAAAAGGAGAGATATGTTAGTATATACATTGTGTGAGATAGCAACGCACTAGTGGGTAGTCCATAGAGATAATCTTATAAATTGGTAAGAGATTAGAGTCACTTTGTCTACTAGGTTTATAAGGAACAATGCACCTACTCAAATCTACACTTATCATGGTGATCAACCTGTTCAGCATCACATTCAGCAGTGTGAGAGACTCTGGACAAGCAGGACAGGAAGCATTACCACCTTCACTTTGGGTGCATAGATTATATTCTATGCTACAAGGATGTGCATGCGCTTGGTATGTATATGCAGAACTACATCAAGAAACTGGGAAATGGCACAAGATTTGACTACAGGAATGATCCAGAATTTTGACTACTTCTCGACTAAACCTCCTATAGCAGAGGCATTAAAACTTGTCAAGTCACTTAACTATGGGAGATAGTGCAAAATCCGAGGAGCATATACAATAATTATTCAATGAGGTAGAGTTCAGAGCATGTTTTGAAAAGGAAGAAGAAATGGACTCCATACTACTTGAACGTGCTTTCCTTGAGAAAGAGAAAGGAAAGATGGTTTACGTCGTGGATGATGAGGAAGTTGAGAACCTAGATATTGAACATTCACATGGGTGTGCAAGGTCTTGGATAGTGCGGAAAAAGATGCACATGCCTACCATGAACCCATGAAGACAAAGAAGGTGAATATAGGTTCAAAGGCTTAGCCTAAGGAGGCCATAATTGGAGATTACTGGTCAGACTCGAAGGTAGAAAAGATCATTGAGTTACTCAGGGATTATCAGGACTTATTCCCTTCAGAATATCATGAACTTAAATGCATGCATGAATCACTTGGGGAAATGAAGATCAAACTTAAGGGTGGTGCATGGCCAGTTAGAAATAGACCTTATAGAATGAATCCTAATTTGTGTGAAAAGGTAAAAGAAGAAATTGATAAAATGTTGAAATCTGTAATTATCAAGCCCCTTGATGTCATAATGGGTTAGCCCAATGGTGATCAGTATCAAGAAGGATGGATGGATTAGGATATGTGTGGACTACAGGGAGTTGAATGTTGCATGTGTCACAGATCCATTCCCTACACCATTCACTGAGGAAATACTAGAAGGAGTTGTAGGGTGCAAACTATATTCCTTCACGGATGGATTTTCTGGGTATCATCAGGTTAGGATTGCTCAGGAGGATCAAGAAAAGGAAACATTTACTACTAAATGGGGCAGTTTTTCCTATACTATGATGCCCTTTGGATTGAAAAACACACCTGTTGTATTCTCACGCATAGTTGTTTAGGCATTTAAGGATTTTATTCACAACTTCTTACAGGTATACCTAGATGATTGGATTAGTATATGGGCTTGTGAAAGATCATTGTGAAAATCTGTGCTTAATGTTTGAACGATGCAGACAATTGAGTATCTCTTTGAACATCAAGAAGTGCATATTTTCTATGCCATTTGGGATACTGTTAGGACATATAATCTACAAGGAAGGTTTGCTAGTTGATCCAGCCAAGGTTACAGTCATTTTAGGCCTAGAAGCACCTACCAGTCAAAGTGAGGTGCACAGATTTTTAGGTCATACAGGGTATTATAGAAAATTCATAAAAGGGTATGCCAAAATTGCCACACCCTTGGAAGAATTACTGAAGGGGAAAGGTACATTTTATTGGGAGAATTGCCAGTAGCGCGCACGTTTGAGATATTAAAAGAGAGACTTACTACCACGCCCATTCTAAGCTTTCCCTCATGGGATAAACCATTTCATGTGCATGTGGACACTTCTGGCATGGCCATTGGCACTGTGTTAGCTCAACCTGTTGAAGGTATTATAGATCATCCAATCTATTTTGCTAGTAGGAAGCTGAATCCTGCGGAATGGAATTATACAACTATAGAGGGCGAAGTGTTGTCAATGATCTATGCATTGTACAAGTTTTGATAGTACTTGTTAGCAACACCATTTTTGTTTTATACAGATCACATGGCATTGAAGTACTTGGTAAACAAGCCCATCTTACAAGGGACACATATGCAGATGGGTGTTCCTATTTCAAGAGTTTGACTTCACAGTTGTGGTGAAGCCAGGGAAAAGCAATTCTGGACTAGATCATTTATCTAGAATCAATTCAGGAGAGGATGCACAGACAATTGAAGAAACAATGTTCAGATGCACAATTATATAGGTTACAACATGTGCCCATGGAATTAGAAGACATTGTTGTCTTTCTACGAACAGGTATGGCACCAGAAGGAATGAAATCATTAGAAAAGAATTAGCTTGCTATATGCATGGCACCATTTATGTTAATCAGTGGTGACCTCTACAAGCTAGGCAGAGATGAATTATTACGACGTTGTGTATTAGAACATGAGCATCAGGATATCATGGAAGAAGCTCATGGTGGTATTGCAGGAGGCCATTATGCAGGTGATGCGACTACCCAGAAGATCCTACTTGTTGGATTATGGTGGGAGACATTATATAAGGACTGTAAAGAATATTGTAAGGTGCATGTGATCATTGTCAGTGCCTAGGAAAACCAGGGCAAAGAGATGAGATGCCTTTGAGACCAATCACTAGTGTGAACCATTTGACAAATGGGCCATTGATTTTTTAGGACCTATTTCGCCAGCCGCATGCAGGACTGGATCGTGCTATATTATTACTTACATAGATTATCTCACACGGTGGGTAGAAGCATCACCTACTAAGGATTGTACGGCAGCTACAACAGCTAGGTTTCTGTGGAGAATGTTCTTACGAGATATGGATGTCCCTTAAGCTTGACAAGTGATCGAGGTACACACTTTTTAAATGAGACAATCAGGATACTATTAGATGATTTTATGGTTGCACACCATAAAACTACACCTTATCATCCTCAGGTAAATGGAACTGTTGAGGCCTTCAACAAGATTTTGAGCCAGACTTTGACAAAAATTTTGTGATGTTGGGAGAAAGGATTGGATGACAAAGTGTCAGTTGTTCTTTGGGCATATAGAACAACTTACAAGAGATTGAACAAAGCCACACCATTTCAGTTGGTGTTTGGTGCAGAAGTTGTTCTCCCTATAGAATTTATGTTACCTTCTTTGTGCATTACATGCACTAGAGGTCTAGCTAATGAACAGGCTTTAGAAGAGTGTATCAAAAAGATGATTCAACTGGATGAGCATCGAGCCATAGCAAGATGGAGTCAGAAGTAGGAAAAGGCCAGGTAAGAAGGCATGGCATGACAGGAACATAAGGGATAAGAAATTTGAGATTGGAAAATGGTACTTCTTTATGACTCAAAGTTTTTGCGCCATCCAGGCAAGCTCAAAGTACATTGGTTGGGGCTGTATGTTATCACTTCTATACTTGAATCAGGTGCTTTCCATTTAGAAGCACTTTATGGAACACAGCTACCCAGTTACTTTAACGGGAGTAGGCTGAAGCCCTACTATAAATAAGTCTTCTTGGTGTTTGTAATAAGTTCAGTATTGCCATTTAGTTTAGGTTTTCAATTATGTATTTCCTTCATTGTCGTTATGCTTTGTCAATTTCATTGTTGTTCTTGTGTAATAAGCATGCTTGTGTGCATGAAGCTAATTATTGTATGAAGATTTTTTATGTGTAGAGGACTGCACATAATTTTAGTGTGGGGGTGGTTGTAGTTATCCAAGAAAAATATTGTGGGAATTGAAAGGTGAAAGGAATAAGCTGCTACGGGTGTGCTTTAAGTCAAAAGAGGATTGCTTCTCAAAAGTGACCAAGGATGGAGATGAATGAAAGAACAGTATAACGCGAGGTAAGTAGAGGCCATGATAGCTACCAGGAGAAGGTACAGTGATGAGGTACTCAGGTGCAGGAGCACATGCTGAAGAGAATTCTATGACCAGAGGGTAGGAAGGCACACTAGAAGGTTATAGCTGGGCATGAAGATGTACCACGTGAAATGAATGGATTTGGTCAATGAATGAGGGGATATTTGGTAGGTGAAGGATCAATAAATGCATCAAAATTTGAAAAAATTATATAAGGATGGGATGCAGATTCATTTTTACCATTGCAACTAAGAGTATTTGAAGAAAGAGCCAAGTGCAAAGAGCCGAGTGATCAAGTTAAGGTGTGAAGGGTGTGAAACCAAGTGTGACAACCAGATCTATGTGAACAAGAAGCTTACATCCCTGAGTGGTGAAGGGTTTGAGTGAAGAAAGGAGATAGAAAAGGGTTAGGTTACAAATTTTCCACCTAGGGCATGATTGAATCAAGCTAGGGTTTGATTCACAAAGTTGTAGAGTTGAAGAGGAGACATTTGCAAGGTAAAAATGGCACCGAAGAAGGCATCTGCAGTAGTAGTAAAAGGAAATAAGAAGGTAAGTCATTGAGGAGGAAGAGATGGCACCCGAAATCCATTTTTCAAAGATGCAATATCCAGAAGGAGTCATCATCAGGAAAGAATGGGATTCACCCATCAGAAAGAGAAAAGTGAGTGAATATAATCACAGGACTTTGGAGAACAAGAAGGAGCTTGATTCCTTGCTCACTACTAGAATGAACAAGCACATGGTAGAGGACATGCCAGTATATGATGATGTGGGTGAAAATATTTTGAAGAGAATTGGGGTCTACCAGTTGTATGAGCTTCCATATTTCGGGAAGTATGAGCCCTTGTATTAGTGGCTCATGAGCAGGGTGCACAAAGACTTCTTCTACTTTGTAGGATGTAGAGTTAGAATCTCATTTTCACTTGTCTCATCAGTTATAGGTCTAAAGGCCACATGAGAAGATATAAAAGGTGATATTGCAGATAAATCCATGATTTTAAATACCAAACAGGAGTTGGGATACTTGAAGGGTCCGCACGGAATGGACATAGATAAATTGAAGAACTATCCAGTTGTACAAGCTGTAACCCACCTTGTTACCAAGTTGAATGATCACGAGTGGTGGTCTCAGGTAAATACTATGTGGTTGCTATGTGGCATGCAAGATGTCAGAAGGGTCAATCTACAACATTACAGGATATATTGCAGAGAAAATAGTCAAAGAAGCACGCACATGAGGGAAGATCAGCTTTGGGGTTGTTCTACTATCACTGGTATTTATGGAGATCAGAGTACCAGATGGACTGAAGGAGAACGTATGGGAATACTCCATGGAGAACAATTCCCCAGCTGAAAGATTAAGCAAGTACCTATGCAAGGGGGCCATGACAGATGATGTAAAGGAAAGGGCAGAGAAGTGGTATGACAGGCTCCACATGGCATTTGGGGAAGAGTGGTGCATCCCAAAGGACCTACCAGTAGTGGTAGGGAAACAAGTTTAGTTTGTTGTATATCAACATTTCTGCATCACACACTTCCCAATGAAATACGGAGTCTGGAGCCCTTAGTGCAAGTTTCCTTACACATTCACTAACAAGGTATTTTCAAGCATCTATTCATAGATTTATAGACATGCGCTGACTAGTCTTCAATGTAGATAAGGTAGACTGTGATTACCATACACTGAGGAAGAAGTATGTGTACCCTAGCAATGAAGTGCTTATACAGAAAGGATCATTTCAGAAGTACTAAATATCAAGCCAATAATCCTGACTGTAGCAGATGTGGGGGAAACATTGGTGTATCTCCAGTTGAAGCCAAAAATGGAGAATAACAAATATGTGGAAGGTGAGTTCACACTTCCAGCACCACCAAAGGGAAAGCATATGATGGAGAACATCCCAATGCTTAAGCCCACATAACCAGTTGAAGTGCAGGATGAGGAGGAGAGCATGAAGATAGTGGTGGTTTAGAGCATAAGGGTAGGAGACATCCTACAAGTAAGGGTGAAACTGAGTGCATCGTTACACCACCTTAGCCAATAAGAGGGGGATGATGAGGATGTGAATGCAATCTAAGGGGAGCACATGGATTTAAAAGGGTATTTAGGAGAACAAGGACCCAAGGTACTACTCCAACCACTGTGCATAAATCACCCAGACTCTCCCCACAAAAGGAGGCTACCACGCAGAGAAAGAGGAAATTGAAGTTGAATGAGGAGGTGGAAGAGTCAAAGGAAAGTGTGTCTAATTCTCCTACACTTCCAGAGGACACAGAAGAACAAGGTGAGGCAACAAAGGAAAAATGAATGAGGATGAGAAAAGACCAGAGGAGATAGTTAGAGGATGTTTAGGACATGGATACACAAGTCCCAAATTTGGAGGCTAAGGTTCCTAAGAAGCAAAGGTCTAGAAGAACAAGTGGAGAGCACATTCCACTGGCCATGGGGTATGTAGAGGATGTAGGAAAAATTGTTCGTGCCTGCTTCCAGAGCACAATAGCGCAGAAGGATTTATTTGGCTGGGAGTTAATGGATGAAGATATGGCAATGGTGTGCACTTGAAAGCAAATATCGTGGTCAATGCACACCCACATGGATGAGCCTAAATTTGATGTGTGTGAAGAGTCATGCATGTTTTGAGAAGACTGAAAAAGGCACCTCAAGCTAGACACATGACAGTAAAGCCTACTTTCATGTCAGATGAACAAAGTCAGCAATGCATTGGTGAAAGTTTCTACTAAGGTGGCTAGAAGAAACATGGACAAAGATTCCATTATCAGAGCACTGTGCGAGGAGTTGAAGACAAAGGATGCAGAGATAGCACGCATAACACAGGAGAGGGAATTTGGACCCAGAAGAAGAATGAAGGTGTTCATAAGCATCACAGAGGAGATTGGGGACAATGTAATCAAAGCAAGGCCACACTTAGAGGCCAAGGTACCATAGACATTTCCTTCAGCGATACACTATGTGAGAAATTTGGTGGACTTGGTACTTGAAGATGAAACTCTGTGTATGCAAGTGCTAGAATGCTCTAAACAAGATGTCAAATGAGAGAAAGCATCTATGATGAGAAAAATTGCATCTTATGAAGGGTTGTTGCAAGAATTATAGGAAGTATTGAAGAAAGCATACTAGCTTTAAATATATGCACAGCTCCAGAGGCGTTTATCAACATCAAGACCCTCAAAGAGAATAATGAGGTCTAAAAGTGATGAAAGATGAGACATTGGCCTGCGTAAAAGATTTTCAATGGTTAAATAGAAGTGTGAGGCCCTGGCAGCAGCACAAGAGCCACACAAGACTCAGTTGGAAGAGCTTGGAAAGTATGATTACACAGAAGATGGACCTTTTAGAAGGAAGAATGACATCAATGTCTAGTGTTGTGTTGGTTATACAAAATGAGAAGGGAGAAATTGTGAGGGATGAGTTGGAATCCATTATTGTGGACATCCCAGAAAAATTAGAGCAAGCACTCACTAACTGGTAGGTATTAGAGGCCGAAATAAAGGAAGAGTATCCAGAGTTGATACTGCAAACTGATACAGAGGAGGTTTCCTAATAACCTCATAGAGATTATTTATTTATCTACATTATTTTATTCTTATTCTTTAAATTCTTCTATTCTTTCCTTCAATTTTTGGACATACCCATTGTCGGGATGACAATGAGATTAGTGTGGGGTAATGTTGATCAAAGAATACTTGTCAAAGATCACACAAGAAGTCCACATGGGATAGAAGGCCCAAAACCAAGGGCGTGGAAGGACAGAAAGAACACGCATGTAGAAGGAAAGTTCAGATTTCAAGACTTAGCTAGTTTTTTAGCATGAAAACCTATTTTTAGAAGATGGCGTGTGGAACACACCAACGATGCAGAGATGTGTGCACCATGCATTGTCTATCTTTGGAGAAGTGGATCGAAGCATTTTTGCATGGAGACAAGCTGAGAATAGAATTGACACTTCAGTTAACTGCAAGAGGACTATAGATAGCACACTTGCATGTGTCGCTATGCTTATAAATGGCATGTGGCTATTAATAGCATGCATCCTATTTCTGGAATAGATAAGCACTGAAGGGAAATTCCCCACCCTATATATATATATGATGTTACGTACATAGTAGATGTATGGAAGGATATGTATGTATGTGTGTAATAGAGAATATATGCATATGATTGAACTATTTTATCAGTTCCATACGCGCATTGGTATATATTGACAATACTGTAAGGAGCTTCTGTATTTATTAATAGATGGAAGATATTGGCTGAATCTAAGTGTCATTCTGTGTGTAGTTGAGTAGTGCATGTTATTAATTTAATCATGATTAAGTTTTTTACTTTCATAGATCTGAGGGTAGCATGCATTGTGGAATGATGGATTAGTTATGAATCTATATGTTACTTCCTTCATCATGTTAACATCCTGTTACAACAACCCTAAAGAGGGACCTGGTACCTTTGCACACTTCAGGTGAGCACTCAGTCTAGGCTAAGTGATGTGCTAGCATGACTAGGGTGTTATCTGGTAAATTCTAGGTTACATCACCGTGATGAAATCTATCTCTATAGGATTCGGATGCAAAGGGCATTGGGAAGCTCATTTCCGTAAAGGTCTGGATGTCATGGAAGGGATGATCTCAGGTATGGGCAACATAATTGATAGAAATTT
The DNA here is from genome assembly GCA_019776745.2 of Taxus chinensis. Taxonomy (NCBI): domain Eukaryota; kingdom Viridiplantae; phylum Streptophyta; class Pinopsida; order Cupressales; family Taxaceae; genus Taxus; species Taxus chinensis. Next base: position 938,856,680 of record CM034146.1, read on the forward strand.
TGAAAAGTGAAGGCGGAAGCAATGACTATAGATGAGTCTATTTATGACATCAGTTGTCTCACATTCCCTAAACTCTAAGACCAAATTCTTGACTATTTCATGCTCCAAGGAATGGTATGAGTTTGTAGTGGAGAAATTTACAAAGTGAATATCTAGAATGGGACTCATTTCCTTCTAGGGAAGATGAGATCACTATGACAGTAGATCAAATTCACTGGGCTCAATCAACTATATTGGATTATAAAAGTTCCTTGAAACTTCATTTCTTTCATTTATCCTCCTATATTACCATGAGTAGACATCTCAAAGGTGATTAACCCATTACTGGGATGACAATGTACTCTAGTGTGGGGTCAATGTTGAAGTGGATCATAAATGTCCTAAGTATTAGGCTCAGTTAAATGTATTACACTGGAAGAGTGTGCAACTTGCTACGATTGAATCTAGAGCACCCAGGAGAAGGACATGTAGTGGATGCATTTTGGATAAGTGGCTATTTCATGGAGTTAGCTTTGATAATGTACACAAAGACATGAAGACATCTGTGAACTCCTACAAAATGATATTTTGGGAACAAGCGATAGTTGAAGTGCCACCCTTGCATAAGTCCTTAGAAAAGCTCAATAGGATAGGATAATCTACTCAGAGTATGAGACTATAGTAAGGGTCTATTGTTAGATCACTTGCATGCTTGTGCATCCCATTGTAAAGGCACATGATGAGTCATTATTTAGCATGTGACCTATTTTGAGCCAGATAGCAATGGGGCGGTGAAGGGAAATTCCCCACCCCTTATAGGAGTATGTAATTGATTTGAATAACGAGTTAGGGTGGAAAAAAACTATGGTGAGAAGTTATGAATAAAGAACGAGTTTTGTCGTGCACATGATCTTTCAGTAGTAAGATACTTATGATAACAAAAAGAAGATTTTTTTGTTGATACAGTGACTTAATACAAGATGGTGTCATGGATTTTCTAGATAATGGTATTTGCAACATTCAAATGAATCTGGTTTTGCATGGTAAATTTTGTTATAGGAATTGATTTAGATTCATTCTATAGGAGTGAGTTCAGCATATAAGAAGACTATGATTTGAGCTTATGCATACGTGTGTTGTTTACTATTGAACTGAAATAAATGTGGATATCTATATGCACCATCATGCTGACATTCTATCCAAGAATAGTTTTCATGAAGAGTATGATATAACATATGGTGCCTTTGCATCAACTTACAAGTGAGTTCTCATCTCTAGGCTGAATAGTGTGCTAATGCAAGCCTGGATAAAGTAGGGTTAACAATAAATTCTAGGCTACATCAAATGTAGACACGTCAATTTTTGGTTCGCTTGTCCCCCCATCCTGCATTTTCTCCCCTAGGTTTTTATCGTCTCGCATAGTTCATACCTCTCTTCCTATTTATATTTATATTTCCCTCCTACATGCCCATTTTCCTCTAATCCCCAGTTAGTCCCTAGGTCTTAATCCCATAGTTAATGCTATAATTATTGTATCTTCCCTAATCTACCTCAAATTGGTATTTAATTACCCCTAAAACCTAACCATTTTCCTAGTGGATTCCACCCATCTTGGGTTTCCCACCATAAATTTATTGTCCCGAGGATTCTCTTGACCTCCCCTCATTCAAATGTCTTTCTTATCCTCCCACTACCATAGTATGCTCCCCATTGCTAACCTTGACATGACCTAAAGTTGGCTAAACACCCTATTTGTGATTAGCCTCTGATTAAGGGCCCCCTTTATAGAGATAAATATCACCTCCACCACCCAAGTGGACGGTCTATTGTAGCAACCGATGACCTATTCGTGAAAGTTCAATAGCTTCAAGGTCGACCCTATTTTAACATATGCCTGGTACCCCTCCTCAAGCTCAAGGATGGAATTTTTGAGTATCTCAAGGTCTACCACTTTCGAGATTGTACATTCTATTCTCCTCTTCTAATGATAAGAATGAAAATTTATCTCAACTTGGAGCTATGGTTAGTGTTGGTACCCTAGATTTAATCTCTTTCACAACTTGAGTAGCATCATGGAATCTCACAAAGACAATCAGAGGTAGATAAATGATTTGTATGTTCATTTGTAGCTGGGGAAGAAATTTATCTGACTTGTTGGCACTCAAGATTTTGAAGGATTCGGTAGCACCTCAGAAAGGATTTTGATCTAATCCTCACTATTTTAGGTTGTGCCTTTCAACCAAGGTAAGAGAACCTATATTGCAGCCTCTTTTTTAATGAAGGAGGTGCAGAGATATCCTTCTACTTTGCATATTGCATGGAGATGGCCTTGGGAAAACATGATCAATTTTCCATTATTCAAACTCAACAGGAGTTGTCACTACTAAATGATGGAAATGCTTTCAATACAAGGCTAAGGCTGCTAGAGACATGGTATGATCCTGATTTGCCTTGTGTATTTTTGTGAATGGATTGTATTATTTTGTTGACACACAATGCAATGCAGGGGTAGTATGGCGGTAGGGGTTAGTTGTTATAAATGAAATTTTGGTGGGAGATGTTAGACAAGACTAACCAGAGATTTGCCAAACTCTTTGAGGACCTTTGCAAGAAATTTGTAAGACCCTAAATAGCAGAATGCTTCAAAAGGGTTTAAAGATACTCTTTCAACCAGGATATGTGCACCAAATGGAGGCCCAGATCTGCACTCTTCCACACAATATTTGACAACCTACCATAAAATCTTGAAGCAAATAAACCAACAAAGTATCCAAAAATCCCTATCTTATCATGACCTAAGGTACACCCAAAGGTTTACAAACAATCTCAAAATTTCAAGGAAGGTAAAATGAGTTTAAATCTGTTTATCTCTCTATCAGATGAATGCTCTTATGAATGAAAGATTGTAGATGCCACTAAACCATCAACAAGAAATGAGACCATGTATGATCAAGAGAGATCCTCACACACAAGATTGCAACATGAGCAAGAAACACAAATTAAAAACATTATGTGAACATAAGTATATGCAAATTTTGCCAAGAGACAACACAAAATAATCCATAAATGATCAAATCTATCAGCAAGGGAATGTTATAAGAAAAATCTCAGAGCTTGTTGATGGATTTAAAACTTAAACCAACTCAACATGATACAAATATGATGCAAAAGGAATTAGAAATGGTTCTCAGGCGGTTTCTCAGAGAATGGGCTTCTTCCCAGATTTTCCTGTGAAATTATAATTTTCTTCAACCTTTTACATGTCTCAAAACATGCATTATATAACTTCCAATTACATTTGATCCTTATTTCCCAAGAAAAGAATATGCCCAGCATCAAGTTTGTTACGAAATTCCAACATGATTCACAGATAGGGACATTTAACAAATTTGCAACCAAAGTTGCCAGGTGTTTCAAAAATGGTGAATCATTACAAATCCTTCATCATTATCCATTATGGAGGCATGTTTTTCATTCTCTAAGCATGTAGACCACTTTCATTTCATCATTTCATCCTTATCATTCCAGAATTTGATTCTGTAACTTTATAATTTGATATTTCACGTTTTACAAGAGCCTGAGTAAAAATTTATTTCAAAAAAAGCTCAAATCTATAAATTAATCCCTAAAACCACTTGCATTAATCTTTGTAGGTACAAAAAACATGAATTCACCAAAGATTCGATGAAAAATGATGTAAAATTCACATTTCCACACTTCCTGGAGAAAAAATGGTGGCCAAAAATGAAAATGTACAGTTACCCTTGATCTACTCTTTCTCCTTCAATTTGGGCCCTCCACATGTCAACATACGATTGGGAATGAATTCAAGCTCACTCTTTGAATTTTTAACATTTTTGAAAAAATTGAAAAAATGACTTTTTTCTCTGCCCCTCCAGCCTTGAATTTTGGTGATGACACGTGGCATATGGTGGGTCCCATTGGGATCGCAGCTCAATTCTATGCATTTTGACCCTTTTTTGGAGTTTGGAAAAATTTCACTTTTTTCCCCGCTAGCCCGCACCTCCGCCTTTTCCCTTGACACGTGTCATGCTCTCTATCACTAAAATTTCACAGGCTTATTTCATGTTTAAACCCCTTTTTTCGCCAAGGAAAAAATTTCCATTTTTTTCCCGCAGGCCCGCGCCTCTGATTTCTCCCTACCACGTGTCTCCTTTTGATTTCTCATGGAGCCACACCTCAAATTTTCATTCTAATTCTTTTACAAAAAAGGGAAAAAATTCCCTTTTTCCTCCGCCGACCCGCTCTGCCTACCACGTGTCCATCGTTGATTAGAGCGGAGATGCATCCCATTTTTTAACTTTAGAAATCAAAGCTAAAAAATCATTAAGTTTTCCATCGGCCCGCTTCTCCATTTTTGGTTTTTTTAGGACACGTTTCCATTCCTGATTGGTCACAGAGCTTCAGCCCATACTTTAACTTTGATCCATTTGAAGTTAAAACTTCAAAGTGACCCCAAAATTTGCCCCCCATTCTACCTTTTCAAGGCCACATGTCCACCTGTGATTGGCCATGGGGCCGCGCTTCAAAATTTCACTTTAACATTTTCTTCCTCCAAAGGAAAAAAACTTTAAAAACCTCCACCATTTGCATCCCCTCAGCCAATCAAAACATGCCATGTAGGCAAATTTGGAAAAAGCAGAGCCCTAGGCCCAAAAATGCCCCATTTGCCAAAAAGGCAAAAAATGATAAGTTATAACACTTCCCCGCTTCTCCTCGGCTAATTAGATGCCGCCACATACCCTCCAACTTCTCAGTAATAATTTGATGGCTAAAATACGCCCGTCTAACTGTCAAAAACATAGAATTTTCCAGTTGTGCCCAGAATCTAGTTTTTTCTCCAAGGATGGAAATTTTTTTAAATAGAATCAGATGAAACATGATTCTAAGAATTTCTCAACCACGGGGATAGATTTTCAAAGGCATATAGGTATAAAATGATCATTTTTAACCTTTCATGATTAGGAAAATGGAAAAATGACATAGCCCACAGATTTGAAGAATTTAGGGCAAAAATTAGGACAAAGTTGAGTATTCTTGCAAAATGGGGCATGTCAAATGATTTTCAAATGGATTAAGGCATGGGAACAGAGGCAGCAACTTCATTTTACCCATTAAAACTATAGAAAATTTTTCGGGAAATGCAGAGTGAAAATAAAATTAGGGAAAAGGCGGTGTAAGATCAAAATGGACACCAACAGTTTTGATATATGGGAAAGTGTAGAAAAAGGCTACAATTGTCCAGCTACTCCAATCACAGCTGTAATAGATAAGACTGAATATGAGAATAATTCGAGAGCAATGAATGTAATTTTTATGTGGGCTAAATGAAGTTGAGTTTATAAAGGTGATGTACTATTCTACAGCCTAGTAGATTTGAACCAAATTAAAAAGTATTTATGAGGGAGATGATAAAGTGAAACTTGCAAAATTGCAAACTTACCGAACCCAATTTTAAATTTTAAGGATGAAATAAGATGAAATTATAGCAGAATACATGCAAAGGCCAAATGAGATAATAAACATGATCAAAGGCTTAGGTGAGAAGCTAGAGGAGACAATTATTGTTCAAAAAAATCCTGAGATCTTTAACCCCCAAATATGAGGCAAAAATATCATCCATTGGGGAAGAAGTAAAATACATGAAGATCTTGAATCTTAGATTAGCTACAAAGCATCCTATCAGCCTATGAAATGAGAACAAGTGGAGCTAAATCATCCAACAAAGAAGTTTCCTTTAAAGCCAAGAAAGAGATTCATTCCAATTAAGAGAAAGAGGAATCAAATTCAAATAATGAAGAAGATGCTGAGAAGATTGAAGCTTTGTTTTTTAGAAGACTAGAGAAGAGGCAAATGCTAAATATAAAGGTAATCTTCCTTTCAAATGGTTTAAATGTGGTCAAGTAGGACACTTTGCAGCTAAATGTCCAAATAAAAATAAGGAGGTTGAGTTTGAATGTAAAGAATAAGATCATAAACATGGTAAGAAAAATATGGACTATAAGAAGAAGGGAAACAAGAAGAAGTATTTCAAGAATAAGAAAAATATTCTACTTTAAAGAAAACTCAAGTGACTTAGAATCAAGTGATTCTAGCAGCTCAAACAGTTAGAGTAATGAAACTAAAGTGAAACCTTATTTATGGCTCTGGAAATCTCAAATGAATGTAGCAATAATAAAGGAAAAATGTGGGCATCTATGAAGATTCAGATGAAGAAGAGGCACAAGTTGATTTAGAGGCTGAATTGGTAAGTGCTCTTGAAGAACTTCAAATTTGTAGGAGAAGGAACCAGAAGCTAAAATGCACCCTAAAGAATTATGAAGAACAAATCAGCATTTTTTGAAAATAAGCAAAGCCAAAAGGAAGAAGAGGAAATGAGTGAAATCAAGGAGCTTGAAAATCAGATGGAAAATATTTCCCAAGCCTACAAAGCAAAGGAAGAAGAATGTCAAAGGCTGAAATCAGATTTAGAACTTCATAAGGCTGAATTAGAACAGTAAAATGGAAAACTCAAGATGTATGAGAAGCTAGAAGGGAGCTCAAAATGTACTAACAAACATGTCCTAAGTACTCAAAGGGACATAGGTGATAAAACAAGTATTGGCTTCAAGGAAGAGAATAAGGAAGATGAACCATCAAAGAAGAAAGAAGAGAAGTCTGCATCAAGTGTCTCATATACCATGAATAAGGAGGCCACTAAATCTTCAAGAAGAAGGAAAAAATCTCCAAGAATCATATATGCTATGAGGTATTCTCATTCCTTCTATGGCTATTTTTTTTCATGTAATCAATTTGGTCACAAAGCTTCAAAGTGTAGAAGAAATGCTAGAGGTAGTAGGAGGAATTATAACTTGCAACATATGAGAGTTAATCATAATCCATGTGTCACAAATGTCAAAAGGAAGGTCATATAGCTAGTATGTGCAGCTTACAAACACCCCAAACCAAGTAAGTGGATATATGTGGTGAAAGATAAATCAAACAAGAAAGAAGAAAATGGTATGATAGCTCAAATTACCTTTCATGTGCAAGATGAAGGAATGATTTGGTATTTGGATAGTGGCTTCTCTAGTCACATGACAGGTGATAAAATCAAGTTCATATCCTTTTCAAACAATGCTTCAGGGGCTGTTAGATTTGGAGACAATAATTCTATAAATATTATGGGCAAAGGAAATCTTAGTCTTGACAATGGAAAAATTGTTACAGAAAATGTGTTGTATGTGGAAGGTCTCAAGCATAACTTGCTTAGTGTTAGCACAAATGTGCAAACAAGGCTATAATCTGATTTTTAATTATAAAGGGTGTAAGATCATTGATGGTAAAATAGGGGAAGAAAGTTGGAAAGGTAAAAAGAACGAAAAATAACATGTATGTGCTCAAAGAGGTAAACAAAGAAAAGTGCTTTACAAACAAACTTGATGACAGTTGGTTATGGCACAGGAGATTAAAACACATTAGCTTTGATAATATTATGAAATTGAGTGCTAAAGAGGGAGTTAGAAATATTCCAAAAATTTGGGAAACCAGTCAGATCTGTATGTGTAAATCTTGTTTACATGGAAAACAAACAAGAAGGACATTCAAATCAAAATGAGTATTCAACTACTCAACCTTTGGAGCTGATTCATACAGACTTATGTGGGTCCTACAAGAACTACAAGTATGCAAGGTGATGATTATTTCATGCTTCTAATTGATGATTTTACCAAGATGACATGGGTAGCTTTACCTAAAGAACAAATCAGGAAGAATTTGACAGGTTTAAAGATTTCAAATCACTTGTGGAGAATGAGAAGAACACAAAAATCAAATGTTTGAGGTCAGATGATGGGTGGACAAGATTTTTGGTCTAAATGAGTTTGATGACTATTGCAAAGAACATGGAATACAAAGGCAATTTTCATACTACTAGGACACCACAAAAAAATGGTGTGGTTGAAAGGAAGAACAGAGATAATGCAAGAGATGAGCATAACTATGTTGAATGAATCTAGAATTCCTGATAGCTATTGGAGTGAAGGAGTAGGTACAGCTATGTATATATTCTAAATAGAGCTCAACTAAGAGTATACAGTAACAAAACACCCTATGAACTATGGAAAGGAAGACCAACTAATGTGAAGCACATAAGAGTTTTTGGGAGCAAGTGCTACATAAAGAGAGATGAAGAATATTTGGGCAAGTTTGATTCCAGGTGTGATGAGGGTATCTTTCTTGGTTATTCATTAGTTAGTGTAGCCTAAAGATGTTACAACAAGAGGCTTAAGAAGGTAGTTGAAAGTAACAAATGTAAAAATAGATGAATCTCATCCCTAAAAAAAATCATAAATCAGCCTAAGGAAACCATGAAAATGATGTACATACCATTGAAAATCATGATGATGATGATGAAATAAGAGGAACACATGAAGAGGTTGAAGAAGTGGAAGAAGAAGAATAAAGCCATGATACTAAGGTAACCTTCAAGGAAATTTAGAAGAAACCATCCTGCAGATCAGATTATAGGGAGTAAAGAAGGTGGTGTGCTCACAAGAAGAAGGCTAAAAAGTTAGAAAAATAATGAAAACACAACCATTCTTATCAATGATAGAACCAAATAATGTGAATGAAACATGCAATGACCAACATTATATAGATGCAACGAATGAAGAGCTTGATCAAATTGAGAAAAATGAAATGTGGGAGCTTGTACCTAGGCCAAGAGACAAGAATGTTCATAGGAACAAAATCGGTCTTCAGGAATTAAATGAATGAAAAAGGTGAAGTGACAAGGAATAAAGCAAGATACTTGTAAAGGTATGCACAAATGGAAGGAGTTGATTTTGAATGAAACATTTGCACTTGTATCAAGAATAGAAGCTATACGATTATTTCTTAGCATATACAGCTCATAGGAAAATTAAAGTTTTTCAAATGGATTTTAAATCAGTATTTTTAAATGGTAACTTAAATGAGGAAGTTTACATTGAGCATCCTAAAGGATTCTCTTTGAGTGAAGATAAGGACTATGTTTGTAGGTTGAAAAAGGCTTTGTATGGGCTGAAACAAGCTCCTAGAGCTTGGTATGGTAGGTTGGATTCTTATCTTATTGTGGTATCAGAGCTTGGTATAGTAGGATAGATGCTTATCTTATTAAGCAAGGCTTCAGAAAGGGAGCAGTTGATAGTAATCTCTACATAAAGGAAGAAGAAGACAAGCTACTTATTAGTTATAGTTTATGTTGATGACATCATATTTGGAGGAGATTATGAAAGGATGACTCATGAGTTGGTTGATGTAATGAGTCATATATTTCAAAATGTCTATGCTTGGTGATCTTGTCATACTTTCTAGGCCTTCACATAAACGAATCAAATCAAGTAATTGTTATATCTCAAGAAAAATACATCAAGGAAATGCTAAAAAGGTTAAAAATTGAGGATTGTCAGACCAATTAGCACACCAATGGAGGTAGGATGCAAGTTAAGTAAATAATATGACTCGCTTAAAGTGGATTAAACACTCTACATATCTATGATAGGCAACCTTCTTTATTCCATTGCATCCATTCCTGATATAATGCAAGTCGTGGGCTTAGCAGGAAGATTTCAAGAAGACCCAAGAGAGAGACATCTCAAGCACTTAAGAGGATACTCATATATCTTATGGGAACTTTAGAGCATGGTCTTTGGTATCTTGTAAGCAAAGACTTCAATATAAGAGCACACACTGATGCAGATTGGGTTTGAAATCTTGATGACATGAAGAGCACAAGTGGTGGAGCCTTCTTTGTTGGATCAAATGTCTAGTGTCATGGATAAGAAAAAATCAATCTTCAATGGCATTATCTACCTGTGAAAAAAAGTACATAGTTGTTGCCATGTGTTGCACTCAGTTTCTCTGGATGAGGAAAACATTAGAATACTACAAGGTAAATTTTGATGAACCAACTCCCTTTATTTGTGATAGCACTAGTGCAATTAGTGTCTCTAAAAATCCATTGTTTCACTCAAATACAAAGCACATATTACAATCAGGTTTCATTTCTTAAGGGAACAATTAAATGATAAGAAGATTAATCCTAGTGTATGTAAGCACAAAAGAAGAGATATGTAGACATTATGACAAAACCACTTCCAAAGGCAGCATTTGAGCATCTCAAGGATGAATTAGGAGTCATTCTTTCTCCTATTAGATGTTTAAAATATCTTGGAAAATTTAAGGGGTCATTATTCAAGAAAAATAGGCTCCTGTAATGTGCTAGTTAGAGCTTCAAGAGAGGGGGAGCTAGTCTACTAGCTAAGGGTGATATTCATGAATTTATTTTCATCATGTCTAGTTCAGTTATGTCTTTGATTAGTAAAGGTATGTATTTATATCAGTCGTATTAAATGCTCTTATTTCATGCATGGTGTTTTTCTTGTCCAACTTATGTCTATAATTCAAGGGGAGCAATCTTGGAAGCCTATGATTTTCTTGTGCTGCTTCTTGTCATTTCTTTGTGTGTCCCATATTTGTCATGGATATCAAAGGGGGAGAATATGTACCTGGGGAATATGTATATGTTGTTGCTCTATCTTATGAATTGTCTTGTTTTCATCCATTTTTCTTGGCATGTAAGGGTGTTGACATCAATGAAAAAGGGGGATTTTTTTCCCACCTTTTGTATTTGGTTTTCATTGATGTGTTTGTGTTGTCCCAATGTCTCTTTGTCATGTAAATTATGTGTCCTGGGATTCATAATGTGTTGGTGCACTTATTAGTCCATGTTAAGCCAAATTGATGTACTTTAAGTGCATGGGAGTCAAGTGGGAATTTGTGGTGCAAAGCGATGTAGTTAAATGCTTGTATCATGTGAATACTAGGTAAATTAACCTCATCTTGAGACTCAAGAAATCAAGAAATATGTCTTGTAGAAAAATGCTACATCTAGCCAAAACTGCTCTTTGGGAACTCAGTTGTTCTGACATGCAAATGATATAGGTCAAAAAAAATCAAAGCTATTCCTTTAAATTAAATAATGGGAGATGATGGAGGGAGGTTTCTTGGTGCTTCATGCAAATTTTTAGGTACTTTGGAGGTCATTTGAGTAAGTTGTACGAGATTTTGTAAAACTAGTTTATTGACAATATCATTTTGAGTTACCTGGCTTCTTAGCAACCATGCAAAAAATATAGAGAATTCTTCAGATAAATCATAGGAAAAAAAATTCAATTCAATTGAAAGTGTCATTCAAAAGATATGAGAATTTTTCAAAGGTGTTTACTTCTTCACTATGACATGGGTTTTTGAACTTTAAGGTATGGTTATGTGATTTTTAGTATTCAACCAATTCTTAAGTGCTCAAAATTTCTCCAAATGCCACATTCAAGGTGTTTTTTCATATAAAATGACTTCCAAGTGAAAGTGTGAATGTGCAGTTGTCTTCCCCATACTGCTCTGGAAGTGTGAACTTAATAAACTTTCCTAATTCTCCTATAAGATACTTCTTTGAGTATAATCCTTCTTAAATATTTATCTCTAATCACCATTGGCATCATAAATTTTAAGTGAAGAGGATTTATACATCACAGGTATGAATTATTTTACATAATGATCTGCATATGTTGCTTGAGATTGCATGACCAATAAGGTCATTAGGAAAATCATGGTAGTAATGCAAATTGACAGAAGTCAAAGGTCTTAGGATAATCACGTTAGTAATGCAAATTGACAAATCATAAGAAGGTGCCTTGATCTTCCTGATAGGTCTACAATAGCTATAAAAGTATAAGTGAGATTAAAAATCATTTATAATCTCTCAAGTATATTGATCTCAAAATGAGATTCAAAGGTACCACTTCTATCAAATATATCTCCTTCTTTCAAATTGTATACTGCAAACCTTTTTCACTAGGGTTAAATGAATAGTTTTCAAGGTAAATCCTTGCTTGAGTAGATTGAGAGGGATAGGAAAAAGCTACATGAAAAATAATCTTTGAACTTCACTCAAAAAATGAAAGATTAATCATTTTTTCCCTTGTCTCAAGCCTCCATGTATTTTAAAAATGGAATTAGGGTTTCTCATGTATATTTTTTCTTGAATAGAACGTTTCAACCAATCAATTTCCTCAAATTTTCGACTGTAGTTATTGTGAAGGTGTTTATAAACTGTTTAAAAATAAATGGGATCTATTGATGGAGTGGTGGTCAAGATCTCCCTGATAGAAATTTTGAAAAGTTGTTTCCAACTGGTAAAGGTCCATTTCTTCAAAGTTTGCTCGAATTTCTGAAACTCCAAGAAAAATCCTTAAGTAGCTCACAATCTCAGGAACGTAAGCATGTAGTGGAAAACATTCTTGTTGTTTGAATGGGATTTACTTCCTTTGAGGGCAAAGATTCATTGTAACATTCATCAAATTCACTATCTCGGTTAACTTGTTAGATTACAAAAATGCATTGAAACTTCATTTCATTATTTCCTCCTCTAAAACCATGAGCGACATCTCAAATTTAGTTGAATCCTCAAACTTATTTGACTCAAATATATAAAAATAACTTAAATTGTAAAAGGATCTTGAATGGCACAGGTCAGTTACCTTCTTGCAATCAAGTGTTTAAACTGGTCTTATTCAATAGTCCAAACAAGACAGGTGTGGATGCATTATGTAAAGTGGCTATCACAAAGTCCTTTGATATATAAATAAGCTCAAACATCTGTGAACTCCCAGGAAAACTTGAATAAGGAAGTTGAAGAGACAATTTTGTGCAACTCCTAGGAAAAACTCAAAGGACAAGATAATTAAAAGGTTTTTGAGATGAAGGGTCATTTGGCAGAGCAAGATTGTAAAAAGATACTTGAGGAGTCTAGCTTTTTTTTAGAGAAAAACCTCAAGCTAGATAGCAAGTTGCAGGGAAAAATAAAGTGAAGAAAAGAAGTATGAAAATTGAATTGAATAACAAATGAGAATAATAAATGCATGGTATGAAGTATGACCAATGAATGAGATAGAAACCTTGATCCTTCAACACCAAGAGAAAGAGAACAAAAATAAAATGAAGTGATTGATATAGTGTAACAAAAGATGGTGTGTGCATTCAAATAACAGAAAATTCAAATGATAGTGATATGAAAAAAAATTTAACATTTATTTAGATGCTTTTGTAGAAGTGAATTCATAATACAGAAAGACTGTGAAGAGCTGATGAATTCAAGAAGACTGTGAACTAAAACAAATACTCCTATGCTCAAGGACAATAATACAAAACCATTAATCATGAATAGTATGATACAACAGATGAAATTAGCATCAACTTACAAGGTGCAAACCTAGGAAAATAGGTGCATTGCAGATTGATGAAATAAGTTGTCCATAATTTGTTGATAAAGCAACAAGTCACTAAATGGTCATTTAAACATCAAAATTGTCTGAGTTGGTACTTAGACCAGAAGAATTAGGTGTTTCTAATCTTGTCAGCTGAGTAGGCGCTCTGTAAATCATCTAGTTGGTGTTAGGTGCAATTATAATTTTTGTAATTCTTAGATCAAGTGGGTGTTTGATCATTGTAAATTAGTATTGAATTGGTGTTCAAATAAAAAGGTTGATTTTGAAGTGGGTTTTTCCCTTCCTAGGTTTCCCACTGTAAATTTGGGTTTCATTCCTTGAGTTGTGTGTTTTAAATTTTTCTTATGCTCATAGTTTTGTTTCTAATTCTAATTGAACAAGTCAAAAAGTTTTAAAAGAACCTCATTTGTGATTAGCACTGATTCACCCCCCCCCCCCCCTCTCAGTGCTTGTGACATTCAACAGTTTCCCCTTGGGCAACTCAGGGAGCCTGAATTCATTCTCAATATAATTTCCATTTTCCAATTTGGGCTTAAGGTAGATGTATACCTTAGCCGCTCTAGAATTCCCAATTGGAAAACTCATACAATTGGTGTTGATATCATCTAAAATTAAATTCTCAAAGTAAGCAGACTTACCTGGGTAGACATATGTCTTTCAGGGTGTATAACAGTCATATTTTACTTTATTTGTGTTAAGAGTCAACCTGTTCATAGATGCTTGGAAGTATCATGTTGTAAAATAATTTGGGATCTTGCACCAGGGGATCCACTTTTCATCCTTCATTCCAAATCTTCCTATGCACAAGTGTTGATAAACAGTAAATTGCGCATATTTCTCTAATATCGAAGGAAGCTCTTTGGGTATTCTCCAATCATATTCAAATGTAATGCGTAGGATCTCAGACCATAATTTTATCCATTGCTTGTATGGTCCACTCATGGATCCATCACATGTATATTTTGAAAATATATCTACAAGGGACTTCTTCTCTTCAGGGTATTGCCAAATATTGCCTTTTGGTCTGTCGGGTACTCTGATCTCTACAAACACAATAGACAAAATGATAGCACCAAAACTTATCTTATCTCCTTCATGTACCTCTACAATGATAGTCTCATCAATAAAGGATGACAAGTTGTAAATCACCCCTTCTGTCATCTTCTTAGTAATATGTAGCCATCTTTTGTTCACCTGACTCCATCATTCCTAGTTATTCAGCTTGGTAAGTAGGTGCACAGCTTCCTGGATCATAGGGTATTTTCCTAACTTGCAGATATCCATTCTGCGCCCTCCCTTCGCATAAGATGGCACTTTTATGGTTGCTTCTACACCTTCATCATCAGTAAGATCATTTTTGATCTCGGTGTCTGAGCTTCTCAACCCTGTCAAACTCCTAATTAAGGGCATGGTAAGTCACATTCACCGCCCAGTAAAATAAAATAATTCCTTATGGACTCAGGTCATCATCCACTAGTAAATATTTTATGGCTTACCAAAATATGGGAGCTCATAAAGCTGCAAGACTCCAACATTTGATAGTATTTTCTATCCTACATCATCATATACTTCCATGTCAATATATGTTCATAAATTTGTCTTCACCACCAACATCTTATCCAATTCATCCTTGTTATCCTTAGTCCAATGATTGTAGTCACTTACTTTGCTCTGTATAATATGTAACTTCCAATCATGTCCCATGAATACACCTTTTGGGTACTACATTTCTGAAAATCGACTTTCAGGTGTATCTTCCACCTCTACTTCCACTTCATTTTTCCTCCTGCCCCTTGTAGTCACTCCCATTGCTCACTTTAGTTCCATTGTGATGATAGAAGGGTGTCCTTGTAATTAATTTGAGCTCTACAACTTTAACTTGCATGCCCTAGTTTCTCCTTGGACCCTAACTTGTAGATTTGCTTTGAAGTGTGCATTTGCTTCACTCAAACACTCTCTCTAATGGAGTGCTAATCAATCTCGTCTACAAATCTCTCTAGTTCAATCTCTATCATAGCTCTCTTCGCACTTTCCTACGCATCTTGTTCTTCATTTGGCTCTTCAACTCACTCGATAATTTCACAATGCTAGGTGAAAATGATATTGCAATCTCACCTTTTTATAACTTAGGAAAATTTCCCCACATCTATTTCTCTCCACCTACCACCATACTCAGCATTAAATGGTGTTTCGTTCCTTATTCGCGTTGTTTTTCCCGCGCCCCAGTCATAACCTTCTGGCGCGCTTACTACTTATGGGCCACAGATTCCCTTACACGTGCCTTCATGCGCTGAAGTGTCTATCTAATATACCTCAAACTAATTATTTTCCAATGTTTCAGCCAACCTCTTTTTACACTGTGTGTGTATTTATCCACACGTGGTCTTTATTCATGAGTAATTTTTCTTTATCTACACCCTTACCTCAAGCACCTACACAATATTTCTCTATGCATATCCATCTTCTAGAGGACATTCAAACTTGGTCCATTTATCCTGTATATACTCCACTCCACACTAAAAGTATGTGCAGTCCTTTATGTATTAATTCAATAGATAGTATTCAAATTTTAGCACAAAAACGTGCATATTACAACAAAACACTGAATTAAATTGACAAAGCATAGCGAAAAGGAAAGGAAACACATATAAGGGAATGCATGAAGGTAAATCTAATCTAAATGGAAATACTACCTTATTATAAACACCAAGAAGACTTATTTATAGTAGGGGTTCATCCTACTCCCATTGAAATAATTGGGCAACCAAGTCCCATACAGCGCCTATAGTTCGCAAGCACCTGAATCAAATATATAAGTCATGACATAAGGTCCCAGCCAGTGAACTTGGAACTTTCCACGATGGCACAAAAAATTTGAATCATATAGAAGAACCATCTGTCCAACTTCAATCTGCTTATTTTTAATATACATATCATGTCATGCCTTCTACCTAGCCTTTTATGTCTTCTGGATCCAACGAGTAATGGCACACCTTTCATCCAACTATATCATTTTATCTATACACTCTTCAAGTGCTTGTTCATCATCCAATTCACCTACACACGCAATACATGGGGAAGGTAACATGAATTCCATCAGTAAAACATCCTCCATGCCAAACACTAGCTGAAAGTGTGTGGCTTTGTTCAATATTGTGTAAGTAGTCCTATATGCCCAAAGTACAATAGAGACTTTTTCATCCCAATCCTTCCATCCAATATCATATATCTTTGTCAATGTATGTCCCAATATATTGTTAAAATCCTCAACAATGTCATTTTCCTATGGGTAATAGGGTGTTGTTTTATGGTGTCCCACCATAAATTCTACCAATAGTATCTTGATAGTCTCATTAATAAAAGGAGTGCCCCTATCACTCATCAAAATTAGTGGACATCCATACCTGTTGATTATATTCTCCAATAGAAACCTTGTTGTTGTATCTGTAATGCAATCCTTTATATGCATCACTTTTGCTCACCTAGTAAGATAATCGGTACAAGTTATAATGTAGCATGATCCCATCCTACATATGGATGGGGAAATAGGATCCACAAAGTCAATTTCCCTCTTTTCAAAAGGTTTTGCACTAGCAATAGGCCTCAAAGGAATTTCATCTTTATGCCCAGGATTTCCAAGGCACTGACAATGGTCACATGCCTTACAATACTCTATACAATCATTGTAAATCGTTTCCCACCAAAGGCCTACTAATATAATCTTACGCACAGTAGCATTTCCTGCATAATGTCCACCTACAATCCCACCATGAACTTCCTTCATAATGGAAGTATGTTCATGCTCGAGAACACACCGGTGCAAAACCTCAACCTGACCTAACTTGTATAAATCTCCGTCAATTACCATGTAAGGCGCGGTGCATATACCAAGTTTTTACTTCTCTAAAGCCTTCATTCCTTCAAGCACCACACCTATACGCAAGAATACAGAAATATCCTCTAAGTCAGAGGGCATGCGGTTTAATCTGAAAATTTATGCATTTGGCATTGTATCCTCAATGCTCTGTGCATCCTCACTTGAGTTAATCCTTGATAAATGATCTGGCCCTAAGTTACTCTTGCCTGGCTTCACTACTACTGTAAAATCAAATTCTTAGAACAAGAGAATCCACCTTTTTGTGTGCCCTTGCAAAACGGACTTATTGATTAGATACTTAAGTGTCATGTGATATGTATCAAATATGAATGGAGTTGCTAACAAGTATTGCCTAAACTTGTTTAATGCATAAATCCTTGACAATGCTTTATGCTTCATAGTTGTATAATTATGTTCAGTCGGATTCAATTTCCTGCTTGCAAAGCAAATAGGATGATCAACAATACCCTCATTAGGCTAGGCTAATATTACACCAAAGGCCATGTTAGAGATGTCCACGTGCACATGGAATGGTTTGGTCCATGTAGGAAAGTGCAGAATAGGTGTAAAAGTAAGCCTTTCCTTCAATGTCTCAAATGAGCATTGTTAGGCCTCACCCAAATGAAACTTTCCCTTACTCTTCAACAATTCCTCTAAGGGTGCGGCTACCCTAGCATTACCCTTGATAAACTTCCTATAATAACTCATGTTCCCCAAGAATTTACGCACCTCACTTTGGTTAGTAGGCTCCTCTAAACCCAAAATGACAGCAACCTTAGCAGGATCTACTAACAAGCCTTCTTTACATATGATATGTCTCAACAGAGTTCCAAAGGGTGTAGCAAAAACACAATTCTTGATGTTTAGGGAGATGCTCAACTATTGAAACCTCTCAAACATAAGTCTTAAATTATCACAATGATATTTTACTAGCCCATAAATAGTCTAATCATCCAAGTAAACCTGTAAAAAATTATTAATGAAGTCCTAAAATGCTTGCACAACAATGCACAAAAATAATGCAAGAGCATTCTTCAATCCAAAAGGCATAACTATGTATGAAAAAATTCCCCACTCAGTGTTGAAACTTTTCTTCTCTTGATCTTCCTTAGCAATCTACAACTGATGATATCCAAAAAATCCATTAATGAAAGAGTAGATCTTGTACCCTGAAACACCTTCTAAAATCTCCTCTGTAAAAGGTGTGGGAAAGGGATTTATTACACAAGCATTATTCAAATCCCTATAATCCACACAAATCCTTATCATTCCATCTTTCTTTGTACTTATCACCGTAGGGCTAACCCACTTTCACTCCTCAATGGGCTCAATGATTCTCAGCTTCAATATCTTATCCATCTCTTCCTTTACCTTGATGCACAGATTATGATTCATCCTACAAGGCATATTCCTAACCATGTGTGCGCCTTCCTTTAACTTTATCTTCATCTCACCCAATGTTGGGACCCTAATTTATTGGATAAGTACAAGAAGGCATGTGGGTGCACAAGGCCTAGTTAATAAAGGGTGTGCAAGGATAAAGCATGTGGGATAGGGTTCTAGGAGGGTTTAATAGAACAATTTGAGCACATGCAAGGCAGAACAAATGTTTCATGACTTAGCCATATTTGATGCATCAGGCATAACATGAGAAAAGCGTGACCTGGCTGTGTATGCAGAATCGATAAGGTGTCATCCTGGCGACAGATTGACCTAAGAAGGAATATACCCTGTGATGGAAGTTTCTAGAAGATCATCATGGAAAGGAGTGGAAAACTTGAGCCTGAAGAAGCATGCTCCCATAAAGGACCACCTTGGGACACTTGGCAGTATATTTTCAACTCCCGTGAAGGCTTGAAGGTTTTGGGAAAAGCTATAACTACAAGCGCCTGGTACAGGAAAAAGGGAATATATATATACAACTATAGATTGATAGATATAGATTAGTAGAGAGCAGAGCTCTATGGATATAGTGCAAGAAACTCTATAGGGTTGGGTAGTGATCTATAGGAAAAAGGATGTAATAAGGGGTTGGGAGTTTAAATTTTCTCTTGGGAATTGAGGGGTATAAACCCAGCTATGATGTATGTGTTGTCAAGAATTCCCCCCAAGGTAATTTTGATAACATGCATCAGATTGTCAGTCCCGAGCAAGTAGAATGATTCAAGGCCTGAAATCATGTTTCTGGGGTCCCCTCAGTTTCCCTCCTAACCCTTATGTCCAAGAAGAAAACCCAATGTTTTAAAATTATGTGAAAAATTTGTAAAGAGCCAGGCTTGAGGTCAAAATATAGAGAAAATCGACTAAGGAAAACACTAGGGACAGTTGGGACGTCGGGGCCCGAATCGGCTGTAAAACCACCATAACGGTCCGCGCATTAAAGGGACATCCAGAGCCGTGGGGACATGCGTGGGACGGTGAAAGGATGAACCGGCCGAAGGTAAAAAAAAATTAACTAACTGTTGATGTAGGCAGTCTGGGACATCTAGGCCGTGAGTATGCATGAAAAACGCGAAGGACGCGAGAAGGCAAAGCTGGCCGAGAGCAAACAGTCAGCCCAAATCGGGTCGGTTCGGAGAAATTTGTCCCAGACAGTCCGAGGACAGTTGGGACAGGAGGTACACTGGAGGATGCGAACCACTCGGATCGGCTGAAAATAGGGAACTTTCATCTGGGACAACCTTGGACAAAGGTACGCGTGGGACTGCGAAGAGCCGAAAGAGCCAAGAGTGAATGGAAATCTTGCCATGTGTCTTCACCGTAAAGAGGGACAAGGAAGCCCGAATCAGGCGTGGTTCAGAGAAATTTGTTCCAGGTAGTTTGGGATAGCCGGGCCAAAGGGACGTGAGAGGATGCGAAGAGCCGAAAGAAGCCACTAAAGAATCAGAGAAAGGACACGTGTCCTAAGGAGGGGAAGTTTGGAGCTAGGGAAAGACTTAGGAAAAATTGACAAAAGTCTTGGGCCAAAAAATTAAAAGACAAGGATGACCCCGCGCCCCGTCCTCGAACCAAATGATGCCACGTGTCCCAAATGGTGGGGGCGCGGGGAAAAAATGGAAAATTTTCCAAAATTATAAAAACATCAAAATTTCAAAGGGAAACCTACGGAAAGGTGGAGGAGAGAGAATTTCTCATCCAATCAGCAACTGACACGTGTCATCCAAGTGGCAGAGCGCGGGAAAAAAATTCAAATATCCGTTTTTGGGCCCTTTTTGCCCTAAATCTTCAAACAATCATATCTTTTGATCCATAGCTCGGATTTTCATGTTCTTCATATCAATGGAAAGCTGGTGAAATTATCTACATGATTCTAGGTTCAATCTTGAATTTTGGTTCAGTTTGGAGAGATAAAATCAAGAAAATGTCTCTGGTGTGTGATAATATACAGAAGTGACGTTTCAACAACCAGCTTTAATACAACAGACAGTTTTCCATTTCTGCTATACAGTTCGCTGTTTTCCAGGATTCGTCACTTCTGCCATAATGAGATGAGTTAAATGTAACCTAGAAGTGGTTGGGGTAGATCTGGATTTCCTCTCTCTTCCCTCTCTCATTCTTCTTATATATTGTAAGGAGGGGCTTCTTTCTAAAGGTCAAACATTCCTGTTTTTCTCCTCCCTTCTTCTCTTTATCAGGTGAGTTGTGGAGTTTGAACCTCCCATTTGAAACTGTAATGTAACTCTACCTCTTGGCATTTTGTAGTGTATTGTATCAATCTTTGGAGCAAGTAATGCATGTCTATGGATGATTCTCAACCCTCTCTGTGTTCATTTGCATCCTCCTGGTCTTTCACTGCAAATTTTGTTATCTGTGCATGATCTTGCATCACATTTGAATGGTCTGTGTTTATTGGAAAGATAGATGTTCTTCATTCCTTGGTGCATCACCTCTGTTAGCTTAGGTTTATTTTTACGCATCTTCTTACCCTATCTCCTTGGCAAGATTAGATTAGGTTTTGAGTAACCCTCTGCATTTTTTGTGTGCATCTGAACAGAGGAATAAGAACTAGCCTTCTCTGGAGATTCCTTTCTCGTTTTCACAAGTCCCACACTTGGAGAAAGGATTCAATGTTGTGCAATCACACTGGATGCTAGAGTGATCAACCTAGAAATCTGATCAGCGTCCAGGGGTGCTATGATTTTGCATCAACAGTTTTGGCACGCTCGGTGGGACAGTAGAGGTCTCATTTTTATTGCAGCAAAGTTGATGTGCATCTGCTGCAATTTTCTTGCTTGAAAAAGAGCTATTATTTGCATATATGGCGACTCTAAGGGGAAGAATCAACTGGTTTCAGCAGTGCAGGCCTGAAAACTCATGAGAAGAGTCGCCACAAGGTCAAGAGTTGGAGAAGAAGAAGTGTTGTTTGAATACCTGCAATTATCTCCAAGAAGAAGGAAAAGAGGAAGAAGGATTCAAAGGTCTCCATCTCCACCAAACAGAACTCTCTCAACTCCTCCACCTGGTAGGCCTTTCATTCAGTCAACAAGGGTTTTAAGACCAATTAGAATGGCACAAAACAACCCTTATGTCAACTTCACAGGCAGCATCCCACTTGCCCTCAATGCACAACATCCAATTCCTATTGCAGCCTTGAAGAACATTCCATACTTCACTGGAGAAAATCAGACTACTCTAGGTGATCATGTTAAAGATATTTCTAACCTTTGTGCAATCTATGAAATCGATGAGATGCAGGTGGCTGTCAAGTTGCTGGCATCTTCATTCAAGGGGAAAGCATTGCAATGGTTTAGAAGCCTTGGAGCTAGTTCTATCACAAATTAGAATCAGCTGTGTATAGCACTTCATGAACAATTTGGAGAAAAGGGAGACAACTTGTCTCTTTTGGAGCAACTGACAACCATCAAGAGAGCTCCCAATGAGCAGTTGACCGATTTCAACTTTAGATTTCAAAAGACTTGGGAGAGAATTCTAGTGGCATTCAGGCTGACAACAGAAGGTGCTTTTCTCTACTATCTCAAAGCTCTAAATTCTGATATTTCTATGTTGATTCAGTCCATGGGAGGCATAACTATCCCTATGGCTTATAGCATTGCCATTAGGGCTGAAAATTGTTTGATCCAAGCTGACAAACTTGCCCCTAGACCTCCCATGCCATTGTTTCCAAGTTTAGAGAGTCCTAACACCAATCAAGCACCTAATTTGGCTCCTTCTCCCATTCCTAGAAATTAGAGTTCAAATGAAGCTTCCACTTCATCTCCAAGTGCCCCAAATGAGCTTCAAGAAGTCATGAAGCAATTGCAAAACCTAGGCAATGAGCTGGTTACTCTCAAAAGGTAGCAGGCCCAAGGTTTTAGACCTTCTTATCAACCCCAGGATCAGCCTAACAGGAAACCATACCAAACACAAAGGCCTCCTAATCCAGCTGCAAATATAAATCAAGCAAGGCCTCCTGCCAATAGACCATTTCAGCCCTATAATCCAAATACCATATCTACCTCTAAGACATTGGTGCCAACACAAAACAACATTTCCCAGGAGTATGATTGGTGTTTTCCATGCAATGAGCCTCATAACCAATCCATGTGCTTCAATGGTGCTTTGAATCAAGCATTAATGGTGACAACTACTGGTGTGGAGGGTGAGGGCAGTCAAGGAAACAGCCAACAACAAGAAACATTCCAACAGCAATCAGCCCCAAATGACACCACATTGGTAAATTGGCAAGCAGAGGATTTTTGTGGCATGAACCAGGTACTTTCTCAAGGTGTTGCAGCCAACACAAGGTCAAAAAGGAGGAATTTGGGTGAAGAACAACAATCAGCTCCAACCAATCCACAACCTTCCATGGTTCCACAAATGGTTGGCAAGCAAAGTCCAAATTCAAATGCACAAGGGCAGCCAAGGACAGCTCCTAGGCCAACTCAAATACCAGTTGTTGCTGCCCACATGCAAGGAGTGAATATACAAGCAAAGGGACAGCAAAGAGATCCTTCATCACCATTCAATATCATTGATCAGATGAAGAAGACAAACGTCAATATATCAATGTGGGAATCCCTATCCATCCCAGGCCAAAGAGATCTGCTGCAAGCTGCCATGAAGGACTAGCCAACTTCGAATCAGCAAGTTCAGATGCAAGACAAAGTGCTTACAAATGTTGCCCATCCTGAGGGAAATCATGGAGGACAGCAAGGTAAAATGTTGAAACCCCCTCCTTTCTATGTTTCATTGATCATTGGAAATCAGCTAGTGCACAACTGCATGATAGACTCCGGGGCAAGTAGCTTAGTAATGCCTAAACAAATAGCAGATCAGCTAGGGCTCCAGTATGAAACAATATCCAAAGGGGTAGTGCAGCTAGATGGGACAGTAGTAGCAACATTTGGAGTGATTAAAAACTTGAGTCTTACCTTGCATGCATGTCCAAACATTGTTGTTTTACAAGATGTATCAGTCATAGACCTCCCACCACTCTTTGCCCTATGCTTATCAAGGGACTTTACAGCCAAGATTGGGGGATATTTGTCTGCTAATTGGTCACACATGTTGTTCAGAACGAGGTATGGAACTAAGGCTACAATTAGGTTAGAACCTATTGCAAACATTCATATTGAGCCTTACACTCCAAGTCAGATTAATGCCAATTGCTCAGCATTTGATCAAGAAGATCGCCCAAGCTCTGATGAAGCTGACACTAAAGTTGGAAGCATCCCGGATCTAACTCTTGATGAATGGGCAAACAAGATACATGCTTTTGATCCTTATCAAGAAGTAGAAGAATCTGAGCTAGGGGTCTATTGTATACACGAAGAAAATCAACCTATTCCTAGCATCACCAAGCCAAACCACAAGGGTGACAATGAGGTATGTCAGCTATTTTTTAACGGATCAAGGAGTAGACAAGGTGCAGGAGGTGGAGCCATCCTTGTTTCACCTCGAGGAGTAAAGTACTATTTAGCTTTTATATTTTAGTTTGCATGCTCCAATAACACTGCTGAATATGAAGCCTTGGTGCAAGGGATGCATTGGGCAATCAAGAAGAAAATAAAGAACTTGCAATTCTTTGGGGACAGTGAATTGATTATAAATCAGGTCAGGGGACAGCATGCTGCCAAGAATGGTGCTACAAAAATAGGGTGTGGGACCTCATGGAAGATTTTGAGGGTTTTGGCATCAAATCCATCCCTAGAAAAGAGAATCAAGTTGCTGACAGGCTTGCAGCAGTAGGGGCAGCCTTTGACATTGTGGAAAGCATTCAATAAGACAAGGTACAGCCAAACATCCACATGATTGTGAGGCCTTCAGTGCCAGATAAAAATGTCAGTTGGCAAGTGTTTGAGAATGACCAGAAAATCATCCATTTCTTGCAAGAAGAAGCTGAGTTCTCATCTAAGAATCAAGAAAAATTGGAATAGCAGTATGGTGACCAAGTGGTACAGCTGAGAACTAACAAGCTGCCCAAGGGACTTATCACTTTGGAGTCCATTTTTAATCCCAATGATTAGTTTAGAAAGGAGAAATCAAACATCCAGGTCAAGAGAGAGGATTCAATATCCATCTTGGTAGAAGAGAACAAACCATTGCAAATTGGAAAGATGACAAATGAACAAGAAAGGTATGAGTTCATACAGCTGTGCCAAGAATTCCCTGATGTGTTTTCTTGGAGCTATGAAGACTTGAAAGGTTTCAATCCCAACTTAGCTTAGCATACCATTGAATTGGATCCGAATACTAAGCCTGTCAGGTAGAAAGAAAGACCAGTCAACCCACACATGGAGCCTCTCATGAGAAAAGAATTGGACAAGCTGATTGAGTCAAGAATCATATTCTCAATCAAGCATTCTAGTTGGGTCGCCAACTTAGTTCCAGTCAGAAAGAAGAGTGGAGAGATCAGATTGTGTGTTGACTTCAGAGACTTGAATAGAGCCTCTCTCAAGGACCATTACCCACTCCCTTCCATGGAGCAAATATTACAGGTTGTAGCTGGTTCAGAAAGGTTCTCATTGCTTGATGGCTACTCAGGCTACAATCAGATTATGGTGAAGGAGGAAGACCAGTTCAAGACGGCTTTCACTACCAAATGGGGCACATATGCCTACAAGAAGATGCCATTTGGCCTATCAAATGTTGGTGTTGGTCAAGAATTTCACGCTTGTTACCTGTCCAAGTTAATGTACCAAACTAAACACAAAAACCTTGAAAAACTCAAATGAAATTGATACCTGATGGACAAGATCCGAAGATGTAGATGGATAAGGAAGCCAATGTAGATAAGACGGGCGCACACGAGCAATTATGCACAGTAGATCCAAGTAACCTGCGAGACACCGATGCTTGATAGAAAAAGACCACGTTAAAAGATATTTAGGTGGACTACCCGAGAAGCGGTTCCAGGAAGTGATAAGCTCCCTCGGCACATGTCAGTCCACGTTTTCAATTAAGTAAAGAAGCATACATGATAAAAGATGTACGTACAGGACTAGATTTTCTGATCAAAGTAATAAACAGAATCTAAACAGCAGACAGAAAGCAACAGAAAATAGGGAACTGTGAAAACAAAGCTGGATTTGTGTTACCTGTGTCCTTTTACCTGTCTGCAGGATGATCGGCGTCGATTATGTAGAATTGGCGTCGACTGGTTCAGATCGGTGTCGACTGATATAGATCGGCGTCGATCTGAGACAAAGTGTGAGAAGGTTTGGGAATCGGAAAATGAAGGCAAGATCGTCAACGTCTGCTGGATCTGCAGAAGCCAGAGAGATACTGGCAAGGCTCCACCTGTGCTAGATGCAGGAACAGAGTCACCAGAAAATCAATGGAGACGTGTAATGTTGATGTGATAAGAGCAGAGTAACGGTGCTCCTCTCAGGGATTGATTTGGACAAGATTCACTCTCACTCGATAGATAATGTTCAAACTTGATGCTCAAAACTCTCTCGTTCTCTCTCTTACAATCTGTGTCTAGCTACCAAACTGAGTTCTGGGCCTCTATTTGTAATCAGCGCTGACCGATATTAAATCGGCGCCGTTCCAAAAAATCGGCGTCGACCGAGTACCGGTCGGCGCCGATCATGGAATAGACTCCCAAAATGGCCAAAAGGAGTGATTTCTGGAAAGATAAGAGTGATCCCTCCACCTCAAATACAGGAAATATCCCGCTGCTTGGTTTGGGAGGAGGAGAAATAGGGGGGATATATGGATAGAATAGATATGGGGTAGATAAGTGGTTAGGATACATGTAAAAAGGTGTAATTAAATAGTTAATATTTAATTACTCACGGGTAAAACATAATGGGGTGAATTAAACTTAGGATAGGTGTTTAAATCACAAATTGAATAATACCCCAAGGGGATAGTGGTGATATAAACGTGCCCCAAGTTACCTGAGAGAGCAAATGCGCACGAGGGACACTAAATTGGATAACCAATTTTAGGTGTCTACATTTTGCCCCTTTTTGTCAAGTAACTTGCGATAAGCAAGGTTGTGAGACAAAAACAAGGAGGTGGAAGAAAGGAAGAAAAAGTGATGATGTGATCCCCCTCAAACTAGGGATGGGATGGGTGATAAAACAAATGATCCCAAGTTTGAAAAAGGTAGATGAAAACGCAAGAAGCCCCAACTAGATGTCTGGAGTAGACCATATCATTAATGACGCACAAAAATAAATAAAGAGGCAGCAACCTAAGGAACTCACATTGGTAGGGCAGACTAGACGGTCTCCTCATGAGACGACGTTAGTACCTACAGACCCATGAGTGTAAGGAGGGCTGCAAAATAGTCAGCATCTAAAGAGAGACACATTGGTAGGGACAACCAGACGGTCTGCAAAGCAAATGACGTTAGTGCCTACAGACCCGTTAACTCTAAGCTACCAAAAAAGTGTGAGTGCCCCATGCAAAGGGAACAAACTCAAAATGGATGATAATATCAAAAAATTATGCGCCAAAAGGTAACACTCAGGGCAGGATGACGACCAGATAGATAAGCCAAGCATCAACACCATGGCAAGAAGATTAGGAGATGGAAGTAAATGACGTGGAGAAGCGATACTGCAACCCATCGGGTAAAAATGAGTATAAATCGGCGTCGATTTAGACAAATTGACGCTGACAGAAAAAATCACCGCCAACCACAAAAATCGGCGCCGACAGTTCCCAGCACTTATAAATATGCCAATGAAAACGTGAACGATTTATTTACACCGTGACGATTGATTCAAAGAGAATCAAAAATTGGATTTGAGCACCATGGAAGCCTCTAGAAGCGGTCAGAAGTGGAGGAGGACACGACCTGGGGTAAGTGGTTCTTCTTGAACCCGTCATTTTTTATTTTTTTTTGTATTTTCTTTTTTGTTTGGTGGGAGGCCAGTGTTTCTGACACGCTACCTTCCAATCGGCGTCGATTGATATAATCGACGCTGATTTTATTACGGCGGCGCCGATTAAATTCAATCGACATCGACTAGGTGTGATCGACGCCGTTTGTAATTTTGGACACAATATTTGGATAAAAATGATAGAATGTGTTTTGGATGCTTCGGATTTGGAAAAATATGAAGCTAACATTGCTCTTGATGTCGTGGATGCAGGCACGAGAGGTATTACACATGAGGGATGTGATTCCTAAGTTACTGGAGACCATTCTCCCTGACGTCACTGACGCAGATTGGCGCCACTTAGAGTTAGCTGGGCTCGGGGGCTTTCGGTACTACAGACAAGTGCCGCGAGATGTAGAGTTGATGCGAGCACTAGTACGACGATGGGATAGCCAGACTTTCACTTTTTGGTTCAGGACGGGTGAGATGACCATCACCCACGAGGACATATATAGGATTTTGAGGCTACCGATCACTGGGGACCCGATAGAGATTACGCCACGAGAGCAGCAGCAGAGGGCCCTAGGTCGATTGTATGGAGACAGGGCAGATGATTCAGAGATAGTGTCTCGGGGCAGTGAGGATAGCCTTGCAAGTACAGACAGGATGTTCCTAGGAGCAGACGGATAGTGTTGATTTAGATGGCGATCTCCTACTTTGCTCTACCAGATTCAGGAGGTGGGAGATTCCCATTGTTATTACTAGATTGTGTTTGTGACATCCTGTAGTTCAGATAGGTGTTCGCATTTGTTGATGCCTTGATAGCTCAGATATATTATGAGTTATGGATGTATACCACTGGCCGGAGGACAGGCATTGATGTCAGTTTTGTGCTCCATTGCTGGGCATATGAGCACATAGCAGTGATCAGGCCATCCGGGCTTCCTTGGATGCCAGCAGCAGTGGGGGCTATTGATTACGGATTCCAGCGATGGCGGGCCGATATGGCCCCGGGAGATACAGGGAGATCCACAGATTGGTATGTTGAGCATTTCAGGATGTTGACACCAGAGCAGGTCATCTGGAGACCATATCGGGTATTTCTGACATGGGCTGTTCAGGATGCTCACCTGGTGGGATTGAGACAGATCAGGGTGGTTAGGGGTCACAGGCCTGATATGTGGGAGCGTGTCCCGTTTATACGGGTATTGAGACAGTTCGGCCTAGTACAGACAGTGCCGACTACCTACAGGCCTTACAGGAGAGACAGCAGAGAGACTGATCTACTGATTTTGATCCCGGCAGATCCATTGAGAGAGGCCGCACCCTCCACAGACAGTGATGATGACGCTGGAGTGGATGATGGTTATGCGGCATGGTATACGACAGAGCTACCACGACACCTTTCGGCATCTATAGATGCTGATGAGGAGGATATGGCTATAGTGCTGGAGAGACTGGAGGGAGAGCACGCCACCCTGATGCATACACACCAGGCGGCTCTCAAGGAGATCAGAGCTCTGACAGTAGGAGAGGGATGCCCTGATTTTGGAGAGAGACACCGCTCGACAAGAGAAAGATACAGCGATCCAGCAGAGGGATCGCTACCATTGACATAGGGAGGCCCTCAGGGCCAAATATGGTGATACAGGTACCATGTCAGAGTCTGGGACACAGGGCACGACCATAGGAGGGGCACCACTAGCAGCACCAGCAGCACCACTATGAGCACCTGGTACCGTGAGCCTGAGTACATATCAGTCTCTCCTCACTGAGGTGAGATACTACGAGGATGTCCTAGCACAACATGCCCCAAATGTGCCTCGGTACGGGGCGAGGAGGAGATCAGTGATAGCCACAGCGAGCGGGGCATCAGAGGGAGGGAGCACCAGGAGAGACCGAGGTGGGCAGAGGCCTCCAGCAGCAGGTGCGTCTAGCTCGATAGGCGGCCAGGAGAGACAGCCTGGTCCAGAGGAGGGTGGAGGAGATAGTGTCTTCCACCTATCAAATTTCACGATATAGAGATTGATGATGTATTTTGTATCAATGTAGTGATGTAGCCTCGATTGGAAGGCATTTTATAGATGGCTTGATTGAGAGCCACCCATTTTTTTTTGTACAGACACTCATGTATATATATAGATTCATCATTTCCTTTGTCATATAATTGTTCTCATGCTTTTAATTTTGATATACATGGATAGATGTAGCGTAATTATGATGGATATAGACATAGAATGATAGATGATGAATAGATGTGATGGGATAGACATAGATGTAGAGGATATAAATAGATGTGATTTGATGTGATTGATATGTGGATTTAATTTGGATGAGAAAATAGATATAGATAGATGTAATGTTACTTGGATGGACAAGTGTTTAGATGATGTGATGGATAGGTGGGAGTTGATAGTTGGAATGGATTTGATATTTTTGAGATTTTAATTAAATTTTGATGAAAATAGATAGATAGACCCACATGTGTTTATAATAGAGGCGATGAGATGTGTTTTGGAAAAATTAGATTAGACGAAATTAGATAAATGATAGAGTTTGATTAAATTAACATGTTAAATGTTAATTTAACTAGATGAAATAATTGGAAATACTCTCTGTGAGAGCCAAAGATGTAATGAAAATGACCTTGATTAGAAATAAAGGAAATACACCCAGATAAGAAGAAAAATGATAATCTGGGCTCCCAACCGACCATAAATAGAATCTGGATAGGAAACCAAAAGATCATGCATACAAGGCCCTATATGAGGTTAAAATAAACCTGACACTAACTAGCCGCAAACCAGATTTAGGAGGGAAATGGAAGGAGCAGTAAGTAGGTATCTTGTCAAAATTTACAAGGGACAGAATACATGTTCATACTGGGAAAATAGGATTCTCCATATGATCGACAAAAGGTCTTATATCTCAGCTTCATGATTTCTGGCAGAAAAGCAAACTGATCAATGCGGGAAGTTTGCTAGATATGGAAAGACTGATCAATACGGGAAGTCTTTCAGTGATGCTAAAAAGTGTATAAACTGACTGAAAGGCTGATCAATGCAAGAAGCCTTGAGAATTCCTTTGAGAAATAGCCGTCTTTCAAGGGAGCGGTCTGTATTTTGAATTTTAATGATAGCCATCCTTCGAGGGCATGGTCTATATCTTTTGATTCATTTGATAATGTATGGATAGCTATCCTTTAAGGGATCAGTCTATATTTTTTGGATAGCATCTTTTGTTTTTTGTTTTTTTTTTTGAAAAGATTTTTGGAAGAAGCTGAGTTTAGACCTAGATAGATCAGATAGAGGGGAAGAAAACGTATAAAGAGCACACACTCATGCCCCGAGTAGATCTGATTAAGATAAGCACTTGGGACAAATGAAGCGGTGATTAAGGTATTCCTACCATGAGGAGAAACATATCCAGAAGAAAAATGCTATGAGTAGAGCCGTGATACTCATATTTAAGGTAAAAAATACAATAGGTGGAGAACCACATAGTTTCGAATCACCATGAAAGTATATGACTGGTTGTTAGATGGATGAAAGATCTGTCTTGCGACTAGATTTGTGTAAGATATATTTTAACAGTAGAAGGGCCGTAGATGCAAGGCATTAAGAGGTTCCACTTCAGGTATACCATCCATGGAAGATAGACGATAAGCCCCCGACCCATATTTATGATTGATAACGTACGGACCCATCTAGTTGGGAGCAAACTTACCATGCTGACTCCTTTCGATTGTAGTGACATTTTGGTTTTCTTTAAGAACAAGATCACCAATTTTGAAGTCACGGTGCTGTAAGTGCTTGTTCTAAGCACGTTTGACATGCTCAAGATAGATTTGATGATGTTCAAGAGTGTTGAGACGCCGCTCATCTAATAATTCAAGTTGTGCTAGATGATTTTGACGATAGCCCTCATCAGAGACAAATTCTCTGAGAGAAACATGGAGAGATGGGATTTGGACTTCCAAAGGAAGAACAGCCTCAGACCTGTAGATGAGAGAGAAGGGAGTAGCACCAGTAGGAGTACGAATTCTAGTCCGATAAGCCCATAGAGCAAAAGGGATATGTAAATGCCAATCCCTACCAGCTCGACTAGTTACCTTGGCGAGGATACTACGCAAAGTTTTATTGGAAGCTTCGGCCTGGCCATTAGCTTGAGGATAGTATGGAGAAGAAAAGTTGAGTTTGATATTGAAAGCGTCGCAGAGGTGCTGCAAATCAACGTTCTTGAAAGACTTACCATTATTTGTGATGAGTTTGTGTGGAAAACCAAAGCGACAAATGATGTGTTGATAGACAAA
Source organism: Taxus chinensis (assembly GCA_019776745.2). Taxonomy (NCBI): domain Eukaryota; kingdom Viridiplantae; phylum Streptophyta; class Pinopsida; order Cupressales; family Taxaceae; genus Taxus; species Taxus chinensis. The sequence goes on from CM034146.1 coordinate 938,888,453, forward strand.
ATCAACTATGGGTTTATCTTTTGTTGAAGAAAGAGGGATAGCTTCCACCCACTTAGTAAAGTATTTAGTGGCAGTAATGATAGAATGATGATGCTGTGAAGAACTGGGATTGATGAGACTAATGAGATCAAGACCCCATTGTGAAAAAGGCCACAAATCTGCTGTAGGTTGTAAAGCTTGACTAGGGATATGTGTGAGATTGGAATGTTGTTGACACTTGACACATTTCTTAGTGTATTCACAACAATCTCGATTAAGAGAAGGCCAATAATATCCCAAACGTAAGATGCATTTAGCTACGGCCAAGCCACTAAAATGTCCACCACAGATACCAGCATGGACCTCCTGGATAGCTTTAGATGATTCAAGGGTTTTGAGGAATCGAATCAAAATACCATCAAATCTGCATTTGTAGAGGATACCGCCTAGAATAGTATAGCAATTAGCGCATATGATAAAATATCTTCTACCATTGGAAGTCAGATCTGGAGGAAGCACTGAATGAGATAGATAATCAATGATCTGTTGATACCACTCATCCTGAGTATTGGTTGTGACAACATGGATTGAAGTTAGTTGCCTAAGATGAGATGGTTGATCTAATCATTACACAGCCACATAAAGTCGCGAGTCCTCGGTAAAAGGCGGGATAAGCGAGGCTAACGAAGCCATTGTATATGTGAATTGATTTGCAGTACGAGGAATAGCTTGGATAGTGAATTTATCAAAATATTAGAGTTGAACGAGAATGATATCACGATATTTTTGAAGGATATCATTCTTGCATTGATAGACACCCGTGACTTGATTAACGATGAGTTTAGAATCACCAAAGATGTCAATATGATGAGCGCCGAGATTAATGGCATTTTGAAGACCCAAGACAAGAGCTTCATATTCAGCCATATTATTGGTGCACTCAAAGTTTAGTTTGTGTGCGACTGGGATAGGCGTACCCCAAGGAGGAATCATCACGAAACCTACACCTCCCCCTTGCTGGCATTTGGATCCATCAAAGAAGAGCTTTACTTTAAATGGAGATAGACCAAAATCAATTTGTTGGATATATTCATCGGGGAATTAAGCAAGGGGGACTTGAGTGTCCGGAAGAGGAGCATCAGCTAATTGATCTGCAATGACCTGACCCTTGATAGACTTTTGTGGGATAAACTCGAGATCAAATTCTGTCATAAGCATGAGCCAACGAGTGATACGATCATTGTGATAAGGCTTCGCATGAATTGTCTTGAGTGGATTGACACTTGTGACAATGTAAGTATTGTGATTAAGGAGGTAATGATGAAGCTTAGAAGTTGTGAAGAAGAGAGCACAACACAGCTTTTCAGCTTCAGAATAATGTGTTTCATACTCATGGAGGGTGCGACTGATGTAATAGATAGCTTGTTCTTTATCGCAAGCGTCCCGATGCGAGATCATGGCTCCTAAAGCATGGTCAGTCACAAAGATATAAAGATAGAAAGGCTCCCCCTCGCGTGGAGGTGTAAGCTCAGGTGGAGAAAGAAGATAAGCTTTGAGATCATCAAAGGCCTTTTGGCAATGCTCATCCCATTCAAATCGAACATTCTTATAGAGGAGATGATGAAAAGGTTGAAAATGGTCTGACAATTGTGAGATAAAACAATGCACTGATTGAAGACATCCTTGGAGACTGCGGAGTTGCTTTAAGTTAGAAGGGGGAGGCATCTCAAGGATAGCTTTTATTTTTGCGGGGTCTACTTCAATACCCCTAATGGAAATGATAAAACCTAAAAGTTTACCAGTGAGAATGCCAAACAAGCACTTAGATGGATTTAGACGAAGACAAAAGTGAATAAGCCTCTCAAAGAGAGGTGCAAGAATGAAAAGATGATCCTGAAGACGTTTGGATTTACCGAGGAGATCGTCGACGTAATCTTCCACAGTTTTGTGTAAGAGATCATGGAAGATGTAGTTCATTGCTCGTTGATAAGTTGCTCCTGCGTTCTTAAGACTGAAAGGCATGACACGATAACAAAAGGTCCCCCAAGGAGTTATGAAAGAATTCTTATGTTGGTCTTCTGGTGTGATGAGAATTTGATTATACCCAGAGAAACCATCCATAAGAGAAAGCATCTCATGACCCGCAGTTAAATCCATGAGTTGGTCGATATTAGGTAGAGGAAAATCATCTTTTGGACAAGCAAGATTAAGATCCCGGAAGTCAGTACAAATTCAAATTTTCCCAGTAGCTTTAGTTACTAGCACTACATTGGAAACCCATTGTGGATAATCGATGGGTTGGATGAAGTTAGCCGAGAGCAAGTGCTGCAATTCTTCTTTAACAAGAAGGGCTACTCTAGGGTGCATTTTACGCAATTTTTGTTTAACCAATTTGATGTCGGGAAGAGTAACGATATTGTGGACCACGATATCGGGATCGAGTCCTAGAATATCCTCATATGCCCAAGCAAAGGCTTGACGATGGTTGGAAAGAAAAGTGGTAAAGTCTCCTAACTCCTGTGGATTAAGGGATTGGCCGACCTTAATGATGCGAGGGTCTTTAGAAGTCCCGATATTAAGGTCGACAGTGGCTTCGTTGAGAAGCGTAGACGTGTCAGAAGGAATGGTTTTCGGAAGATAGGAATCCTCTGCCCCCAGATAGGTGAGGACAGAATCATCATCCACACAGTGGATAGTGTTGATAGTAGGAGAGTCATCTCCAACTATTTCAGGGAAAACTAATGGTATGGAAGTGGACTTGTCATTAGTCTTATAGGCTAGTGACCCTAAGGAAATGGTATTGACTAAAAAAAAGTTAGACGGGATGGAAATGGAATCGTCCACATCGAGTGATGCTTCTAACCTAGTGGGATAAGATGGTTCCTCAATAGGAAGAGGCTCATCGAGAACAGTGACGGTGGCTTTTGAAAGAGGTTTAAATCCTAAACCAAATTTTTGATGTGGCTTGAGAGTTGGAATTGACATGAGGTCATGCACACCTTGTTCATATTTTCCCAAACCAAAGCCCTTCCACGTGCATTGATATAAATAAGTTTTTGCAAACGTGGGATTCTGTAGACAATCGAACCCTGTTAAATAAGGTTTGGTCCTAGGAGGAGAATCCGGGTGATAGTGAGGCGTATCAATACCACCGTAAAGGAAATTAGTCTGTTGATTGGGTAGACCAATGGTGACGATGCGACCAAGACCTGGCTGATATTCAGGTTGTTTTTCTGGTCTACCATACTTGTTAGGTTTGAGATGGGCGTCAAAAGAAAGGAGAGGAAGCTCTCCCAGTGAGAAACGCTGCAATGTCTCTTATAGATTTTGTAAATCCAGTAGTTTGGTTGTAGGTATGGAAGAAGATGAGGCCCCGTCAGGAGAACAAGCATTTTCCTTTAGAGGGGTAGACCCTTTGGTCATGTCACATTGTGCGGAAGGAAAAGGATCTCCTGGATGAGTATAGATTTTGCCCTCATATTCATATTTTAAGCATCGATGGAGGGTGGATGGGACATAATGCATTACACGAATGCAGGAGCGTCTGAGGATCATATTATAGTGGAATTTCCCTTCAACAATGTAAAAGAGTTCGTGAAGTAGCTTCTTACCTACTCGAATGGGTAGGACCACAGTTCCTAAAGTAACTGCTAGCTGATCGTTAAATGATCGAAGAGCGAAAGGCGGGGGTGACACTATGTTCTTCGGTAACTTAAGTTGCTCGAATGTGTGTGAGGAGATGACGTTGAGTGCAGCACCACTGTCGATCATAATGCGTTTTAATGTAGTGTTGTCGATTTGGACTGTGATAAAGAGGGGAGCTTCCAAATCCTCGGAAGAAAGGGAAGGAATTTCTAAATCTTCAAAAGAAATGGTGGTTGATGGTCTATTCAATCCAATAACCATCTCGAAGGGCTGGGGCTCATCTGAATTCACTGCAATATGATGCAGATTATCAATCAGAGCCTGGCGATGTTGCAGAGAGGATTGAATGAGGTCAAAAAGAGACATTTTGACCAGAGCCTGGGTGAGTTGTTTCATAACACTCTCCTCAACTGACACGGGAATTTGAGCCCGAGGTGCAGCACGAATAGAGACCCGAGGTCTCGGGGCTAATGAGGAAGGAGGAACTCCTTCGGGGGCTGCAGAAATGACAACCCGTGGTCGAGATGCTGTAGATGAGGATGGATTATCATACTGTTAGGTTCTAGTGGCGATATGAATTGTGTCGATTTGAGAAGGTGGAAGATCATTTGGAGTGGAATCACTAGAAGTAGAGGTCTAAGTAGATTGTTGGGGCTCAGATGGAGCTAAGATGATAGGAGATACTTGTTCCTCCTCCTCCAGCAAAAGATCACTTTCTTCCAAAAGGTTGTTGATGACAGATTGAAGAGCTTTACATCCCTCGGTATCATGACCCGGGGTACGGTGGTAAACACAAATCAAATCAGAGTTAAACCAGGAAGGTTTAACTCCTTTAGGGTTATAGGGTTTAATCGGAGGAAGAGATATGGATGAAGATTGGATAAGTTGGCGAAGGATTTCAGTATAGAACCCGGTAGACAAAGATGAGGACAGAGATGATGAAGGCGCCTCTTTTACTTTAACAGACTGCCGAGGTAAAAGAACCTACATGTTAGGTTTGACAGTTTTTTTAGGGATCATCTTATTTTTTTGGACATCTGGAGGAGTAGCCTTGGGCACTTGAGATGGAAGTATGTGAGACATGATTGATTTCGATGGAGGAGCCCCTAAAATAGATTTTGAAGATGATGGAGATGTGACAAGTGTTGTGGTCTTCAGAGATAAGGGAGGCTGCTTGGTCGAAACTAATGATGATTTAGATAATGTCGATTTAGATGAGGGAGAAGCTCCCAAAGTAGGTATAATCGGAGGAACAGAGGGTGCCCTAGTTTTTGGTAACGAAGATGATGATTCTGATAAAAGAGGTGACGTCTTTTTAGTAGGTAAGTCCACTTTTCGAGGTGCTTGTGAAGAATGTGTTGTAGAAGAAGATGATGGTTTTGATAAGTTCACAGAAGAAGATGCCTTCTCAGTGGACAAATCCAATCTTTTATGAGGTGCAGAGAGATATTTTTGTGGGAAAGCACCAAGAGTCTTGACGGTTCGAAATATGGGCTTTCCTTTTTCAGGGATGGTGACAATTTCAACCGCATAAGGTGATTATAACCTTTTCAGGGGAAGCAAATGGGGAGGTATTGATGACACAACGTTAGATTTCGGTTGTCTTAGTAAAAGTTTAGGAACCGAGCATATAGGTGTCAGTGCTACTTCTTTAGATTTTCCCTTAATAGGCAAAGTAGCATTGGTGATGGAAGAAGTGAGTGATGAAGAAGCAGTTCCTTGCGAGGGAACTACTTCTGGTACAGTAATTGTGGGTGAAACTACTGTAGGAAAGGAAACAGGAAGAGTCAAAATCGAAGACACTTCCAAAGTCGGCACAACTATAGGTACGTTCACCAATGGCATAGTCGTAGCAAAAATGGGAGAAACAGAAGTAGATGTATCTGCGGTGGAAACTCGAAGGGATGTAATTGCCTTGAGCATTGAAAGAATGTCTGACGATGAGACAGGATGAGGATGATATTGTCTCGGGTATGGACAGAAGATTAGACAAAGAAGTAGAGAGAGTTGAATCCATATCTAAACAATGTTGGAATATTCAAAGATGGGCTATCTGAAGATGGTGGAATCCCAACGATTAACGAAGTGGAAGGAGGTTTTGATTCGGTCGATGTGTTCGCAGATGACTTAGTTTTAGAAGAAGATTTTTTAGTAGAGATGAAGCTGATAGTATGAGTGTTTGGTTTTTGAGACTCTGAAGCATCATGGTTCGGGGAATGATTGGGAAAAGGTTGCTTAAAAACATCCAGCGCTTGATTTGGGAGAGCATTTGGGTTATCCATAATGAGCTCGCCTTTATCAATGAATTTCTAGACAAGATTTTTGAAGGTTTGACATCGTTCAATGTCATGACCTTTGGTTCTATGATAATGACAAAAGTCATTTTCCCTATACCATAATGGACGTTCTTGGTTTTCATCAATATTCCTAATGGGGGGAAGTTCGATCATGTGAACTTCCAAAATTTTTTCTAGGATAGAAGCATATGATTCCCCCAACGAAGTGAAAGATTGAGATGACGAGGACCCTTTTCAAGAAGATGAGGAGTCTCTTTGTGGTGTTTGATTAGAAGTGTTATCAGCTCGTGATGTTTTTAATACGATAGCGTTGGTGGATCCCTGATTCTTGTCTTTAGAAGTGGAAGGATTTGATTTGGTAAACCGAGAAAAATTTGGTTTAGATTTAGAGCGAAGTTTTAACTTCCCTTGTTCAATGGTGCGAGACTCAAGTTTGTGTGCCATCGTAAAGGCTTCTTCAAATGTATGAAAGGTCTAGATCCTTAAAGTGGAAGAAATATTATTAGCACAAGATCGAGTAAACAACTCGATCTGTTAGGATTGTGGAAGGGAGAAAGACAATTGGTTTATTATCCCTCTCCAATGAGCGACAAATTCTGTAATAAACTCATCATCGAATTGACGAATGTTACAAAGATCTGTAATCGAGATCTTATGTGTGATATTTATTGAAAATTTTTCAACAAACATCTGGGCCAATTGAGAGAAAGAAAACAAGGAATGTTGAGGAATGTTATTGTACCAGTCTAAAGAAGGACCTGCTAAAGACATAGGAAAAGTACGGAGCATAAGCTCCTGATCCTAGACTATAAGGTAGCAAGCATGTTTGAATGCTCGCAAATGCTATTAAGGGTCCTCCTGACCATGAAATTTTGAAATTTTAGGAAGTTCCCATTAGGGAGGATAAGGCTTAAAAGCCACTGAGGGATAAATGGGTTCATTACACACTTCTTCAAAAGAGTATGAAGGACGAGCCCCTTTGGTGGAGGCTTCCAAGTCTGTGATTTTCTTGAAAAGAATTTGAACCATGTCAGATTGAGGAGGAGGCACACTGGCATGTCCTACATAAGAAGCAAATGGTGGAAGTTGTTGAGGTGTCAACGGGGGATTCATCTGTTGATTGATAGGATGATAAGAGGAGTAACCAGGCGTTCTAGGTGACGCCTGGTGGGGTATTTGCTATGAAGGAGCCTATGTATAGGTAGGCTGTGAGATAATACGTGGTTGAGAAAATGAAGGCTGGATGACGGACGGAGCCTATGATTGGTGGACTCCTATGCTTGTTGACATAATCGGAATAGTTTGAGGAAAATGGGTGTCGATTTGATTGGACATGGTGGGGAACAAGACCTGAAAGAGGCTTTTTACTTCCGGATTAGTTATTAAGGGCTCCAATGCTAGAGGGTGGGTGAAGGTCATTGTTGCTGGAACATTGGAAGAAAAACCCACTAGAGATGAGAAGCAGGAACCAACTAACTAGTCGAAGGGGGTTGACTCATAAAGAGGTACTAACCCTAGGACATAATGGACAGCATACATGAATTAACAGCAATATGTGGGTGTGCAGACGCACCCATTATAGCCAGAGAAGAGGACTTCTCAGAAGTAGGTTGTGGAATAGTCGAGGTAACTGCGGTGTTAGGAATAGGTAAGACTATTTGAGAACTAGTCGATATGGTCAGTGGAAGAGAAAAAGGAGGCACAGGTGCGCCACCCTCTTCCGTGGCTCGAGGCAAGAAAAATGATGCTAACTGTTCTACAAAATCTTGGGATGGTTCATGAGAATAATCATACACTTGCTAGATTGGTGGTCCCTGATCAGATATTTGAATAGACTTATGTACTAGGTAGTCCATGAGGGCTACTGGATTACGATCAAGGAGTGCCTAAAATTCAGGATCCCCTCGAGGAACATACTCTAAGTCAGAAGCAGATGATATTTCTGAAGGACTAGGGGAAGCTAGATGTGATGGGGTTGCTTTGGCCTGATAGAAAGGATTATATGACCAGGATGGGGAACCAACTAACAACAGTCCCGAGGAAGACCTGGGGGGGTGCCGAAACATCCACACTAGTGGTGATCTCGGAGGAAGAAGGGGCTAGTTGAGCCATTCTTCTAGATTGTAACCGAGTGATGACCATCATAAACAAGCAGAAAATAAGATTGACCTAACTAATGCACAGATAATTCAAGCAGCATAGGTGATTATCTCTTTTAAGTTTTTATGCTTTTAAGAAAGAAAATATTAGGGAAGGCCTTTTAGAACAGGAACTACTCAGATAGCCAAACTAAGGATGGTTTTGGGGGATGTTTTGGTGAGGAATCCCGAAGGCACTTCAGTAAAAGACCGGTACGTGGCTTGATATAGGGGGCGTACCCCTGCACTTCACACACCGTTGCGATAAGGGAGTCGGGTGCTTTGCCAATATATACCAGAACTTCCGTGAATTTATAGTGTGGCCCGAGTACCGCGTAGGCTCTTCCTCTTGGATGTCACTTCCAAGTAGGTGAGGCCAGGGGAAGAATTTTTTGTTTAAATGCTTTATACCTAGTGATTTTGGCTTTGTGTGCAAGGGTGAAAAATAAAAATCAAATAGTGTCACTACCGATTTTGATTAATTTTCTAGCCTAATTAAAACTAGATGAAAAACATACAGCAAAAATGACAAAGAAAAAGTTCTTTTTTAAGCACTTAAAAACGAAGTGTTTGATTTTGATGAAGATAAGTCAAACAGATTCTTTCCCAAATGCGATTAAATTCTTTTTAAGCACCAAAAATTGAAATGTTCAAATGTGATAGACAACAAACAAAGAAAGTTTTTTTTTTCTTTTTTTCTTTTTTAGTTCCTAAAAAGGAGAAAACACCGTAAAAGAGAAATACCTATAGATTTAGCTCTCCAAGGTGTGTGGACTTCAAAAAGCGCGTTGTTGAGCTCTTCCCCTCGAACAATCCCACGAACAAGAAAAGTGCTCTGCAAGAAAAGGTTAAGCAAACACCAAACAAAATCCAGAAAGATATATCCAGATAATGGTGAAACGAAAATTTCTATTTTAAGGAACTAGAAAAAATTTCAAGGAAATAACAATTTTGCATAAAGAGATGGATCAAAAATGCAATCTTGAAATCAAAATGAAATATTTAATAATTTTATAAATAGAAATTAGAATTGAAATTTGTAAAAAAAAGAACGGACCTAACTTTGCAAATTCAAAAATGAAAGAAGCAAGATTGAAACGATGAAAGGAAATGCTTAAGCAGAACTGATAAAAATCAATGAAGAAAAAGAACAAAGCTCAAAACTAGAAAAGAGATGAACTTACCAATAAGGGACTTTGGTTGGGTCCCACCGGGTGTGCCAGAATGTTGGTCAATAATTCCGCGCTTGTTACCTATCCAAGTTAATGTACCAAACTAAACACAAAAACCTTGAAAAACTCAAATGAAATTGATACCTGATGGACAAGATCCGAAGATGTAGATGGATAAGGAAGCCGATGTAGGGTAAGACGGGTGCACACGAGAAATTATGCACAGTAGATCCAAGTAACCTGCGAGACACCGATGCTTGACAGAAAAAGACCACGTTAAAAGATATTTAGGTGGACTACCTGAGAAGCGGGTCCGAGAAGCGATAAGCTCCCTCGGCAGATGTCAGTCCACGTTTTCAATTAAGTAAAGAAGCATACATGATAAAAGATGTACGTATAGGACTAGATTTTCTGATCAAAGTAATAAATAGAATCTAAACAGCATACAGAAAGCAACAGAAAATAGGGAACTGCAAAAATAAAGCTGGATTTGTGTTACATGTGTCCTTTTACCTGTCTGCAGGATGATCGGCGTCAATTATGTATAATCGGCGTCGACTGGTTCAGATCGGTGTCGACTGATATAGATCAGCATCGATCCAAGACAAAGTGCGAGAAGGTTTGGGAATCGGAAAATGAAGGCAAGATCGTCAATGTCTGCTAGATCTGCAGAAGCTGGAGAGATACAGGCAAGGCTCCACCTGTGCTGGATGCAGGAACAGAATCACCAGAAAATCAATGGAGACGTGCGATGTTGATGTGATAAGAGCAAAGTAACGGTGCTCCTCTCAGGGATTGATTTGGACAAGATTTGCTCTCACTCGATAGATAATGTTCAAACTTGATGCTCAAAACTCTCTCGTTCTCTCTCTTACAATCTGTGTCTAACCAGAACTGAGTTCTGGGCCTCTATTTTTAATCAGCACGACCAATATTAAATCAGTGACGTTCCAAAAAATCGGCGTCGACTGAGTACCGGTCGGCGCTGATCATGGAACAGACTCCCGAAATGGCCAAAAGGAGTGATTTCTGGAAAGATAAGAGTGATCTCTCCACCTCAAATATGGGAAATATCCCACTGCTTGGTTTGGGAGGAGGAGAAATAGGGGGATATATGGATAGAATAGATATGGGGTAGATAAGTGGTTGGGACACATGTAAAAAGGTGTAATTAAATAGTTAATATTTAATTACTCACGGGTAAAACAAAATGGGGTGAATTAAACTTAGGATAGGTGTTTAAATCACAAATTGAATAATACCCCAAGGGGATAGTGGTGATATAAAGGTGCCCCAAGTTACTTGAGAGAGCAAACGCGCACGAGGGACACTAAATTGGATAACCAATTTTAGGTGTCTACAGATAGAGCCACTTTCCAAAGGGCAATGGATATGGCATTCAAGGGGTTGATCAATAAAATAGTTCTTATATATCTTGATGACATCACTGTATTCTCAAAAAATGCATTGGATCACCTCTTTCATCTGAGGCAGGTATTTCAGAGGTGTAGAAGATTTGGGGTATCATTGAATCCCAAAAAATGCAAATTCCTGGCTCATGAGGGGAAACTTCTAGGCCATATTGTTTCAAAGGAGGGATTGACGATTGACCCAGAAAGAGTTGAAGCCATTCGAGCGTTGCCTTTGCCAAGTCACAAGAAGGCTCTTCAAAGCTTTTTAGGAAGGATCAATTTTGTCCGCAGGTTTGTTCCAAACTTTGTAGCTCTCGTAAAGCCAATAACGCTGATGTTAAAAAAGAGCATGGCATTTAAGCGGACATCTGAAGGCAAGGAAAGTTTTGAGGCAATAAAAGAGGCTATATCTCAAGCTCCCACTCTCGTCAATCCAGACTTCTCCAAGGGTTTCATGCTATACGCCTTTGGTGGTGGAGATACAATTTCTGCAATCCTGGCACAACAAAACAAAGAAGGATTAGAACAACCAGTTTCTTTCTTCATTCAAGGCTTGGAGGAATATGAAACTAGGTACTCTTTCATTGAAAAGCATGTACTTGCAATGATCAGGAGTTTAAAGAAATTCAAGCACCTAGTCTCAAACAACAAGATCCAATTATTGGTCTCCCATGCGGGAGTCAAGGACTTCCTTCTAAACAAAGATCTAAATGAGAAACGTGCAGGATGGATAACCCGTGTCATGGAATATGACATCGAGATTAAGGTCACAAAACTAGTACGTGGGAAGGGACTATGCGAACAACTAGCCTTGAGTCAGCAAGTTGAAGCAGGTAATGGAAAAGAGGCTGTCTTGGTGCTACAGGATGGTCAAGAACAGGAAAATGATGATGTGCCCACTCCCTGTTGGACTCAGAATATGCTACACTTCCTACAGATAGGCCTATGCCCTCCAGAAATGAGAAAATCGAAGAGGAGATACTTTAGATTACAAGCCATTCCATATGTGTTTGTTGATGGTGTTTTGTTTAAGAAAGACATCAATGGAGTTCTACTGAGGTGCATTGGGACAGGTCAAATTGAGAGGGTGTTACAAGATTTTCACGATGGAAATTCCAGAGGACATTTCACCCCACGAGTAACAGCTCTCAAGATAATGAAGGCAGGGTATTATTGGCCCACAGTGTTCAGTGACTATTATACATGGATAAGAAAGTGCAAGAAATGTGCACTCTTCATGGGAAAAGGAAGACTAGCAGAGCTTCCATTGCACCCAATTTTGGTTGACCAACCATTTCTACAATGGGGATTGGACTTTGTCGGGGTCATCAACCCAAACTCAAGCCAAGGCCACAAGTGGATTCTCATGGTGACGGACTATTTCACCAAGTGGACCGAAGCAGTAGCGCTCAAAGAGGCAAGTGAGTCTAACATATTAGACTTTTATGAAGAAATAGTGACCAGGTTCGGTGTGCTAGCCACTATCATATCAGATAATGCATTAGCATTCATAGGTTCCAAGATTACAGAATGGGCTGTCAAGAATGGAATCTATTTAAGCACCTCTTCAAATTATTACCCACAGGGTAATGGACAGGCAGAGTCAACGAACAAAAAGTTGCTAAGGATCATCAGAAGAACTCTGGATGAAAACCAAAGGACATGGCATACCAAGCTAAAATCAGCATTATGGGCTGACAGGATAACACCAAAGAGGTCTACAGGTAGTTCTCCCTACAAATTGGTATATGGGAAAGAGGCAGTATTGCCTATATCATTAGAATTTCTAGCATTGGAGCTCATGAAGCAGTTGGAGTTGTCTGAGTTCAAACCAATGGAAGCCAGGTACGCAGAGTTGATGGAATTGGAAGAAATAAGAGAACATGCAGTTCTGATGATTGAAAAGGATCAGACCTTAGTAAAAATATGGTTTGACAAGAAGGCAGGAGCAAGGACCTTCCAGGAGGGGGACCTAGTTCTGAAATGGGATGCAGATCGGGTGAAACCTGGAAGGCATTCCAAGTTTGATGCCATTTGGAGTGGCCCCTACATGGTCACGAGATGTAAAAGTGGTAATGCCTTCCAATTGTCTGCATTGGATGGAGAATAAATCCCTATTCCAGTTAACAGAATCTATCTTAAACATTGCTACTAAAAAGGAAAAGGTTTACCCTTGTAAATATTAGCCTAGATTTCAATTCCTTTAAGTGCGTATGCACATTGTCTTGTTGTAGTTAGGTTTCTTTTTCCCTAAGTGCTTTGGCACAGGTTTTTTCGCTCTCAGGTTGAATTTCTATAGTTCAGAGTGCTCTCGAGGAATGAGTTGCGGTATCAGGATTGGGATCAGAGATCAAGTTGGCTTCTGGTTATTACTCCATGCCCAATGGATTGTTAAAAGGCCACTGATCTTCTACCTAGCAAGCAGGTGACCCCGCTGAGTCGCCAAATTGTTGTCAAAAATTCCCCCCCCAAGGTAATTTTGATAACATGCATCATATTATCAGTCCCGAGCAAGTAGAATGATTCAAGGCCTGAAATCATGTTTCTGGGGTCCCCTCGGTTTCTTTCTAACCCTCCTGTCCAAGAAGAAAACCCAACATTTTAAAATTATGTGAAAAAGTTACAAAGAGCTAGGCTTGAGGCTGAATCAGCTAAAAAACTGCCAGATGGTCCGCGTAGTAAAGGGACATCTGGGCCGTGGGGACGCGTGGGACGCGAAAGGGCGAACCGACCGAAGGTAAAAAAAATTGACTAACTGTTGTGCAGGAAGTCTGGGACATCTGGGCCGTGAGTACGCGAATGATGCGAAGGACACGAAAAGGTGAAGCGGCCGAGAGCAAAGTCAGCCCATTTTGGGCGGTTTGGAGAAATTTGTCCCAGGCAGTCCGGGACAGTTGGGAAAAAAGGTACGTGGAGGATGCGAACCACCCGGATCGGCCAAAACAGGGAACTTTCGTCTCGGACAGCCCAGGACAAAAGTACGTGCGGGACGTGAAAAGCTGAAGGAGCTGGGAGCCCATCAAATCTTTCCACGTGTCTTCGCCGCAAACAGGAACAAGGAAGCCTGAATCGGGCGGTTCGGAGAAATTTTTCCCAGACAGTTTAGGACATCCGGGCCAAAAGTACGCAGAGGACGTGAGGAGCCGAAGAACCCGCGGACGAATCAAGAAACACCACATGTCCTAAGGTGGGGAAGTTTGGAGCTAGGGAAAGACTTAGGAAAATTTGACAAAAGTCTTGGGCCAAAAAATTAAAAGACAAGGATGACCCCGTGCCCCGTCCTCAAACCAAATGATGCCACGTGTCCCAAAATGGCGGGGGCGCGGGGAAAAAAATGGAAAATTTTCCAAAATTATAAAAACATCAAAATTTCAAAGGGAACCCCGCGGAAAGGTGGAGGAGAGAGAATTTCTCAGCCAATCAGCGACTGACACGTGTCATCCAAGTGGCAGAGCGCGGGAAAAAAATTCAAATATCTGTTTTTGGGCCCTTTTTGCCCTAAATCTTCAAATGATCATATCTTTTGATCTAGAGCTCAGACTTTTGTGTTCTTCATATCAATGGAAATCTGGTGAAATTCTCTACATGATTCCAGGTTCAATCTTGCATTTTGGTTTAGTTTGGAGAGAGAAAATCAAGAAAACGTCTCTGGCACGTGATAATAGACAGAAGTGACATTTCAACAACCAGCTTTAATACAACAGACAGTTCACCGTTTCTGCTAAACAGTCTGTGTTTTGCCAGGATTCGTCACTTCTGCCATTATGAGATGAGTTAAATGCAACCTAGAAGTGGTTGGGGTAGATCTAGATTTCCTCTCTCTTCCCTCTCTCATTCTTCCTATATATTGTAAGGAGGGGCTTCTTTCTAAAGGTCGAACATTCCTGTTTTTCTCCTCCCTTCTTCTCTTTATCAGGTGAGTCGTGGAGTTCAAACCTCCCATTTGAAACTATAATGCAACTCTACCTCTTGGAATTTTATAGTGTATTGTATCAATCTTTGGAGCAAGTAATGCATGTCTGTGGATGATTCTCAACCCTCTCTGTGTTCATTTACATCCTCCTGGTCTTTCACTGCAAATTTTGTTATCTGTGCATGATCTTGCATCACATCATTGAATGGTATGTGTTTATTGGCAAGATAGATGTTCTTCATTCCTCGGTGCATCACCTCTGTTAGCTTAGGTTTATTTTTACGCATCTTCTTACCCTATCTCCTTGGCAAGATTAGATTAGGTTTTGAGTAACCCTCTGCATTTTTCATGTGCATCTGAACAGAGGAATAGTAACCAAAATTCTCGGGAGATTCCTTTCTCGTTTTCACAAGTCCCACACTTAGAGAAAGGATTCAATGTTGTGCAATCACACTGGATGCTAGAGTGATCAACCTAGAAATCTGATCAGCATCCAGGGGTGCTGTGATTTTACATCAACAGTATGACTTTGGTCTACACAGCTGTGGTAGTTTGTAATGGATCGAATGGATGTAATGAGGTTATAAAACTTAATTGAATATGATTATTAATGATTCTGATCCATATTTATAGCTTATAGTTCTAATTCATGGATGTTTATGGAATAAGTATAAATCCTTATGTACTTCATTTCTGTTTTGGTTCCTATCTATAATCTGTTAAGTAACATTTGGTCTAGGATGACTGCATTTATCTAGAAGTCGTTCTGAGTTCTATGATAAATATATGTCTCGTTTCCACTCACTCTTTTTAAGTTCCTCTAATAGATTATGTTTCCCATTTAACTCACATAAAAGAGAGACTCAGTTCCTGCACATGCCTCGGGTGCACACCCAGCGCCCGCTGGGTGATAGGTCGGCATGCATGGGATTCCCTTGTTCTTTGGTGGCTGTAAAAATGACTACATCTTGGTTCCATTGCTGGGACCTCTTTTCAAATTTGTAGTGGGAAATGGCATACATCATGATCTATGTAATGAGTGATGATAGAACATCTAACTCTTGAAAGTGTTGAATCATGGTTCAAGAGCATGGAGGAAGAATTTTCTCAAAGATTCAACACTAGGCCTGAGTTTGATGCACGCAGGTGGGTAGAACAGAACCTCTAACATGAGTTATATGAAATGTTCTTCTATTGCTTCCCAGTAGAGTTGTATTAATGGCTCTTAGCATATGCATCAAGATCAAACTAGTATTATAGATCATGCACATGGACCCAAGAAGAGTACCAGAGGCTGAAAGATGTAGATCTAATGTGGACTCATGTTGTGGATCATTAATGGAAAGGAATAGTGACTAGCTACACTTTGGAATACGCTATGCCTACATATTATTTGTCTGGAAGTGTTGATCAGAGAATACTTGTTAAAGATCACACAAGAAGTCTGTGTGGGAGAGAAAGCCAGGATCAAGGGCGCAGAGGAACAAGAAGAACCCGCGCATGGAGGGCAAGTTCAACATTTAGGACTTAGCCAATTTTGAGCATGAAGACCTATTTTTAGAAGATGGCATGTGGAACACACCAATGATGCAGAGACGTGTGCGCCACACATTATCTATCTTTAGAGGATCATATCAAAGTGTTTTAGATGGATATGAGCTAAGAATAGAATTGTCACTTCAGTTAACTGTAAGAGGTCTATAAATAGCACACTTGCATGTGTGGCTATGATTGTAAATGGCACGTGGCTATTAATAGCATGCAGCCTATTTCTAGAATAGATAAGTGGTGAAGGGAAATTCCCCACCCTATATATATATGATGTGAACCACATAGGAGGATATACATATATATGAGATATGGATGTGTGTGTGATAGAGAGATATAAGATGGGATTATTGTATCAGATCCATATGCACATTGGTATAAATTGACATTATTGTAAGGAGATTTTGTGTTTATTAATAGATGGAAAATATTGGCTGAATCTAAGCATCATTCCTATGTGTAATTGAGTAGCGCATGTTATTGATTCAATCATGATTATTATTTAAGCTTGTTCTTTCATATATTTGAATGTAGCATGCATGGTAGAAGGGTGGATTAGTTATGGACGTATGTGTTTCTTTATTCATCATGCTAACATCCTGCTACAGCAACCCTAAAGAGGGACTAGGTACCTTTGTGCACTTCAGGTGAGCGCTCAGTCTAGGCTGAGTGATGTGCCAGTGTGACTAGGGTGTTATCTGGTAAATTCTAAACTGCATCATTGGTTCCATTACCGAGACCTATTTTTTTAGTTTTTTTAGGATGGTTCACGATGAAGATGTATTGGTTAACTCTAACAAGTATTGAGGAGTGGATACACAATCTAGAGGAAGAATATGCATGGTAGTTCATTAGTGTATCTTAGTTTAACGCACGCACTTGGGTAGAACAAAATTTATATGACAGCCTATATAATACCTTTTTTGCTATCTTTCCAGTGGAACTATATGAGTGGCTTATTGTTTATGCATCTCAGTGGAATTGGAGGGATCATGCACTTGCTAGACATAGGAAGAATTTTAGGCCCCTTATGATGTTGATTTGATCTGGAATCACATTTTGCATACATGGTTTCGTGGTGTTCTAAACAGTTATATTCTGGAATATTCAATTTTGACGTATTCTTTCTTAGAGGTAGCTGAATTCTAGTTTTTACAGTATCCTAGAGGAACATATTTGCAAGGTATTCCATTGGCGATCAAGATCTTGATGGTAACTTTGAATATGGAGAGTAAACCGATGGCTAACTAAACTTCACCATGCATGATACCAAACCCTTGGGGGAAGATGTCCTTGATAGAATATATGTGACCTCAATCAGGGATCCTGAGATAATTCATCCCATAGAGGGAGTTATTCAGTTTGAGGATGCTCAGTCCATAAGTGACACTACCAGTATAGTGTGTGATGATTGGGTGCATGGGACCTATGAGTTGATTGGACGACATTTAAGAGGATCGGTAACCAAGGTAACAAAGGCACATGCAGGCTAGTGCATAGGGAGGAGGAAAAACTACCAAGTTACTTGGGAGGGGTTGATCTGGAAGATTTCCTGCAAGAAATGGAGGCCCCATTGGAGAAATGGAAAGGAAAGAAGAGAAATTCTCAAGTACAACCTACTCGGAACTGTAGCGCGGTGGTGGGCAACACATCGGGAGAACCTCTTGGCATTGTGCGAAATTAGAATTGCCTTCTCTATAAGGTTTTGTAGAAGCAACGCACCCACTACTATAAAATACTACCATGGTAAAGAGACCGCTTCCTTCTATATCCAAGCATGTGAGACAAGCTATATGGGAAGTGCAGAAGCATTGCCACCTTCATTATGGGTTCACAAGTTGTACTCCACCCCTACAAGGTTATGCAAGGGCATGGTATATCCACTCAGAGTTGTGTCGTCAAACTAGTAATTGGTAGGAATTGGCGGTTTGATCTCATTCAAAAATTCGAGTATCGGAGTACAAATCCATCAGTACATAAGGTGTTACAGGTTGTTAAGTGCCTTACAATAGGAGATAGTGCTATGACGGAGGACAGAATACAAGAATTACTAGTTAAACCTAGCCTGGAGGTGCACTTTGAAGAAGAATAAACAGAAGAGATACAACTTGATCATGCGTGTATGGAAAAAGAAAAAGGGAAACTGGTGTATGTTATTATTGGGGAAGAGGCAAAAACCTTGGATGTTAACCATTTTGTAGGGGATGCACGAAGTCATAGATAATGTTGATGAATAGGCGCGTACCTATCATAAACCTTTAAAGATGAAAAAGGTTAACATTCGGCTTAGAAGAAAAACCCAAGGAGGCTATCATTGGATACTATTGGTTGGAGAAAGGAGTCTCTAAAATCATTTATCTGTTACGTGAATTCCAAGATTTATTCACACATAATTACCATGAGCTTAAAGACATCTGTTTCGCACGGAATGTTTCGGCTCTGCAGAATAGACTTGCTTCTATCCTATCATTCCTTTGAGAAACAGATAAGGGTTAGGGCTAGGAGGAATACCTGTTGAATGTTGAGATGGTGTGCACGTACCGTAGAGAGAGATCAGATCGACTGCGAAGAACTCCTTTTTGTCTTGGAAGGACTACCTGTAAGTAAGAATACAGGACCACCAGATTTTTAATTAGACAATAAATGAGGGAGCTGCTTTAGGCCCAGGAAATATAAAACTTCCTTTCGAAAGTGGTCAGTTCCCCTTTTAATACAAAATTAACACAAATGATAACAAAGAAAGCTATTGCAAAATCATGATTTAGGTATCTCGTTACAAAGCAATAGAAGCTAAATTATCAATAATAAAGCGTCACGTTGTTTGTTCGGTTACTGGTCGTTGATACGTTCAGGTTGAGTTATAGGGATAAACCAGACTGGATCTGGAGGTTGTTAGGTGGAAAATAGGTGAGAAAAAGGTTTCGGGGTATAAGTCACAGTGACCGACGCCGGTCACTGGGTAACCGACCGCGGTTAGAGAACCGCTGCCGGTAGGGGATAAACGATACCGATAGGGTCAGCAATCTAAGTGCTTCTGCATAGAGGTTGGTTGCAAGGTGATTGTGGGGTTATTAATATTGGGGGATGGATGAGGGAAATGATGGGAGGATAGGGAAGACTCAGAGTGTGGTAAAATGGCCTTCTGGGAAATATCAGGATGTATGGGTGAAGGTTAAGTGCAATATGTTGCTGATAGTAGATCTGGGACTAAACTTATGATTACTATTAATCAACAGGCTCAAGAAAATGGTGCTTAGAAACATATAGAACACTACTTACTCGTCCCCTGATGCAGAATCCAGATGCAGGTTTCAGGACTGTGATGATGAAGACAGGACCCAAGTTGGATGATCTGACAATCCAAGATGAGTTATCTCCTCTTCTGATGCTCGGATGAGGGTTACTGGGCTCTGGTTATTCAGTTGCAGTCTTGGGCTTGATGTCCTTCTCTGCAAACTCTTCTTGTTTCTTCACTTGTCTCTGCTCGGCCAAGCAAAAATTTGGATCCTTTCAATGATTTCTCCTCCTTTTTCTGATCAAATGAAAATCCAATCTTTTGTTTTTGGTTGGAAGTGGTCATTTATGGGGAACCGATGGTGGTTAAGTAACCGACGGCAGTTGAGTAGGAACCGGTATCGGTTAGGTCAAAGTGGGCTATTTTTAGTAAAATAGCCAACTTTCCCTCCTTTTCTCCCCGAGGGATTAGTTGCAGGCTTGGTCAAGTGACTAGAAGGTCGGTTTTGGGTGCGAGAAAGGGGTCATTAGTCATGGGTGTGGAATTGGACCAAGTTATAGGTCTTAATTAGGTTAGTTTAGGGTTAAGACTAGGTCACGATGAGGTGGCAAAATGAGGTGGCAGGTAAGGCGATGTGGATTTATTAATTATAAGATAATTAATAAATAATTGTGTAAGGTTTAGGTGGTGAGGTTAGGTTATGAAATGAGATGCGGGTCACAAGGGGTTGTAAGACACAAATTTGGTGTCTACAGTAGCCCCTTATTGTCATGTAGTTTGTTTTGTAAAGCTGCACGGACAATAATAAGAAGTGGTTACCCCTGTTAAGGGTATAGGTAATCCCCCTCAAATCTATCACAGATTGAGGTAGCATGAAAGTAGGGATAGGGTTGATAAAGGGTAAATGGTGTTGAGATAACGGTAAGAGGGTGGGGTAGGTCCAAGGAAGCAGACGCACGTTGAAATGCAGTAGTGCAACCAGGGTATATGATTTGAAGAGCAAACAAGCAATTCATAGGCAAAGGTCGATAGTTTATCCAAACAAGGGTGATATAATCCTAGTATCCAAGGCATAGGAAGTAGCTCCAGGGTATATAACGGGTAAGGTACAGGAACGTTTGGGCATGTTCGGCAGTACCAAATGGTTGGTTTGGTTGAGATAAACGTCACGGTCTAAGTCTAGGCAAAGTTGGTCGACTGATCAAGTCAAGGACCATGATCATGCTAAAACACGAACAGGTGAGCTCGATTGAACAAAAAGGTACATGATGGATGGATAAAATAAAACGTTGATTGTGGGTATGGTATTTAATTGGTGCGGCCTTAGGTCAGGCCAAATGGTTAGGTGCGGCCTTAGGTCGAGCCAAATGGGTTGGTTGCGGCCGTGGAGGTCGAGCCAAATGGTAGGTTATGGCCGTGGGTCGGGCCAAATGGTAGGTGACAGCCTTGGGTCGGGCCAAATGGGTTGGTTGTGGCCTTGGGTCGAGCCAAATAGGTTGGTTGCGGCCGTGGGTCAGGCCAAATGGTAGGTTATGGCCTTGGGTCGGGCCAAATAGGTTGGTTGCAGCCGTGGCTCGGGCCAAATCGTAAGTTACGGCCTTGGGTCGGGCCAAATGGGTTGGTTGCAGCCTGGGGTCGAGCCAAATGGTAGGTGACGGCCTTGGGTCGGGCCAATGAAGTTAACAAAGGGTTGTCAACGAAGGTGGATATAGGCGATGTTGATAGAAAGGGCTATTAGTAAATAAGGGCCAAAATTGGGGTAGAGGTGAGATTAAACCGATATCGATTGTGTATGACCGATATCGGTTAGATGACCGATACCGGTTCCTTAGGGCACAATAAAACCGATATCGGTTATAGGTCAAAAACCTATAAAAAGAAAAATACGGCTGGTCATTGTCACATTGTCAATTTGAAAACCAATTGGAGTTGTCTGAGGTGGATTGTTGAGATTGGAGCATTTTTTGGTTGAGGTGGCGCTATTTGAGTGGAGAATTGAGTGTTTAGTGGACCCTAGTGAGTAGGAGGCAGTAGTTGATTGGTGGAGGACCCAGCAGAGGAGAGTTTATAGCCATGGCACAGCCAGGAGGAGCAGGAGGTGTTGGACCAGCTGGACCACCACCACCCATCCCACCACGATGACGTGTCGTCGTACCGGTAGGTTTGAAACCCCTCGTTGTGTGGATTTGAGTATATTATGTTGTATTTGGGTTTTGGGTAGGAATGTTAGATTTTGATAAAATAATTAATAAATGGAAATGATTTAAAAAAGGAGAGGGTAGATAGGTTAAATAGGCCAAGGCGGCTGGGGTGGGTAGGTTTTTAGGGTGTTTGGGCGGGTATAGAGGGAGAAATAGGAAAAAATGGATTTTGGGGGGGGCCGCGCGGGGTTCGGCTCCGGAATTTTACAGCGACCGATGTCAGTCGCTAAGCGACCAGCATCAGTCATGAAATTTTTGGTGGACGGAGTTTTGTAAGTGACCAGTGTCGGTCGTATAGCGATTGGCGTCGGTGAAGAGGACCGATGTCGGTCATAAGTGACTGGTACCGGTCCTTAGTTATTTTTATTTTTGTTGGTTTGGGTTTTGTTGTTGGTTTGAATTTTTGGTTGTTGTTTGGGTGTTTTGGTATTTTTTGGGTTGTTTGTTTGGGTGTTGTGGTATTGTTTGGGTTGTGGTGGGGGTGTTTTGGTATTGTTTGAGTGTTTTGGTATTGTTTAGGTGTTTTGGTATTGTTTGGGTGTGTTGATATGGTTTGGATTGTGGTGGAGGTGTTTTGGTATTGTTTAAGTGTTTTGGTATGGTTTAGGTTGTTGTTTGGGTGTTGTGGTATTGTTTGGGTGTGTTGGTATGGTTTGGGTTGTGGTGGGGGTGTTTTGGTATTGTTTGAGTGTTTTGGTAATTTTTAGGTTGTTGTTTGGGTGTGAAGAGGGAGGGGGATATCGTAGAGGTTTTTAGGGTAAGATAGGTGGGTGTAGAGGGTATAAGTAGATGTTGTGATAAAGAGTACGGCTAATGTAGTGAGTTGGTTTTGCAGGCACGTCAGCAGCTGACGATGCGGGACAGGATGCCCCCGCTGTTGAGATGGATGCGGCCACACGTGTCCGCAGCGTAGTGGGGTATCATGCACGAGGTGGGACTCGGTGGAGTCCAGCGATACAGAGCGATTGACAGGGATCACAGTTTGATGGTCGCCCTCATCGAGAGATGGGATCCGGCGACCAATGTGTTCCATCTCCCGACTGGAGAGATGACCAATTGATGGAGAGGTAGTCTTTCAGGTTGACGCTGAGATAGCCATGGATAGCATCCTACACCTATTCGGGGATGCAGCTGCGCTACTGACATATCACAGCGTGAGTATCACGTATGGGGATATGTACCGAGCCCACCACCATGAGACACGGCTTGCAATGCTAATGATGATCGGGATCACCTACTTCGCCCTCCCAGACTCAGAGGGAGGCCGCTTTCCACGGGCGCTTATGGGTGTGCTACATGAGATGGTGGAGGAGCACACATGTTATGCTTGGGCACAAGTATACCTGGTGCAGTTATACCGAGAGCTGTGGGGCTATTGCCGGATGAGGCGATTCGGGATTTGCTCGACGTTTTTACTACACTGTTGGGCATATGAGCATATCGTATGCATTAGACCAGTAGGGCTGCCCCAGCAGCCAGGGCCACAGGTCATCTATAGATATGGCTTTCAGAGGTGGTTGGGGGTCGTGGGCCAGCCACGAGTAGTGCTTGCAGGGCGAGACGTCACTTATTACAGACATATGTTAGAGGGCTTGACAGCGTTAGATATTGTATGGAGACCTTATAGAGGTCATCACCCACACGGAGGAGCCTGAGCACAGTTGCAGTGGATCCAGTATACATTCTGGATAGTGGGACGAAGGCCGGGAGAGTACGAGCGGATACCCCTGGAGAGGGTACGACGACAGCTTGGGCTATGACAGGATGAGCCACCTCCCTTCCCTCAGTATCGGAGGGATGATGTAGAGGCTCCATTGCCTGCACCACATCCTATGGACCCAGATTGGGTTGCTGAGAGGCCGGCAGATGATACCGTAGATGATGCCGGCTGCACAGGAGCATTTTTGGTTTGGTGGGCCAGAGAGAGAGCTGCGAGGAGAGCACAGCCCGCACAGCCAGACTTGGCTGGCTGTTAGAGCAGAGAGGTATCAGCTCAGGGGGCCAGGTACAGTTATTACAGGGGCAGCTTGCTGCTGCACAGGCACAGATAGGTGTCTTACAGGGGCAGCTAGCCCAGGCTCAGGTATAGGTAGCAGCACAGGTACCACCAGCGGTACAGGTACCAGCACAAGCACCACCAGCGGCACCAGCACAGGCACAGGTACCAGCACCACCACCGCCGCAACCACAGGCACCACCAGCGGCACCAGCACAGGCACAGGGGGCACTGGTATTAGGTGTCAGGGGACCAGCCCCAGCACCTACGGTGGCTCGAGATCATTATATGGAGGCTAGAGCGGAGGCCCGGTACTATCAAGATATTCTTGATGGTACCGGGGATGATTATCAGCCTTATGCGACACATAGAGCAGAGACCTCTTGGAGCCAGAGATCTCAGGGAGGTGCAGCCACAGCTGGTGGGTCTGTGACAGGTAGGAGGCGAGAGGCAGCACAGGGACCAGCAGGCAGACAGGCAGAGGGCAGTGGAGAGAGCTGAGGGGTCCCTGCATATTTTTGTATTGGTTCATTGGATATGGGCACCAGTCTGCGAACCGGCTATGTTTATAGAGGCCTGCGTGCCTAGATATTATGTATTCATTTATTCATTCATTCATTTATTGTATATACCGGCCTGCGAGCCGAGTACGGGTTGTACAGTTGATACCGGCCTGTGAGCCGAGTATGTTTTTGATATGAGAGACCGGCCTGCGAGCCGAGTCGAGATTATTGACAGTTATTGCGGCCTGCGTGCTGGCTTTGTTGTATTATGAGATCACAGAGGCCCCGATGCAGGGCACATTGTATATTTGAAACTTTGTATATATATATATATATATATATATGATGATTTGACCCACATGTTGTGCGTAAAAATGTGTTAAGTGTTTTGAAAATGGTTTGTGATATTTAATGTATGATGAGTTTGATTTACATGGTGTTATATATTATGATGTTGATGTCTTTTGTTGATGGGATGTATGTATGTATATAGATGATGAGTTTAATTGACATGTTGTGTTATGAAATGTTGTATGTTTTGTCGCTGGTTTGTGAATATTGAATGTTTGTAGCTGTTGATTTGGATTCAAATGGTGTATAGATTGATGGTTTTTGATATCGTTTGTTGATGGCTTGGTTGTTCTTGTAAGATAGATAGATGATGTTGATGAAATTGTGATGAGATATGGATTTAATGAAAAATATGGATAATGGTGTTGTTCATGCAGGAAAAAGGGGCGGGTGCCACAAAAATTTGCAAAAATGGAAAAAAAAAGGCTTAGGTTTAAGCAACAGGGGACATGACCAATATCGGTTATGTAACCGATGTCGGTAACTATATGACCGATATCGGTCATGTAACCGATATCGGTTATGAAAGAATTATTTTCCTAAAAATAGAACTGCTGGGTTGGCAACTTAAGTTCTTATTTTTAGCATTCTTATTTTTAGAGTCATGCAACAAGTTAAATATGCGAATGCGACGCTATTTGACAACTGCTACAGGTAATTACATGAAAGAATTTGAGTGATAAGGAGGAAAGAGACAGGTGAAGTGAGCGTGGGCTGAGATTCAGAAGGCAGAAAGACAAGTTATATTTGAAGAGGGTGGTGAACATGGCTGAACGAGGAGAAGCATCCAGCAGGCAGGGACGAGGGGGAAGACATGTTCCGCCCCAAGCTACTGCATCCCGAGAGGTAAACTGTTTGGTTGTAATTTGATTCTTGCATGTGTTGTAAATAGGATGAAAGAAGTGTAAGTGGGTAAAGATGAGAAAAAAGGTGATAGGCAAGGGTTGGGGATGGTATGAGTGCTACGGGGTAGGTAAACAGGGTGGGCATGTATGTTTTTAGGTATAAATAGGAGTAAACGGGCAAAATAATTATCGTAGGTGTATGCTTTAAGCAGGGTAGGTATACTTTGACAGTGACCGGTATCATTTGGAAGTAACCGGTATCGGTTTTCAAACTGGTATCGGTTATTTATAACCGATATCGGTCACTGTATGAGTTTCCAGAATTTGAGAAAAAACCCATGGAGATTTGTTCTTTTGAATAATTACGTGTCGTTTTGATGTATGCAGGCAGAAGCAGGGTTAAGGATGAATGATACTGTGCCAGCGTTGTTGTCATGAATCCGAGCGGATGTAACACCAGCTGAATGGGCATTGATAAATCGGTTGGGGTTAAGTGGAATCCGCTATTATTCAAGAATCACGCGTAACCATGCTATGTTGCAGGAGTTGGTTGAGAGATGGAATCCAGAAAAGAATACCTTCTATCTACCAACAGGGGAGATGACAGTGACTTTGGAAGATGTGTTCCGTATTTTGAGACTCCCAATGATAGGAAAAATAGTGTATCAGGCGTTGCCCAGCGCGGGGCGGGCAGCGATAACAGCAGTATTTGGGTCAGCTGCACGAGATTTGACACAGTGAGGTTTATCATTTACGTATGGTACAATGTATGCAACACACCCTAAGGAAACAAGGTTGGCCGTGCTATTAATGATAGCGGTGGGGTATTATGCATTGCCGAGGGCGGAAGGTGGAAGATTTCCCAAAGCATTGATGAGTGTTATTTGGGAAATGATAGAAATGAGCGTGACATTCGCATGGGCACCCGCATATCTGGCAGAGTTATATAGGGGTTTATGGGCATGCAAGAGAAAACACAGGACGACACTGGATTGTTCGTACTTATTACATTGTTGGGCCTATGAGCATATTGTTTGTGTGCGTCCAATAGGCCGACCCATTGAGTCGGGAGAGGCAGGAGTGCAAAGGTTGGGATTCAGACGATGGGTCCAGACAGAACAAGAAGCGAGATCCCAAGCCGTGATAGATGACATCGAGTATTATAGACAGGTATGGGAGATGGTGATGATTGCGGATATTTTTTGGAGGCCGTACGGTAACTATATGGTGACAGAGCACATAGCTGAGGAGTTGAGGGGTGTAGAGCGATTGAGGTGGATTGCAGGGCATAGGCCGGGTGAGTACAAGAGGATTCCTCTAGATCACGTGTGGTGACAATTTGGGTTCGTTCAGGATATTCCTATGACATATAGACCATACATGAGGATCGACACCGAGGCAGCATTCTCACCTCCCTGGCCTACACCTCCAGAAGGGCCAGAAGAGATAGCAGCCGATCGTAGGGTTATGGATGCGGGAACGACAGAGGCGTATAGAGTATGGTGGGTAGCAGAGCTGCGAGGTGCACGTGAGTGCCCTGACATAGCTGTGATTACAGCGGAGAGAGATCGTCTGCAGGATTTGGCTCGCCAGCTTCAAACACAGGTGAATGAGACAATGGGATTGTTAGAGGCTTCACAGTTACGAGTGGAGAGACTGGAGGCAAGATTCCTCCACACGAGAGGACGTATTTGTATGTTACAGGAGATGTTGGCGGATCAATGGGAGGAACCAATGGTAGTGGCACCTTTGAGGATGGAGAGGCCCACGGAGGGGCATCGACGATCACGATCACCACCTGATTCGGGAGGAGGTGTAAGGGTCTGAGTGAACTTCATAGGAATATAAGAATAAATAAGGATGCCGACCTGTGAGTCGATGATAGAGAAGATGTATTTTTTTAACATCTAAAATAAAACTAAATACGTATGCTCTTTTGAGTGATGATAATAATAAGAATGGTTGTGTTTTAAAATGTTGTTTTTGTTTGTTTTGAAAAAGGATAAAGAGGAATGTTGGCAAATAGAAATACATAAAAAATATTTATATTGACAACACATGATAGGGTATGGTAGGGGATGGTCGAGCTAACCTTGGGAGACTCCATGTCTCCTAAGTGCTGCCTACATAGCCCATTGCACAAAGCAAGGAAGAGCCTCAGACCGATGTAGTTCTCCCCTAGGATCAGGGAGAGGTGAATTCAGGCAATTTGGTTGTGGTCAGGCAATTTGTTGGTTGGTAAAAATTTGATGGTGGTAGGGTAATGTTGTTGGCGTTGGTAGGGTAAAGAGAAAGTTAGCATACCCAAGTAGTGGGGAATCGTGTCCTGATTAAGGTCAACACACAATCCTAGAGCCAATAAAAAGAGGTAAGAGTGTCCCATAGTTGAGGAGAGCTAAACAAACCACATATTAATGTAGGATGAGCTTGAATCCCTAGGTACCTTGCATAGGCGAGAAGTCGATAGGTGAAAAGAGTGGTATAATCACAATATATCGGATATACGTTACGTCCCTTGAGTTTTGTTGCTTTGACAAATGGTGAGGTGATGTGGTTGATGTGGGCGAGGGTGTAGAGAACTTATTATAAGATGATTATTCTGATAAAAGAGAACCAAACCTAAATAGACAAGTCCATGACTCAAAAGTGTTTTGAAATACTGCTTTTATTTTTATTTTATTTTGCTGGATATAGACTGATCGATGTGGGAAGTCTACATGGGATATGTATTTTGTTGTTCTTGAGGTCTTCACGAAGCTGATCAATGCGAGAAGCTTCTGATAAAGGCTGACTGTGTATAGCTGTCCTTCAAGGGAGCAGTCTATTTATAGTAGCAGATGCAGTGTTTATGTATAGCTGTCCTTCGGGGGAGCAGTCTATATATAATAGTAGCAATAGTTTGGCATATAGTTGTCCTTCAAGGGAGTAGTCTATTGTATAATTTAGAGGTCTAGATGTCCGTTGGGCATAAAGCATCTAGTTTTTGTAAGAAGTTTGACTCAAGAAAATCCCATAAGTGTTTTAATTAAGAATGTGTCATTTTGATACTTTGAAGTCATGGACTAGACTAAAAGGGGAAGGCATCTTTTAAGGGGAGGTGATAATCAAACCATGTGAGCTGGATTTGATTCTGAGATGGAAGAAAAAAAGTGTATGCGGTGGTAAATGAGCTCAAGGGACGAGCGTAAGGTAGAGAAGAAGTGATATAACACTAATTTCAACAGTAGAATGGTCGAAGATGCAAGGCATTAAGGGGCTCAGGCTCAGGTTTACCATTAAGCGAAGCTAAATGATAAGTGCCTGATCCATAAGTGTGAGTGATAATGTAAGGC
Organism: Taxus chinensis; assembly: GCA_019776745.2. Lineage (NCBI taxonomy): Eukaryota > Viridiplantae > Streptophyta > Pinopsida > Cupressales > Taxaceae > Taxus > Taxus chinensis. The sequence goes on from CM034146.1 coordinate 938,917,020, forward strand.
CCAATCCAATTAGGAGAAAATTTTCCACGTTTGCTCTTTTCTAGTTTGGTTACATGTTGATTCTCTTTGAGGACAAGATCACCAACCTTAAAAGTATGCTCATGAAGTCATTTATCATAAGCACGCTTGATGCGTTTTTGGTAGATTTGAAGGTGATCAAGAGCCGTAAGACGATGCTCGTCAAGAAGCTCTAATTGGGCTAACCACTCTTGGCGGAAATCATCGTTGGTGAGAATATCCTGGAGAGATATTCTGAGGGAGGGTATTTGTATTTCGAGAGGCAAGACAGCCTCGGTACCATATACCAAAGAAAATGGTGTGGCATTAGTGGAGGTATGAATGCTAGTACGATAAGCCCAAAGGGCAAAGGGAATGTGATCATGCCAGTTTCTTCCAGACTCATTAATAACTTTCATGAGGATTTTGGTTAGGGTTTTATTAGAAGATTCAGCTTGACCATTGGCCTGCAGATAGTAAGGTGATGAGAAACTAAGTTTGATACCAAAGTTGTCACAAAGGTCTTGTAACAACTTATTTTTAAAATATTTACCATTATCTGTTATTAGGCGATGAGGAATACCAAAACGACAGATAATGTGATGGTTAACGAATTCGACAATTTTTTCTTTTTTGATTGAAATGAGTGGAATGGCCTCCACCCATTTTGTGTAATATTCGGTTGCTGTGATTATCCAATGGTGACGTTGTGAAGAAGGTGGGTGAATCTCACCAATAAGGTCTAAACCCCATTGTGAGAAAGGCCAAAGATCTCGTGCGACCTGTAGCGGATGGCTAGGAGTATGTTGAAGGTTGGCATGTTGTTGACACATAACACAACGCTTAACATATTCGTAGCAGTCGTTATTAAGAGTAGGCCAATAATAACCTAGGCGAAGGATTCGTTTGGCCACGGCAAGGCCACTAAAATGTCCACCACAAATGCTGTCATGGACTTGTTGGATGGTATAGGTGACCTCCTTGCCGGTTAGACATCGAAGGAGGATGCCATCAAAGCCACGTTTATAGAGGAGTCCCCCCATGACGACATAACGAGAAACACTTTTAAGAAAAGCACGTTTTCCGTTACTAGTAAGGTCAGGTGGGAGAACAGAGGTTGTAAGGTAGTCATGAAATTGGTGGTACCAGGTATCCTGTGAATTAGCAGACACATTATTTATCATACAAACAACCGGGGCTAAGTAGGATGGGGCAAAAATTTGTTGGACCAAGATGAATATGTCAGAGTCAGTTGGTGAGTTAGGAATTTGCGAGGCTAAGCAAGCCATAGTATCCACAAATTTGTTAGTGGAGCGGGGAATGGTCTAGATAGAATAACGAGTAAATGAGGTCAAAAGTGAATCCACGTAATGTTTGTACTTTTGAAGTTCCTCATTCTTACATTGGTAGATGCCCATAACTTGATTGACTACCAATTGAGAGTCACCAAAAATATTAATAGATTTGACACCTAAGTGTAACGCAACCTGGAGACCCAAAACAAGGGCCTCGTATTCCGCTGTATTATTAGTGCAGGGGAAATCAAGCTGGAATGAAAGAGGCATAGGTTCAGCATCAAGAGGGATGAGAACAACGCCGGCTCCTCCGCCGTGCTGGCATTTGGATCCATCGAAGAAGAGGGTCATTTGATATGACTCTTCCCTGAGTGAAAGAGTGGCGATGAGTTCGTCGGGGAAATTAAAATTGGTGAATTGTTCCCCAGGTAAAGGGGCCTCCGCAAGTTGGTCCGCAATAGTTTGTCCTTTGATTGACTTCTGTTGTACAAACTCAAGGTCGAGGTCAGCGAGGAGCATAAGCCATCGGGCGATGCGTTGGTTTAGATGTGGTTTGGCATACATATAATGAATGGGGTCCGTGTTGGTGATGACAAAAGTTTTGTGATTCAGGAGGTAATGTCGGAGTTTGGTGGCTACGAATGATAGGGCTAGGCACAATTTTTCTACATGTGTATACCTAGTCTCGTAATCCATGAGAGTACGACTTATATAATAAACGGCTTGTTCTCGACGTGTCGAGTCCCGATGTGCGAGCATGGCTCCTATAGCATGGTCGAGTGGCAGAAAGGTAAAGGTAGAAAGGGTGATCATCCTGAGGTGGAATAAGCACGGGTGGCTGCAAGAGATAGGATTTGAGAGCTTCAAAGGCTTGGTGACACTCTTCACTCCATTGAAAGGTAATGTCCTTTTTAAGAAGGTGATGGAAAGGTTGACATCGATCCGAGAGTTGGGAGATGAAACGCCAGATGGATTGAAGTTTACCCTGCAAACTACGCAATTGTTTGAGGTTTTTGGGTGGGGGCATTTCTAGGATAGCTTTTACTTTAGATGGATCGACCTCAATGCCACGCAAAGAGATGATAAAGCCAAGAAGTTTTCCTGAAAGAACACCAAAGACACATTTCTTTGGTTGAAGCCGGACTGAATATTGTAACAGGCGATCAAAAATAATGGTTAAAACATCGAGATGTTCACTGCGATGTTTAGATTTGCCAAGAAGATCATCGACATAATCCTCAAGGATAGTGTGCATAATGTCATGAAAAATGTAAGTCATAGCCCACTGATAGGTCGCACCAGCATTCTTAAGGCCAAATGGCATGACACGATAACAGAAGGTTCCCCAAGGAGTTATGAAGGTAGTTTTATGTTGATCGGCCGGGGCTACCAAAATTTGATTGTATCCTGAAAAGCCATCCATGAGAGAAAGCATTTCATGGCCCGCAGTGAGATCAACAAGTTGATCAATACTTGGGAGGGGGAAGTCATCCTTGGGGCAAGCGAGGTTAAGGTCTCAGAAATCCGTGCATATCCGAAGTCCCCCCGTCGCTTTAGTGACAGGTACGATGTTAGAAATCCATTGAGGATAGTCAATAGGCAAGATGAAGGAAACAGAAAGAAGTCATTGAAGCTCTTCTTTGACCAAGAGGGCAATGCGTGGATGCATTTTTCTCAGTTTTGTTTGACTGGTTTGGAATCGGGGTTTAGGGTGATGTTATGGATGGCAATGGTAGGATCAATTCCTGGCATGTCAGTGTAGGACCAAGTGAAAGCTTGGTTGCGGGTACGGAGAAAGGTAGTAAAGGCGGCTTGTTCTGATGTGTTAAGGGATTGTCCGATCTTCACAATGTGAGGATCCTCCTCTGTGTGGATGTTGATTTCTATAGTCGACTCATTCAACATGGTTTGAGTTTCAGACGGTAAGGCGCGTTGAATATAGGAGTCGTCCGCCCCAAGGTAAGTGAGGATGGAGTCGTCATCCTAGCACTCAACAACATTAATCGAAGGTGAATCCTCTTCGATCATGTCTGGATACAGAAGGGGAAGAGAAGATGGGTCCTCATTATCACGTTGATAAGTGAGAGGACCTATGAAGATAGCATTTATGAAAAAAAAAAAGTTAGGAGGGATAGATTCAGGGTCTATCGACTCTGTGGGTGATGATGGCAAAGTGGGTGATGATGGTTTGGTAGGGGTGACGTCGTCATCTTCCAGGATACAACTGACACGAGGTTTCTCCGGTGTAGGTGTTTCAGGAAAACCGAGACCACTGCGATCATTGTGTTTGCGTGTAGTCACGGGAATGAGTGTATGTCGGCCTTGTTCATAAAGACCAAAACCAAAGCCTTTCCAAGCACAACGAGTCAAGAAGGTGAGGGCGAAACGACGATTTGTCAAGTATTGAAAATCGGATTGGAAGGGAACCACACCAAGAGGAGGTTCAGGGGTAACGGAGGATGCGTCAACACCCCCATACGTTAGGTTGGTGCGGAAATGGGGTGGTCCGTAAGAGATTACCTCCCCCACGCGACGGTCATAGGTGGGATGTGCATGTAACTGTCCGTACTCCTGCGGGGTATGGAAAGAGCTAACGTTATATAGGTGGTACTCCCCCAGCGTAAGGCGTTGAAAAACATCTACTAAGGGGTCGGAGGTTGGGATGTTATCTGCGGGAAAGGAAGTAATATTTGTAACGGCGGTTTCATTGGTTGAAGGTGTAGGTGCGTTGGAAGTGGATGGCTGGGTTGGATGAACGGGTGTCTTGACTGGTACAAGCACATCATTAGGGCGATACAACATATTGCAAGTTTTGAAGGGGGGAGGATCAGCTTTTACGGTGTAGACTTCCCCTCGTACTCAAATTTTATTCATCTATGTAAAGTGGAGGGAACGCATCCCATAGCCCGGATCCAAGGGCGGCCTAACAACATATTGTATTGGAACTCTCCCTCAAGGACGTAGAAGAGTTCGGGTAGAGTACGTGGTCCTACACGAATGTTAAGGATCACGGTGCCTAAAGTAGAAGTAATAGCATCATTGAATGATCACAACATGATGGGGTTGGCACACATGCAACTAGAAGGGATATTCATTTGTTGGAAGGCTTTTGAAGAGATGATGTTTAGGCTAGTGCCCCCGTCAATCATAACATGACGTACCCGAATATCCCAAACGTACGCTGAGATGAAAAGAGTAGGGTCAGGATCTTCAGCACCAAAGTCGATAATTTCATCTTCGGAGAAACTGACAGCAGCGGCTTGCTGTACAGAGACAGAAGTGGTTGGGGAGATAGATTGTTTGGTGAGCGAAGCAACATGATTGGGTGTTAGAATAGAGGTAACAGGAAAGGTTTCATTAGGTAAAACCTCTATCCCTTGAAGGATTTCAACGAGAGCTTGTCGATGAGATTCAGAAGTCTGAATGAGATCATACAGTGTCATTTTTATAGGTGATTGGTGAAGCTGTTTGATCATAGTTCGGTGGGCAATGCCATTAGAGACGGGATAGGCGGGTCCGCAAATAACCACTTTAGGTGGTGGTGCAATCGGGATGGTGGACGGAGAAAGAGATGCCGTAGGTGTGTTTTCTTTCTCTTTCCCATTGTTTTTCTGCCCTCGAGTAGCAACACTAATCATATTGATCTCGTGAATACGAGAGGAGGAAGATGGTAGGGATAGGTCATGGTTTTCGAGAGGTGGGGCTGTAATAATGATAGATCTTGGTGAGGCGGGGACAGGTGGTATAGGAGAGCGAATTGAAGCTAAAGGTCTCTCTCTTCATAAGTTGTCTTTCTTAACTTTTCTATCTGAGAGAGGTGACTGATGAAGTATGGCTTTCAACGCTTTGCATCCCTCTACGTCATGTCCTGGTGTGTAGTGGTAAGCGCAGATTTTAGACTCATCGTAACCTATAAGTCGAGGTTTAGATGGATCATAAGGTCTAAGTGGGGGTAGGGAAATGGTCGCATTCTCTACCAACATAGCAAGGATTTTGGCGTAAGACCCTTTGAGTGGGTCAAAGTCAGAGGAAGAGGAGGCTATTGACTGGGTCGATTCTGGTGATGACGTGGTATGGTTGGTTTGTATGGGTGGTGGTTTAGCCAAGGAGTTTTGATAATGGGTTTTAACTAAACGTGGCTTCTTTGACGCAGAAGCTAGGTTGGATGATGAGGCCACAGATGATGTGATATCAGAAAACAACCACGGAGAAATAGGAGTGATAGAAAACAAATCTTTTGATGATGGAATTTGTTTATGGTTGATAGGTGGACAGGATACGCGGGGTGACAGTGTTGCTATACCCTTGGATTTCTGTATGGGTACAGAAGGCGTAGGTCGCTTAAAAGAAAATGCAGGAGGTATGATATATTGATGTAAGGTAGAGGGATGGGGTCCCAATATGGAAGGTAGGTGTGACGACGAGGGTTTTAGTTGTGTTAACGGCATAGATTGAGGAGATTGAGTCTGTCTCCTAATGGGATGGACGGCTTTATTTTTAGATAAATCAAGCCGCTTAGGTGGATGTGTTAGACTAGGTATGGGTGAGGTCCCAAGCATAGGGGAAGATTTGGTTAGGTTAATAGAAGTGGATGAGGTATTTGGTAGAGATGAGGGGGGGTGAAGATGAGGACATAGGCATTTTAAGCTTCTGTAAACACTTCGGGTATATGGTAGAGGCATCAGGATCGGTCATTTGCATTTGAGTAGAATATGGCGTACTCAAACATTCCCATAGGACCTGTCTATCTTCTGGGGAATGACAGTCCTCACGTGTGAATAGGAACTTTTGTATGGAAGAAAGGTGGGTTGTGATTCCAGTCCACTGTGGGTGTGATACAAGGGGTATATGAGACACTGTATCAATGGGCGTTAAGAGGTCAACCGGTTGCTGAAAAGATTTAGGTGATGAAGGACTAATAGGTAGGAGGGCGTGTTTGAGAGGATCTGTCATGTTTAAAGAATGTGGTGATGTCGGTTCAAGAGGTTTCTCATCTAAGGATGACAAAAGAAGTGGCGAGCCTTCCTCTTGTACAGCAAGAATGGTAGAAGGAGACGTTTGGGAAATAGATAAATTAGATAACATCCACTCACAGTCTTGCAAGGATGTGGTGTAAGAAGGCTCATTTGTGAGAAGGGAACTCTGGGCAGTTAATTCCTTGATGGGTAAAGGAACGGAAAGGATTTCAGTTTGTCTTGATGACGAGGAAGGGGGTTCGGTTTCCTGCGTTAGTGAAGAGGTTTGATTCAAAATTTGTTCGATAGAGGTCTTTGGCTGGGAATCGAAGACTGCATGGATCTCATGAACACTCTCCTCGGCTAAGATATCTTGGTTTAGATTACTGTTAGAAGAATGATTCAGGAATGGTTTGTTGAATATTTTCAAATTTTGGTTAGCAGGGGCGTTAGGATTATCGAGGGCTATATCCCCCGCATCAACCATTTCCTGCACTATGTTTTTCAACATCTTACAGTTCTCATGACTATGTCCCTTCACGCGGTGGAAGTTACAGAAGTCATTTTCTTTGTACCAAGAAGGTATGGCGCGAGTGGAATCAAACCCGGAATGAGGTTTAACAGGATGTAAGGTAATGGCTCCTGCTTTGAGCAATTTTTCCAATATCACACCATATGTTTCTCCCAAGGGAGTGTAGTTGATGGGCTCTGCTTTATACTTATAGGTGGTTTTTGGCGGGGTATTAGATGGTGGTTGGGATTTGACCATCACCGCGTGCACGGCCCCTTTTGATTTCGAAGCATTCGATGGGTGAGGATTGGTGGTGTTAGGTTTGTTGGTGGAATCTTGGGTTCAGAAAGTGGGGTTTTTGTTGCGCAACCGCAATTTCTCTTCCTCTAAGGCTCGAATCTCTAGTTTTCGAGCCATAGTAAAGGCCTCATCAAATGTACGGAAAGTTTGAATTTGGAGGGTAGGAGAGATGTGCTTAGCGCAGGCCCACGTAAACAGTTCGATAAGTTCGGTCTGAGGCAAGGCATATGTAAGTTGGTTGATAAGGCCCCGCCATCGTCCAATGAAATCTGCGATAGATTCGTCTTCAAATTGTCGGATGGCATAGAGGTCAGTGATAGATACTTTCTTGGCAATGTTAATGGAGAAATGATCCAAGAAATATTGGGCTAGCTGGTTAAAAGAGAAGATTGAGTGCTGGGTTAAAGCACTGTACCACTCCAAGGCGGGTCCTGATAAGGACATGGGAAAGGTGCGGAGTAGTAAAGCGTCGTCGTGAGCAATCAGATAGCAGGCATGTCTAAATGATCGCAAGTGTTGTTGAGGGTCCTCCTTACTGTTAAAACGGGTAAACTTTGGTAATTCCCATTGAGGAGGATATGAATGAAGGGGGACTGAAGGGTGGATGGGCTCCAGACAAACTTGCTCGTATGTCAAGGCGCTACGACTTCCTGAAACAGAAGTCTCCAGATTTTGCATTTTGTCCATCATTTGTTTAATTAAATCAGTAGTTGGATGAGATGATGGTGTGGTTGTGGTAAACGGAGGCAAATTGGGCCAAGGGCCACCGCTAGACAATGGTGGGGTTAAATGTTGATAAGGTATGGAGGACGAATGTGTTGAGGCAACCGAATAGGGATGTCCTATATAAGCTATTGAGGTTACTGGATATGTGTGTGGAAATGAAAAGGTGGGCGGAGCTTGAGAAGGAAAGCTCGTGTGGATAGGTGGCAGAGAGCAAGTCATGAACGGAACAGTCTGCAAGAGAGACGAGGTGGGAGCAGTTGGCGGTAATGACATGTTGGGCCCAAGATTAACCAAAGGAAAGCCAATCTGTGCCATATGGACCCCTGAAGCTGCTGAGGTAGGCGACGGGACTAAGGATGCGGAAGGCAAAACGGAGTTATCAGGCAGAGAAGGGGCTAAATGAGCAACTATACTGATAGGCATGCCAACAAGGAGTTGACCGTCGGGTGTACGGTCAAGGGCATGAGACAAATAGTATTGTACAGTGCTAGGATTAGCATCCAGAAATTTGGCAAATTCTTTGTCTCCCACAGGAATTTTAGGAACCTCGCTGGTGTCTGTAGGATTCCCCACAGAATGTGAAGGGGGTGATTCAGGCAAAGGCACAGAGCAAGCATGTGAAACCATGGCGGCGGCTTGTTTTCGAGTGATAACAACCATGGACAGGAGTACACAATAGGGTTTCAATCTATCAGGAACAGAAACGAACTCAGAATAGTGAAATTGGTAGGTTGCTGGTTTGTCAGGAACTGTAAAAGACAGTAATCGATATCGGTCTGATAACCGATGTCAATTAGACTATAGCCTACGTCGGTCAGTTAACCGATGTCGGTGTAAGAAGACTGGTATAAGAAAATATAAGAAGCTGCTGATTTGATTGTTAACAACGCTCAGTACATTTATCAAATTGTTCTAAGGTGATCACAGAAGACAGTGTATAACAGAGAAAATAGAACTGAAAACAAGCAAGATGCACACGCAAATCCAGAGACTAACCCTAGGGTTAATTTTAATTATTGTGGGCTTATGCCTTTAGACGTGGAATGTTGTCCATCCTAAACAAAAGACTTAGGGGAATGTCAAGTTTGTTTTGGCTTATAAGGTTACCTCAATCGGGCGGAGGAATACCGCGGAAAAGGGGGGATGTTTTGAGCTGTTGTGTTAATTATGAAGTGATTCGGTATGTGTTGTGCAGTGAAAGTAAGATTAATTTCCTGTCAATACCATGGAAATCACCCCCACGTGTATGACCTGTTACTTAGTCTATGTTCACTAGAATTGAAAACAGCAAGCAAGAATGTAATGCACGTGTTTTAAAACCCAAATCGAAAATGATATTCGATGAAGCAAATAAGATGACTTTCACTAATGTGAAACTAGGAAAGCAAGACAAATTCTTTACTAAATATAACAAAAACAGCAACAGCAAGCATGCTTCCTAAAACGAAAACAAGTAAGAGAAACAGAAACCCGAAATGGGTCCCACCGGGCGTGCCAAAATGTTTTACACGGAATGTTTCGGCTCTGCATAATAGACTTTCTTCTATCCTATCATTCCTTTGAGAAACAGATAAGGGTTAGGGCTAGGAGGAATACATGTTGAATGTTGAGAAGGTGTGCACGTACCGTAGAGAGAGATCAGATCGACTGCGAAGAACTCCTTTTTGTCTTGGAAGGACTACCTGTAAGTAAGAATACAGGACCACCAGATTTTAATTAGACAATAAATGAGGGAGCTGCCTTAGGCCCAGGAAATATAAAACTTCCTTTCGAAGGTGGTCAGTTCCCCTTTTAATACAAATTAACACAAATGATAACAAAGAAAGCTATTGCAAAATCACGATTTAGGTATCTCGTTACAAAGCAATAGAAGCTATATTATCAATAATAAAGCGTCACGTTGTTTGTTCGGTTACTGGTCGTTGATACGTTTAGGTTGAGTTATAGGGATAAACTAGACTGGATCTGAGGTTGTTAGGTGGCAAATAGGCGAGAAAAAGGTTTCGGGGTATAAGTCATAGTGACCGACGTCGGTCACTGGGTAACCGACCGCGGTTAGAGAACCGCTGCCGATAGGGGATAAACGATACCGGTAGGGTCAGAAATCTAAGTGCTTCTGGATAGAGGTTGGTTGCAAGGTGATTGTGGGGTTATTAAGATTGGGGGATGGCTGAGGGGAATGATGGGAGGATAGGGAAGACTCAAAGTGTGGTAAAATGGCCTTCTGGGCAATATCAGGATGTATGGGTGAAGGTTAAGTGTAGTATGTTGCTGATAGTAGATCTGGGAATAAACTTATGATTACTATTAATCAACAGGCTCAAGAAAATGGTGCTTAGAAACATATAAAACACTACTTACTCGTCCCTGATGCAGATGCAGGTTTCAGGACTGTGATGATGAAGACAAGACCCAAGTTGGATGATCTGACAATCCAAGATGAGTTATCTCCTCTTTTGATGCTCGGATGAGTGTTACTGGGCTCTAGTTATTCAGTTGCAGTCTTGGGCTTGATGTCCTTCTCTGCAAACTCTTCCTGTTTCTTCACTTGTCTCTGCTCGGCCAAGCAAAATCTGGATCCTTTCAATGATTTCTCCTCCTTTTTTCGATCAAATGAAAATCCAATCTTTTATTTTTCGTTGGAAGTGGTCATTTATGGGGAACCGATGGCGGTTAAGCAACCGATGGCAGTCGAGTAGGAACCGGTATCGGTCAGGTCAAAGTGGGCTATTTTTAGTAAAATAGCCAACTTTCCCTCCTTTTCTCCCGAGGGATTAGTTGCGGGCTTGGTCAAGTGACTAGAAGGTCGGTTTTGGGTGCGAGAAAGTGGTCATTAGTCATGGGTGTGGAATTGGACCAAGTTATAGGTCTTAATTAGGTTAGTTTAGGGTTAAGACTAGGTCATGATGAGGTGGCAAAATGAGGTGGCAGGTAAGGCGATGTGGATTTATTAATTATAAGATAATTAATAAATAATTGTGTAAGGTTTAGGTGGTGAGGTTAGATTGCAAAATGAGATGCGGGTCACAAGGGGTTATAAGACACAAATTTGGTGTCTACAACATCCATCATTCCTTGGGGGATATGAGGATAAATCTAGAAGAGGGTGTGTGCCCTATCAAGAAGAGACCATACTCGATGAATCCCAATTTTTGCATTAAGGTTGAGGAGGAAATAGACAAAATGATAGCATCAGGTATCATTGAGGTTGTGGAAGAGTCAGAATGGATAAGTCTAATGGTGATTAGTATCAAGAAAGACGAGAGGATAAGGATCTATGTTGATTATAGGGACCTGAATGTAGTATGTTTCATTGATCCTTTCCCAACCCCGTTTACTTAAGAAATCTTAGAGGGAGTGGTAGGACGTGAGGTCTACTCTTTCACAGATGGATTCTCAGGCTATCACCAAGTAAGGATTTCAAAATAGGACCAGAGGAAGATCAATTTTTCCACTGAATGGGTAATTTTTTCCTATACGCTCATGCCTTTTGGGTTGAAGAATGCACCTGCTTTGTTTTCATGCATTGTGGTGCAAGCTTTTTAGGACTTCATCCATAAATTTCTTCAAGTTTACCTAGATGATTGGACAGTATATGGGTTAGTGAAGGACCATTGTGACAACTTAAGGTTGATGTTTGAAAGGTGTCGGCAATTTAGGATATCCCTCAACATTAAGAATTGTGTCTTTGCTACCCCATTTAGAACCTTGTCGGGACATATCATATGTAAAGAAGGCTTGTTAGTAGATCCTACCAAGATTGTAGTAATTATGGGATTAGGGAAGCCTACTAGTCAAAGTGCAGTGCATGGATTCCTTAGGCACATGGGTTACTATAGGAAGTTCATCAAAGGATATGCCAAGATCGTCGTGCCTTTAGAAGAGTTACTTAGACACAAAAGTGCCTTCCTTTGGGGAGAGGTGCAGCAGAAGGCATTTAACACTTTAAAGGATAAGCTTATCACCATGCCCATATTATGATTCCCTTCTTGGGATAAGCCCTTCCATGTTCATGTGGATGCCTCAGGAACCGCCATTGGAGTAGTACTCACATAGCCTGGTGAAGGAATTGTTGATCATCCTTTGTGCTTTGTAAGTAGGAAGTTGACACCAGTGTAGTAGAATTATACTACAACTAAGAGTGAGGCATTTTCAATGGTCTATGCTCTTCACAAGTTTAGATAGTATCTACTAGAAACCCCTTTTATTTTTTACACTGACCATATGGTATTGAAATATTTAGTGAACAAGCCCATTTTGCAAGGGTGCATATATCGGTGGGTACTATTGTTCCAAGAATTCGAGTTCACAGTGGTTTTCAAACCAATAAAAAGTAATTCCGTACTTGATCATTTGTCTAGAATTGATTTAGGGGAGGACACGTAAAGCATTGAGGATACCATGCTAGATACACAACTATTTAGGTTTCGGCATGCACCCTCAGACTTAGAAGATATTATGGTATTTCTTAATACAAGTGTAGCATCGGAAGGAATGAAGGCATTGGATAAAAATCAGTTAGATATACGTACCATGCCCTACATGTTGATTAGTGGGGATTTATAAAAATTAGGACGTGATGATATTTTGTGCCAGTGTGTGCTATAACATGAGTTCCTAGGCATCATAGAAGAGGCACATGGATGAAGTGTAGGTGGACACTATGCAGGCATTGCCACTGCACACAAGATATTGATGGTTGGATTATGGTGGGGGACCTTGTATCAAGACTACAAGAAGTATTTCAAGGCATGTGACCATTGTCAACACATTGGAAACCACGTCGAAGAGATGAAATGCCTTTGCACCCTATTCCCAGTGCCAAGCCATTCGAAAAGTGGGCTATAGACTTCGTAGGCCCTATCGCACCAGTCACACATAGGACTGGGTCATGTTATATAATAATGTGCATAGATTACTTGACAATGTGGGTAGAAGAAGCACCTACTAAAGATTGTACAACAGCCACTACAGCAAGGTTTCTATGGGAAAACATTATTACAAGGTATAGGTGCCCTTTGAGTTTGACTAGTGACAGGGGTTCACATTTCTTAAATAAGACAGTAAGGATTCTGTAAGCATAATTCATGGTGGCTCATCACAAGACTACCCCTTACCATCCACAAGCAAATGGAACCACAGAGGCATTTCACAAAATAATAATTCATACCCTAACCAAAATTTGTGACGTTGGTAGAGAAAATTGGGGTGACAAAGTATCATCCATTCTTTGGGGATACATGACAACCTACAAGAGGTTAAATAAGGCCACACTGTTCTAATGGGTGTTTGGCACAGAGGTTGTCCTACCAGTTGAATTCATGTTACCATCACTACATATAGCGCGTGCAGGGGGTTTAGCAGATGAACTAGTGCTAGAAGAAAGAATTGAAAAGTTAATGCAATTGGATGAAAGATGTTTACTTTCCAGGTGGATCCAGAAGACTAAAAAAGCAAAACAAAAGGCATGGCATGATCATCACATTAAGAACAAAAAGTTTGAGGTTGGGCAGATGGTGTTACTATATGATTCCAAGTTTCTGCACCATCCTGGGAAGTTAAAATTCCATTGGTTGGGTCCCTACATCATCTCATACATACTTGATTTAGGCGTGTGCCAGTTATAAGAGTTGGATGGGATGAGATTGTCAGGAAAATTCAATGGGAGTAGGCTGAAGCCCTACTATAAATAATTCTTCTTGGTGTTTGTAATAAGGTAGTATTGCCAGATAGTTTAGGATTTCCTTTAATGCTTTTTTCTTTGCTTGTGTTTCCCTTTCTTGTTGTTGTTTTGTGTTACGCCTTGGGCTTCGGTAACCTCATTGTTTTTTTAGAAAGGTTGTGAATATGCAGAGGACCATGCATCATTTTAGATGGGGTGATTTAATGAGAAAGAAAGTGCAATATGTGTAGTACCAGGAAGGATTGTGTTGGAAAGCCTGGTTAAATGGCCCTATGAATGAGGATGGTTGGTGTTAGGATAAGACTACATCTTGGTTCCGTGTACAAGGGAGGAAGAAGTACCTTTGGCACTAGTAACATGTGTGTAAGATTCTTCTGTCAGATAGGTTTTTTACATGCCAGAAGGTTGTAGGATTATCCATGCAAGGTTGGGTGCGTGAGTGGGGGCACTAGAGTATGGCTTAGTAGAAAAATATGCAATAAGTGTTGAAGTATGGTGGTACATGAAGTGGCATTTAATGTTTAAAAGAAGGGATAACTATAAATAGGAGGTTGGGCACTTCATTATGGACATTACAATATAACAAAAAGATGAGCTCTTGCGGACTAGGGTTTCTAGAGTTGATCTGTGTGAAGAAAAGTTTGAAGAATTAAGGCTTGAGTGACTAGATTTGTTCTACAAACTAGAAAGAAAGAATTTCATGGGTGTAGAAAAATTGTGGAGAAGCACCGTCTTGTGAAAAAAGGTTATTCCAGTTAGGGTTTGGCAGCTACGGAATGGTCTAAAAAGGGTTTCTTCACAAGTTTGAGGTCTGAGATTAGAAAGGGTAGAAAATCAAAGCAAGTAAGAGAAGTTGAAGTGCTAAGATAACCTAAACCTTGGCACCTAAAAAACGAACTACATCACCTAAGAAGATGAAGGGCAAGGACAAGGGCAAGGATAGGGGTAAGCAATGAGAAACCAACATAAGCATGAATGAAGAATGGTATGCAAAGATGCAGTACCCGAATGGTGTTTTTCTCGAGAAGGAATGGGATTCCCACTTAAGAAAAATGATGGTGAGTGATTACAACCATCACACAAACACCACAAAAAAGGAAATGGCACTGGAGTTAGTGCACTTGACAAACAAGAGGACACCAGAGGGTTTACCTATCTATAACAACAAGGTAAAAGTAAAGTTGGAGAAGGTGGGATTGTTACAACTCTATGAGTTGCCTTATATTGGAAAACCTGAGCACCTCTATCAATGGTTAATGTTGTGCGTACACGAGGACCACTTTTACTTCACAAGGAGCAAGATGCACATAACTCCTCAGTTGATTTCAAAATTCACAGGCCTCATCTTTGAAGGAGATAGTATTTTGATACTGCCGATATCCAAGACCCTGTCATGAGAATGGTCACACACCTAGTGACAAAGCTAAATGACCAAGAAAGGTGGATGCGGGTAAATAAGGTCTGGTAAAATGTGTGCAGGAAAATATCAGAAGGCACCATCTACAACTTGTCTGCCCTTATCGCAGATGAAATTATCAGCAGCACGCAGGAAGGAGATAAGATACTTTTTGGTAATTTCCTATTAATAATTGTATTTTCAGAAATAGGAGTGCCAGATGTGGCAGATAAGTTTGTTTGGGAATACCCAGAGGAAGAACCCTCACCCACAAAAATATTCACAAAGTACACTTTCGACAACATGATGGCTTCTCACAAGGCACACCTAGAGAAATGGTATAAGCGCTTAAGGGATGAGTTTGGGGCAGAGTGGAGGATCCCAAAGTAGTTGTCAGTGCTCATTAATGGAGAAGCCAAATTTTTAGTGTACCAGCACTTCTGCATTGGTAGATTCAAATTGGTAGATGAAACTATGAGCCCCTGGTCCAAACTCCCCTTCTCTTTCACAGCATTATATTTCCAAGCAAGGGTAAACCGGTTTACAAAGGCCAAAAGACTAAGGTTCAACCTTAGTGAGGTGGATCAAGACCACAGGGAGCTACACAAACATCTAGTTTACCCCAAGAAGTGCGCATACATGGAGAGGTATGTCTCCCAAAAAGTTCAAATGACAAAGCCCCTGACTTTGCCAATAGTAGGAAGAACCATAGCGAGGGTATATCTACACATAAGACAAAATTTTAAGAAGGGAGCATACCTGGAATGTGATGTCTCCATTCTTGAAGACCCCATGGGAAAAAATAAGTTGGTGACAACAAATAAAGGAAGAGAAGAGGCACAAGGGAAAATGGCACCAACAGTGGGCGCCCCAGAGATAAGCGCTAGGACTAGTACATACACACGTAGGAAGAGGTCTCCAGTCAGAGAGAAGGTGTCAGAACAAAAAAATCCTATCACAAAAGAGAAGTCACTAGAGGAGGAAGAAGAAAGAGCAGAATCTCCTATACTAGAATCCCTAGTTAGAAAGAAACAAAAGGTGATGGAGGAGGCATATTTAGAGGACACGGAGAGCTTGGAGGCCTACAGAGGTGAGAGGGATGATGACAAAGAAGATGAACTAGAAGGAGCCTAGGAACCACCAGTGTTTGAGGTGCCTGATTCAGAGGAAGAAGGCAAGGAAGAGAAAAATGACTATCTCTTTGTGTGGAGAAAGGGCAGCCAGGAGGGGGAAGGCATCCAAAATAAGGGAGAAAGTGAAGAAGTGAGTACAAAAAACCATACTCCAAGCCTCACGAAGGAGTAGATAAACGGGGCGATAGAAAAAGAAGTAGCAAAGATCATTGAAGCCTTAGTAGTACAAGATTTAGAGCGCAACACTAAATTAGTAATGAATGAAGATAAAGACGAAAGTATGGGAAAATATCATGACAGCACAGGAGGAGGCCCCAGTTTGACAGTATGTATTCCAAAGGGCATGCACACATGAGGAAGATGCCAGAGATCTAGAGACCAAGAATGGACTATATTGATGATCAAAACAAGGTGTTACGCACACATTTCCAAAGCATTGTTCCAATAGAAGAACTCTTGGCCATGACATCATTTGATGCAGAAGGTGCCTACATGTGGACAAGGAAGATGCTTTCATGGGCATTTGAGTCCCACCTCAACGAGCTTGAATTCTAAGTAAGCCAAGGGGCATTGATGGAAGTGTCAGAGTCTAAAGGAACCAACCCCTTGGTGGACACTCAGCAATTATCTGACAAGCAAATCTGCAACGCACTGAACAAAGTCTTGGTTGAGGTAGAAGCTAGGATTTTTGGGAGAAACAACAGAGTGAAGTTCCTAGAAGTAGAGTTGGAGAAGAGGGAAGAGGAGCTAGAGAAGAGATTGAAGGAGTTAAAACATGAGGAATTAGTCAGCACTTAGCTAAGGTATGAATTAAAAGAAGAAAAATCAAGGGTGCGCAAGGTCTATAAAAAAGAAAAGATGATCACAGATGTTATTTACTTGAAACATCCAGATCTAACACCGCCTGCATAGAATTACAGATCCACCTTGGAATGCTTAGAGGACTTGACCCACGTCCTCACAATGGAAAGATAACCCCTGGCCTTAGAGTCTACAGAGGAAGCAGCGACATGCAAGGAAAAGGAGGACAAGATGAAGGTTATGGCCATTATGGCCCAGTATAAGAAAGTCCTTGTAAATGTGAAGATCACTTCCAAGTTGCTGAGACCACCTATGACAACTGCACCGATAGAGATAGAGAGGTGAGCATTTTGGTCGCCACTAATGAAGCAGAGCTCAAGGGATTCCAGGAGAAAACAAGGGGAATAGAGCGGAGCATGAAAAAATTCTAGCCGAGGTTGAGAAAAAGTCAGAGGCTATTGAAACCTTGAGGATCTCAATTAAGAATTGGTTGAAGGATTTGTATCCCCAGATCACTCGTAGAATGGATGTGCTCAAGGATTTGGGAAAATAGTTAGAGGGGATCATGGAAGAAATAAGCACCCAAGGGGAAGGGCTAAGATTTGATGAAGTGAGTACCCTAGTTGGAAACCTTTATCAACAAGCACAGAACAAAGTGGATGCTTGGGAGAAATTGGAAGAACACTTAAGGAAGTACTTCCCTCTCCTCTTCCAGTAGTAGTCGAAGTTTCCCCTATTCTTTCATTCTTCCCATATTCTTCATTTCCATATTTCTTTTGACTCTTTCTTTATTCATTGAGGACATGTTCCCATAGACGGAGAATAGGCATAGTGTGGGGTGATGTTGGGACCCTAATTTATTGGCTAAGTACAAGAAGGCATGTGGGCTCACAAGGCCTAGTTAAGAAAGGGTGCACAAGGATAAAGCACGTAGGATAGGGTTCTAGGGGGTTTAATAGAATAAGTTGCACGTGTGCAAGGCAGAAAAAAGGTTTATGGACTTAGCCATATTTGACACATCAAGCATAACATGAGAAAAGCGTGACCTGACTGTATATGCGGAATGGATAAGGTGTCATCCTAGTGACAGGTTGGCCTAAGAAGGAATATACCCTACGATTGAAGTTTCTAGAAGATCATCATGGTAAGGAGTGGAAAGCTTGGGCCTGAAGAAGCATGCTTCCATGAAGGATCACCTTGGGAAACTTAGAAGTAGATTTTCAACTCCCACGAAGGCTTGAAGGTGTTGGGAAAAGCTATAAATACAAGCACCCGGTAAAGGAAAAGGGATTATATATATACAACTATAGATTGACAAATATAGATTAGTAGAGAGCGGAGCTCTGTAGTGATCTATAGGAAAAAGGATGTAATAAGGGGTTGGGAGTGTAAATTTTCTCTTGGGAACTGATGGGTATAAACCCAGCTATGATGTATGAATTCGATCTGCATAGTTGTGGTAGTCTGTAATGGATCCAATGGATGTAATGAGGTTATCAAACTTAATTGAATATGATTATTAATGATTCTGATCCATATTTATAGCTTATAGTTCTGATTCATGGATGTTTTTGGAATAAGTATAAATCCTTATGCATTTCCTTTCTATTTTGGTTCCTATCTATAATCTGTTAAGTACCATTTCGTCTGGGATGACTGCATTTGTCTAGAAACCATTATGAGTCCTATGATAAATATATGTCTCATTTCCACTCACTCTTTTTAAGTTCCTATCATATATGTGTGCATGCCTTAGGTGAGCACCCAGTGCTCATTGGGAAATAGGTCGGTAGGCATGGGATTACCTTGTTCTTTGGTGTGTGTAAAAATGACTACACCCAAAGAGTGAAGTACCCCTTTCAAGTCATGATAGCCTCTAGGAAATAAGTCCTGGAAGTCACGCAGTAGCTCAATTATTTTTGTAACCTTTGATTCAGACCAGTAATCACTAATAATAGCCTCCTTAGGTTCTAAATTTGTTCCAATGTTGACCTTCTTCATTTTCATAGGCTCGTGATACACACATTCCTGATCATCTACACTGTCTAAGAGCTCGCACGTACCCACATTATGATCAACATCTAAATTCTCCACTTCCTCATCATCAATCATGTAAACCAGTTTACCTTTCTCTTTTTCTAACTAGGCGTGCCCAAGTTTTTCTTCATTTGTCTCTTATTCTTCAAAGCACACCTGGATATATGACTCTCCTAGTAATTTCAGAATAAGCTCCTCAGCCTTTGCATTATCTCCCATAGTCAAGCACTTCATAATCTATAATGCCTCATTCACTGATGGTTTAGTAGAGAAATAGTCAAAGGTCTTAATCATACCTACAGTCAATTCTCGCCAATTCCTTATTTCTCTATTTGACTCTACATAAACATACCATGCATGCATGCAACCATGTAAAGTGAAGATGAGTTTATGTACCTAAAATGAAGGTGGTAAGGCCTCCTACCCCTCTATCAAGAATCTCTCACACTCTCAAATGTGATGTGAAGTGTCGGTCCCCCCATGAAATCCACATATATTGGTAGGTGCATTACTCCTAAGAAATTTAGTAAAAAAGGTGATTCTCACCTCTCACAATTCTAAAAGAATATCTCTGTGTGTAATCCATCACCACATTGTTATCTCGTGCAAGGTATATAACATCATATTCCTTCTCTCCACTTGATCTATCCACCACACTTCCATAGTGCGCATAAATACATCAAGATTCCCTTTTCTAGCGTACCTTGGTACCTAGTTACTACCTAAACACCTAACATAATGCGGCCTGACTATGCGTAGTACTCTACTCTTCATCTCACGCCCAACCATTTCATGAGTCCCATGCACCCAGTTTTCACAAACAATGTTGGTTATATCACTCATAGACTATGCATCATCCCATTGAATAACACCTTCCTTTGATGGCTCAAGAACTTCAGGATCTCTAATGGTTTGTACATAAATTCTATTAATATCCTCTTTTTTTAATGGCTCCACATAAGGTGCATCTTTCCCATCTGTTAACGAAACAATCACTCACTCTTCCTTGTTCTAAAAAACTAATATAACCTTTATTGAAGCACAGCTCAACATTATTCATGTAGCACCAAGGGTGCCCAAGCAATGCTGGAAAAATATCTACTTCAGAAAGCACCAAGACCTCAAAGTATCAAATTGAATAGTAATAGTGGCATCCTTCAATACTCCAATGAGCATGGCTTTATTCTTGTTCACCATTTACAACACATTTGAAGATGGTTGTAATGGTGGTATCCTCATCTGATTCCACACGTCCAAGGTGAGTACATTTACTTTTACGCTGTATCAATCAAAATGTTACTTAATAGTCATCCATCAAAAAATACATTCAAAGTGATCTCTTTATCATATTCAAGACTATGATGAGGTAAGTTTGCATGTAATATTTGTCTCTCGCACTCAACTCCAATGAATGGCACCTTCTCCCTTAATCATTTCCCTAATAAATGAATGATGTTTTCTTGGTGCAGCATCTTACAAACCTCCTTTAAGTCATCAACATCTTCCTGAGGAAGCTCAACTACTTTTTCCTGCTCTTACTTCCACGATTACTCTTTTAAGCATTGAATCTCACCATGCAAGTGTCTAATAACCTCCATAGTTTCATGATAAACTTCCTTCTGATGGGAAAGATCTGGATACTTTGCATGCAATACCTCATGTTTTGTAATAACATGTTACTACTTAGGAGTCTCACACATGCGTGCAGCCTCAGCACATGTAGTCACCAACACAGGTATCATCTCAGGGTCAAGTGCTATCTTTGGGATCCATTGATCTTCCACAGAGCATTATAATCTAACCATTCCCATGATCTTATCATGCTTTTGTTGCTTTCTCATATTCTCATAAAATTTGGGCATTCCTATAACTTGTGATTCTTTCCACACCATGAGAAAATAATGTTCTCAGGGCACTCGCACCTATAATGATCAAAGGATCTGCATGTGAAACAAGTCCCACATGGGAATTCACCTCTTCCACCACCATGACCTTGGCCTCTAAATCCTCCACAATAACCTCTACCTCTACCACCTCCATCAAAGCACCCTTTGTTGTGATTATTATTATGATGTTCACCTTGTTCTTTAGAATTGTTTGCAACACTGGTCTAACATACACCAGTTTCAATGGAATCATGAATCTGATCAATCAATATGTAATTCTTTGTATTATAAGTGGTAGACTTACAAATCTTTCAATAACAAGACACGTTCTTCATGATCATGTGCTGCAACAAGGGGCACCTACTTGAATCATGGCTTAAATGATAGATCTCACAATCCAGCAACATGGTGCACATCGACTTATGAGGGACAATTTCCTTAGTATGTCCTTCCACCTCACAATTTGTACACCAAATACCACTGTGTATCTCATGGATTGAATTAGCTGACAATTTTTCCAATTGTTTTGCCATAGATGCATTTTGAGCTTCCAAAATGGGATAACTCTAGTATATATGCTTCCAACTGCCTCAGTGCGTAGAGTTGCCTCCAAAGCCTCACGCAGATTTGTAAATGTCTTATGAGAAATCACCCTTCTGAGAGGTGTGATCAAACCACCATCAAACCATTGTGTATGTTGGATAGGGTGAATATCATAAGATAACTTTGATAGAAAAGTTTTAAATTTTGCACCATACTCCTTTATGCTCTCATCCATGCCCTACTTAAATTCCTTTAGTGTGTTAATGTTTTTCTATTTAAACCCAAGTGTATGGAACTCGGCTAAAAAAGCATCACATAGTGCATTATAGTATACAAAAATCAGGTTTGGATCACACTTCCTATACCAGCTATGTGTGCACCCTTGCAAAGTAGTAGCAAACTGACTTGCCTTACACTCAGGAGTTGTGATCCCCTTAGCACATGTTATCAGCCAATTAATGAAAAAATTGAAAATTTTGAAAAGTGTTACTTTGCGTGGTCCATTGCCCTCATTGTGATCGTCTCATTTTTTTGATCATTTTGGTCTTCATTTCATGATTTTCGGGTGAGAACTCTTCTCGCCAGGCTTTAAATCACGTTAAAATACATTAAAACAATTAATTAATATTTAATTAATTAATTACTTCTTGTTTGATAAAATTGATTTTTAAATAAAGAAGTATTTAATCAAATAAATATAAATTAAAGTTCGACAAATTTTAATGCCGGGGAAGTAAGCTTAGGCTTCCAACTGTCGGGAAGCCAATCTGGCTTCCCGAACCCAGATTTCCCCTTTGCTGGAAATCTTCTTAAATTTTCCCGCACGTGGAATTTTATCTGCCAATTGCCAAATCATGGATTGGCTAACGGGTAGGAAATTCCCCTGTTTCCCACATGGGGAAATTGAATGGGGATTGCCAACCCGCTTTGCCATTCCCGTTGGCAATTGTCCATTGCTTTCCCCATTTCCCCCTAGCACTTAAGCCCACTACTCAGGAAGAGAGGAATTTGAATTAATCCTCGTAACTTCCTCCATCAAACCCGTTGGAAAAATTCATGCGAAGCTTTGCTTCTTATTTCTTCTAAAGGACATGATATTTTGGTTACATCCGACAATCTTCCACACATTTTTCTAAGAAATAAGAACAGTCCAAAACAAGTAGAAAATTGTTCTCAAATCCAAGCAGTAACCTAAAGTAGATGCCTTAAGAGAGAGAATGAGTGCAGAAGCATTTGTGTTGAGCCTACGCATTGGGCAGAGGAGAGGTGGAGTTGTCCCAGGAACCCCATGCACTGCCAAACCAAATACAAAACCTGTGCATGTTTTAAAAAGAAGACAGTAAATTCATTTTCACGCAAGCCCACATGTCCAAGAAAGGAGGAGGAACAGTTTTGAGATAATATAAATCCATACGCTGTCAGAGGTGAAAGGAGGATGCGTTAGTTAAAGTAGCTCAGCAAAGATCATGCACTAGAGGAAAGAACTATCCATGCTAGGGGTAGAAAAAGCCAAACATAGTAGTTTTCAAGGCCACACATAGTCCCACGCATCAACTATAAAAATTCAAGAACCTTTCCCATACACCATTCCACACCTGGCAAAGAGAAAGGAATAGTTTTTAAAACAAGAAAATCAAATTCCACGCCCAACCAAGTGAAAAGTTGCGCATTGGCAGAGAAAGGGAATCCACATGCCTTGGGAGAAAGAAATATTAAAAAGCAAAATCATGAAGGATATATCCACAAGCTAAGGAAGAGATAAAGAATTGTTTTCAAAACCCATGCAGCTAGAAAAAGGACAAAGAAAAATTGCTTTTCACACATTAAACAGAAGGCGCACAGCCCAAGCAGCATACCACGCCTTGAAGGAAAGAAAAAATATATAGTCTAAAACGAAGTAGAAGAAGGAAAAAGAAAGAATTCATTTCCACACGTGAGGAAAAGAAAGAACAGGTAAAAGTAAACATCAGTAAGAGTTTTCCACGCACTAGCCAAAGCAAAAACAGTTTTTAAAAATTAATTAAAGGTAGGCCGCACCTAGCCCAAGATAAATTCACACAAGGACAGCAGCCCACGTGATCACAAGGAAGACAGTTCAAAACGCATTTCAGGAAGATCTCCAACGTAGGCCAAGAAAAAAAGGAAACTCCATTCACGCATGCAATAATAAAAGAGAAGTCTGAACGCAGCAAGAAAGCCAACACTCTACAAGAGGCAATGCGTGAATGGGATTTTGTTGCCCATGTCGGCCTCAGAGACTGTAGGATGGACTTCCTGTTGGTTTCGAATCACAGCACCCCTGGGACTCTGCAACTCGATGGGTTGAGAATCTCAGTGCGATTGCACAACATGGAGCTTTTCCCAAGTGTGGGACCTTGCGAAATCGGAAAAGCTCTCCGGATGAAGGCCGGCTCCTATTCCTCTGTTCAGATGCACCAATAAAATGCAGAGATTCTACTAAAACCTAACCTAACTACCAAGGAGACAGGGAGAGAAAAATGCATAAAAACAAACCTAAGCTAAGGAGGTGATGCACCGAGGAATGAAGAGCATACATTTTGCCAATTAAACACAGACCACAGAAATGCAATGCAAAATCATGCACGGATAAACATATTCACAATGAAAGATCAGGAGGATGCAAAATGAAACACATAGAGGGTTGAGAAACATCCACAGTCATGCATTTATTTGCTCTGAAGGTTGATACAATACACTGCAAAAATGCCCAGAGGCAAAGGTGCATTACAGTTTCATATGGGAGGTTTGAGCTCCACAACTCTACCTGCCAAAGAGAAGAAGGGAGGGGCCAAAACAAGAATGTCCAACCTTTAGAAAGAATCCCCTCCTTACAATTTATAGGAAGAATGAGAGAGAGAAGAGAGAGAAAGTCCAAATCTACCCCAACCACCTCAGGTTGTATTTAATTCATCTCATTATGGTGGTAGGTGAGGACCATATCAAACCCCAAAAGTGGCAAACTGTATTTTGAATTTTTAAGAACTTGTTCCCACCCAATTAAATATTCGTAGTTAGGTAGAGGACACCGTAGGCTTTCCGAAAAGTCCAACCTTGTGTGAATCGGAGCTCCCAGTCAAAAGTTATGGCCATCTGAATATCTGGGTTAGGGTCTGCTTCTTGTCAGCGCTCAGAATGTTGCGCTTCCTGAAGGTGCGCCTTGGCACATCCATATGCATGTCGACAACCCTTTTTTTGTGCCAAAGGCACATTCATGTTTGTGTCGACAACCCTTTTTGTGCGCCAAAGGCACATTCATTTGCATGTCAACACTCTTTTCTGTGCGCCAAAGGCGCAAATATGTTTGTGTCGACACATGTTTACGTGCGCCACTTTACCTGCGCCAAGAGCGCAAATTTTTCTATGTTGACACTCATTGTTATGTGCCATTTCCGTGCACCAAGGGCACATCCTTTACATTTTCGACATCCATTTCTGTGCGCCACTTTCCTGTGCCTTGGCGCATACATTCTCATGTTGACACTCATTGTTATGCACCATTTCCGTGCACCTTGGTCATGTCAGGCATTTGAGCTTCTTTGATTTCTCCATTCTCCTGCTTGTCTATATCTACCCGGGGGGAAGATATATACAACACTTCCCTTTCATGAAACTCTGCAAGGAGGGATACGTGGTCCCCGCAATGCCAAAAGTGGAAGCAGTTAGCAGAGAGAAACTCCCGAAGCCAATAGTTTTCCACGACGGTCACCTGGTTCACCACCCAACACAAATTTTAAGCCTCATTACAATCTTGTGGTTCTCAGTTGGATTTGTGTTGGCATGCCTTCGCATAGCCACGGGTGAACTCCTTCCCATGTCAATGTTGTACCATGCCTTCCTCGCCCTCGGATTCCACATCTACATCAACGAAAACATCCCTTCATCACCACTCAAGATTAATAGGTCAAATGGGGATTGTGTATTACTAGAGACATGGATCTAACGAGTTCATGAGGTAAGTATCATTTGGTTTGAAGAGGATTCGGATCATCACAAGAGGACTGTGTGTGAAGAGAAACAAACATCCATCTACAATGAGAAGAGGAACAAACGAGTTAATCAATCATCTTCTCAACTCACACCGCAAACTACAACACTAAACTATAGAGAATCATAGGAAGTGGAAAGAAAGTACTCCTCATTTCACACCCGTATCATCTAGAAGGTCTGGAAAATGACACCAAGTAGAGGAGAGGAACGAGCACATCTCAAGAATCTCTCATTCTAGTCATCATTCATCTTTGCATGATTTCCCTAATTCTTCTGGCCTAATCAACAACACAACACTATAATTTAGAGCATTGATTCAGGCGCAAGCACCTGTAATCTGTATCACACAATTTCTAGAGGTGGAACTCGCTAATGAAGTACCTCAAAATATACCAGTCTAACTTGTGGAAGTAGTCACAACTTCTCAACCAAAAGATGATGATCCGGTTCTTTCCCCACCTACATTTGAAGAACGACCACAAATGGAGAAAATGGCGACAAAATCTCTCTCACAACAAGAAGATCCAATTTCAGCAACACCTGAAGGTGATCTCCTTTAGCATAATGAAGATCAATTCCCAACGAACATGAGAAACCATGTACAATGAGGTACTTGGAGAGGTTCCCACCTGGCTACATGATATCTTGAAGAAATGAAAGAGGGTCGTCAAGCCAATAGTGATAAACTTGGAAGCGATTGTGTAAATGTTAGAATCCATCACTCCAAAAAAGACCAAATACTATGCTAAGGTGTGTGTCAACGAATTCATAAATCACTTCGATGATATTTCAACACCACTAGTTCACAATGGGGCAAAGAAGATGGATTTCCAAGACTCTGAAGTCTCATGAATTCTAATCGAGAGATAAACACTTTGTGATGGTGACAAAGACAAACGACATAACTCCAGGCAGTGAATTGCAATTTTGGCTCCTGGAAGATCTTCTCAATGGCGAAAGATCAAAATTTGGATTCTGACAAACCAAGGTGGCGTAATGACTACGGTCTCGCAAAAAATGAATAATTCACCATGGAAAGGTACTCGGAGCATGTGGAGAATTGTGAATGTGGATACGAATGAAGACAAAATTTCTCACACTAGAATATTGCTCAAGTTTCATGCTCAACACTATTGTCATTTGGAGGATTGTAGAGCACGGTCAATGAGTTCATTCCTGTATGATTGGGATAGGTGGACTCTTGGCCCATTGGATAAGGAACTAATCCTAGGTGTCTTGATGTAGGGGGCACATTGCTGACTAGGATGTCTATGTGTGCGTCTAAGTCATTTAAGTGGGGTCCATGTGTGCCCATTTCTTTTATGACTTTTTAACTTAAGTGGTTTCTATTTTTAGTCACTTTTTAATAAAGTTGTTGAAAAAGTCAAAGGTCACTTAAGTTCCTTATTTAATGTGCATTTAAAACACTAACTACTTTGTAACAAACTTTTGGGTTATAAAAGGAAGTGAGGGGATAATTTCTAAAGGGTGACTTTGAGAGAGGAGAAGAAAATACTTTTTGTGCAAGCATTGTTTCAGGAAGAAACTTTGTGTTCTTTTGTGAAAAACATTTTGGAGTTAATGAAATATGAACTTTGTGTCTCATTCATTGTCTCTTGTAACATTTGATGTTCTTATGTTCATTAGATGTTAGGTGTTTGAATCTTGCATACAAATATTATCTTTGATCTTATTGTCAACATTATTAATTAGTTGTTCTAGTTCACAGTGATCAAGCTCTGATTATCTACTTGCTCATGTGTGTTCCCTTTTACACGTTCTTGTTTGGCTAACTCAAACTTTGTTTTATTTGTGTTGGTTATTCATATTTCCTCTTCATGCAATATTAGGATATGTTTTTACCTAACTCTTGCATGTTCTTTCAGTTCATTCCATTTCATTCCTTTCCTTCATTCCATTCCATCTCCATCATTCACTTTTCTTTCCATTGATTTTCCAAACCCCCCCCCCCACATACAATTTTGAATGTACAGATGTAAATACAGTTTTGGTTTTCAGTAAAGGTAGCCTCACCTTCGTTGAGGAAAGATTTCGTTCCCACACTGTTGTATGTCATTTTCATGCATACAAATCCATATGCTAATAGCACGCCATAATATATCACACATATGAATGTGCTCAGCTACATCTTCAATACCTATGTACTATGGTAAGTGAAGAGACATCTCGTAATACACTCTCTGGGGTTGGTGTGGATCATGCCCACCAAATCCAAAACCCGTATTACCTCTAGTAATCCCTCCACCTCCAGAAGCACTAAATCCACTAGATTTGAAACCACCTGATCCTCCTAATCCTCCCCCTATAGTGGGCACCTGACAAGAGGATATGTTGCCTTATGTTTCAACAATTTTACTTAATTGAACCCCCACGGTCTGTGAAGTAGTAGTACCTCTAGACGTGGTACCAAGATTATGCCCACCAAAACTCTGTCTAGATGACACACCAGAAAATACACCTCCAACTGGACCCCTAAACAATAAAGACGATGCTCGTGCCACCATAGATGAATGTCCTATTTGATTAGCTCCTAAATTTAATGGAAAACAAAATCTACCTATCATTACTGAAGCACCTATACTAGCTTGATTCTAGATAATTATCTCAGGAACTGGAACACCAAGTGCAAGGGCTTATTATCAGGTGGGATCACATGTGCGCCCACAACTCTTATTCATTCTTCCTCAAACACGATCTCATCTGAAGCTGAAGAGGGTTCTCTGTCATGCTTACCCAAATGGGGGAGTATGAGATGCTCTAGCTCCATGTCTTCCACATGAGCTCCAAATCCTTGGTGAGCCATCTCTCTCCACAACACCATTCATTCCTCAACATGATGCTTCTTTTCCAATTCCCTCTCACATGCTTCATTAAAATTAAGCCACTTTTCTTCTCTCTTCCTTTTTACTGCCAGGTCTGCCATCTTTCACCTTACTTGTTCCTACCCCTACATGTAATGGGATTTAGCTAGCCATAGGGCGTTCTTCCAAATCCAGAGTCAAAATCAAGATCTTAATTGCTAAAGGGATAGTGCACAAGTAGGATCCTCTAGGTTCATGCAAGAATTGTAACTTAGCAACCTCTAGACAGGAGTAAGTAGAAATAATGTACTACATTGTGTAACTATTCAAGACACCACCCCACCAATAATCTACAGTGTGTGTCCAAGCCAAATTATCATCATGCAGAGTCTAGTAATATTCCTGAGTCCATACAATTGTTTTATACCTCCAATTTCTCTATGATGAATATGCTGCCAGCCACTCGTACAACTCTATAGGGAAACAACAAAAGAATGTCTCATAGAGCTAATGATACAAATGTTCTTCAACCCACGTGCAGACATCAAAATCAGGTCCAGTGCTAAATTTGTGAGCAAATGCTTCCTCTAAATTTTCTACCCAACTCTTAATACTGGCCAAATTCAACTAATATGTCTTCATCATGCAACATCCTTACAATTGTTGGTATCCAAATTTAATCTCCTTCACAACTTGAACAGCATCATGAATTTGCACAAGAAAATCAAGGGTAGATAGATGATTTGTGTGTCATTTGTAGCTAGGGAGCACATCTATCTGGCTTGTTGGCACTCAAGATTTGAGGGAGTGGATAGCACCTTCAAAAGGATCTTGATCTGATCCTCACTGTTTTAGGTTGTGCCTACCAACCAAGGCAAGAGAACCTATATTGCAGCCCTTGTATGGTAAAGGAGATGGAGATATCCTTGTATTTTACACCATTGTATGGATATGGCCTTGGGAAAACATGATCAATTAACCATTATTCATACTCAAAGGAGTTGTCACTACTAAATGATGGAAATGCTTTCAAGGCAAGGCTAAGGCTGTTAGACACATGATAAAATCCTGATATGCTTTGTGCATTTTTATGAATGGATTGTATTCCTTTGTTGATACACAATGCAATGTAAGGGTAGTATGGGTAGGATGAGTTAGTTTGAATGAATTTTTTTTGGGAGATGTTAAGACAAGACTAGCTGGGAATTACCAACTTCTTTGAAAAACCTTTGCGAGGAAGTTTGTAACACCTCACACAACAAGAATACTTCCAGATGTTTTAAATGCTCCTTCAACTAGGATATGTGCACAAATGGAGGCCCAGATCTAAACTCTTCCACACAACCTCTGGTAACCTGCCACAAAAGTCTTGAAGTAAATATAACAACAAAGTATCTAGGAGATCCTTATTTAATCACGACCTAAGGTGCACCCAGAGGTTTACAAACAATCTCAATATTCAAGGACAATAAAATGATTTTAAATCTATTTATCTTCTATCAGATGAAGGACTCTTCTGAATATAAGATTGAAAATTCCATTAAACCATCAAGAAGAAATGAGACCCATGTATGATCAAAGAGATCATAAACACAAGATTGCAACATGAGTAAGAAACACAAATTGAAAATCATTCTGAAGACATAAGCATATGCAAATTTTGCCAAGAGATAACACCACATAATCCAAAATTTGATGAAATACATCAATAAGGGAATGCTATAAGAACAATCTTAGAGCTTGTTGATGGCCTTATAACTGAAACTAACTCAACATGATGAAATATGATGCAATATGGAATTGAAAATGGCTCTCAGGTGATTTTCTCCAGAGGAATGGATTTCTTCCAGTTTTTGCTTGAAAAATTCTAAGTTCTTTCTCCCTCCCCCTTCAAATGCTTCAAAAATACATTTTATATCTCATGCCATCTTGGAGCCTTGCTTCCCAAGCAAAGAATATGCTCAAGGGATCAAATTTGTTACAAAACCCTTCATCATTTCATGAAAATGACATCAAACTGTAAAACAGATCGCATATTGCCAGGGATGCACAAAAAGTTTAAAATATTGCATGAATTCATAACCTTATCCATCATAGGGTCACATTTTTTTCATTCAGGTATGCCAGCATGCTCCAGAAATCATTTTTCACCTTTTACCCTTTCAATTTTTACCTCTGTAATTTTTTATTTTCACCTGTCACATTTTTTACATCGGGCATGAGAAAAAATGCATCAAAAACATCACAAACCATCAAATCAGCTCATGAAAATGGTTCCATTGTTCTCAGAAGGTCAAGGGGACTAAAAATCATATAAGGTCTAATGAATTTTGATGAGGGAAACGTGATTTTCCAAGCTCCTTGGAGTTCCCATGGCGCCCAAAAATGAAATTGCATAGTAACCGTTGATTTTGGTCAACTTTTAATGCTTAGCCCTCCACGTGGAAGATGAGATTCTTGAATATTCCTCTTTTTTTCCTTTTGGATAAGGAGGTACACATGTCTGAAAACCATTGGATCAAAACCCCATGCTTTAGAAAGGCATTTGTGACCCCTTTTTAATGAGGTGCAAAATGTTTACAAAAATCCTCCACTTCTCCCTTGGACCTGCCATGTGTCCACATGTGCGCCCTATTTGAAAATGTGGGCCGATTTCATGACCCTTTTCCACCCCTTTGAGAAAAGGAAAATTTTCTCGAAACACTCCACGGGCCTGAAGACTCGCTCTCTTCTCTGCCACATGGCACCCTTTGATTCACCATGGGGCCACACCTCCAACTCTACCTTCAGACATCCCTACCAAATTTTTAAAAATTTAAAACCCATTACGGGCCCACAATCTTGTTTTGACCTCCTTGAAATGTGTGATGTGTCCAACGTGGATTGGCTGTGGAATCAAGCCTTCAATTTTGTTCTTTAAAACATTTTCCGAGATTTGTAAAATTTCCAATGGTCACCCCGAGCTTCGAACCTCTACCCCTCTGTTCATGTTTCTTTGTATTTGGCAAAGCGGACAATTTTTTGATTTTAATTTTTTTGCCCCCAAATGCAAAAAATCCAAAATATTCCCACCAACCCACTTTTCCCTTTCTTTCTTTTGAACACGTGTCTTCTTTTCATTGGCTGTGGGATTTTGGCTTGTAAAAATTACTTTTACCTTTTGGAGTTAAAAACTTCAAAGTTATTTCAAAACTAGACCTCCAATTTTAGATTCTCCTAGACACGTGTCCACCTGCTCATTGGATATGGGCCTTAGTGTCAAAATTTCCCCTTGACATCTTGAGTCAAAAAATGTCAAAAATTCACCAACCTCTTTTCCATTCGCATTCCCACTTTTCCACGTGTCCTCTTTCAATTCATCATAGGACTTTGGGAAAAAACTTGACTTTGAGAATTTTTGCAAATTTTTTTTTAAGGTATAATCTACCACTCCTTGACAAATCAACATGTGCCATGTAGGCACTCTTTATAAAAGGTGGATCCATGTAAGCAAATTTTCATTTTTAAAGTTTTGAAGTTTAAAACTTCAAATTCATCGACGCTTTCTCCCTTCCATGCTGACTCCTTTAGGACATGTGTCCCCCTGCCATTGGATGTGGGCCTTTGGGCAAAAGTTTCAAATTAGGAATTTATACAAAATATAAGAAAAATTTCTAAGGCAAAAACTCACCACCCGCAATTCTTCTATCCATCACAATATGCCACGTAGGCACTTCACTGTAGCAAGTGGAGCTAGGGAACAAAACTTTCCTTTTGCCAAAAATTTTAAAAATGACAAGTCAGAAACATTTTCCCGACCAATAGAAACCCACCACGTTACCATAATGCCATGATGATGAATTTGACAAGTATAATACACCCGTATGACCGTCAAAATGCTCAAGAACGTCAAAGGATGCCCTAGAAATTCAATTTTTTTGAAAAGGAAGGCTAGATTTCTTGATCTTGAAGTCATTTAAAACATGTTTTGATGTCATTGTTTTCGACCCTGGGGATTGTGAAAATCACTTGCACAAATTTAGGATTTGATCAATTTCAAGTGTTTTCCACGAATTTGCCAAAGGAGAAAAGATGCACAGCCCGTAAAAATGAAGAAATTAGGGCACAAAAATGGGGAAAACTTGGAAATTTGTTTCAATTTAGGGAAAAAGAACAACATTATGAGCATTTGAAAGTTTTCAACTAGAGAAAATGAATTGCAGACCACCAAATCAACCAATGAAATGTTTCATAAGCAGAATTTGACATGAAAATTTTTAAGGCACATTATGAAAACTCAATAATGGGACCAACATTGGCTCTTTCTTGGGGATGGGCACTCTTGGTGAGTGCCACAAGGACAAAACATAGACCAAGTGCCAAAAATCCATTGGGAAAAGGAGTAAAAACACAAGGCAGCCCAAAAACCAAAATTACCACCAAAAAGGACCTGAGAAAACCACCAAAAATGGTTGCCAAGGACAAAAGGGCAAACCACACACCAACCAACAGTAAAAAACAAAGAAAAAACAAAGACTATACAAAATATACAACTTGTGCATACCTCACTTGGAGATTTAATCCAAGAAATGTTTTAAATGTCTGCCATTAATAGGTAGTTCCAGCAAATCCCCATCTAGATCTTTAAGAAAAAAGGTGTGCTCACCAATTCTGATGTCAATGGCATAAGGGCCCATCCATAATGCATCAAACTTGCCATGCTTGCCCTTGTCTTCATGCCTAATATCCCATAGAAAAACTAGATCTCCAACATTTAAGGCTCTAGGAGTGACCTTCTTATCAAACAACCTCTTCAATTTCTCTCTAAATCTGACATGTCTTTGATGGGAGGCTCTTCTCTCTTCATCCAACTCAATGATCTGATTGATTCTTGATTCATATGGACCATGTTCTTGATCTTCCAACTGTTGGGAAAACTGAAAAGTGGATAATTGTAGGTGTAAGGGTAGCAAACCCGAGTTCCATACACCAATTCAAATGGGCTCTTACCAGTTTCTCTTTTAGGAGTTATTCTATCAGCCCAAACTACAAATTTCAATTTCTCTCCCCACTTCTTCTTGTTGATTTCCAAGGTCCTTCTAATGATCTTGAGCAATTTCTTGTTACTGGACTCAGCTTGTCCATTGCCTTGTGGATTGTAGTTTGAAGAATAAGTCAGATTTATTCCATATTCATTGCACATTGCCATCAAAGGTTTGGCTCTAAAACACATGGCATTATCGTAGATACAATCTTAACTGGAACTCCAAATCTGCATATGATATGATTTAACAAGAAATCCATTACCACTTGGTGTGTTGCCTTTCTAGATGGAATTGCCTCAACCCATTTTGTAAAATAATCAGTTGCTACAAGGATCCATTTATGACCGGCACTAGAAGGATCTAAAATCTCACCAATGAAATCCATTCCCATTTTTTAAAAGGAGCTTCAATTGATATAGGATGCAAAGGAAGGGAGCCTGAAGCTTTCAGTCTTCCAGAGAAACATTGGCAACTATCACACTTTCTAACTAGCTGGGTTGCATCTTTAAAAAGAGTAGGCCACCAATAACCATCTCTTAAAATCTTATGTGCTGTCACTCTCCTAGCAAAATATCCTCCAAAAACTCCCCCATGGAAATCAGCAATCAACTTAAGAGCTTCATCTTTAGTTATGCATTTTAAGAGGACACCTTCAAGGTTCTTCCAAGCCAGCACAAGGTCTGTTATGATATATTTTTGAGAAGCCAGCTTGAGGGCTCTTTTCTGATTTTTATTCAAGTGACTAGGACAGCATAGGTGCCTGAGGTAGAAGATAACATCTTTGTACCACTCAGAATTTACCATCTTTGCAAGCACATCTATCCTTTCTTCCTCTAGTTGATTCACTTCCACATTTTGCAAGTTGCTCTCAGCCATGAGCTTGGCAAGACCCAAACCTCTTACTAGCTTTGTTGTTTGGATATCCATATCATATTCTTGTAATTTTTTTACCCATCTACATCTCTTGCTTGATATCTCCATGTCTGATTAAGATGTCTTTAACCATGGTGTGGGGAACATAAGCAACAAATTTTTGAACTCAATATATAGGGCCTGAAAATATTTGTTGCTTTTACCAGTGCAAACGCTTGTTTTTCCATGATTGTATACTTCAACTCAACTACTTGTAAAGCCTTGCTAAAGAAGGAAATAGGCCTCTCAGCTCCATTCTCATCCTTTTGTAACAAAACTGAAGCAATAGTGAATTCAGAGGAAAAAGAAAAGATTTGGAAAGGCCTCTTATAGTTTGGGGCTACCAAAACAGGTACATGCTTAAGTGCGTCATTTATTCCTTCAAAAGCTTGAATGTCAACCTCCTCCCACATGACAACTTGATCCTTTCTTAACATGCTTGTGATTGGGAGACTTAGCTCAGTAAAATTGGAAATAAACCTTCTAATAAAATTGATTTGGCCAAAGAAAGATTGGATACCTTTCTTGGTTCTTGGGATAGGTACTTTACTGATTGCCTCCACTCTCTCAAGGTCTATCATGACACCATCCTTAGACACAATATGTCCCAACAACTTGGCCTTTTGCACACCAAAATGACACTTCTTTGGATTAAGATAAATTCCATACTCCCTACATCTGATCAGCATCTTCTCTAGGTGTTGCAAATGGTCTCCTCGCTGCCTTGAAAATACAGTCACATCATCTTGGTAAACTATAATAAATTCATTGATGTAACCAGCAAAGGCAACAGCCATTGCTCTTTGAAAAGCGGCACCAGCATTCATCAATCCAAAGGGCATCCTTACAAAGACACATAAGTTCCCCAAGGCGTAGTGAAGGTTGTCTTAAGTCTTTCTGATTCTTTAACAACCACCTGATTGTATTCGGAGAAACCATCCAAAGTAGAAAGCATTTCTGACCCTGTCACAAGCTACAACATATTTTCCATATTTGGCAAGGGATAGTTGTCCTTCATGGAGGCTTTACTTAAATTTCTAAAATCCACACAAAGTCTGATAACTCCATTCTTCTTTCTGACTGGCACAAGGTTTGCAACCCAAGATGAATACCTAGTGGGCTGAATAATACCTCCATCTCTCAACTTTCTTCAACTCTTCTTACATTTTCATGGAGAGAAGTGGATTAATAGGCCTTTTTCTCTGTCTGAATGGATTAGTCTTGGCCTCAAGAGGAATCTCATGTTGGAACAAATCTTCTCTATATGCCTTTAGCTCTGAATAAAACCAAGCAAGGCAGTCTTGATATTTCTTTAAAAGCTGGGCATAGGACTGCTTTTCCTCCTTGCTGAGATTGCTACCCAACCAATCTTCCTTGGTTTATCCCTGGTTCCCAAGTTGTGCTCTTCCACATCCCTTGAAGAAAATATGTTCCTATTAATGATGCAATCAACATTGCAAAAAATTTGATTCAAGTGCAATAAGACCTTTAGGAATGGTATTTGTTTTTAATTGTATAATATCCTTGTCAAACAAAGTTTCTCTCCCTTCATTCATGCATACCATTGGCTCCCAATCAATGTTCTGACCAGAAAACTCACCTTGGCATTGTAAGAACCTCAACACTTGTGCATCATCATCAAAAATCTGCCAATGTTTCACATTATCTGGGACAGCTGGCCTTGTTAGCACTTCAATGTTATATTCACAAAAGGGTGAAATGGTACAATTTTCAAATCTAGAGCCAAGTACAGCCAACTTATCAGCAGATAGCATTAAGACTTCTATCATGGTAAAAAATGTTAAAGGAATCAAACATTTCAATCAAGTCCCAAACAACATGCTTATATTGTTTCATACGCTGATTTTTTGTGGCATATAACTTCCTTACTTGCTTGACAACCAGCTCTGAATCCCCCTTGGAAACAATATCCTTCACTCCATATTTCCATGCAATCCTTAATCCTAACAACAATGCCTCATACTCAGCAATATTGTTAGTGCATTCAAAATTAAGTTTGAAGGAAAAAGGAAACTCTTCCAAACTAGGAGAAAGCAAAACTATACCAGCACCATTTCAAAATTTGGAGCAAGCTCCATCAAACAGAAAAGTCCAAGGAGAACCTATCATATCAAGGCATTCTGATTTATCCATCTCGTTCTCTTTTCCATCAGCAAAACCAATGAAGTTGTCAACATCTACATCAGCAAACAACACTTCATAAGAAGCATTGTTGGGATCTTCAATCAAGTGCAACATCTTCTTTTCACCATAGAGTTTGACAAGGCTTCCCTCAATGGGAATGGTGGCAAAGGACATGTCCATTTGAACACTACCACCAACACTTGCAGCCCACTTTCTTGACAAAAGCATACCCCATTTGGCAGGGCAATCAACAATTACAACATCAAGTTTTAAATTCTTACCCAGATAGG
Organism: Taxus chinensis; assembly: GCA_019776745.2. Classification (NCBI taxonomy): domain Eukaryota; kingdom Viridiplantae; phylum Streptophyta; class Pinopsida; order Cupressales; family Taxaceae; genus Taxus; species Taxus chinensis. Next base: position 938,953,484 of record CM034146.1, read on the forward strand.
CTGCAAGTTGCACTACTAAACCCTTCACACAACCAACCACCAGACACTTCCCTTGAATCCATGGTTTGTACATTTCCCATATGATGTTGTCACTTTGATATCCAACTCATTCATGACTTCTAGAGGCATGACATTACATGATGCACTAGAATCAAACATACAATTGTGAAGCAACCTATCTTTTATGAGCAACAGTTGTGAAAGAATGGATCAACATTCAATTGGGAATCAACCAAGGATGTCCCCAAATATACTTTAGGTGCCTCTCCAAGATCTTCCATTGCTGGTGGTGTTTCAAGGCCAGCAATGATTTGAAGAGGAAGCTTCAAAAACATGTTCACATTTCTGCTTGGGGTAATCTTCTCTTCTTTCAATCCCAAGTACTCAAATGCTCTCTTCTTATGCTCAGGAATTCTAAGCAACTCAATAATTGGAACACTTCACTTTAATTTGACTCAATACTTGGGCAATATCATATGGAACACTCTTTGGTAAGACAACATTGGAAGGGAAACAAGAAGGTTCATCAAATGGAGAAGTATTCTTGGCAGCCTGGGCATGAAGAGGACTGATATTTTTGCATGGGACAGCAAGGTTCTTGGCAAGTGTTTCTTTTCTAGGATTATCCTTTCGGAATGCTTGTGAGTAAGGGTGTCTTTGGCTTGGCTTGAGGACCAGATCCTCTAACAACATTACTGTTAGGAATGAATGGTGTTCACATTGATTATTAATATGTGTAATTATATTATCATTGATAATATAATTAAATAAGTGTGAATGTAATTGTATTAATTACTCACGATAAATGAGTAATTGGTTTGTAAGTTCATTGATATATTGTTATCCAACAATTATATAACAATATAGGACAATATGGGTTTGAAGTTATTGTTTGAAATATACTTCCTATTTTATAAGAAGTTGTTCAAACTACATTCTTGCCTATTTAATATCCCTCTATTGTGTATAATATCAAGCGAGCAGTATAATATTGTATATCATTATTACTGTAGAGAATCTCTAGTTCATTATCATTTGGTAAGTAGAGCGTGGAGAGAAGATTCACAGGCGGCTGTGTGAAGAAAGACAATGCATGTAACCTGTGTGAATCACAATTTGGCATTAGAAGGAGGCCAACTCTAGACATACAAATCTGCGTGAAGGAGCTAATAGTGTAGGGTGCTTGCGGTACTACGTGGAACTCCTCAAGATCTACATGGAACTCCTCAAAAGTTTAGCATTATCTTTAGCACACGTGTAGAAAAGATGAATAGTAAAAATGTGGACATCAAAGAAAGAAAAAGTATCGTTGATGTTTTTGTTCTTTCACCTGTGCGTGGAGATCATGGTGCACATGGGAGAAGAATCATTGCGTGGAGTTCCAACAGGTTAGATATTTCCTCTAGCAGAAGAAAAAAAAACTAGGTCGGTCAATCTTTTTTTTTTTGTCTCATAAATTGAATCCTTAGGTCTAAAAATTTTTTTTAGTATTGTGTCCATGATCAATGTCTACAAGAGTGTTTTGATTTATTTTAGATCTATACCAAATTCTAGATTTTAGCAGTTAGTGGTCGATTGTGTCATGCCTATTTTAAATATTTGAGTCAACGTAATTTCATTTTATATAGTGACTGATGCAATTTCGATTTAAGTCCACTTGTGAGGTTTTACACTTCTAGTCCAGGAAATTGGATCCCGAAGAGTCAATCCTATTATTTCAAATTAGGTAAAAAAAAAGTTATATTGTCAATGTCATCAAAAAGAGTCATTAAAAATGTCTTTCATTGTTTTTCATATTGAACCTTAAGTTATTTTTTCAAGAGTCTCCAAGTATTGTCATCTTGTTGTTATAATTGTGTCTAGGTGAATAATAGGTTGTATCTTTTTTACAATGGAAATGCCATTGGAAAAATTCAATGGTCTCAATTTTCACACATGTGAAAGTCAAGATGCAAATGCAATTGATGAACAAAAATCTTTGGAGGATTAGTGGATGGAAAAGAACCAGCACCTTCAGATCCGACTAGATTGGCAGAATGGAAAATATGGGATGATAAAGCCAAAGCCATTATTGGCCTTGCCCTCTCAGATTCTACATTACATTATGTTGATCTAAATAAAAACTCGAAGGACATATGGGATAATGTTGAGCACAACAAATTATTTGGTTCAAAAGCAGTCAATGCAAATTTTTCACCTAAAACTTCAGCTATTCATGCAGCTCAAAATGAGTGATGGAGATACAATGTCTAGTCACATCAAAAATTGCAACGATCTCTTTTGAGACAACTTGCAGAAGTAAAAACTCCAGTAGACGACGAGGATGCAAAAGATATTCAGAACTGAATAGTTTACCACCCAAATACAGTAATGTTGTTTTCACTCTTGGTCAGATGCCTTCCAACTGCATTGGAAAGACTATTGATATCATGCTCTTCTGTCTGAAGAAAAAAGGACTAAAGAAGTTATAGAGGAAGAAACGGTAATGTATGTGAAAAATAAATACAAAAAGTTCTTTTAAAGTGAGGACTTAGAATGCTTTTATTGCAAGAAAAAAGGACAGGTAAGTCTAAATTTTACACGACTCGATGCCAAAGATCTTCTCAGTGGAAAATTGAAGCCACGATGAAGAAAATATACATTGTCCTTTTCAGAAGAATATTCTAAATCAGAAGATTGAATGAGTGAGTTCTGATGAACCTGATTATAGATTCTGAAGACTACTTGTTTTGAGTTCAGATTACTAGAGGATGGAGGCACAAGAGGATGGAGGACAAGCAGTGTCCTCTCATCAGTCACCAATGATGAGGCTGCATACTGATCTGGTGACATGTGTGCAGTGTGGTTTTTCATTTTCAGTGTTCAATGTTTTGCAGAGTGATGGTTTTCTGTAAATACAACCCTTTTCAGAACTTTTTGGAGGAGTCATGTTTTCAGAATACTCATTTTTGGGGAGCAAGAGAAGATTTTGAGGTAGACTCAAGGGATGGTTGATCGAAGCTAGTGTGAAGCTTGTGGATCTTAGAGATTCACAATGTGTTGGGCACCCAGGGAGGAAGGGAAAGTCCCACATGAACATTAAATAGGAAGGGAGCATTCCTGCATAATGCGCTCAACTTGACACTACACCTTTGACAAGGGTAAAGAGATAATCTATGGAGTTTGTCACCTGGTCTAAGAAGTTCTTTCATTGGACTGTGGTTAATTTTCTTGCACCGGAAGTGGTGTTATGGTTCTTCTTCATGTTCACCATTAAGGGGGTTAATATTGGGATTTAATGAATGTTCACACCAAGGGGGTGAATGTTAGGAATGAATGATGTTCACATTATTATTAATATGTGCAATTATATTATCAATGATAATTTAATTAAATAAGTGTGAGGGGTGATTGTATAATTACTCATGATAAATGAGTAATTGGTTTGTAAGTTTGTTGCATATAAAGTTATAAAAATATATCAATACGGGTTTGTTATTGTTTGTATACTTCCTATTTTGTAGGAAGTTGTTCAAACTACATTCTTGGCTATTTAATAGCCCTCTATTGTTATAATATCAAGCGAGCAGTATAATATTGTATATCATTATTGCTTGCAGAGAATCTGAGGTTCATTTCACTTACTTCTAATATTATACTCTTTCTCTTGACCAACCATACCATTCATTAACAATTATTTATCTTCCTCTGGTGGAATACCACCATCATACTTCTTGATCATTAAAGCCCTTAGATATTCAAAGTCTTTATTAGGAATTTCAAAAGCTTGAACAACATCTACCTCGTGAGTTTGAGGAAGAGAAAGAAATGGCACCCTCTTTATGAAATCCTTAAAGGTCGTAGCAATCCTTGCACTTATTACATCTATTGATGTTGTTGCTGTTGTGAGCTTGAAGATCTCCCATCATACAAATTCATCATCATCCATTTCATCTTCAATAACTTGCTGGTCCATTTCACATGGAGGATGAGGAAGAAAACATCTATCACACCAATCCATATCAGAAATCTCCTGAACAACAGCAACTCTTGCAGTTAGAGGGTCAGGCACCACTCTATTTTCATGTGCTTGGGGTTGTCTATTTCCCCCACCAACAATCCCTTTACCTCTATCATCTTGTCTTTAATCACCCCTAGGATGATTGTTGAATCTATCATGGTTTTGAGTTCTTTGTTGTCCTTGTGAATTTTTCCCAATTCCTTTCTCAGCCGGGGCTAATTTGTAAGAAATTTCTTTGACAGCCCCCACCAAAGTCTTGACAACATCTTCTAAATCAGCACCCTTGCTAGTTTGAGGCTTCTCAGGGTTTACCAACTTCACACCATCCCTCTTAATTGGTTTACCAATAGCTTTAATATTATTTTCAATTTGAAGTGCCATGGTGAAAGCTTGCCTTAAGTTTGTAGGATTTTTGTCTCTCAAGTAATAGGCTGCCTTTTTATCAAATGCATCTACATATTTAATCAAACAAGATTCATCACAAGGCCTCAAAATGAGAGGAATCCTTCTCAATGTTTTGTTAAATCTTGTATTGAAGTCATGGACTATTTCATTTGGGTTCTTTTTGATATTTTCAAATTCAAACAAAAGAAATCTAGGATCAGTCATTTCACCATATTGCAACCTAAATGCATTTTTCATTTCAGTCCATGAATCAATAGAGTTATCAGGTAGAGCCTTGTACCAATCCCTAGCATCTTCTTCAAGTGTATGAATAAACAACTTAATATACACATCCTCAAACTCTATCTCAAAATCTTCCATCATATTATCAAAAAGTTTGAGATGCTGATCACCAGTGATAGCATTGTTACCTTGGAATTTTGGCAACCTATTTCTGACATCTTGTGGGACAGCATTTGGGTAACCATCCATTCCTCCAAAATTTATAGGACCAAAGGTGTTAACAACAAATGGAGGTCTAGGCTAAGCCATATTGTTTGGTGGGGGTGATCTTGGAGGTGAAACAAATTGGTGAGGAGTACAATATCCTTGGGGCTCAAGAATGTGATTCACAAGACTGGTATCTTCTAAGTGTTGATTTCTCTTGGGAAGTTTTATTTGAATTAAAACACATAGGTGTAGATTGGAGAAGGAACTTACCAGGTACAGCAGAAGGACCTTCACCAGCTAAGGCAAACAAGTTTATGAGAGGATTTCCTGAATCAGAATCACTTGAAGAAGAGTGATAGTCTTCTACCAAAGGCTAATCTCTCTCACCAATGACTATATCTTTGTCTGATGTCTAACCTTTAACCACTTTCCAAACTCTTCTCCCTTCCAACTCTGAGTTTCTTAAATCTGAGAACAATTTCTTAGCAGAGTCTTTAAGGAAGAGAGATCTTCTTCCCTCCAGTTTTGCAGAGATCAACAGCACAAAAATAAATGACAGAAAGCTCAAGACACTGGTATTTCTAAATCAAATCAGCATGGAGTCACCACTAAGGAATTTCACCTCAGTTGTGTAAGAATGCACTAAAATAATTCTGTCAAATGTATGCTTACTACTGAGAATTTTTTCAAGCCTTATAAATCAGACCTTCTTCTTCTTACATCAATCAATCACAAAGCAACCAGGCTGTATGAACTGCTGGTAAATGCAAAAGGGCAGGCTGAGCATGAAATTTTTGCCTAAAACCTGCAGATCTGAAGTATAAAATAATATTTCAAGAATGTGACAGCTCAGATACTTGAATACACAAATGCTCAAACCCTTTGAACATTCCAAAAACACTAATAAATTCCAAGAAGTCCCCGGTAACGGCGCCACTCTGGTGTTGGTATCCAGATTTAATCTCCTTCACAACTTGAACAGCATCATGAATTTACACAAGACACTCAAGGGTAGATAAATGATTTGTATGTCATTTATAGCTTAGGAGCACATCTATCTGGCTTGTTGGCACTCAAGATTTGAGGGAGTGGATAGCACCTTCAAAAGGATCTTGATCTGATCCTCACTGTTCTAGGTTGTGCCTACTAACCAAGGCAAGAGAACCTACATTGTAGCCCTTGTATGGTAAAGGAAATGGAGATATCCTTGTATTTTACACCATTATATGGATATGGCCTTGGGAAAACATGATCAATTAACCATTATTCAAACTCAAAGGAGTTGTCACTACTAAATGATGGAAATGCTTTCAAGGCAAGGCTAAGGCTGCTAGACACATGATAAAATCCTGATATGCTTTGTGCATTTTTATGAATGGATTGTATTCCTTTGTTGATACACAATGCAATGCAAGGGTAGTATGGGTAGGATGAGTTAGTTTGAATGAATTTTTTTTGGGAGATGTTTAGACAAGACTAGCTAGGAATTACCAACTTCTTTGGGAACCTTTGCAGGAAATTTGTAACACTCACACAACAAGAATGCTTCAAGAGGTTTAAAATACTCCTTCAACCAGGATATGTGCACAAATGGAGGCCCAGATCTGCACTCTTCCACACAATCTTTGACAACCTACCACAAAATCTTGAATCAAATATATCAACAAAGTATCCAGAGATCCCTATTTGATTATGACCTAAGGTACCCCCAAAAGTTTACAAATAATCTCGAGATTCAAGGATAGTAAAATGATTTTAAATTTTTTTATCTTCTATCAGATGAAGGCTCTTCTAGATATAAGATTACAGATGCCATCAAACCATCAACAAGAAATGAGACCATGTATGATCAAAGAGATCCTAAACACAAGATTGCAACATGAGCAAGGAACACAAATTGAAATCATTCTGAAACACAAACATATACAAATTTTGCCAAGAGATAACACCAAATAACCCAAAATTGATCAAATACATTAGCAGGGGAATGTTATTGGAACAATATCAGAGCTTGTTGATGGCATTACAACTGAAACTAACTCAACATGATGAAATCTGATGCAATATGGAATTGAAAATGGCTCTTAGGCGGTTTTCTCCAGAGAAATGGATTTCTTCGAGTTTTTGCTTGAAATTTTCTAAGTTATTTCTCCCTCCCCCTTCAAATGCTTCAAAAATACATTTTATATCCCTTGCCATCTTGGATTCTTGCTTCCCAAGCAAATAATATGCTCAAGGGATCAAATTTGTTACAAAACCCTTCATCATTTCATGAAAATGACATCAAACTGTAAAATAGCTCACATATTGCCAGGGATGCACAAAAAGTTTAAAATATTGCATGAATTCAGATCCTTATCCATCCCAGGGTCATGTTTTTTCATTCAGGTATGCCAACATGCTCCAGCAATCATTTTTCACCTTTTACGCTTTCACCTCTGTAATTTTTTATTTTCACCTTTCACGTTTTTTACATCGGGCCTAAGCAAAAATGCATCAAAAACATCATAGATCATCAAATTAGCTCTGGGAAATGGTGCCATTGTTCTCAGAAGGCTGAGGTGACTCAAAATTGTATAAGGTCCGATGAATTTTGATGAAGAAATGTGATTTTTCAAGCTCCATGGAGCTCCCATGGTGCCCAAAAATGAAATTACACAGTATCCGTTGATTTGATCAACTTTTAATATCAGCCTTACATGTGGATAATGCCATTTAAGGAATAAGCTCAAAACTAACTTTTTGACCTTTGAATGAGGTGCAACATGTGTCACAACATGATTGGATCAAACTCTCATGCTTTAGAAATGCATTTGCAACCCTTTTACCTTTGGAAAATTTTCTCAAAACACTTTGCGGGCCGAACACTAGCTCTCTTCTCCGCCATGTGGTGCCCTCTGATTCACCGTGGGACCATGCCTCCAACTCTACCTTCAGACCTCCCTGCCAAATTTTGAAAAATTCAAAACTCATTGCGGGCCCGCAATCTCCTTTTAACCTCCTTGAAATGCACCACGTGTCCAACGTGGATTGGCCGCGGAAGCACGCCTTCAATTTTTTCTTTGAAACATTAGCCGAAATTTGTAAAATTTCCAATGGTAGCCCCGAGCTCCGAACCTCCACCCCTCCATTCACATTTCTTTGTATTTGGCAAAGTGGACAATTTTTTTATTTTAAGTTTTTTGCCTCCAAAGGCAAAAAATCCAAAACATTCCCACCAACCTGCTTCCCCCTTTCTTTCTTTTGGACACGTGTCTTCTTTTCATTGGTTGTGAGACTTCAGCCTAAAAAATTACTTTTACCTTTTGAAGTTAAAAGCTTCAAAGTTATTTCAAAACCCACCCTCCCATTTTGGCTTCTCTTGGACACGTGTCCACTTCTCATTGGACAAGGAATTTCAGGCTAAAATGTTCCTTTGAACATTTTACAAAAGGAAAGAAAAATTTCTAAGTATAACCCACCAATCCTTTGACCAATCACAATGTGCCACATAGGCACTAAACTGTAGCAAGCGGAGCCGTGGATCAAATTTTTCCCTTTGTCAAAATTTCAAAAGCGACAAGTTAGAAATGTTTTCCCGTATATCCATGGCCAATAGGAACCTGCCACGTCACCGATGAGTTGTGATGAAGAATTTGACGGGCAGACGACGCACGTATGACCGTCAAAACGTCAAAAATTCAAATGATGCCCTAGAAATTGAAAATCTTCACAAGGATGGTAGATTTCTTGATTTTAAGTCAATTCAAAAATGATTTAACATTGTTTTCGACCTGGGGATTGGGATTTCACTTGCAAAAATTTGGGATTTGATCAATTTCGAGTTTTTCATGATTTTGACAAAGGAGAAAAGACACAGCCCATAAAAATGAAGACATTAGGGCACAAATGGGAGAAATTTTGGAAAATCATTTCAGAATAGGGCAAAACAACAACATTATGAGCATTTGAAAGTTTTCTGCTAGAGAAAATCAAGTTTTCAAACCACCAAATCGACCAATGAAATGTTTCTTAGCAGAATTTAACATGAAAATTTAAGGCACATTATGAAAACTCAATAATGGGACCAACACATCCTTTATAATTTTATCTTGTTAGAATTATGTCCTTCTAATCTCCATGGTTGAGCTTCTAATATTTTGTCTTGTTAGTAGTGGCCAGACATGCCTCCACGGAGATGGCATCGCGATGACATAAGATTTTCTCCCACTCCTTGTTGGTTAGGTGTTTTGGTTTGTAGAAAGTGGGTTTGGGTAGAAGTGGGTTTGGGGGGAGAATTAAATTTGAATTTGGGAAGAAAATGGGTGAAATAGGAATGTAGAAAGGTGTAATTAGGTGAATGAGGATGGGGGGGGGGTTGAGGGGGGATTTGGGTAGGAATGGGTGGATAATTAGGGAGAAAAGGGGAATTTTGAGAGAAATAGGGTAGAGTTTTCATGAATTTTTGCCGCAACAGTAACCGATGTCGGCCATGGGTTGGCCGACGTCGGTGGGTGTTAGCCGGAGTCGGTCACAAATAGGGTGACTAATGCCAGTTTTGAGAGACCGGTGCTGACTAAGGTGAACCGATGTCAGTCGGCATTGAGAGAAAAATGGGCCAAGAGATGAGTAAGGGTGGTTGAGTGAGATAGGAAGGTATCGTTAAATGAAAATAGGTAGGGTAATAGTTATAAGTGAGGTATCGAGGGTAAATGTGGGTATGGTCAAGGTTTAATAATGGGATGGTTTGTTGGATGAAGGGGAGGGACTAGCTATGGATGCGTGATAATCTACCTCCCCTATTAGTAGCAGTACGCAGGAGCGCGACAGCGGAGGAGTGGCAGCATGTGGCTGAGGTAGGCCTAATCAAGGTTAGACGCTACTAGCACGTATTCTGGTAGCTGAGTTTTATGGTTTCCCTCATCGATAAATGGGATTCAGTGACCAACACATTCTACTTACTGACATGTGAGATGACCATCACCTTAAAGGATGTGTATAGGATTTTACGGCTACCGATCGTAGGGACGTAGGTGTATTTGATTTCTTCAGAGGCATCTAAGGAGTTGATGTTGATAGTATTTGGGGAGGGGCTAACAGAGTTGAGGTTCCATAGCACCAACATAAGTTATGGAGATATATACCAAGCCCATCCGGAGGAGATGAGGCTAGTAGTTCTAATGATGGAGGCAGTGTGCTATTTTGCACTACCAAATGCAGAGGCTAGGAGATTCCCACAATCATTGATGGGGGTTCTACAAGATATGATGGAGGACAAGACCCGGTTTGCATGGGCACCAGCCTTCTTTGTGTAGTTTTACAGAGAGTTGTGGATATACTTGCATTTATTTATATCTATGTACACATGTATGTATACATAGACATTCTGATTTATAGATGATGGTATTTATAGTATGGATGGTGTACTTTCTTTTAATTTCCATGTTTATTATGTGGTGTATTAGGTGATAGAAACATGATGGAGTAGGTGGAGTCAGGTTAGGTTGCATGATGGAGTTAGGTTGGTTTAAGCATGATGGAGTCAGGTTGGTGTAGGCATGATTGAGTTAGGTTAATTTAGGCATGGTGGAGTTAGGTTTGTTTAGGCATGATGGAATCAGGTTGGTTTAGGCATGATTGAGTTAGGTTGATTTAGGCATGGTGGAGTTAGGTTTGTTTAGGCATGATTGAGTTAGGTTGATTTAGGCATGGTGGAGTCAGATTGGTTTAGGCATGATTGAGTTAGGTTGTTTTAATTTGAGTAGGTTGGTTTAATGTCTAAGTTGTGTTGGTAGCATGGGAGACAAATGGTGATGTATATATAGGTTATGATTTTAAATTTCCAAATATGCGCTATAATGGAAATGTGAAAATGATAAATGAATGATTTGATGATGTGGTTAAAATATGTATTAATTGATGCTTGTTTGGTTTAATTTCCAGTTATTGATATAAAATGGGAACTAACTAGGGTAGGATGTGAATAGGAAAGTGAAGGGGGAATTGGTTAGGGTAAAGAGTGGTTGAGCTAACCTCTAAGGGTCCCATGCCCTTGAAGTGTTGCCTACATAGCCCTAGTGAAAAGGGGCCTCAGGCTGATGTAGTTCTCCCATAAGCTAGGGAAATATTATGATGAAGTAAAGGAATGGGTTGGTAGGTGTTAGGCATGGTTGAATGTAGGTCATAGGCATGGTTGAATGTAGGTCATAGGCATGGTTGAGTTTAGGTCATAGGCATGGCAGAGTTTAGGTTATAGGCATGGATGAGTTGTTTTAAATGTAGGTGTTGATGATCTAGTCCTGTATAGGATAATCAATAAGTAATGAGGAAGGAGAATAGTAAGAGGTGGCAAAAGAGTTGCTTAATTGATAAGGACCCTAATGAGTCTACCATACCCCAGATGGGCTTATGAATGTAAGATCCTAAAAGCCTTACATAATGGACTATTTTAAGGGTGAAGAAAGTCACATAATCATGAAATGTCGCGGTTGCGGTAAGTCCCTTGAGTAGAGAGGAAATTAGGATAAAAAGGCAATGAGGTGAGAATGGGCGGTTTAGTGTAACTTAGTGTATGATAACATGTTTCCTTAGGAAGAAACCCTAGGATCAAAAATAGGCAAGTCCATGACAAAAATTTCATCATTTTCTTCATTTTTTTTTTGTATTTTAATAGACTGATCAATGTGGGAAGTCTATATGGGATGAGTATAGTATCTCCTTGAGGTCTTCGTGAAGCTGATCGATGCGGGAAGCTTCTGGATATTTTTATCATTTTTTTTTTTTGCAATGACTTTATATAGTTATCCTTCAAGGGAGCAGTCTATTTATAGTGGTGGAAATAGAGTGAAGAGATGTCCCTTTTGAGGGAGTCATCTTTTGCTAGAAGTTTGACTCAAGGAGTTGTATCCCTTTTTTTTGGATGTTTAAGTCATGGACAAGACTATAGAGGAAGATTAGGTTCTTGTTTAGAAGACAAGACCATAGCACACAAAGGTTAATTATGAAAGAGGTGGTTTCGAGTGATGAATGACCATGGGATTCCACCTTGGAGAAAGATGAAAAGTATCCATGAGAATCATGCTATGAGTAGAGCCATGGTACTCATATTGAAGACAAGGCTGAAAGGTGACAGGTAATCACATGATTCTTGTTTAGTTGTGGATCCTCAAAACGGGTAATATGGAAGGTGGAAAGTGCTCAAGGGATGAGTGATCAACTAACAGAAAGTGATATAGAACTTGATGTCAACAATAAAATGGTTGAAGATGCAAGGCATTGAGGGGCTCAGGTTCAGGTTTACCTTTGAGTGAAGACAAATGATAAGCACCTGATCCATAGGCATGGGTAACGATATAGGGTCCAAGCCAATTAGGAGAAAATTTTCCCCGCTTACTTTTCTCTTCTTTGGTTACATGTTGATTTTCTTTCAGGATGAGGTCACCGACCTGAAAGGTTCATTTCATGAACATGTTTTTCATAGGCATGTTTGATACTTTTTTGGTAGATTTTGGAGATGGTCAAGAGCATTGAGACAACGTTCATCTAATAACTCAAGTTGCACCAAACAATCTTGGTGAAAGTCATCATCATTGAGCATGTCTTGTAGCGAGATGCGAAGAGATGGAATCTAGACTTCGAGAGGTAAGACAACCTCGGTATCGTAGACCAGAGAAAAGGGTGTGGCAGTAGTCGAAGTGTGAATACTAGTGCGATAAGCCCACAAGGCGAAAGGAATGTGTGTATGCCAATCCTTCCCAGTATCGTTGACTACTTTCATAAGAATTTTGTTCAAGGTTTTATTGGTCGATTCGGCTTGGCCATTGGTTTGCGGGTAATAAGGTGATGAGAAACTGAGTTGGATGCCAAAAGCATCGCATAGCTTGTGTAGGGTTTTGTTTTTGAATTTCTTTCCATTATCAGTGATGAGGCGGTGAGGAACACCAAAGTGAAAAATGATGTGATGGTTGATGAATTCACATATTTTCTCAGCTTTTGTAGAAATGAGGGGAATGGCTTCTACCCATTTAGTGTAATATTCAGTAGTGGTTATGATCCATTGGTGGCATTGTGAAGAATGGGGATTGATCTCACCGACAAGATCCAAACCCCATTGAGAGAAAGGCCAAAGGTCTCATGTGACCTGTAAGGCATGACTAGGTGTGTGATGAAGATTAGCATGTTGTTGGCATTTCACACAATGTTTGACATAATCACAACAATCATGGTTTAGGGTTGGCCAATAATAGCCAAGGTGAAGAATGCATTTTGCGACAGCTAAACCACTAAAGTGACCCCCACAAATTCCATCGTGGACTTCCTTAATGGTGTAGGGAATTTCAGAACTTGTAAGGCATCGTAAGAGAATACCATTGAAGCCATGCTTATAAAGGAGACCACCCATGATGACATAATGAGAGACACTTTTAAGAAAGGCCCGTTGTCCATTACGAGTGAGATCAGTGGGTAGAATGGAAAGGGAAAGATAGTCTACAAATTGCTTATACCAAAGGTCACATGGGTCAGGTGCAATGGTTCTGATGGAGTAGACCTCACGAGGTAAATAAGAGGGTGATTGTAACCTTTGTATTGTGACAAATATTTTAGAGTCAGTGGGAAAAGCAGGTATCTGAGAAGCCAAGCAGGCCATGGTATCCACAAATTTATTGGTAGAATGTGGGGTGGTTTGAAGTTCATAATGGTCAAAGGTGGTCAAAAGTATATCTACGTGATGTTTATACTTTTGAAGTATCTCATTATGACACTGGTATATACCATTGACTTGGTTTACGACCAGTTGGGAATCACCAAAGATATTGATGGACTTAACATCCAAGGCATAAGCAGCCTGGAGGCCCAATACGAGTGCTTCGTATTTGACAATATTGTTTGTACAATCAAAATTGAGTTTGAAAGACAAAGGCATAGGTTCACCATCAAGAGGAATGAGGATAACACCAGCCCCACCCCCACGCTGACACTTGGAGCCATCGAAGAAGAGTGTCATTTGGTAAGTGGGTTTGTCTAAGGAGAGGGTAGCTATGGATTTGTCTGGGAAATCAAAGTTAGAGGGTTGATTCCCGGAAAGAGGTGTGCGTCAGCTAGTTGGTCAGTGATAGCTTGGCCCTTGATGGAATTTTTGATGAATGAATTCGAGGTTGAGGTTGGCAAGAAGCATAAGCCAACGTGCGGCACATTGATGTTGATAGGGTTTGGTGTACATATAGTGTAAGGGGTCAGTATTGGTAATAATGAAGGTTTTGTGGTTGAGTAGGTAATGGCAGAGTTTGGTGGCAATGAAAACTAAGGCTAAAAGAGTTTTTTGGCATGGGTATATCTAGTTTCATAGTCCAGAAGGGTACGGACTTATGTAATAAACCACTTGCTCTCGGTGTTGGTCATCGCGATGAGTGAGCATGACACCTAAAGAATGGTCAGTGGTGGAAATATATAGGTAAAAGGGCTGGTCATCCTTAGGAGGAATGAGCACTGGTGGTTGAAGGAGGTATTGTTTTAAGGCTTCAAAGGCTTTATGGCATTCATCATCCCATTTGAATGAAACGTCTTTCTTGAGAAGATGATGAAATGGTTGACAGTGGTCAGAAAGCTATGAGATAAAATGATGAATGGATTGCAACTTACCTTGTAGGCTTCAAAGTTGACAGAGATTAGTAGGTGGAGGAATTTCTAGAATAGCCTTGACTTTAGTAGGATCAACTTCTATGCCATGCAAAGAAATGATGAAACCCAGGAGTTTTCCTGAAAGTACCACAAAGATGCACTTCTTTGGTTGAAGATGAACACAATACTTGATGAGGTGGTCAAAGATGACCTTAAGGATGGGAAGGTGTTTGGTTCGATGTTTGGATTTGGCAAGAAGATCATCTACGTAATCTTCCAATATGTGATGCATGATGTCATGGAAGATGTAAGTCATGGCTCATTGGTATGTAGCACCGCATTTTTAAGGCCAAAAGGCATGACTCAATAGCAGAAATTCCCCCAAGGGGTGATGAAGGTAGTCTTGTGTTGATCTTCTGGAGCTAGTAATATTTGATTGTAACCTGAGAAACCATCCATGAGTGATAGCATTTCATGGCCAGTGGTGAGATCAACTAGTTGGTCAATGCCTGGTAGGGGAAAGTCATCTTTGGGACAAGCTAGGTTGAGGTCATAGAAGTCCATGCAAATGCATGGAGTCCCCATGTCACCTTTGTGACAGGAATGATGTTAGAAATCCATTGGGGATAGTCAATGGGTAGGATGAAGGAAACTGAGAGAAGGCGTTGAAGCTCTTCTTTGACCAGAAGAGCAATGCAAGGATGCATTTTCTGCAGCTTTTGTTTGATGGGTTTGGCATCAGGAATGGTTACAATATTGTGGACCATGATTTTTGGGTCGATACCGGGCATATCAGCATAGGACCAGGAAAAAGTGTTGCTATGGTCCTGAAGGAAAGAGGTAAAAGCTTCCTGTTCAGTAGCATCTAAAGATTGGCCTATCTTTAGAATGTGTGGGTCGTCCTGAGTGTTAATGTTGATTTCAATGGTAGATTCATTTAACATGGTTTGCATCTCAGAAGGTAATGACCGATGAATATAAGAATCTTCCGTACACCAGGTAGGTGAGGATGGACTCATCATCCTAACATTGAATGACATTAATAGAAGGTGTATCATCATCGATCATGTCAGGATACAGGAATGGGAGAGAAGAGGGAGCCTCACCATCACGTTGATAGGTCAGAGGTCCCAGGGAAATTGTGTTTACAAAAAAAAAGTTAGGAGGAATAGATTCAGGATCTATGGACTCCATGGGTGAAGATGGTGACGTGGGTGAATGAGGTGGGGAAGGTTTTTCTTCCTGAATGAGGTCGACGTGAGCCTTCTTGGGAGGTGGTGCATCAAAGCCAATGCCACTATGGTCATTGTGTTTATGAGTGGTATAGGAAATGATAGTATGGTGCCTTGTTCATAAAATCTGAAGCCAAATCCTTTCCACGTGCACTAGTGGAGGAAAGTGTGAGCGAAGCGGCGGTTAGTGAGGGAGTGTAGGTCAGATGAAAATGGTTGTGTTTGGGATGGAGGTTTGGGTTTATAAGTGGCAATAT
This sequence comes from Taxus chinensis, assembly GCA_019776745.2. Taxonomy (NCBI): domain Eukaryota; kingdom Viridiplantae; phylum Streptophyta; class Pinopsida; order Cupressales; family Taxaceae; genus Taxus; species Taxus chinensis. The sequence continues at coordinate 938,969,404 of CM034146.1, forward strand.
CAAGTCCCCCATACATTAGATTAGTGTGAAGGTGGGGAGGACCATAAGGAAAAACCTCACCTATGCGGTAGTCATAACCAGGGTGCTGACGTAGGTTTCCATACTCTTGTGGAGTGAGGAATGTGTCAATATTGTATAGGCGGTACTCCCCCAGAGTGAGGTGCATTGAAAGACACCTTCTAAGGGATCAGTGGTTGATATGTGGGTAGTGGGGATAGACAACTCGCTAGATGATGGGAAGCAGGTGAGTCAATGGTAGAGGTTGCGGTGGGTAGGGATACAGGGTTAGATGTGTGAGAGGTGGTGGCAGTCTTGGTGGAGGGGCTTGTGGATGAAGGTGAAGTAGGGGTAATGATAGATGCCTTGACTGGGACAAGTACATTGTTGGGCCAGTACAACATGTTACAGGTCTTGAAAGGTGATGGGTCAGTTGGAATGGTGTAGTTATGTCCTTCATGTTCAAATTTGAGGTAGCAGTGTAAATTCGAAGGGACACAACCCATGGCATGGATCCAAGGTCAGTCGAGCAATAAGTTATACTAGAACTCTCCTTCTAGGATGTAGAATAGTTTTGGGATAGTGCAGGGACCTATGCGGACATGGAGAATGATGGTACCTAGGGTAGAGGTCATGGCATCATTAAAGGAGCTCAACATAACTGGGTTACCATGCATGTAATTGCAGGTATGCACATTTGGTTGTATGCATGGGAAGAGATGATGTTAATACTAGCACCACCATCGATCATAACATGCATCGTATGTGTATATTATCGATATGGATGGAGATGAAAAGAGTGGGATTGGGGTCCTTGGACTGGAAGGGAGTGATCTCTTCATCTGAAAAACTGAGGGTGGCTACTTGGTGAGTAGGTGGAGGTGTAGAGGAAGGTGAAAACTTAGTGAGAGAGGCTACGTGATGAGGGGTAATGATGGAGGCTACGGGTGGGGTCATTTGGTAAAACCTCAATAGATTGAAGGATCTCCATGAGGGCTTGACGATGTGACTCAGAGGTTTGGATGAGGTCATATAAAGACATTTTGAGGGAGGATTGGTGCAATTGTTTTAGCATTGTGTGATGTGTGACCCCATCGGAAATAGGATATGCGGGACCTCGAATGGTGACTTTGGGTGTGGGTGCAGATGGTATGTTGGGTACAAGGTTGGTTGATGGGCTAGCCACCTTTTCTTTACCCTTGTCTTTCTGAGTGTGGGGCAACGTGAACCATGTTAATTTGAGGGGAGGTGGATGAAGAGGGTGTGTCATGAAAGGTATTGACATGAGGGGAAAAATCCTAGCGGTGGATAAGAGCCTTGTGAAATGAGTAGGGTGCATTGACATATTGGGTGGTGGTTTGGCCAACTCTCTTATTAGACCATGTTGATCTCAAATTTCGGGGGTGGATAAAAGGGTTGTGGGGGTGGAGATACTGGTCACTGAGTGGGTAATGGATGAAGATTTGGGGAGAGTGAAGGTGGAGTGGGGTCCTCATCCAGAAGATTGTCATCATCGAAATTGTGTTCAGGAGGAAAAATTTGGATAAGAATGGTCTTCAAGGCCTTACAATTTTCAACATCATGTCCTGGCACATGATGATAGGCACAAATCTTGGTCTCATCAAACCCTTTGGGTTTGGGTTTGAGAGGATTGTAAGGTCAAAGCAAGTGGTAATGTGATGACGGAAGTCTCTAAGAGATTGGTTAAAATCTTAGCGTAGGACCCCACTAACGGATCGCAATGGGAGGTGAGTGTGGGTTTGGGTACATGTGTGGTTGATTGTGGAGGAAGAGGCTTTACAGGAGGGGGAATGGGTTGGTCCACTAGTTTGGTATGTGGAGTAGTCTTAGGTCTTGCGGGCATCTGTTTGGATAAAGGAGGGGTAGAAGAGCTGGCGATGGAAGGTTTGGTTGGTTTGACTACTTTATTGGAGGGTAGTGGATTCTTATCTTTAGGTTACATCCTCTTGGGTAAAGGTGATACATGGGAGTATGAGATGTAGAGGGAAAAATAGATGGTGGAAGAGGATGGGTTACCCAGGGGGAAACTGAGTTTGGAGGTGGTTGGGAGGTTGGGTAGAAGGTGTGAGTGGGAGAGATGAGAGTGTCATGGGTAGTGAAGAGGTTATGGAAGGTAGTGGTGGTATGGGTGGTAAGAAGGTCACGGGTGATGGTGGGGGTTGTGTGGATCACTTGGGTATGTTAGAGGGCCGTGATGAGGAGGTGAGCTGCTGCGTTCTTGGTTTACCAGTGGAAATAGGTTGTTTGGCCAGGGTTGAGGGGTGAGGTCCTAGGATTGACGGAAGGGGTGAAGGTGATAATGGTGTGGTAGGTGAGGTTGGTGTATGAGGCCTAGAAGGTTGGGGCTTCCTTTTAGGGGCCAGAAGAAGTTTAGTGTTGGTTTGGGAAGATGTGGCTAAATCTAATTTGATGGGTGGGTGAGTAAGGTGTGATGTCGGCATGACACCTAAGGTAGTGATGGGTTTAGGTAAGGGAGATGATATAGGCGTGGGTAGGTGTTTGGGTGTAGGTGTGTGTTGGGTTGTGAGAAGAGGTGTGTGTTGGGTTGTGGGTGATGACATGGAAGGTGTTCCAATAGCCATGGTTGTGTTTGGTTTGGTCACTTGAAACACTTTTGGATAGATTGTGGAGGTGTCGGTGAGTGACAACTGCATTTGGGTTGAAGCAGGAAGTAGAAGATGTCCCAAAGTAAGGCTCTATCAACATAGTCTAGGTGATTGGCCAAGCGTGAAAATGGTACCACTGTAAGTAGGCCGATGTGGATCGAGTAGCAATCCCCGTAAAATGTGTTTGAGAAACAGGGAAATGGCTAGCTTCAGACTCTGTGGGTAAGAGAGCCGAAAGTAGATTGGCAGGATCTTGGAGGTCTGATGGAGAATGGTCATCTAAAGGAAATGGTGTTTCTACAGGATCCTCTATGGGTAGAGGAGATGATGGGCTAGATGAGGTGGAATCTTCTTGTGATGGTGTAGGGAGTGGACAAGTGTCCCCTATGAGTAGGAGAGGTGCTACTGATGACTGCTTGGTAATTTGAGGGGCCATAGGGTAGAGTGCTAATTATGGGCTCTTCCACGGGTGAAGGAGAAAATGAAGGGGGTTCCTCTGTGGGTGGAGGAGTAGATGAAATAGGTTCCTATGTAGGTAGGGGAGTTTGGGCTAAGATTTCATCTATGGAAGGAACAGGGGAAATTGTGAAGCAACTGGTATGTCATCAAAAATAGCGTGGACCTCCCAGACATTGCTATCATTGGTTGAAGTGTCACCAGTTTGGTTGGAAGATGGGGCATGATTAGGGAATGGTTTTTGAAGATATGTAGGTTTTGGTTAGTGGGTGCATTTGGGTTATCCAAGACTAGATCTTGTTGTCTAACATTTCTTGGATGATATTCTTGAAGGTGATGCAGTTACCATCGCTATGACCTTTTACACGATGATAGTTGCAAAATTCATGTTCTTTATACCATGTGGGCATTGGGTGATCAGGGTCAAAACCAGTGTGTGGTTTTATAGGTGGAAGGGTAATAACACCAGCCTTAATAAGATTTTCCAAAACAGAAGAATAAGGTTCCCCTATTGGGGTATACTTTCATTGTTCTCGTCTGAACTGGAAATCTTGGATGGGAGAGAGATTAGAAGAAGGTTTGGCTTGGTTTGATGGGTGAGAGGGTCCAGCCTTGAGAACTATGGCATTGGCAGATCCTTTGGGTTTTGAATAGTTTTTCTGGGGTTTCGAAGATGAAGAAGCATCATTTGATTTGAACGTGATGTTCTTGTTATGTAGCTGAATTTTCTTTTCTTTGATAGCACGAATCTCCAATTTTTGTGCCATGGTGAATGCCTCATCAAAGGTGTGGAAGGTTTGCACCTGCAGGGTTGGTGAAATGTGTCTAGCGCAAGCCCAGGTAAACAAATCTATGAGCTCAGTTTGAGGTAATTGAAATGTGAGTTGGTTAATTAGGCTGTGCCAACAAGTGACAAAGTCAGCGATAGACTTGTCGTCATACTGTCGTGTGGAGTAAAGATCAGTCATGGTGACTTTCTTGACAATGTTGATTGAGAAGTGGTCTAAGAAGGCTTGGGCTACTTGATTAAATGAGTAGATGGAATGTCTGGGTAGCCCACTGTACCAGTCTAATGCAGGTCCTATGAGGGACATCAGGAAGGTTCGTAGGAGTAAAGCGTCATCATGGGTGATCAGGTAACACCCATGTTTGAAAGACCACAAATGTTGTTGCGGGTCTTCTTTACTATTGAAGTGGTTGAATTTTGGCATTTCCCAATGTATAGGGTATGGTGAATAGGAATGGATGGATGAATGGGATCATTACAGATTTCATCATAGGTGAGAGAATTGTGTGAGCCAGAAACTGATGCTTCTAGTGTCTGCATCCTTTCCATCATTAATTTGATGAGGTCATTGGTAGGTTGTGATGGAAGGGCACCTCCTGTGGCGTAAGAGGGATTGGTACTGAACATGTGATGTGGGTGGCATTCCAGTGTATGGTGATGCCGAATAGGAAGGTTGAGAATAGGGGACCGACATAGAGGGCATATATCCAGAATGAATGACGAGATGAGATAGGGGGTTGTTGATAATATGTATATGTAGGTGGAATAGTCGATGTGACTCTAGTGGTGATTGGGGGCAAAGACTGCGGGATGGAGAGGACAAGATTCTGGAATGGGGTAGGGGTCACCGACACCATAGAGTGGTTGTGTTGCAATTGGTATCTGTGAGACAATGGGTGTGGATGGGGTTATGGTCTGGGTGGTCAATGAAGGAACAACATATACTACGGGTGTGACTGATGTTGCAGATGCAGTGGTCATAGCGGGTATGGGGCCTAGCTGCGAAACCACTGGGGGTAAAGTAGTGAAGGTAACGCCGAACTAGTAGGGGTTGATGTAGAAGTGGGGATAAGGGCAGGAGAGATGGATATGGGCATTCCATATATCAATTGACCTAAGGAATCCTGAGTGGAAGAGTGGGAAAGGTAGAATTGTAAGGCTGCGGGATTTTGATCGAGGAGTCGTGTGAACTCCTCATCACCTGTAGCAATGGTGGTAGGCAGGGTTGGATCCATGGGTGACAGGACAGAAGGTGGTGAAGGACTAGGTGGGAGTGGTTGATGGCTGGCATGGAATATAAGAGCATTAGCTTGGTTGCGAGTCAACACCATGTGAATGAATGTATATCAGGTGATGTTGTATCCTGCAGATGACACAGAAAGTAGTAGGAATGAGAAAAATAGGTATTTGTAGGTGGATTTGGGCAATGTATCAGTTGAGAATCAACACAGGGTAACTGAATGCCGGTTAAGGATGATCGATGATGGTTTAGGGGTAACCGAGGTCGGTTACTGTGAGAAAAGAACAATTTTACCAAATGAGGCAAAAACTGATGAATGTCAGATAGGTAAGTTGTATGATGACCGTTTATAAGAATACAGAGAGTACAGAGACTCAGAAAAACTCTAAATAGTAAAGAAGATGAAATAGGTGTCCTTTGGGCAAGTTAACCAAAAGGATAGAGAACTAATGGTGGTTAGGTAAAACTGATGACGGTGAGGAGTAAACCGATGCCGACGGATAAACCGATGTTGGTTACTGTGAAAATTTGAGGAATGTAAGAAAATAGATTGTTGTGAACTGAGATCAGATGAATGATCAACCCAGAAGTCTAGAGATGATATAATGAGGTCCTGACACACTCAGAAGAAGTCAGAATACTCCAACTGTGATTGTGGAGTGTGCAAGGAAAAAGAAAGGAAAATGGAGAAACGTATCCTCACACCTCAAAATGCACGTCAATCAAATGCTAAAAACATGTATCCAACAAGTGATTTTAATGTGTTGAGCTTATGCTATTTAGAATACTGACTCATGAATTTAGAGTAGAGTTTTTGGTGAGGAAGGTTTCCTATGAAGAAGGAGATCTAAAAGGAGAGGTTTTAGGTTATGTTATGGTGGGGGTAGGCCATCCTCTGAGGTAATGACTGGACAGAAGTAACCAGCTGGGTGCCCACTGTTCAATCCACTGATCGTGTGATCATTGACAACTTCTTCCAGGTGAGATGTTGTTTAAGAAGATGTGTATTTTTCAATTTTGTGTTGTTTGGTAGAGAGAGAGAGAGAGAGAGAGAGATGTGCTTTTCTACGATTCTTTGTGTCAACCATCAACTGGGCATGACTTCCAGCATATAGGTTGCCCTCATTTTAATGTGAGATAAATGCAACATACAAGGATGAAATGCAACTGATTTTAAACCCAAATCAACAAATTACGTTCGATGAAGAAAATGATGAACAGGTAGGAACGTGCTCTTTCACTACTTATGTGAATGCAAGAAAGAAGAAATGGTTCATTTTAAGCACCAAAAAATAGATGTTGTTTTAGAACAATTAGAAGAAGAGAGTATTACCAGGGAAATAGATTTAGTGTGAATATGTTTAGAAAATAAACAAACACACCATCTTTACCTAGGAATGAAGAAAAATGCAAGGAACCCTGAATGGGTCCCACCGGGCATGCCAAAATGTTTCACCATTTTCTTTACATTATTGGGATGTGATGAAACAGATAAGGGTAAGGGCCAAGGAGGAATACCTGTTGTGTTGGTTTGGAGGTTGATGCGCATGTTCTAACTTCTCGATCTGATGCTGACTGTGAGAGCTTCCTTTTGGCTGGGAGGAACTACCTGAAATAGAAAACAAGACCACCAAAGAAGAGTTAAACAATATATGATAGTGGACTACCTAGCGTATGCTAGATCCGGGAAGTGTGATACTTCCTAGAAGGCTGTCAATCCACTGTTTTTATAAAACAAATATGAAATAACTGAAATGTGTACATAAACAAATCTAGTGCTAGTATTCTGATTTGGGTACCTCAGATCACTATCAGTGTCAATCCGATTAAATACTAAAACTATGCGGGTCAAGGTCTTCAGGTCAGGTTACAGGTTGTTCAGGTGGTTTGTAGGTCACAGACAGGGTCTTAGCAGGGTTGGTGAGGTGTTTGGGTTATTTTGGTGATAGGTGGTTGGTTGCTGGTTTACACAGTGTTGGTAAACATAGAGACTGGCGTCAGTCGAGGTATGACCGATCACGGTTAGGTAGAACTAATGACGGTTATGGGTAACCGGCATTGGTAGAGTGGGCTGATAAGATTCAATAAGATTTGTTAGTGGGGTTTGAGTTGAGGTTAGGCAGAGATGACAGAGGGCATAACGAGGTATATGGGGATCTTAGGAACACTCAAAAATATGTAGAGGTCAGGTATGGGTGGTTTTATGGTGTGGGTGGAGGAATGGTTGGGTTTACAGGCAAGTAAATGGTAGGGGAAAAAGGGAATGCAAGTAGGAAACTAATAACAACAATAGAAGAACCCAATAGACTGAAGTAGAAATAGATGATGTAGGTAAAAAGTGTACTTACTGGTGTTGCAGGTCCAATGGCTATGTGGTGGTGATGATTGGTTGGTGGGATGGAGCTTGGTGCCATAGTGATGCTTCCTGGAATGTCACCATGAGTGCAATACTTCTGGATCTATCCTGGTGCTAGCTATGGATGTCTGTAGGTATGAAAAGGCTCTGGTTCTGCTTGCATGTAGTTCTCTCTCATCTCCTTGATCTTAGAATGTGCCAACCCAAAAACAAGGTTTCCAAGGTGAATAAATGGTAACCGACGATGGTTCCTGGTTGACCGACATCAGTTTTAGGGATGACTGGCATCGGTTAAGGTGGGATTCCCTAGGTTTACTAAAAATGGTAGATCTCGCATCATTTGGGTTAGGTTCATTCCTTTATCCATGGATCAGAATGGATGTTATGTTTTTATGAGTGGGAAGGTGGTTAGAGGAATAATAGGCCTTGATTTTTAGGGTTGAACCAAGTCTTATTCATTTATGGAAACATGCTATGAATAGGTCTATGGTGAGGTGTCTAGGTGAGGTGTGCATCCATTTAATTAAAGTAATTAAATTAATAATGGGGTGAGGATGGGTATTAATTTAATTGTAAATAATTAAATTAATGTTAATGTAGGGTATAAGGGTCATGGTTAGGTGAATGTGTTTAAGTTGGTTATTCGAATACAGTCTATCTTCTACAATCAATACAATCTGAATAATTTGGAACAGTAGAAATAAAAAGAACAATCGAAACAAATTGGGATGCACCATTTGTAGTGGTGCTTATTATCTAGATTCATGGAAGGAGAGTAACACTAGACCTCTCTCCCCAACACTTTCTCTTTAGTGTGAGATTGCACAAAAAAATTTCACTCGGCGTGAGATCACCCAAAAAACTCGCACTGGGCAGGAGATTGCCCAAAAAACTCATTCTTGGTGTGAGATCACCCAAAAACCACACCTTCAGCATTCAAATCAGCAACTTAAAACAACATGACACTTTTCTATCTCTTACTTTTTCACATATCAGGTGCACGCTTTCCTTTTTACACACTTTTACATAGTTATGCATATTTTACTCAAATTTATCATATACAAAACTTTGACTACTTTCTTGTTATTTTTTTGTAGGTTTCTCCTTACAAGAAATAGCTCACACAATCCACACCAACATGGTACAATTCATACGCATCACCCTTAGGGTCACACTTCCCTTTCCCTAGTCTCCACGCTTCATCTTGCAATCACTCCATGCTTCACTTGTCCATTCAGCATGCTATTCACCACACACTCTACACGATCATAAGGTATGCATCTTCTATCGACTTTATGTTATCAAGTATTCACTCAACAACATAGAGTGAGGAAAAATGTAGACAAAAAATCATGCACTTTGTCACATTTCTAGGTCCTAAAAGAATATTGGCATTTATATGATTCATATGCAAAAAAAACTAGTGGCTAATGACTATCTTTGGCCACATTAATTTATCTTTTGTTTTCTATTTGGTCTTATACACCCTACATCTCAATCATAACTTTACTAGTTTATCTTTCATGGCTTCAAACATCAATGCTCAGCTAGGACAGTAGTGCCCAGGTGCTCTTGTCCCCTTTAGGTGCCCATGATCTTTTCTCACCTTACTCGCTCCTTTTGGGTCACTTTTATCTTTTAGGGATCTTTTCAGTCATGGGTCATCCTTCCAATTATCAATTACAAAATTCAAACAAGGGAATCATATAAATACAAGTCATGTGTTCAAAATCAAGGACCAAGCACTAAGCATTACTATCATAAGCTAAGCTTGCATTCCAAAGGAACAAAATCACTCTAAGGCATCCATCTAGCATCCATTCAAGGGACAAGGGTTGCATGCTTCTACATACACTACAAAGGAAGGGGAAGTCTATTCTATTACATCCACACATGTTATACATTTCTACATTCTAGATCTACCCCGCTATCTAGTGCAACTTGCACAAGGGCATCATATGGCATCATTTTTACACACACATAAGAACTACATGGAGTCTAAGATTTAGTGCAATGCTTGGTCATAAGTTCACTCTCAGGGTGACTATCAGGGTCATTTCGACCCCCATTCTACATTTTGCTTTTTGGGTTTCATGTGGTTTGTGGGCTTGTGCAAATGAACTTCTCTTTTTTAGGTTATAGGTATCTTCGAAAATCAAGGAGTGACTACCAAGTGATCAATAGGGAATATGTATGACACCCTTATGACACTTTAAAAACTAGATCCAAAACCTTTGCATAGCCATGGGCACCCAAATCCATTCATCAACACCTAGGCACCCTTGTCCTATTGTGGGCGCCCCTACCCAGCCTTGTCTGTGAACTCAATAATTTACAGAGGTCAATTACAAAGTTATTTTCATCCTAATCATCACTTCTCCTTGCCCATATCAGTTTCAGATTGTGCGGATATCATCCAAGTCATCTTTTCTCTATCTCATTCTTAGGGTTTTATACTTTACATGTTTGTTTACTTGTGCCATTTCTATGTTTTAGCATTCATACAATAAGTTACTCCACAATATTAGATTTAATTTAAATTAAAATAAATCACACATAGACATACTTTTTTTATTATAATCTTGTGTGATGCATGCCTGATACACCTGAAGATGTTCCAAGGCTTGTACACAATGAGAGATAAGAATTTCAAGATCATGTATTCGATTATTGATGAGCGTCGTTGATACCCGCACTTTAATTATCTCATGATTGTTGGTCCAGGGTGGTTTCCATGGCTATTTGTAAAAAAGGGAAGGATTGAAACCATGTTCAACATGCATTTATTATTAATTTCAATCAAATACTACTTCCAAATCTAATTAAAGAATGACTTCTATTGCTAGATCAAAGATTACTAAATTCAAAATTGAAATGCTGAAAGAGATGGAATTTTGGTAAGTTAAATAAATGTTGAATAACATAAATTAAACAAAAAATAAGTGCTCCCTTCATGTTGGGGAGGAGTGGCCCTTGCTCCTTCCCTCTGATTCGATTTAGTGTTGGAAATCATACAAGTCGATCTAACCCAGAATCATACACTTTATTGAATAGAATAATTTCTTCCACATCAATCAAATACCTCTTTAATTCTACTACAAATTCCCTTTTATATCAAGAGAAGGCTTGTCACTTTATAAGAGGAAGGATTATTTGCAATACTTAACTATTACTTAACTGAAAGATTTATATAACAGAAACTACTTCTCAAGAGTTACAACTTTGAGAAAATAAGTGTGTGTTAAACTTTAGATTAGATTTCATCTTGATAACATATCAAATTTTGTCTTGCTAATTTTGAGTGGAGTCCTTAATTAACACTCTCTTGAGATAATTTAGTAATTCCAATAGATGTCAAAGATCCTGCATTGAATCCCTTAAATTGTGGTGACTTCTAGTTGCTCTCTTCATTTTTCCCACATTTCCAGTTAAATTGGATGTTAAGTGGGAGTTACATAATTCTTATGATACATGTTCAATGATATTTTGACCATGTTAACTAGTGTACTAACTAAATCATCTCACTTCCTTACCGTCTAAGTCCTATGTTTCATCCACATGAGTCTTGTGCCTTCGTAGCACAAGTCCTGCACTACAAAGCGAGTCCTGTGTTATTGCACAAGTGAGTCATACGCTCCAAAGTGAGTCCTAAGTTAGTGTACGAATGAGTCCTATGTTGGTCCACATATGAGTCATGTGTTGGCTTAAGATTATGTTCTTCAAACACATTGTTAACGCACATAAAGATCTATTTAAACTCATTTGAAGAAGCATACACAACATGAAAATAACAAGATTATGCACAAGACTTCCTTTCAAATATAGTAACGTATTAATTACAAAATGATAATATCAACCTTAGTGAAAAATGATGATGTAAAAAAATGGGGGTTTACATAGGAATTAGGAGGGCTCATCAATTATAGCGATATTCATTATCCTTTAGAATTTCTTTGAGTGACACATGTAATGAAGGTATTTCAAGTTCTAGGGAAATGACAACCTCAATGTCATAGACTAGTGAAAAAGGTGTAGCATTGGTGGGAGTTTGAATGCTCATGCGGTAAGCCCAAAGAACGTATAAAATTTGATTATTTCAATCACTTCCACTAGTATCAATAATTTTACTTAATATCTTGACAATGGTCTTATTAGTGGCTTATGCTTGGCCATTGCCTTGTGGATAATAAGGGGTAGAAAAGGTTTGCTTAATTTTGACCTTTTCACAAAGTCTTTTGACATCCCTATTTTTGAAAGAAGATCCATTATCAGTGACAATGGCTGATGGAATGCCAAAGCATGTAATGATGTAGGTAGTAATGAATCAGAAAATGTTAGCACTAGTAGTGGTTTGCAATGTCACGGCTTCAACCGATTTAGTAAAATGTTCAATAGCAGTGATAATGAATTTATGACCATCATTTGATTTTGGATTGACTTTACCACTGAGGTCAAAAGCCCATAGGGAAAATGGTCATGATGAAGCAATTGGTTAGAGTTCATATGGAGGCGTGTGATGGAAGTTACTATGCTTTTGACACTTATCACATCGTGTGGCGTATTCCAAAAAATATTGTTCCATTGTAGGCCAATAATAACCTTGTCATAATATTTTTTGAGACAGCTTTTCCAGAGAAGTTTCCACCAAGAAAATTTGTCTTGTGGACAAATTTGTGGATTTCAGGCCAATGCTATGGGAATCTAAGTCCCTCTACATTTGAATGGTGCAGCTACCATTGTTTAGCATGTAAAACCAAAGTGGATTTATGGTGGTTTTTCAACCAGAGATCCACAAGAACACTCCATTGTCCCTATGGAAATAATAGCAACTCCTTGCTATAGCAGAAATTGATCTGAGAAAGGGGAGGGAGTGAGAATGAAGGAGGGGGAAATCAATGTTGTGGGTAGAGTGTCAGATGCCCACACACATCAACTGGAAGTTTCATTACATGCATTAATTAATAGAAGAAAGACAAATTTGCAATTTCTAAGCACAAGACAAAATAAAACACGCTTGGTCACAAAGCACCAATCGATTTTTCCATCGAGGGGACATAAAATTCCTTCCTTTTTTATTGATCTAAGAGTTGAAACTTGTACAACAAGTGGGAATAGAAGAAAAAATGCAGAGGAGGAGAATAGAAGAAGACTAACAATCATTTTTTGTCCTCTGTTCACAAAAATGTGCTTCCAGTTTCCAAATTTGATTGCCTCTTACAAAGACTTTGAAAAACCATTAAATCATTTGACCCAAAGCCATTACAAACAAATTTTAATCATTTCCCCTCTTCCAGATTCCTCTTCCGCAAAGAAAACGCTTCTGACGAGCCCAAAAAAGAGCTTCTACATGTAAAAAATGTTTTATATTTCAATTTTCTAGTTCACATATGAACCGTTTGATCCTTTTCCCTAATTGCTTTGAAATTGGGCCATCCACGTGGCAGGAGAACATTGGAGCAGGAGTCAGGGGAAACTTTTTTGCATTTTTTGCATGCCAGAGATGTTTTCTCAATTTTCTCCCACAAAACTCCATCAAAATTTAAAATTGAAGTGTCCATCATGTGGATAATTTCACCAGCTTTCCATTGATACCAAAAATGTGAAAATTGATCTCTAGATCGAAAGATATGGCCTCTTGAAGATTTAGGGAAAAACTGGCAAAATTAGGGCAAAATTCGGGTCTTGGGCCAAAATTTGACCTTTTTCCCTCTTTTTTCAAATTGGGAAATTTTTCCCCAAAATCTCTGATTCACCCCAGAAGACCTGCCAACCCGATGACACGTGGGCACTTTCTGGTTCATCCATGTGGGCTTCAGAATAACATTTTTCCCTTTTTGCCCACAAGGGAAAATTTTCCCAAAGTCCTCCGCCGGCCGGACCTCCTCTGATTGATGTGGACATGTGGCACCCTTCTGATTTGATGCAGAGATGTGGTCCAACATTTCACCTTTGCCTATGGTTTTGGCAAAAAAACCAAAAATACTTCCGACGCCCTAATCCCGATGAATGGACACGTGGTGCCTTGTGACGCGGGGACTTAATCAATTTTTCTCCATTCTCCTTTGCGGGCTTGCGAGCGAAATTTTTAGCTTTGATTTTTTTAGCCAAAAGGTTAAGTGTCGAATTTCTCTCCACGCCTCCGCCAACCCACCAATTTCCTTGGCAAAATTTCCTCCTTACCTCCGCAGGCCCGCCCAGGGAAAATTTCCCCTCCAAACTCTGTTGAGCCATAACTTGCAAAATACAAGGAGTTAGGAGGACTTCCTTACCTTTCTGGAAAGGGGAAAGAATTATCTATCTGATGAAGCAATACCCAAGAAAATTTTGAGTGCCTAAAATGTGTAAAAATTTGACTGAGGCACAAAAGGAAGCTAGTTAACCCAAAATAAGAGGGAGCTTATTTTGGTTAACAAGTATGATCAAAACATGGAAACTTTGAGATAGGAGAAAGTTTTCTTGCTTGAAAACTTGCAATTTTCCCCTTTACACATTTGCAAGACAACAACTGGCTCTAGCTTGGGGACATGGCATGGATTGAGCAAGGTGAAGACATGACATGAGGATCCAGAATCACAGGTTTCAAAACATATAACATTGACCAGTGCCTTATCCATTGGGCCTTGAAGAGTCATGTACAATACTGAAGGAAGGAAGAAGGAAGGAGGGGAAAACACAACAAACCAAAACCACACCAAAATAGAAAACAAACCAAAACACACACAACAGAAAAGGGGAAACAACAAAAACTATGGTACAGGGTGAGGGACAACTCACTTTCACTGATGGTACAGCTTCAAATATTGCCCACTTCTAGGAAATCCCAATGGAGTTCCATCCAAGTATGATAAGAGAAAGGCATTCTCACCACAAGCTTCCTGAATTTGAAATGGACCCAACCATAAAGAATCTAACTTACCATGACTTCCCTTTGGCTCTCTCCTCTTGTCCCAAAGTAGGACCAAATCTCTAGCTCTGAACTCCCTTGCTTTGGCTCTTCTGTCAAAGAGCTTCTTCACTTTCAGCTGATGTTCTTTGATTTTGTCCACTACCTGGGATCTGCTCTCTTCTAGCTTCTCAAGGAAAAGGATCCTCTTGTCAATTGAATCTTTGTATTGGCTATCTTCCACTGTTTGAAGCATCTTGAGAGCTGGCATTTCAATTGTAATAGGAATCTCTACTTCAACTCCATATAGCAGCTGAAAAGGTGACATGCCTATTGCCTTCTTAGGAGTGATCCTATCAACCCACAATGCATCATATAATTTTTTGTGCCAATTCTTCTGATTCTCATCAACAAGCTTGCGGATAATGGTCACAATATTTTTGTTGCTTGACTCAGCTTGACCATTCCCTTGAGGATAGTAGTCAAAAGAATGAGCAAGAGAAATCCCGAAGCCATAACAGAATTCTGTCAATTCCTTCGAAGAGAAATAAGTAGTGTTGTCTACTACAATCTTCTGAGGAACTCCAAAATGAACAATGATATTCTCTTTTATGAAATTGCAGACAACTTCAGAGCTAGCCTGTTTGGTTGGAATGGCCTCCACCCACTTAGTGAAGTAATCTATGGTGGTGAGCATGTAGGAATGCCCTTACACTTGAATGAGGGTTCAGAAAACTAATAAAGTCTAGCCCCCATTGTTGAAATGGTTCTTCAATCACCATGGGTTTGAGTGGCAAGGCAGCTAGCTAAGGCTTTCCAACAAATCATTGGCATGCTTTGCATTTCAAAACCCTAGTTTCTGTGCATCAGCAAAGAGAGAAGGCCAATAGTACCTACCTCTGAGAATTTTGTGGGCAGTCACCATGGCTGAAAAGTGTCCACCACAAGCTTGATCATGATAGGCTTTGAGGAGTTTTTCTTGTTGTTCCTTGTCAACACACTTGAGAAAATAGCCATCTATCCCTTTCTTGTAGAGTGCATGATTCCAAATCACATATTTGGCTGCTTTCAGCCTGAGAGTTCTTCACTACTTGTAATCTAAATGAGGAGGGAAGTCCCCATAGGTAAGAAAGAAAGTGATGTCTGCATACCATTCCTCTGTAGTGTTCACAAAGAGAACTTGTGGGCAATCTTCTGAGCAGGTTGGGAAAGTGTCATCTCTTTCTCCAAGCTGAACTTTGAGAGATTCATCTTCAGCAATCAACTTGCACAAACCATTTCCTCTAACCAGATTAGAGGGCTTAATCTCCAGGTCATACTCTTGGATCCTTGCAATCCAATTTCCTCTTTTGGCTATGGGATCTTGTTGTGTCAAAATGGACTTGATTGCACTTCCGGGGACCATCACCACGGTGTGAGAGTTGAGTATGTAAAATATGAAATTCTTCATGGCCTTGACCACTACGTATGCATGCTTCTCCAATTGACTGTAATTTAGTTCATGCTTCTTCAAAGGGCAGCTCATGAAAGCAATAGGTGCTTCCAATCCTTCATCATTCTTCTAAACTAGGACAGTAGAAAGAGTGTGCTCCGAGGCATAATAGTACATGATGAATTCCTTGCTGAAATATGGAGATACCAGCGTTAGAGCTTTGGAAATGGCCTTCTTGATTTCTTCAAATGTTGATTTTCCTTCACTACTCCATTTGAAACTTGTTTGAGGCTTCATCATAGAGGTGATATGCTTTGTTAGTTCAGAAAATTCGGGGACAAAGCGGTGAAGAAAATTTACCTTCCCAAAGAATGAGTGCACTCCTTTCTTACTGGTGGGAAGAGATAGTGCTTGAATAGCACTTACCCTCTCAGGGTCAATATGTGCTCCATGCTTATTCATGATGTGTCCCAAAGCTTGCCTTCTGTGACTCCAAAGATACACTTCTTGGGATTTAGAGAAATGCCATGTTTTCTACATCTTGCAAGAATCTGCTCCAAGTGGAAGATATGCTCACTTCTCTTCTTTGAAAACACGGTTAAGTCATCAAGGTATATGACAATGCAATGCTTGAGATATTTAAAAGCTAGGTCCATGGCTCTTTGGAAGGTGGCTCCCGCATTGATCAGGCCAAAAGGCATCCTGCTGTAAGAAAAAGTGCCCCAAGGAGTTGTGAAATCCATCTTGCTACAATCTTCTTCGGCCACTTTAATTTGATTATACCCTGAGAAGCCATCAAGCAAAGAGAGCATCTCAGATCTAGTAACTGCTTGTAGGATATGATCCATGATCGGAAGAGGGTAATTATCCTTGAGAGATGCCTGATTCAGATTTCTGAAATCTACACATATTCTGATCTCCCCATTTTTCTTTCTGACTGGTACAATGTTGGCCACCCATGTTGAGTGGTGAATGGGGAAAATGATTCTGGCATTCAGCATCTTGTTCACTTCTTCCTTGATAACATCAGCAATCTTTGGATTATAGGGTCTTTGCTTCTGCCTGAAGGGCTTAGCATCCTGCTTCAGAGGAATGGAATGATGCATTTCCTTTGAGTTGAAAATATTTGAGCTCATCGTAAGAGTAGGCCAGCACATCAGAGTACTTTTTAAGAAAAGCAACGAACTTCCTTTTCTCTTCAGGTGAGCAGCATTTTCCAATGTTGACCATCCTTAGATCTTCAGAAGTCCCAATGTTTTCCTTGTCAAAATCAGATGGACAGTGAGAAGATAGCTTTTCTTTTTCATGAATAAATTTGTCATGCTTGTCAAACAGGTCCTCCAGAGAGACTAGACCTTTGGGGATCTTGTTACCTTTCAATCTAATCATGCCTTCATCATCCACTCTTTCAATTTCATCTGATGCATCTTCAGCCACAACTTCTCTATGTGGATTAACACTTCCCTCAAAGAAGAGATTATTGAAGTTGTCTCTTTGCTCCAAGAAGGCTAAAATCTTATTGTCGCCATTGAAAACTTGCCAGTGATCTGCGTTATCAAGTACACTTGGTCTGAAAACCATCTCAATGGTTATTTTTTCCTTGCCAAAAGAAGGATGAGGAGTCAATAGGGATGTTGATACTGCAAGAGAATCAGCTCTTTCATTTTGTTGTCTTGGGATGGCTTCAATAGAGAATGCATCAAAGAATTCAATGCAATCCCACACTCTATTCCTGTAATGCCTGAGCCTTGGGTTCTTCACCTGGTATTGCTGGGATTTTCTTCACTATCACTTCTGCATCACCAAGGCATCTCATCTTTTTGATTCCCATGTCTTCCGCTACACTTATGCCCAAGAGGAGAGCTTCATATTCTGTTGTATTGTTGGTGTTGTCAAACTGCAGTTTGTATGCAAAAGGATGCATCACATTGGAAGGAGAGTACAACACAACACCAGCCCCTGAGCCTACTTTGGAATGGCTTCCATCAAACTCCATAGTCCAGACCTGATCTTTCTCTGATTCTGAGGAAAGTGGCAAGTCTTCTTCTCGTTGTGAAGTAAGGAAATAGTTTCCTAATCCACAATCTTGAAAGAGGATATTAGCTCTTGGGTCACTGGAACTTCTTACTGTAAACTTCATTTTTCTTACCGGAAGCAGCTTCTTCATCTCACCCTTTACTGGAATAGTTGCAGAGGTCCAATCCATCTTTATCTCTCCACCAAGGTCTCTACAAAAACTTCTACTCAAGAGCATGCCAAAAGATGTTGGAATGTCTGCCACTAAGATGGTTAGAAGTACTTTCTTATCAGGGTATTCAGCCAAAACCACTTGTGCATCTTTTATCCTTCCTACTAGTGGTACTTGCTTAGATTCCATTGAGTAACAAGCTCCGTTAACTCTGGTTAGTGTCAGCCGAGAGCATTGGCAACTTTGAGTGGCATTACGTTATCAGAAGCTCCGGAGTCAATGATGCAATTGTTGAGCTCAAAACCATTCATGAGAAGAGACAAGTAGAAGGGTTCCACCTTATCTGTTTTGGAAGCACTTAGGGCCAGCATGTTTTGAGTAGGTGGTGTAGATGGTGTCGGGAGAAGACCTTTAGAATTTGAACTTGAGGGTATAGAACTGCTTCTCTGAACAGCATTGATTAGTCTATCAAACTGAGCAGGGTGTGTTTGCAAGTATTCAATCTCTGAGAGCTGCACTTTGGTCTTACTTGCATGTTCCAAAAAATCAAATGGGACAATGTTGGATGAGGGGGAAGTTCCTGGAGTGAGGAAAGGTTTACATGGTAAGGGTCTTTGAGGAACTTTGGCTGACTTGGAAATTGGATTGTCTTCTGAGGGTGAGGCCATTAGCTTAGAAGGAGGTGAAGGTGAAGCTATGGTCTGAGTTTTAGCTGACTTAGGATAGAATTCATTAGAGGGAGGAGTGTTTTTAATAACTTGTGAGCTAGAAGAAGGAAAAGGTGACTTACTAGATATAACAGCCTGATCTCTAGCAGCCATTTGGCCTGGTTTCATTTTGGTTGAATCCATTGAGGGTGGTAATGGTGAGCCTCTGCTGATGATCTTCTTTTGTGTGGCTACTGGAGTGGGATCTTCTTTAGTTTTCTTTTCCTTTTGAGCCATGGAGGGTAGAGCATCTTTCTTGGATTGAGCTCAAGTGAAGACAACACATGAGAAGCTTGGGGCTTCCTCTTCTTCTTCCCCATCATCAACAAACTCAAACAAGCCATTGTGCATATCAACTTCTTCAATTTCGAGGTAGCCTTCGTAATCCTCTACTATTTCTCCTTCAAGTTCATCAATTTCAGCATCCTCTCTTGATTCTCTGGTGTCATAGATAGCATTGATAGGAGGTGCTTCAAGGGAAAGTTGGCGAGGAGGTGGTGCAATTATTTTTCTATCAGGGAAGTTTGGCCTCCTTGGAGCATTTCTCATTGTCATTTGGGACAGTTGTTTCTTCAAGGTAACCAAATCATTTGCCATTTTCTGGAACATAGGATCTGTAGTTACTGAAGCCAAACTCTGACCCTTTTGCTTCCCATTTGGGCCTTTCACCTTTCTAGAGAGGATTAAGTCATCATCAGTTTCAATGGCAAAGTCTTGAGCTTCCCTCAGTGTGTTTGGTTGGGCTCTTTTGAGGAAGAAACCAACTTCTAATGGCAAGGCACTGATGAAGAATTTTCTCAAGTTGTTCTCAGGAGGTAGCACATCTTCAGGGATTCTTCTTGTCAATCTTTCAAACCTTGCTACAAAGTCCCTCATGGATTCAGAGCTTTCTTTCTTTATTTGAACTAATTGCACCAGCAGCTCTTGACCATCTTCAGTGCTCTTGAATCTATTTTCAAATGCTCTTCTAATATCTTCCCAACCAGTAATAGATCTTGTAGGAAGCATGTAAAACCATTCAGTAGCCTTTTCCTGAAGTGATTCTACAAATAGTCTAACTGACACATCTTCATTCTCAACTCCTAATACACCACAAGTAGTGATGAATGTTGCTACATGTTCTTCAGAGAGTTGAGAACCATCTCCCCTAAATTTGGGAAAATTCTTTCTAGAGCCTCTTGGTAGATCATGAAGAGGTTGTTGGAGGGCAAGCGGGTTGTGTTTCTTCCCCATGGCACAATAGGCCTACGTGCTTCACGTTCATAGTCACCCATTCTGTTTCTATTTCTAGTTTCTTGGTCAGCTAAGGTTGCCTCTCTCTCCTCTGCTACAGCTTGGAGTCTTGCAATTTCTTCAAGTTGAGATCTAATCTCTTCCTCTCTGTCAAACCGAGCTATAACCTCTACTTCTTCTCTCTCCAACTCCTCAAAAGTAGGGTCAATCACTCCTCCTTGCCTCAGCTAGTGAGTATACCTTCTATTAGCCATCTTGAAAGTTTATTGTCTTCTCTAGCGGTGCTGGAATTTGTCTTTGTCTTCTTTTTCACAGCCCAGAATTTTGTAGCAATGGTGAGATGATTTACACTCTGCCAAATATGCCAAGTAACCTCTTTCAGGTCTGAAATGATTTCCTTTGGATATGACAGAGCAAAGAAGGTTTTCTAGAAGGATTTGTAAGAATTTTGAGTTACATCCATGTAGTTCATATGGCTTCTCAATCTACAGAACTCTTCTATTTGAATCTTTTTGTATTTTTGGATCACAAGGAATTTTTCAAAGGAAAACTTAATGATATTTTAAAAACCTTGTGGTCATTTTGGGTGTAGATGCTGCAACTCTGCCCCACAGTGGGCGCCAAAAACTGTTGGCGAGAAAATTTGTCTTGTGGACAAATTTGTGGATTTCAGGCCAACGCTATGGGAATCTAAGTCCCTCTACATTTGAATGGTGCAGCTACCATTGTTTAGCATGTAAAACCAAAGTGGATTTATGGTGGTTTTTCAACCAGAGATCCACAGGAACACTCCACTGTCCCTATGGCAATAATAGCAACTCCTTGCTATAGCAAAAATCAATCTGAGAAAGGGGAGGGAGTGAGAATGAAGGAGGGGGAAATCAATTTTGTGGGTAGAGTGTCAGATGCCCACACACATCAACTGGAAGTTTCATTACATGCATTAATTAATAGAAGAAAGACAAATTTGCAATTTCTGAGCACAAGACAAAATAAAACATGCTGGTCATAAAGCACCAATCAATTTTTCCATAGAGGGGACATAAAATTCCTTCCTTTTTTATTGATCTCAGAGTTGAAACTTGTACAATGAGTGGGAATAGAAGAAATAATGCAAAGAGGAGAATAGAAGAAGAATAACAATCATTTTTTGTCCTCTATTCGCAAAAACGTGCTTCCAGTTTCCAAATTCGATTGCCTCTTACAAAGACTTCAAAAAACCATTAAATCATTCGACCCAAAGCTGTTACAAACAAATTTGATCATTTCCCCTCTTCTAGATTCCTCTACCGCAAAGAAAACGCTTCTAACGAGCCCAAAAAAGAGCTTCTACATGTAAAAATGTGTTTTATATTTCAATTTACTAGTTCGCATATGAACCGTTCAATCCTTTGCCCTAATTTCTTTGAAATTGGGCCATCCACGTGGCAAGAGAACATTGGAGCAGAGTCGGGGGAAACTTTTTTGCATTTTTTGCATATAGAGGGATGTTTTCTTGATTTTCTCCCACAAAACTCCATCAAAATTTAAAATTTAAGTGTCCATCATGTGGATAATTTCACCATCTTTCCATTGATACCAAAAATATGAAAAATGCAAGCTCTAGATCGAAAGATATGGCCTCTTGAAGATTTAGGGAAAAACTGGCAAAATTAGGGCAAAATTCGGGTCTATGGGCCAAAATTTGACCTTTTTCCCTCTTTTTTCAAATTGGGAAAATTTTCCCCAAAATCTCCGTGCACCCCCGCCAACCCGATGACATGTGGCACTTTCTGGTTCATCCATGTGTGCTTCAGAATAACATTTCACCCTTTTTGCCCGCAAGGGAAAATTTTCCCAAAGTCCTCTGCCGGCCCGACCTTTGCTGCTGATGTGAACACGTGACACCTTCTAATTTGATGCAGAGATGTGGTCCAACATTTCACCTTTTCGCTTTTATGGTTTTGGAAAAAAACCAAAAATCCTTTCAGACACCCCAATCCCCGCCGATGAATGGACATGTGGCGCCTTATGATTAAACGCGGGGACTTAATCAATTTTTCTCCATTCTCCTTTGCGGGCTTGCGGGTGAACTTTTTACCTTTGAATTTTTTTAGCCAAAAGGATAAGTGTTGAATTTCTCTCCACGCCTCCGCCAACCCACCAATTTCCTTGGCAAAATTTCCTCCTTACCTCCATGGGCCCGCCTAGGGAAAATTTCCCCTCCAAACTCTGTCGAGCCATAACTTGCAAAATACAAGGAGTTAGGAGGACTTCCTTACCTTTCTAGAAAGGGGAAAGAATTATCTATCTGATGAAGAAATACCTAGAAAATTTTGAGTGCCTAAAATGTGTAAAAATTTGAATGAGGCTCAAAAGGAAGCTAGTTAACCCAAAATAAGAGGGAGCTTATTTTGGTTAACAAGTATGATCAAAAACATGGAAACTTTGAGATAGGAGAAAGTTGTCTTGCTTGAAAACTTGAAATTTTCCCCTTTACACATTTGTAAGACAACACATGGATATTTTGAATCAGTAGCTTATAGGAAATAGTGAGGCCAATAATGAGAGCTTCATATTTGGTAATATTGTTTGTACAATAAAAACCTAAGTGGGAAAAGGGGAGATAATCACCATGGACAAATACAATCCCAACTCCGATGCCTAAGGTGCAACGAGATCCATTGAAATACATTGTCCAAGTGTCAGTATCAATTGCATAAGTAGTGAAGTCATGGCAGAAAATGTCACAAACATGAGAAGGATTATAAAGAGGGGCATTAGCTAGCTATTCAATGATGACTTGGCCCTTGATGGCTTTATGCGGGACGAATTTGAAATCAAATTATGTGAGTAACATAACCCATTGAGAAAGGAGGTCGGAGAAATGTCTATGGGATAATAATAAGTATCGTAAGGGATCTACTTTAGTGATAATGTGGATCTCATTATTGAGAAGATAATCTCACAATTTATCTGTAACAAATACAAGGCCAAGGCATAATTTCTCAATATAGCTATAGTTGTACTCATAGGAAAGTAATGTGTGAATGATGTAATAGATAGCTTGTTTGGGGTGAACATCATCATGTTGTACAAGAAGGGCTCCCAAGGTGTGGAATATAATAGAGATATACAACAAGAAGGTTAGATCATCTGTGGGAGGCATGGAGAATAAGAGGATTTAGAAAATATGTTTTGATAGCCTCAAAATCACAGTGACAATGATCATCCCAAATGAACTTAGTATCCTTTTTCATGAGGCGAGTGAAATGTTGGGTATTCTTAGATAAATGGGCAATGAAGCTGTGGATGGCTTGGATTTTTCCTTGTAATGAACGTAGCTGATGTATATTTCACAGAGGAGGCATCTCGACTATGGCACAGATCTTTTTAGGATCAATCTTAATTCCACGTTGAGAAATAATATAACCGAATAGTTTACCAGTCATAGCTCTGAAAACACACTTTTTGGAATTTAAGTGTATATTATATTGTTGCAATCATTCAAAAATTGTGTGGAGATCATGAGCATGGGTGGCGTGATGTCAGGACTTAGCAAGCATGTCATCAACATAATCACAAAATGGTTTTTAGTATATAGTCGTAAAATATGTGTGACATAGCATGTTGATAAGTGGCCCTGGCGTTCTTAAGGAAAAAGGGCACGAAAATGTAGCAAAATGTACTCCATGGTGTGGTGAATGATGTCTTTTTTTGATTGGTGGGGTTGATTTTAATTTTATTATAGCCATCAAAGTTGTCCATAAAAGAAAAAATGGTGTACCCTGCACTAGAATCGACTATGGCATCGATGGTGTGGTAATAAGAAACTATCTTTAGGGAAAGCCTTATTAAGATCATGGAAGTCCATGTAGTAACAAACTTTTCCATCTGTTTTCATAACATGAACAATATTGGAGACCCATACAGGGTAGTCAATAGCATGGATGATGTCGACATCTAAAAGGTGTTTTATTTCTTGTTTGACTAGTAATGCAACTTTAGGATGTATTTTCTAGATTTTTTGGTTGCACTAGTTTGGCTCCAGGGTTAAGGACTATATTATTCATGGCAACATAAGGATCTATACCGAGCACATCACTATAATCACATGCAAATATATCTAAAAATTCGTGAAGCACTTATTTCATATCATCTTGCTCAGGAGGTGTAAGAGAGGCGGCTAATAGAACAATATGGTGGTTTTTTAGGGGTGTCGAGGTTGTACTAAATAGTTTCCTCATATAAGAGTGTGAATCTATCTTCTATATATGGATCAGTAGGAATAGTGTCAGGAGTATTGGTATTTACATTAGGAGGATCAGATTCACCAAAGTAAGTTGTAGCATTGAGAACAGATGGAAAATGTTTTTTTATGATGGTAAGGGGGAGATGGCCATAAATTCTCATGTATTATAATAGAGCAACATCAGTAAGGAATATATCTAATTCAGGACTAGTGGGAGAAGTGGAATCATCAATAAGCTTAGTATATAGTAGAGAGATGTTGGGCCCCTAAAATATTGACTAAGTACAAAAAGGTGCATGAGTGCGCAAGGCAAGGTTCTGTGAGGGTTTTAGAAGGACCCGTGATACGCAACGGAAGAACAAGGTCTTGGGACTTAGCCGTATTTGGCATATCAGGTAGGACACGAGAAAAGTGTGACCCTCCTGTGCATGATGAAATGGATAAGGTGCCATCCTAGCGACAGGTTGGCCTAGGAAGGAATATACCCTGCGTTGGAAGTTTCTAGAAGACCATCATGACAAGGAGTGGAGGAGCTTAGGCTTGGAGGAGCATGCTCCCATGAAGGACCACATTGGGACACTTGGTGCCAGATCTGAAGACACAAAAATGTGAGTTGGCAGTTCAAGAGGCCTATAAATACAAGCGCCCATAGAAGAAAAGAGAGATCAATAGAAAGCGGAGCTCTGCAGAAACACTGCAAGGAGCTGTATTGGGTTGGGTAGATAAAATATAGGAGAAGGATGCATCAAAAGGTTTGGGATTGTAAATTTCCTTTTTGAGAACTAAGGGATGTAAATCCAGTTATGATGTATGACTTCATTCTGCCATACTGTGATGTTCTGTAATGGATGTAATGGATGTAATGAGGTTACCAACTTATTTGAATATGATCATTAATGATTCTGGTCCATACATGTATCTTCATAGTTTTGTTTCATGTATGTTTATTGAATGAGTATGACTCCTTTTACATTCTCGCTTCTTTTTTGGTTTAGTCCTATAATTTGTTAAGTATCTTTCTGTCTGGAATGACTGCATTGGTCTAGAAGTCATTTTGAGCTCTATGATGATTGCATGGTCTCATTTCCACTCACTCTCTTTAAGTTCCTATCATAGATGATGTTTCCAACTAAACTCACATAAAGGAGAGACTCAGCACCCGCGCATGCCTCGGGTGAGCGCCCAGTGCCCGTTGGGTGATAGGGCGATGCGCATCAGATTCCCTTGTTCTTTGGTGGGTGTAAAAATGACTACAAGGGAGATGATGAGTGTGTGAGACAGTGTAAATCTTAGGGGGAGATGTGGTAGGAATAAAAGGAGTAGGTGGAGGTGGATACCTAATGCCAAATTTGGTGGATTGTGTGGGAATGGAAGGAGGCTATGTGATTTCCTTTCCATCTTTACCTAATTCGGTGTCAATGAAATTGTAACAAAGCATATATTGATACCTAGGACCATACTTTATGAAAGTGGGTGGAGATGTGGCAAAATAAGGGGTGGTAGGTAAATGATCTATAATGTTGTAAAAGGAAAATGGGGATGGATCAAATAAGGCCTCGTAAAACACACCTTGATATAAGAACTTAAGATGCGTATGAAGGGTGAAAGGAAGCGATGCATAGCATGGATCCAAAGCCATCCGAGAAGAATGTTATAATTAAGATTATTAGGAATTACATGGCGTTAGATAGGAAAAGTGCATGGTCTAATAGTATTGGGAAGTCTAATTGTCCATAAGACCCTTTTGGAAATATTATTAAAGTTGCGAATGCAAATAGATGATGGAATTAAGGAGGCTTCGAAGAGGCCAAGTTGTTGAAGGAATGCTATATTACAAATGTTAAGACCAGATCCATTATCAACTAGAGCTTGTTTAAACCTTATGTTATTAATTTGAACTTGGATATAAAAGGGCGGATCATTATCTTGAGAAAAAATTGTTATCCCAAATTTACACTCCTTGCGAATTTGGATAACTCATCAAAATTGACTTAGCCTTTTTTCTCTAAGAAAATCATGGGAGACTGATTCAGTTTACCATGGAGTACAAGAAGTTAGTGTCTCGTAGGTTTTCCTAACCTACAAAACAAAGGAGCATTAGTTCAGGTCCGTGGCAAAACGAACAAAGTGAGCAGGTGCAGTAGATGGAAGACAAAGTGAGTTACACAAGTTGCGGAGTTTTGGTTTCTTCCGATAGCATCAAATGATACTACTAGTTGGTACCATGTTCAAATGCTATCGTTCGGTAGCATGTATAGATGTTACCAGCTGGTAGCATTTTTGGATGCTACCAGTTAGTAGGATGATGGCGGGTTAGACTGATGAGCAAGCGACGAGGAGCAGTGGTTGGCAACAGTACAGATGTTACCAATCGATAGTATAGGAATAGTGTTATCGTCTAACAATAAAAGGGATGCTACCATCTGGTAGTAAGGAAAAATTATGCACAGGTTGATTTGATGGTGAAGCGAATAAAAGAGGTGTCATCAAGAGTACGGATGTTACTAGCTCACAGCAAGAATCAAGGAAATAAAGGTTACTACCGATCGACAAAGGATAAAATTCTACATGTCAACACTAACAATGATGCTACTGGCTGACACCAAGGTTGATAGAATGTAGTACAAGGTAGATCAACAACCAATATTAATGAGGGATGGCACCCATGTCTCTTCTTTAGGTAAAGTACCATTAGGAAACACATTTGTAAGGTTGCCCATACCTTTCGTCAGAGCTTTAATGCATATTTTTGGTAGTTGGAAACCCCTTCTCTATATAATGTAGAACTCTCTCATTTATAAAAGAGCGCTCTTTGTTATAATGACACCATGCCAAAATGTTGGCTAACTTCCCATGAGTTCCAGACCTCAAATCTAGTCCCTGCAATGTACTCGTGCTTTCTTCCATGAATGTAATGAAGTTGTGCATATTTTAAGCAATATAATCTATTTTGTGGCACATTTTTTCTACCCTAGCTCATTTTATTTGGTAGTTTTGCCTCTCTATTCATTTTTTGGTATGTTGTCCATATTTCTTGCTTGCAGGTTCCATTTTTGTTGTGTTGTCATTGTGTGGGAAGGGAGAAGCTACATGGTTCTTGATATGTGGAATGTTTGTCTGCCCCCTCTCCCACGTTTTCTTTCTTTCCTTCCCCTTGTGGAAGAGTGATCATCACCCTTTTCTGGTGCTATCACCACCCTTTTAGCTTAGGATTTCCCTTTCACGCATCTTTCTAACCCTCTATCTCTCCTTAGTCCCTTGGAATATGTAGGTTAAGATTAATTAGATTTACTTTCTGTTGTAGGAGTAGTTTTAACAATAAGATTAGGTAGAGGAAGTCAACCTTCTCTGAAGGTCTATCTCAGTTCAAGTCCCACAACTTAGAGGCAGTCCCATGTTGCCTCAAAGCCCCAGATCAAGCTGATTTGGGATGGGTGCAAATTTGAGCTCCAACAATTTTGGCATGCCCAGTGGGACAAAGTTTGAAGAGCTTTAAATCTTCATTTTTCCAAGTTTTGGTGTGTATCTTGGTAAATGTCATCCTTTAGAGGCTTTGCATCAACACATATGGTGGCTCAACTGATTCCAATAACCCATTACCTTATTTGCATACCTTTCCCTTCATTTTTTCATCCATTTCCTTTTTTTCCATCCCTTCATTTTTCTCTTTCATGAAGTTGTGCAATCATGACTTCATTTGCTCATTGGGACTCTCATTTGCAGTAGCAGTACTAGTTCCATCCATCCCTGTATTCCCAAAATTCCCCTCCAAATCATTTCTATGAGCCCCATCATGAAGAATATGTGTATAACCCAAACCCCATTGATCCATATGGTTATCCTTCTAACCAATATGTTTTTCAAGAACATGGTTATGCAGGTGATGACAACAACTTCATGACAGATGTTGATTTCCAGAGGCAGATTCAAGAAATGGAGATCAGTATGGTGTAGATCAGGGCTACATGTGCAGTGAAGGCATGTAAATTTGGTTTCAGGGTTCCTTGTCCATGGGTTGGCCCTATGCCAAACCGATTTAGCCCTTAGCAAAAGTTGTATTTTATGGTTGAAATTTTTCCCTGAATCACAAAATGGGTTGAGTTAATGGAGGCTCATGAATCTAGTGTTAGGAAACCCTGTCAATGGGACAATCCTACACTACCATCTTACAACCCTCCCATTCCTCCTCCTAAACCTATGCCATCTCAGCCTATTTTCCATGTTCCCAACTTTCTTCCTGTTCCCATTGAGGTTTCCACTTCTTCATCTTCATCCCTTCCATCTCACCCTCATTTCTCTACCATTCATTTCTCACATTATTCCCTCTCCCTCCCAATCCTATGTGTCTAACAATGAAAGTAATTAACAGTCTCTCCCTTTTGGATCATCTCCGACAAGTCCTAACATATATGATGATTGTATAACCATTGAAGAATGGTATGACTTTGATTGGGAAGATGAAATTGTGCAAAGTGAACAAAGGAAGGCATCTACTTCAAAAGGAAATCAG
Source organism: Taxus chinensis (assembly GCA_019776745.2). Lineage (NCBI taxonomy): Eukaryota > Viridiplantae > Streptophyta > Pinopsida > Cupressales > Taxaceae > Taxus > Taxus chinensis. The sequence goes on from CM034146.1 coordinate 938,998,051, forward strand.
TTAGACTCAGAGGATGCAATTTTGAAGGAGGCGGAATTGTTTATAGAGAAAGCAGAGAAAAGTTAAGATCATCTTGCAAACAGTCTCCACCTTCGAGTTGAAAGTTTGTGGGATGACCCCATTCATGGGGTCGAGCTTCAAAAGAATGAGAAAATCATAAGGATCATCTGGTTGGTTCCCAAGGCCTCATGCCTGATCACATATTTGGCTAATTTGGAACCAAAAACAGAGTTGCAACTAGTCATGCTCATTTTAAAGCATGAGGATGAACTGCAGCATACCAAAGGTCAGCAACAGTACCTCCCACATCCAAATGCAGAACAATCAGAGGAGGTATTCATCATTTTTGTAGTTGATACTTTGATGAAACTCAAAGTGCAAGGCATTCTTTTATTCCCACCATGTGATTTTGTTTCCAAACAGATCACATGACAAAATTTTGTGAGGAAAGGATGTTATTTCTCATAACTCGTTGCAGGTTTTGTTTGATCGTCCTTTACCTCTGGTTAGCATAGAGTAGGTAGGTTTGATTTTTGCAAAAGAAGTGTTTGTGCACACTCTACATATTTCCACTTTGAACATGTATGATTTTTCATGTTTGTATATAGCTTTTGCAGGATTTTGTTATTGTGCACAGTTCATTTCAGGGCCAAATCTAATAAGTTGGAAAATCTTCAAGTTTTATTCAAATCCCATGAGATCAATTTAGTCCATTTGGGAAGGCATAAAAGGTTTCATAGCATAATCATATAGTTGGAGCAGTTTCTAAGCTTTATTTAGATCTCCACAGATCAATTTCAGACTAGTGGTCATCATGCAGTTTCAGTTTGGTGTTAAATTCATACTGGATTCATGAGACAAATTTTCAAAGGAAAAGATTAGTTTTTTTCAAGATTAGGCTTGACTCCGCGCCCAATGGATGCTTCAAGGAAAATGGTATTCATCATCTAGTAGGCAGATGTCCCCTAGAGGTCACCAAACTGCAGTCCAAATTTTACACCCCCTGCAAAATTACACAACTTGCAAATTTGCACTTGAGCAGTTTGAAGGGGTCTTCGATAATTAAACAGGGAAAATCAGTTTGCAGAGTATTTTGAGTAGGCCAACCCAAAGAACAAAGCGATCGGGGTAAATTTTGTAGGTCACAAAAATTCGAGCCATGTCGGTAGCATCAAAAGATGTTATCGACCGGTAACATGTATAGATGCTACCAACCGGTAGTACATACGGATGCTACCAGCCGGTAATAGGCACCGATGTTACCGACCAGTAGTGAGAGTAGAAATGATGGGCCGACAAGAAAGGCAAGTTATGCAAGTAGCATGAAATGATGCTATCGGCTGGTAACATGAACATAATGCTATCGGTCGACACCAAACAATGATGCAACAGTTTGACACCAAGGTTGATAGAACACAGTACAAGTAGCTCAACAACCAATATTAATGAGGTGTGACACTCATGTCTTCTTCTACAGGAAAAGTACCATTAGGAAATGTATTTGTAAGGTTGCCCATACCTTTCTTCAAAAATTTAATGGATGTTATCGGTGGTTAGAAACCCCTTCTCTATAAAATGTAAAAATGCTCTCATTTGTAAGAGAGCACTCTTTGTTGTAACGACAGGATGCCAAAATGGTGGCTGACTTCCCATGAGTTCTAGACCTCGAATCTGGTCCCTCTAATGTACTCGTGCCTTCTGCCATGAATGTAATGAAGTTGTGCATATTTTAAGCAATAAAATCTATTTTGGGGCACCTTTTGTCTGCCCTAGCTCATTTTATTTGCAATCTTCCCTCTCTATTCGTTTTTCGACATGTTGTGGGTATTTATTGCTTGGAGGTTCCATTTTTGTTGCGTTGTTAATGCGTGGGAAGGGAGAAGCTACATGGTTCTTGATATGTGGAACGTTTGTTTGCCCTCTCTCCCATGTTTTCTCTCTTTCCTTCCCCTCGTGGAAGAGAGATCATCGCCCTTTTTTGGTGTTATCACCATCATTTTAGCTTAGGATTTCCTTTTCATGCATCTTTCTAACCCTCTCTCCCTCACTGGTCCCTTGGAATGTGTAGGTTAGGATTAGTTAGATTTACTTTCCGTTGTAGGAGTAGTTTTAGCAGTAGGAATAGGTAGAGGAAGTCAGCGTTCTCTGGAGGTCTGTCTCAATTCGAGTCCCACAACTTGGAGACAATCCCATGTTACCCAAAAACATTGATTTCTCATAAATTTCATGATAAATCAAAGGGTGCGGTTTTTGGTGACAACATAAATTTTAGCAAATGTAAAAGTAATATGCTCTTTATTAAAAGAGAGTGTTATAGTGAATCTATGGTAAACATATTCAAGAGATGTGTTAGGATGAAGGTAAGTATTAAACAAAAATATTGTATTTTACACCCATATTCAAGATTTCCCTTCAAGAAAGTGGAGAGAGATACACTCATGTTACTGAAAATGAAAGCATCCTAGGGTGACTAGGGTGAAAAGAAAGAGAGAGGTATTATGCAAGACCAAGCTCTAGTTGTACAAGTAAGGGTACGTGTTCACCAAATGATTTAATCTAATTTATATTAAATCTAATTTTAGAGTAATACTACAACTAATGATAATATACAGTAATGGACAATAAATAAGCATTTAAAGATATGAAGCCCTAAACAAATGAAAGAGTGAAGATAATTTAGTTGATTTTGTGTGATCTAGGAGTGGTATGGACTTAGTAACTACTAGATCTAGCTTGGAACAATGTTGTTAAGGCTCGATGAGGGTTCTGGAACTCAGAACTGTGCTAGAAAAAAGTGCCCATTAGAGGATGGGAGTGCCTAGGCACTAATGATTAGACTGGATGCTAGTGACTTCTAGATGCTCAAGTTCTGATCCTTTCTGGGTTAGAGGAGCTTCACTTCTACTTTGTCTTTGTCACTTTGGTTCAGCTATTAGATTGTTAGTTGTACATGTAACCTATAAAACATAAAGCTACTTGCACATGTCCACAAACCTCATCAAATCTAATAAAAAAGATGTAGAATGTGGAGTTGGATTGGCCCTGACGGTCACCCGAAGAGTGAACTTATAACCGAGTATTGCACTACATCTCAGACTCCATGTATTTCTATGTGTTTGTGTGTGTAATGATGCCCTTATGCAAGTTGCATTATAATAGCGGGATAGATCTAGAATGTACCAAGTATGTAGAATGTGTGTGATGGAATAGAATGAACTCCCCTCCTATGTTGTGTATGCAAATTGATGTAGCCCTTGTCCCTTGTATGAGTGTATTATATGTGTGCTTTGTAATGTCCTTATGCATTTGAATGTAACCTTAGGTGATGATAGATAATGTTTATGATATTTGGCCCTTTTATTTGAGAGAAATAACTATATATATATATATATATATATATGATTCCCTTGTTTAAATTTTGTAATTAACAACTGAAAGGTCAACCCAAATTTCTAAAAGGTGACAAAAAATAAAAAGACACCCAAAAGAGTAAAAAGAATATAAAGAAGGTCAGGATCACCCAGGAGGGACAGGAGCACCTGGGTGCTTCTCTCATAGTAGGCATTAGTGTCTGAGGTCATAAAAGATAAATCGGTTAAATATTGATAGAGTTGTAAGATGTGTAAAACCAGTAAAGTGTAAAATACAGTAACTAAAAGGCCCAAAGGAGTTGTTAACCACTAGTTTTCTTGCTTGGGAATCATGTATACATGAGTATGTTTTAGGACCTAGAAATGTACCCAAGTGCATAGATAATATGTCTATAATGGGATACCAAGGATATGGATGTGGAATATATGAATAAGGTGTGCGGGAACCTATTTCAGCACATGAAAATATGGATAGATGTGGTGTTAGCATTGAGCCTTACAGGGCACCACCTATATAAATTGATTTCACCTCTTTTAAACGTGAAGATAACTCTTTTAATTATGACATTGAGTCAGGGTCCCCTTATAGTCTTTACGAAGACCTTACCTCCATGAACCTATTCTCTAATACTGCAATTTTAACCCTACCCCCTCCACTACTAAACTAGATCTTGTACACCCATCCCTCATTGATTGAGCCTTGTAGACACAAAATCATGAACTAAGGTACAATTCAAGGTCCTAAAAACATACTAGCATTCATATGATTCTTAAGCAAGAAAACTAGTAATCGATAGCTATCTTTGGCCTCTTTTATTGGTTTCTTGTTTTCTTTTTGGTCTTCCACACCCTAAAGCTCAGTCAAAAATTTACTAATCTATATTTTAAGGTTTTAGACACCAGTTCCCAGCCAGGACAGGAGCACCCAGGCACCCTTGTCCCCTTTGGGTGCCCTTGACCATTTTCCACCTTACTCACTTCATTTTGGTATCTTTTATCTTTTGGGCATCTTTTTCACTTATGGGTCAACCTTCTAGTTGTCAACTGTGAAATTTAAATAAGGGAATCATGTAAATACATAGTTATGTGACCAAAATCAAGGACCAAGCACTAAGAATTACTAGCATCACCTAATTTTGTATCAAAAAGGCACCTAAATCACTTCAAAGCATCCATTTAGCATCCATTCAAGGGACAATGAATTGCATCAACTCTACATACACTACATATGAAGGGAAAGTTCATTTTATTCCATTCACACATTCTACTACATTTCTACATTCTAGCTACAACCCACTATCAACTGAAGCTTACACAAGGGCATCCTAAGGCATCATTCTCACACACACCCATAAGAACTACATGGATTCTGAGATGTGGTGTAGCACTTAGCCATAAGTTCACTCTTGGGGTGACCATCAGGGTCAATCTGAGTCTCCATATTGCATCTTTATTTTGATGTTTGATGCAGTTTGTGGATTTTACAAGAGAACTTCTATTTCGTAGGTTATAGGTACCCTCAACAATCATTATGTAATTCTCATTCGATCAATAGGGAACAACAACAAAGATCTTATGAAACTATAGATTTCAAATTTTAAGCATCTACACGGTTACATGCATCCAATATAGGTCTTCAATGCCCACGTACCCATGTCTTGTTGTGGTTACCTGTGTTCGGCCTTATTCCTGCACTCTAGAATTTACAAACAACATTTATGACACTCTGCCCAGTATGTTCATCACTTTTCCTAGGTCATATCAATCTTAGATAGCATGGAAATCAACTAATTCCTCTATCCTCCCCCTTAGCTTAGGATTTCAAGTATTAAATCTTAGTTTTCTTACGTCATTTCTTCATTTATACATTACTAGTTCAATAGCGACTTTGAAATATTTAGATTTAATTCCAATTAAATTGAATCATTTGGTGAACCCACTCATTCAAACCCTATCTTCTAATATTTTATCAAAATCTATATCCTTTTTTGAATTCATGGATCAATATTCCTATCCTTCTTTTACTCCAACCAAGGTTTCTATCATGGCTACTACTGCTTCCGATTTTATGCAAGTTTGTACTCAACATACTCCTCGCCTTGTCACTCTAATGTCTGATCCATCCATAGATGTAGTCACCACCCAATACACTCATCCTCCTACAAATCCATTCATTTCTATCCCACCATCTATCACTTTTATAGTTCCTACCACTACCATTAAGAGTTATGACATCATAGAACAACTTAAGAATACACCTGCAAAAATCTCTCTTTATGATTTTTTAGGTAGTGCACCTGATTGTTGTTATATATTAGATCTTTTCCTTCATTCCATTCACATTGAAATCAATAATTCACTAGTTTCATTTACACGCCTTATTTAATCTCTCAAAAATCTTCCACATGTTATATATTTTAGTGATGAGGATATCCATCCTTATACTGTTGACGATCCATTTGCACCTTTGTTTATCAATGCCACTAGTGGTGCCATTTGTATTAAGTTTGTACTCATTGATAATGGCTATGTTATAAACATATATTCTCTCTGTCTATCCTAAGGGAAATAGGCATTAATGAAAATCTAGTCAACAAATCATCTCAAGTCATTCACAGGTATGATTACACCACTCATACATGCATGGGTACCATCACCCTACCTTTAAAATTTGGGCCCAAAATGGTTCCTACTATATTATTTGTTATTAATGCCACATTTCAATATAATTGCTTACTCAATAGACCCTAAATTCATGCCATGCATGTCGTCCCCTCTATAATTCATCGATGCGTTAAATTTATACATAATGACTATGAACATACCATTTCTGTGGACCCTGACCCATTTAATTTTTGTCACATAGACCCTATCACCACCATGCCCATTCATCCATCTCACCTGATTCCATATCACAAAATTAGTGCATATGATGTCGGTCAATCTAGCGTTCCTCCTCCTTATGCTACTTTTCCATGAAATCCATCCATTCCTACTCATACTATTACTTTCCTCTCACCCACCATGTCCACCCCTATGGGTCCTACTTCACCTATCATAGCTCCTCTCAATTCTTCATCTAGTTCCACCCCTACAAATATTCTTGCTAATGTCATACAACAAGATAATGATAGCACTAATGATTTAGATGATGAGGTTGATGTCATAGAACTTAACGATGACATCATGTGAAATATTGACTTTTCTTCTATTGAAGTTGATGACTCCTACTTCCAAGATACTTTTTTTGTTATTGTCCCTGGTGAATATAAATTCAAGAAACTTCCTTCATCCACTAATGTCATGATTCCTTTCCAAGGCATTATATGTTACGTTGTGGAGCCTATTTTCACTATAAAAGTGTTGAAGACTGTACACTAAGAGTACTATACACTTTTCATGTATCCTCACCGGGGTTCGGGGCTGGGCCGGGCCCCGAGCGGGGGTCCGGGGGTGGTAGCCCCCGGTAGCAGGGTTCAAGGGCGCAACACCTGGAAAAAAATAATTTTGGGCATAAATTGTTTTTTTGGCCTCGAAAAAATGCACCCGACATATCAGGAAATGTGCTCTTCTCATATGGGCGAGATTTTTGACCCATAGGTTTTTGGGCTGGTTTTGGCCCATGGTTTTTTTGATACCTACAGTTTTGTAAAACTACTTAAGTAGTTGTCTATTTATATGGTTTTATGCATATGATAGATGTATGGAAAAATATTATAGATGTGCTTTGAATTCGGCTGTGAATTCTATAGAGTTTGTTGAGCATAGCTCCAAACGGATCTGGGTATTGTATTGAGAGAGTGGTGGCTTGGAATAAAATCTGAGCAAGTGATTCTTGGTGGACATAGCCCAAATTGGGTGAACCACGTTAAATATTGTCTCTTTGTGTTGCGTTATTTTATTCTGCAATTTTATTTGAGATCTGTAATAATTTTTGCATATTAGTTTCTACTGTTGCAATTTTGTGAGGGATTATTCCGCATATTTTATCCCTTATTTCCTAACATTGTAGTAGACATTTTATCACCTGTTACATCTCTTAAGGTTCCTTCTACTCTGTGTTTGGATCCCTTCTCATGCACTCTCTTCATTCACAATTCTTATTGGCCTCATATCCCATTTAACCCCACTTTATTTGAGATTGTTTGCACACATGATGGTTTGGCTTGCCTAGGATTCACACTTGCTGATATCCTTCCTCCACCTCACTCTCCTCACCTTTATCGTGGATATATCTTCATTACTACTGCTTATGGCCTCCGCGTCTTCCATTTGACAGTATTCCTTGCACAAACTCCTCGTTATTCTCCACTCACACATGGGAAATCTTGGCTTGATTACACTGGTTCTAAATCATATTGATATCACATTTCCTATGGCTTTTGGTCATGTTTCTATTTGCAATTATTCATTCTTTGGCTATACTCAAAATATAAGGCATTGGTATGTACATGATTTTCCTCAACCTCCTTTTACTGATGAAGAATATGCAATTGGCATGTATAATTTGTGTCGTAAGGGATTTTTATATTATCAACCTCGCACTATTGCTAACCAAAATTTTGGTCTAGCTCCAATCTACTACAATCCTGATAATGACAATCTCCTAGATGATTTTACTTGATTCTTTTCCACATGACACACTTGGGGGGCATTCTACTTTCTTCTCCCCCTTCAATATCTATCACTTGTCACTAGTCTCTACACATGCACATTACACTTCATGCTTTATATATAGTATTTCTTACGTACATTGATACAAACCTTGCATTGCCACTACCCTATGACGCACTCTAGTTCCACGATTCATACTCGATTGTTGATGGTCTAAATCTGAAATGAACCTCACACCACATTCACTCTTTATGCTCTATGCTCCATAATCTATCTTTCTAGCACACATTATCAACCCCTTTCCCAATTATGCACTCTTGTTCTATGGTTCATTCTTGATTGTTGAGGGGTCTTTTATAAATAAACCTCGTCCCATACACATCTCATACACATACGTTGGGGGGGTTCGATGTCCCTTCCATCTTCACAATCAAATTGCATACCATTCCATTATGCTCATACACATATTATTTACATATCTTGGTTGCATCTACTCTTGCTAGCTTATTTTATTTACATGTGGTACTTTGCTTACTATGTTAGTCAGATATCCAGTATGTCATTATCTTTATCAAACACACATGCACATTCACTTTGTCTCTAATTGTGAATGTGGATCTCTTACAACTCTTTACATGATGCATGATGCTTGACACTGCACCTCTTACCAGTCCCATTAAGACTCCTAAGGGCATCTACCTTTTCTAGTCTCACACATCGTATGTGTTATTATTTCATTTATTACTTCTACTTTCTAGCAGACTATTTTCCATTGATACATACACGTCTTAACATACTTTTTATCTTTCTAACATGCTAATGGGTGCTTCATGTGCAGCATTTTTCTTATAGAACTATATCCCACCATGGTTTTTTGATACATTTTGCTTGACACTGTTTGTTATTATATGTTATTGTTTTTGGCTATGACTTATGTATTGTTTGATCATTATGTGCTTACTTTTAGCTGCTTTGGCCCTGATTGTCTTATGACATTGTTAGTGATGTACCATGTTTGAAACCTACTTTTTCACGGTCCGCTTTGTCTACACTCTTGCTTATTATACTGTTTTCTATTGCATGTTTTTCTACTAACACATGTTACTAGCCATATTGTTTACATCTACCTTGGTTTCTACTATGCACATTCACCCCCTGCAGGGATACAATTCAAATCAACATTAGGGCCTCTCTTTTGGGATGCACATTACTACCAACGTCACACACACCCCAAGTGAGGGGGGCATACATTGGGTGATAAAATCACCCCATACAACAACTTAGAGATACAACATAATACAGTACATCACAGAATAAAAACAGGAACATAGTTACAGAACAACCCAGAATCTAACTTGGGTCCTCAGCACAACACAGACACCAGTGCCTAGACACAGACAGTAGTACCTGCACATTCCTAACCTATCATGGGCACTAATGTCCTAGGGGAAGATACAATCAGTTTCTCAAATTAGCATAATTTTTGCAGTACAGGCACAGTCCTCCAGGAACATGATACAGTTTATCTCCTACATTTAGTTCAATCAATCCATTCAGAACAAATCAAGGACAACAAAAACAAAATAGGGACACACCATCTGCAGTGGTGTTTATCGGGTAGAGTAATGGAAGGAGAGTAACACTAGACCTCTCTCTCCCCAACACTTGCTCTTTGGCATGAGATCGCCCAAAAAATGTGCATTTGGTGTAAGATGGCCAAAACAAATCGCACTTGTCATGAGATCATCCAAAAAACTTGCTCTTGGTGTGAGATCATCCAAAAAACTCGCTATTAGCATGAGATCACCCGAAAAAATTACACTTGGCATGAGACCATCCAAAAAACTCACTCTTGGCATGAGATCGCCCGCAAAACTCGCTTTACATGACATTTTCATGACATGTTTCTATCCCTTACACTCTTCTACATCAGGTGCACACTTTCCTTTACACACTTTTACATACTTGCACACACTTTTCTCTAATTTATCATATACATAACTTTGAATACATTCTCACTCTTCTTTTTGCAGGTTTGTTTTTACAAGAAGCAACAACCATAAGCTTCAAAAATAGCAAGTACAACACAACATAAACGTATACACCCCTAGGGTCATTTTTGTAACATCCCAAAATTTCTTACAAGATTAATTAACTACGGTTAAGTCTAAACAGGATTAGACGAGATCATCATTGGATGTAAAATTCATTTGATTCGTCGTATCATGACCCACATCTTCTGGTGTGGGGCATGACATTGCGGAACGAATAACTCCGCACCCACCTTGATGATCCTTCCTAAAACATGATTAGGCCTTAATCAAAGGTAAAATGGTTCATAAATGATAGTGAATCTTTCGGTTATTTGTATTCCGGTTATTTTATTTTAATCGGTTTGGTCGTCTTTTGTTTTGTTCAACTTTTGCAATGACCATGACAAAAAATGCCTTTGTTTTATTTGACAATGCTATATCAAACCAGTTTTATGAGAATATTCGAATTATTATTTACAGACTTGGTGATTTTCATTTGTTTGAATGTTTTATATGGAACATGGGAATTCGAATAATTATTATGATAACATATTGTTGGCAATATGTGGACTTATATTATGTTGATTAATTTTACCATTAAAGTTAGGTAACAATTAAAAATTTAAAAAAATGCATTATTAATTTGTGAAATTATATAGTTAAATCCTAAAAGGATTTGGCATGTAAATCAAAAGTTAAAAAGAATAGTAATAATATTATTTTTTAATATTTAAAATCTGAGAGTTTTGAAAGGGACGCGCCTTCATCTAACACCGAGTATGTGGCATGCATTGATGCATGAAGCAACATTGAGAAGCCCAAAAATTCTCCATTATAGTATAGTTTCTTCATTATATTTTATTTTATTTCTCCTTTGTTTGTTTTCATTCCTCTCTTCTGGGATACCTGCGTGAGTTTTGGGAGGAAGGAAGGATTCAACTTGTTGGAACGTGAAGAGTAGAAGGTTTCTGTTTTTGGGTTTACTTTAGGCATGAATATCTTCTCCCTTCTCTGCATCATTATTTGTAAATAATGAGGAAATACACATTCTGTTTTAAATGGCAATTAAATGAATTTGTGGATAGCTTCTGATTTAATTGCTTGGAAATGAAATCTAAAAAGGAAATTGATGGATTTTGTATTCTCTTAAGTTTCCTTTGTGTGGTTTTAGCTAAACCTAGAAAAAAAACACAGATGGGTGTTCTTAATCAATTTTTATTTTATTTTATTTTCTATTTAAATTTGATTTTTGGAAACCCAAATTGATTCGTGCCTCTGGGTTTTATTACAGTCAAACAATAATTTATTTGTATGAGCAAAGCGATTTCTAGGTAGTGCGAAAAATGTTTTTACCAGGTATTTCATCATTTTGCCTGATATATTTTCTTCGGATTCTAATAATTTCTAAACAGAAAAGAAATTAATGTTGGAACGAACTGATTTGGATACGTACAAGTTGATTTTTATGTAGGTATAATTTTATTACTTGATTGAAAAATAAATTAGTGTTAACAGTTTATGTAAGATGACTTAGTTTTTTTCTCAAGGGATTTCGATACTGGAAGTGTTAGAAACTTATTGATGTAATTTTATGAAAATAGAATTCAAAATTATCATCTTGTAGTATGTGGGTCAGTTTTTTTTGTTGATCTATTGGTTACTTGAAGGAACATGTTAAAATGATTTAATAGAGGTGTTTTTACACAGTTTAGTTAGATTGTTCCTATATATATATATATATATATATATATATATTGATTGTTTGAATATAAATTTATTGTGTGTTTTCTAGAGCTGCTCATTACCTAGAGGGAATATGTTTAATTGGTATTTGGAAATGATTGTTTCAGACAGTTTTGTTAAGCTTCTTGTTGATTGGAAGGTAAGAAAAATAATAGTTGAATCTGTACCATGTGAAGCATGATTTGCTTATGGTTTGATCAGAATTCAAATGTTGAATGATTATGGTTTGATTATGTCTTGATCCTTGTGATTAGAGTGAAACATGATTGTTGAAATAGAAATTGGTTGTTCTATTGGTGTATATTCATAGTTGTATCTTGATGTAGAAAATGTAATAATACATTCTCCGTTGTATTACCATGTGTTTGTTGATAAAATAACTTGTATATCGTTTTTTTTTTGCTAAATAATTGCATCAGAAAATGGAGTTAATATTCATGCCAGTTCATTTTGAACTGACATCATACCACTACTCCAATCTTGTAAGACAATTAGCCGTCACGTTTGGATATGCGAAAACTCATGTCTTGTGAAGTTTTATCATAACATGGATCTAAATGAGATACTAGGATTTCAATTTATAGAAGGATGATATCTCATAATTTTGACTAAATTTATTGGGATCTTGGACCTATTGTTAATATTTAAACCTCACTATGTGAGAGTTACCGTAATAGTTATATTTTTCTCCTTAACAGCATATGTAATTTATGATTTTAATAAAGAGATGATTACCTTGTATGAAAGAATATCTCCATATGAGTAAATGATAAATACTAGAAGTAAGAAATCTTACTTATCATAAATTGTTAAATTTATTTATTTGATATTTGTCAGTGTATAAAGTCAATAATTGGGCAATTATTGTAACAATCAATTGTTTTTAATTTCTAAATCAAATAAGCTATTTAGTGGCGTAGCTAATCGAAGGAATAATTAAATATACATATTTTAATATATATTTGATTCAGCCTTCCAGTGAACTTGGTATTAATATGTTAGATTGTAAAGTCTATTATGTAGAGGATGAAGAGTATCATTATAAAAAGGTAATTTAAGGTTAAAAACCAAGCATAAGGAAAAGAGAAACTAAATGGGAAAATAAATAGATGAAAAGATCCATTAGGCATTGTTGTCTCCAAATCACTGCACCCCCCGAATGACGTGAAATGAATCATGACATTTGGTGTGATTGGGACACATGGGATCACATCTCAAGCTGTGGGACTTAGGCTCGAGGTGAACCTCCGAAGAAGGCCGACTTCCATTCTCCTAGACTAAACACAACACTACTTATGATGTAAGAAAGATGGCTAACTAGTCCTATGCTAACATTTCATGGGATTAGGGAGAGAGAATGCAAGGAAATTAAACCTATACTAGAAGTGGTGATGCACTAAGAAAAGGGGCATTCAACTTTAGGAAGGATTAATGTGGATAGAATGCATGCATCAATGGCCACCTTCACCTATTGCAACTTGGAAAGGGTACAAAATACCACAGACTAGAAACACACGTTCCCTTTGCTAAACTTTAAACATACACAATAGAGAAATCAGCTTTGATTTGATACACAAAATAATTTATCAAAAGGATAATCACAAGCACATGTCCAGTATTCACTTATGTGATACTAATAATGCAACTCTTAATCAACAGGAGGGAAAATAGTTTCTCACAACTGGCGAGAAGTAATCACACTATTCTTTTCACGATATGAAAACAGATAATATAAAATAAAGGTAAATTAATAAAATAATGCTAAGGAATCACATTCATAAGGCATGTAATGATTAATCATTCAACACAATAAAACATATATTTTCAAGTGCAAGGAACAAATCTAGAATATAATTAAAAGGTTTTAACAAATATTTGAAAGCACTCTTCCAAGCTTGAAGAGAAAATTTCCTCCAAATCTCTCCAAAAATATATCAAATAATGGAAGCACTCCACTATTTATAAGTTCCTAGGTTGAGCCATTACAACTGGGCCTTTAACTAACATTTAACTAAACAATAGTAATGTCATTAATACAAGGGAACAGGCTCCCATAAAAATAGCAAATTTGGTGTAAAAAGTTGACCAAGTCAACCCTACAACTTTGACCGATTTCAAAGCTTGAACCTGTCCTTTCATGGCCACTTAGCTTTGGCCTAATTCTCCTTCCTCTCCTTTCTCTACAATTTTTTCTTTTCCTTCCTCCCACATAGCCATTCAATGTTTGTATTTGAAGAAGCGCTTGACAACACCCTAAGTTTCTTCGTCTCCAGGTCCATAGGCATAGTGATTTACTACGTCCGCTATCTCGATTTCTTTCGTGATCCTGGCTAGGACAACTTTGAAGCTTATTTGTAACTTTCCTTAGTCTCCCTATAAAATTCTGACATAGAACCAGTCAATTCAATGGAGACACTATTGAAAGTATTTGCAATATCGTCATCCCGCTTCACCAAATCTCTGAAATTTTCCTTAATCTATACCTCAGGAAGAGCATCAATATTTTCAATGAAGAACTTGTAGTTAGCGTTATCGAACTCCTCCGAGATATCATTTAGAGCATATGTAATCTCCACTCGCTTCTCCCCCAATTTCTTGATCAGATCTTGTAGCACTTGACACCGAAATTCCATAGCTTTTTGATATTTCGAACAATTTAAAGGCATCATGAATTACTTCTTTTACTTCTTCCTACAGAAGTAAATCAAAATCTTCTTCTCTAATGTCACTTCCATGTCGCTAAATTTAAGTTCAAGTTATTATTATCTTCAAAGAAAGATTCATCCATCTTAGCAATGGTGGTTTTTGTAATCTGTAAATCGGTACAAATATCAATGGCTTTTTTAATCAAAGGATTGACCTCCTGCAAGATCCTTTCCATCCATCCATTCAATGTTCTCCCTTTCTAGCCTAGCTTCTCGAGCTCATGATAAGAGATTATCATCGATTGTAGATAAAATTGTCATGGTCGTAGTAGTTGATATGTTAGTGGATGGAGTGGGCTGATTTACTCTATGTAGCATTGCACTGAGCTACTCAACTTTGGCCTTAACCTCATCCTTGGTGGCCTTGTCTTTGTCATATTTCTCCGAAAGGGCCCCAAGAGTAGTATGTACGTCTTGATTGGCTCCTTCATGATTAGCCTTCCCCACTGAGAACTTTGAGATCCGATAGTCCTGCTAATATGATGGTTTCTTTATTTTTCCCCTCAACAAGGGTAGCCACTTCGATCACACACTCTCCTGATGGATTAACCATCAGAATTGATACGGTTCTTGGTCTCTTGGCATGCCTTTTAGGCATGGACTCCAATATATTGAGATCTATCACATCTCCCAGGGGAACCTTTTTATCTTTTCTTAGGAGTCTGTCTAAACAACCACTGCTGGTATGGATAGAACCGAGGAAGATGGAGTAGTTAATATGATACCTAAAGCATCAATTACAGTAAGAGCACTAGGAATGCCAGTTGATATTTGAGCAGAGGTAGTAATGATGGAAGGTGTGGGAGTGAGGACAACCATAGGAATCTGACAAAGAAATGTTAGGGGTCGAATTTGAAGAAATTGGAAGTGTCAAAGGAAGTGACGAGGAAACGGGTGACCCAATATTTTTTGCAGCTGATAAAACTAGAAGCGACGAAAATACCTGAGCCATAGAAGGAGATGTGAAGGAAGAAATGATGGTAGAAGTGGAAGGAATTGATATTGGCAGTGATAATGGAGGAAGGGGAAGATGGGATGGATCCTGAATGACACTAGGAGATTCACTTACTTCAATTACCTCAGTAACTGAAACTATAGATGTTGTAATCTTCGGAGTAGCAAACCTAGAAAGAGATGAGCCACCAACCACAAATGAGATCTTCTTTGAAACTGTGGGAACCCTTTGATTCAACCTCTTGTCTTTTTGTGGGTGTTGGTTGGTTTACTGCTGATGTATACCCTGTATTTGTAGGTTGATTTTCCCCTTTGGGTGAGATTCCCAAGGTTGCCAACCAGCTGAAAGTTCTTCTTAGAATGGGGCCCGCCCTTTCTTTAGTATTATTGCACTCTTCCACATACCAATCAAACCATGGCAGTGGTTGATTGGAAACATTATCATCCCTGTACGATGCATCTAAGACCTTATAATTGTCTTGCAAGTCCTTAAGTACATCAACCAATCCAAACTGCCACACTTCATCAAGAGTTAACCTTTTATAATCCCTTTATCACACGATGTACTCATCCTCAAAATGGATCCATATGTCCTCTAATTGGGGCACGTGAGCACTGGGACTTACCTGTCTCACCGATTTTACCCCAATAGTCAAAGTTAGTTTGTGGATGGAAGGTCTGCAGGGTTACCTCAGCCATTTCAACATCCACATTTTTTGCCTTGTGGATTGTTGGGCAAGAATACCTACCAATTGTAACAGGGAAATGCATTCCTACCTTGTGATGCTTATTTTGGATTTTATGGTAATCCAACAACTGCTGAACCAATTCCAAAAGAATCCATTTGTCAGTGGGGACACCTCGGCAACTTGCTTGAGACACCTATGAAACTTGGAATCCAAATGTAGGTGAATGTGGGAAACTAGAAGTAGATTGTTCCCTGTTCTCGCACCACCTCTTAGAAAGATTCATCAGAAACCCTCTGATTATATAAATCTTTATCGAAATGATAGAGGAAAATGATGACAAAGAAAGCATAGTTGATTCTTTGAAATTGCTTTCTCCCCTTGTTCAGAGTGAGTTGGGGATAAAACTCATATATTTAGGATGTGTTGTGAACTCCCCTAGTATTCAATCCTGCAAAATCCCCACATAGCAGCAACTGTATATACTAGAAAAGATTTCATGTAGAAAGTCTTGCTTTCTGCCACCTTGCCCAACTGATAATGAATGTTACTACTAATATGTTGACCCCATCGGATGAATTCATCATTCTTCTTGATAGTCTCTATGTACAAGAACATCCATTCTTGGAATTCCTTTGCAGAAGGAAGACCTAAAACTATGCTTAAAATTATAATGAGATCGTTGACTTCCTGAATGAAATATGATTGATGTATAGTTTTGGGTAACTTGCTGAAATTCTTAGTCATGTAGGATTTCATCATGACATTTGAGCATATTTCCTCTTTTTTATCCTAGTGCTCAACTACTATTTTAGGTGATATAGTAGCATAATCTTGAACGTCTGGAAGTTTAAACAAGTCTTTAAAGAAGTCCAGGTCCAGACAGATCACCACCTTATTATCACTATCTCCTATTGACATAGAGTCCTCATCATAATGGGATGCTATAATTAGGACAAACTCTAGGCATTGCATGAGATATGGGAAAACCAGTGGCAAGGGAAAGAACACTATCGAAGATGGCCTGCATCCATGTCTTTTTATTTAGGGCCTTTAATATTTCTCAAAACTCGGGAAGATCGATCTGTCCTAGATCGATGTGCCCGATATTTCGTAAGTCAGAGGTCAAGAAAGATTGGGGAACAACCCCAAGAAATGTGCACTTCATCTTCTCTTTTCCCTTCGAAGTGGAGGTAGACATTAAAACCTGTGAATGTTGCAGAAACTTCTAAAAACCCGAAAGCAAGGAAAATTCAGAAATCCCGAACTGAAAAAAGTCCGAAAGGAATCACCAAAAGAAATCTTCCGATAAAGTTTTCCAAAGTCAGAGGTCTCAAAAATCTGAAATTCTGATTCTCCGAAAACCTGAAATTCTGAATTCTCTGAAAAAAATTTCCAAAATCTAAATTCTTTGAAAACCCAAAACTAAAATCTCCAAAAAGGTTTTCCGAAGTCAAAAGTCTGAAAGAAATCTCGGAAGTGAAAAAAATCCAAAAGGAATCTCTGAAATAGTTTCCCGAAGCCAGAGGTTCTGAAAACCATGAAAGCAACAGTTTTCTAAAATAGTAGTTCTCTTGAAATTCTGAAAGCAAGCAATCTCTGAAATTGGAAAACTCTGAAGATTTTTGTCGAAGGGGTTCTCTGAACGATTTTCCTACCTTGTGATATTTTGAAGGAATTCTCCAAAAATTATTTCCAAAAGATCTTTGAAGGGACTACAAAATAAATGTTAAAAGCCAAGATGGAACATGAGAAATGGGAGGAAGTACGAGGGACCTAAGAAGATCTCTCAAACATACTTGAATAACCTGGAGGAAAACTCACAAAACAAAGCATGGCTGAAAAAGAAGGACACTACAAGAAAACATAAGAGGGAAAACAAAAGGAAACCCAAATGGGGAGAAGTTGGAGAAGAAATACCTAAACCAAAAGAAAATAAAACCAAAAAACATACCTTGAAAAAGACGCCACAAAGTACAAGGGTGAAATGTTAGAGCGAATGTGTCAGGTAAAAATGAAAAGTAAAAATTTGCATTTATATAGAAATCCTTGATATTAATGGTAAAAATCCTGATCCATACGAAGGTAGGTGAGAATTAATCATTCACAGAATCCCTGAAGTTCTGAAACATGAAAGCCTCAAATTTCTAAAAATTTGGGATTTCAGACTTCGGAAAAAAATGGGAAGCAAAAAGACGATTTGACAACTAAAAGTCTAAAATCTAAAAACCCGAAAGTCCAAAAATTTAGATTTCAGAAATTTAGAATTCGAGAAACTTCAAGTAAAAATCCTAAAAATGACTTGGAGAACTCCGAAAACTTGAAACCTGAAAGTCTGAATTTTTAGACTTTCAGAAATTCAAACTTCGGAAGTCCGAGAGGGATTTAAACAAAATGGGCCAAAAAGTCCCGAATTTCTGAAAACTCAAAAATTCAGACTTTCAGAGTTTTGGACTTCAGAAAATTCAAATGCAAATTCCGAGCTTAAGGCTAGAGTCAAGTAGCTCACTGCACTGCTACATAGAGTAACTCAGCCCACTCCATCCACTGACATCTCAACTACTATGGCCATGACAGTTTCATCTACAATCAATGATATCTCTTATCATGAGCTTGAGAAGCTAGGCCAGAAAGGGAGAACAATGAATGGATGGACGGAAAGGATCTTGCAGGAGGCCAATCCTTTGATCAAGGAAGCTGTCGAGATTTATACTGATTTATAGGTTGCAAAAGACACCATTGCTAAGATGGACGAATCTTTCTCTGAAGATAATAATAACTTAAATTTAACTTTGGCGACATGGAATAGAGAAGAAAATTCTGATTTACTTCAGCAAGAAGAGGTAATTGATGATGCCTCTAAGATGTTTGAATATCAAAAAGCTATGGAATTCCAATGTCAGGTGCTACAAGATCTAATCAAAAAATTGGAAGAGAAGTGAGTAGAGATTACAGATGCCCTCAATGATAGCTAGGAGGAGTTCGACAACGCTAACTGCAAGTTCTTCAACAAAAATATTGATGCTCTTCTCGAGGACCAGATTAAGGAAAAATTCATAGATTTGGTGAAGCGGGATGACGATGTTGCAAAGACTTTCAATAGTGACTCCATTGATTGATTGATTCTATGTCATAATTTCATAGGGAGACTAAGGAAAGTTACAAATAAGCTTCGAAGGTTGCCAGTCAGGATCACGAAAGAAATCAAGATGACAGACGTAGTAAATCACTATGCGTGTGGACCTGGAGACGAAGAAACTCAGGGTGTTGTCAAGCATTTCTTCGAATATAGACACTAAATGGCCATATGGGAGGAAGGATTAGGCTTGAGGGATATATTCATAGTTAATATTTTACTTCCAAGTCCCAAAATCGTATAGGATCTTCATCTCTTTTGGGAGAGGACAGCTGACATCGGCGTTAACACAAAAACGGGCATGGATGAATCTAGTTTTTTCCTTAGTGGCTTGATCAACAGATATTAAAGAATGCATAGCGAGAGCAATACCTTCTATAACTGTTGGATGCCAGAACTCCAGGGCGAGTCTAGGGAGGTGAACCCATATTGGAGCCTGAGTCATGGTTTCAGTGAGCGGGTTGAAACCTAGAGACCATTTCCTGAGGTAGAAGCCTCTTCTACCAAAGAACCAAGGACCACCCTAGAGAGCTCACGTGAAGTCTTCTTTCATGTTGAAGGAAAAAAGAATGAATCTATTAGGCATCACATCAAGACAATCCAAACACTAAGATGAACCCAAATTTTTGCAAAGAAGGAAAGGGAGGAGAAACCCATATTCTACCTCCAAAATGGGGAAGAGAAGAAGAGATCTCCAAGTGCCAAAAGTGTAGTCCAACATTGGATGCACATAAACAATAATCTTCACAACCTCCTTATTCCTCCAAAGTCATCAAACCCTCCTTATTTCTCCACCCATTCACCAAAATTCTTCTTGGGAAGATTTTCAAACTCATTGGGTTTCCTCAACAAGAATGGGGAAGGGGGTTCAAACCATATGAACCACCTTCCCCACCTCAAACCATATGAGGGGAGTAAAAAAGAACCTACATGGCTTGTCCATCAAGCCATGAGGTTTGAGAGGGAAAATCCCTCTCTCTTCCCCCATAAACTCCAAAATCCATCATGTCATATGATGGATGGAGAAAAAATAAAACAACACAAAGCATACCCAAAAACTAGCAACACACAAGAAACAACACACATTTTAAACAAAACAAGACTAAGATCTAACATAATATAAAACATAAAATGAGCTCAAGGAGCCTACCTCTAAAAGCTCTCCAACACTCTAGCTTTTCCTCTTCCTTATCCAAGCAAGCTCTAGCTCCAAAATCACCAAACCTCCAAGCAAAAGCTCCAAAAAAAAATTCCTCTTCTTTCCCCATGAGGGAGAATTTGAAGAGAAGCCAACAAATATCCTCACAAATGAGGGGGTGATATGTGTCACCCCTCTCTTCCCTCGAAGTCAAAGATTCTCAAAATAAAAGAGAGAAAAGATAAATTAGCTTTTAACACTCTTCTCCCAAATTACCCAAAATGAAAAACAAAACAAACTTGTGCAACTTTTAACAAACACACATACCAATCCATATTACATGTATGGTGACCAAAGAGAGGAAAAATGGGAGGGAAACTCCCTCTATGCCTTGAAATTAAGCCCCCCTACCTATTAGATAGGGTCCAAGGACCTATTTTCATGCTAAGTGAACTCCCAAACTTAAAAGGCCTAAAATAGCCAAATTTCAGGTTTGGCACATTTGGGCACAAGTGTAAAGGATGTGGGGCCCATCCAAGGGTTCACATGTGACCCTAATCCCCTCTAATTAAATACACCATTACCCAAACTCAAAACTTAATGCAAGTGGGGGCCATTAAGTCCTCGAATCAAGTTTACAAAGCAAACTAAACATCCTAAACAAGATTAATATTACATGACATACTACATTACAAATGAGGGTCACTCATGGTGTCCGAAATAATGAAAGTTAATACTAAGGCCTCATACAATAAACACGGTTAGGACTTAGCCCCGTGGGCCACTTGTGCAAAATTGTGTAGCCGCCCTGAAACCCATGTTCTCTTGTGACCTGTCACCTGCACACTCATTACACACATTAAATGCACTTGTCTAATATAATGTAAATCAACTACTCAATAAGCGATCAATGAAATCCATGCTAGCATATCATCATCCTGGAATTGAAAATGCAACAACATGCATGATTACAACACAATTTACCATGAGTTAGCCCTAGAGATAAATAAAAGTGACATACATCCATATAATCCAAGCATGCGACTAAGTAAGTATCTAACATATCTCAATTAGGTCTAACCAACATCGAAATAAGTTAGTATCCACAACATCAAATGAAAAAGTTGTCAACATACTAATCAAATCAAATTGGCGCTACACACCCAAATATCCATACATGTCCAAGAAGGTCAAATATCATAACATATTGTCCAACATATATCAAATCCCTATCAAATCATGTCTATGAATAAAGAAGTCAATAGATAACTGAGGCTATAAAAATGTGGGCACTACATACCTCATCAGGCTAGTTTTCGGGAACCATTTTTCATTTTTTTTGTATTTTGATGACTTGTTTTTCCTCATCCTAAGTTATGATGAAGGGAGGGTGTTGGTGTGAGTGGTATTTTCCATATTTTATTTATTTATTAGGTGTATTACTACATCACTAGGTGAGTCATCTCACTTAGGTGAGAGCATGGATCATAGCTGTCATAGTAGTTATGACAAATTCCATCATGGAATCTATCATGTGTGTAAGTTGTGTCATATAAGAGTTACATTCCCCTTTCGGAAAGTAACTCCTCTTCTCCATCATGGAGATATGATTAACTATGCATGGGAGTTACTCAACACTCCCCTATATGTACACCTCTCTTCTTGATCTATGAGCATAGAGTCTCGTTTCCCTTAATGCATGCACATTTTTCATGGTTGAGTTCTTGTTTAAATCTTGAAGCTACTTCATCTCTCGGTTGAGTGCAACTCCTTAATGTGTATGGATTCCCTCTAGATATTCATCCTTCCTCCCTCCATTAGATTCATCTCCCAACTTGCAAATAAATTTCATTCCTTTACCCATCTCCTCAAAAAGGATGTTGATTTCCACTAGGGTCATGATTGTCAGCAAGCCTTTTCCTAAGTGAAACAATATTTGGGCAATCCACCTATTCTAGTACACCTACCCTAGGTGAACCCTTTTTTTTGTATATATATGTTACTCATTTTGATATCAATGTGCTCTTAGCACAATATGATGACCAACCCAAAGAAAAATCCATGTATTATCTTAGTCGTACATTGATCTCTTATGATCTCAATTATCCACATATTGAAAAATCATGTCTGGTCATAGTATTCACTTTCCAAAAGTTTTGCCACTATCTGTTAAATAAAAAAAATAAATTTATATCCAAAGTTAGCCCTCTCAAATACATATTATGCAAACCCATGCTTACCGAGAGGATGGCTAACTGGATCATATTACTTAGTGAGTTTGACATTGAATATGTCAACCAAAAAGTGATGAAAGGACAAGTGTTTTTTTATCAATTAGTGGAAGCACCATCACCAGGTACATAACCATTGTTTCTGGATATGCAGATGCTTCTATTTTATACATTAAAGAATCTTCTACCTGGAAAATCTACTTTCATGGGTCATTCACAGCTAATGGTTGGGGGGTGGGAGTTGTTCTTATTACCCCTATAGGTGATCTTATCCCATAAGCTTTCAGACTTGGGTTTCCTTTTACAAACAATATTATTGAGTATGAAGCCCTCATTGTTGGTTTAAAATTCACTATCAAATGGTATATCAAAAATGTTGAGGTTATAGGAAACTCACGACTAATCATCAAATAATTGAATGACGAGTACAACATTAAAAATGAGAAGCTTATTCCTTATAAACATATGGTAGACAACCCGAAAGAGTACTTTATTCAAATCACCTTCCAATAGGTCCCTCGAACATAGAACACATCAACATATGCTATGGATGTTATCATATATTTGCTATGATTATCACTAGACAACAGATATTTGCAATTCATTATTATTCATCTAACAATACTTAATCATGACATGTCAAAATCATGTTTAGTATGTGAAGTTATTGGTCCCTTTTCCTCCTAGTACATTGACATCTATAATTACTTGCAAGATGATACCTTCCCACCTCACATTTCCCACTCACAAAAATGAACCCTTATCCAACGAATAGTGTGTTACACCCCCCTTGGGGGAACTCTCTATCATCAAGGTTACAATGGTACTTTGTTACGATGTCTTAATTCAAAAGAAGCTATCTAAGAAACCAAACAGGTGCACGAAGGCATCTATGGTGCTCATACTAGTGGCATGGTTCCAACAAAGAAACTGCTACACATATGTTATTACTGGCCTATTATAGAGATGAATTGTTCTCAATACGTAAAGAAATGTGTGTTAATGCAAAATCACAGCACCCCCAAATGAGTTCTAAAAATCTACTTTTCTAAGGCAAACTCATTTGGTGTGATTGCATAACATTGAACTTTCCCCAAGGTGTGGGACCTTGCAAAATGGAAAAGCTCTCCAGATTAAAGGTTGGTTCCTTATTCCTCTGTTTAGGTGCATGCATGGGAGCTTGCAGAGGATTTATCTCTAAACCTAATCTAAAACTTGCTAAGGAGACAAGGGATAAGAAAGGGGTACAAGAAATAAACAATAACTAAACTACCAGGTGATGCACCGAAGGAATGATGAACACTTGTTTTGCTAATAGACACAAACCAAAAAAATGCATACAATAAACAAGCATAGATAGCCAGATATGTAATGGGAGACCATATGAAAGCAAAAGAGACAAGAGAGGATCTAAAATCGATCACACACGTGTTTTATTTCTCTGTAGATTGATACAGTCCATTACAAAGTAGCCAAGAGGTAGAAACGTATTACAATTTTAGTGGAAGGCCTGAACCCCACAGATCCCTTTGCTAGAAGGAGGAGGGAGCCTGCAAAACAAATAATGTCCAACCCTTTACAATGAATCATGCCCCCGTATTTATAGATTCAACCTGAAAAAAGGAAAAGAGAGAGAAACGGGAAAAGTAAGTTTGAAGTTTCAACCACCGCGTTGTTAATGCCTCTAATGAAATATCTTCCCCCAAATCCATCTTTACTACATCAATCCTTGGTTCGGTGCCTTAAAGGAAGAGGAAACGACGGAAACAGATCAAATCTGATCTGGTTGTTGAGGTAAAGATGGATCCTGCATTGAAATCTCGAAGATGTTTCCTCCATTTTTCTTCACCTAACCTCCTTCAAAATTAAAGTTTCAGACCTCCATGGCATGGGTGAGGCCGAGATCTTTCCAACGACATTAGATTTGCAATATTTCGAGCCCTGAGTTGAAAGATACGCCCCTTTGAAGTTTGTATCGGGTCCTGTACAGGAGGGTGAGGAAAAATGGGTCCCCTTGAAAAATGGGTCCCCTTTCTTCCTCCGATTCCCACTTTGGATTTGACTCGGGCCCAGATGCTGACTTTTTCCTTGGGCGGAGTTGTGGGCCATTTTTACAACTTTTACCCCTTTTGAGATAATGAAGGGGGCACTTTTTCCCTGACGGTCCGCTTTCACCTAGGACACGTTGCAGTCTAGCACTCGTTTAGATTCCCTTTTATGTCTGCACCTTTTGACTTATATTTCCTCTTATGTGGGATCATGGTCGATCCAATATTTGGCACGGGGGTGAAATATGGATAACAATTTGGTGACTCACAGGGGTATCTACCTGTTAGATGAAAATACCAATTTCCTTATCATATCCGTTGGGCATGGAGTCATGAGTGATAGCCTGCTACTGATCTAAACTTTGAAAACTTGACCCTTGGGCCACTTGGAAACCCATTAGAACTGAAACTGATCTTGACCAAATGTCGAGTCTAAACAATGCATGAGAGCAACAAAACAGCACCACACTATATACAAAATTTGAAATCATACATGCTCCAAATGGAACATGCAAAGAGTGCAAAGAACTTAGGAGAAAAGCAATCTACACTACAACAAGAAAATGTGCATAAGCACTTAGAGGAAAGAGAAAACTAAACTAATATGTACATATTGAGAAGTTCCCCTTTTAGTAGTAGTGCTTAAGATAGACCCCATTTACTGGAATCTGCAACTCTTCACCCTCCTATGTAGACAATTGGAAAGCATTTCTACTTTTACATCTTGTGATCATATAGGGGCCACTCTAGATGGCGTCAAATTTGGAATGACTTCCTGGTTTTTCTTGATTTGCATCCTATTTCAAAACTAGGTCTCCTTCCTAGAAGGTCCTTGCTTTTTTCTTCTTGTCAAATAATTTCTTGATTGAAGCCTAATTCTTCTCTATTACATGGAGAGTATGCTCTTTGGTTTCTTCTAGTTCCATCAACTCTACATACCTGGCCTTCATTGGTCCAAATTTAGACATCTCTAGTTGTTTCATGAGCTCCAATGTTGGCAACTCAAGTGATATAGGCAACACTGCCTCTTTCCCATAGATGAGCTTGAATAGAGAGCTTGCCTGTAGATCCCTTGGGCGTTATTCTATTAGCCCATAAGGCCATTTTGAGATTTGTGTGCCAGGTCCTCTGATTATCATCAAGAGTTCTTCTGATGATCTTTAGCAAGTTCTTGTTTGTGGACTCAGCCTGGCCATTACCTTGAGGGTAATAGTTTGATGAAGTACTCAAATAAGTCCCATTCTTGATGGCCCATCCTGTGATCTTGGAACCTATAAATGCTAATGCATTTTCTGATATGATGGTGGCTGGCACTCCAAATCTGGTCACTATCCCTTCATAGAAATCCAGGATACTAGACTCATTTTCTTCCTTGAGTGCCACTGCCTCGGTCCATTTGGTGAAATAATCTGTCACTGTCAGGATCCATTTGTGACCTTGGCTTGAGTTTGGATTGATGACTCCAATGAATTCCAATCCCCATTGCATGAAAGGTTGGTCGACTGAGATTGGGTGTAATGGAAGTGCTGCTAGCCTTTCCTTTCCTTTGAAGAATGCACAATTCTTGCACCTTTTGATCCATGTGTAGCAGTCACTAAACACTCTAGGCCAATAATATCCTACTTTCATGATTTTTAGTGTTATCACTCTTGGAGAAAAATGGCCTCCAGCTGCTTCAACATGGAATTCTTGTAGCACTCTCTCCACCTGATCTGCCCAATGCATCTCAGCAGAATGCCATTTATGTCTCTCTTGAACAAGACACCATCAATAAGAACATATGGGATGGTCTGTAGCCTGAAATGCCTTCTTTTTTCTTTACTCATCCCATGAGGACACATGCCTGTTTGAAGGAAGTGCACCATGTATTGGGTCCAACAAGGAGTAGGTACATCATCTCTCCCTTCTTCTTGATCATCTTGTAGAACAAGAACAACCTCCTTTTCACTGTCTGTTTCATCTTGCTGACCTGAGGCTAGTTTTTCACATAACCCCTTCCCACAGACAAGCTTGGTGACCTTGATCTCAATGTCATATTCCATGACATGGGTGATCCATCCTACACACTTTTCATTCAGGTCCTTGCTGAGAAGGAATTCTTTAACTCCCGCATGGGAGACCAATAGTTGGATTTTGTTGTTTGAAACCAAATGCTTAAACTTCTTCAATCCTCTAATTACCGCCAAGACCTGCCTCTCAATGAAGGAGTACCTTACCTCATAATCTTCCAGAATCTAGCTGAAGAAAGCAATTGGTTGTTCTGTACTTTCTTTGTTCTGCTACACCAAGATTGCAGAAATTGTGTCACTGCCACCAAAGGCATACAGTATGAAGTCTTTGGAAAAATCTGGGTTCACAAGAGTTGGGGCTTGTGATATGGCTTCTTTGATAGCCTCAAAACTTTCTTTTCCTTTAGTTGTCCACCTGAATTTTAAGCTCTTCTTCAGCATCAACGTTATTGTCTTAACAAGGGCAAAAGTTTGGAACAAACCTGCAGACAAAATTGATTTTTCCCAAGAAGCTTTGAAGAGCCTTCTTGTGACTTGGCAATGGCAATGCTCTTATTGCTTGAACTCTTTCTGGGTCAATTGTCAATCCTTCCTTTGATACGATATGGCCTAGAAGCTTACCTTCATGGGCCAAGAATATGCATTTTTGGGGGTTTAAGGACACCCCAAATCTCCTACATCTCTAAAAAACTTTCCTCAGATGGAAGAGATGATCTGCTGCATTCTTGGAAAAAATAGTGATGTCATCCAAATAGATCAGCACTATTTGGTTAATTAATCCCTTGAATGCCATATCCATTACCCTTTGGAAAGTGGCTCTGGCATTAGACAACCCAAATGGCATTTTCCTGTATGCATAGGTGCCCCACTTGGTGGTGAAGGTTGTTTTGAATTGATCATCCTCTTTCACCATTATCTGATTGTATCCTGAATAGCCATCTAGGAGAGAGAACCTTTCTGACCCAGACACTACTTGCAAGATCTACTCCATCAAAGGGAGTGGGTAGTGGTCTTTGAGGGAGGCTCTGTTCAAATCCCTGAAGTCAACACACAGCCTGATTTCTCCATTTTTCTTCCTGACTGGGACCAGATTTGCAACCCAGCTTGAGTGTTTGATTGGAAATATGATGCTTTCCTCTATCATCTTGTTCAGCTCCTTCTTCATCAGAGGCTCAATATGTGGGTTGACTGGTCTCTACTTCTACCTGATGGGCTCGAGCAGCTGGATCTAGTTCTATTGTGTGTTGTGCTAGATTTGGATTGAACCCTCTTAGGTCTTCATAAATCCAAGCAAACACATCAGGGAATTCTTGGAAAAGTTGTATGAATTCATACCTTTCTTGTTTGGTGGCCACTTTTCCAATTTGAAGTGTTTTATCTTCTCCAACTGGGATTGACTCTGAATCTTCTCCTTTGATCTGCATGTTAGCCTTCTCTTTTCTGAAACTGATCATTAGGATTGAAAATAGATTCCAGTGTCACTAAGCCTTTGGGAAGCTTGTTTGTATGCAGTTGTACTATCTGATTCATGTATTGCTGCTCTAGTCTGCTCTGGTTTATAGCTGAGAATTCAGCTTCTTCTTGTAGAAATTTAATGATCTACTGATCATTCTCAAACACCTGCCAGCATGTATTATTATCTGGCACTGCTGGCCTCACAACCACATGGATATGCGGCTATTATCTTGTCCCTCTTGATGTTGTCAACCACATCAAATGTTGCTCCAACTGTTGTAAGTCTATCAGCAGCTTCATTCTCCTTCCTGGGTATGGACACAATACTGAAGGCCTCGAAATCCTCCATGAGATCCCATACCCTACTCTTGTAGTTTTTGAGCAGGTCATTTTTGACAAGCATTAAGTCCTCTGACCTGATTGGTAACCAGTTCACTATCACCGAATACTTGCAAGTTCTTAATTCCCAGCTTCCTTGCCCAATGAAGACCTTGGACTAAAGCCTCATATTCATCAGTGTTATTTGAGCAAGAAAACTAGAATCTGAAGGCTGAATAATATCTCATACCTCTGGGGGACACAATCATGGCTCCTCCTCCAGCTCCTTGTCTACTCCTTGAACCATCAAAGAACAATTGCCATACCTCATTGTCATCCTTGTATTCTAGCTTGATTAGGTCAGGAAGAGGCTGGTTCTCTTCATGTAGGCAGTAGACACCTAGCTCAGATTCTTCCATCTCCCTATAGGGGTCAAAAGCATGAATTTTGTTTGCCCAATCATCAAGAGTCAAGTTTGGGATACATCCCACCTTGGTATTTGCTTCAGAAGTGCTTAGGAGGTCCTCTTGATCAAAAGCTTAGCAGTTGACATTGATTGGGCTAGGCACATAGGATTCAATATGATAATCAGCAATAGGTTCAGATCTGATTGTGGTCTTCACTCCATACCTTGTCCTAAAGAGCATATGTGACCAATCAGTAGATAGGTAGCCTCCAATTTTGGCAGTGAAGTCCCTGGATAGACACAAAGTGAAATGTGGTGGCAAGTCTATGATTGACATGTTTTGCAAAATAGTCACATTAGGGCAAGCATGTAGAGTGAGACTTAGATCCTTGATGATTCCCACAGTAGTCACTATTGTCCCATCTAATTGGACTACTCCTCTAGAGATGACCTCATATTGGAGACCCAACTGATCAACTATTTGTTTGGGCATCACAGAACTACTAGCCCCAGAATCAATCATACAATTGTGTACTAATTTGTCTCCAATAATTAATGAGACATAGAAGGGAGGAGGTCTCATGTTTTTACCTTGTTGTTCTCCATGGTTCCTCCCAGGCTGAACTGCATTGGCAAGCACTCTTTCTTCTTGGTTAGGGAGGTGATTTGAACTTGACCAATTCTGCATGGCAGTCTGCAATAGATCCCTCTACCCTGGAATGGCCAGTGACTCCCATAGTGAAATGTTCACACTTTTCTTTTTCATCTACTCGATAATATTGAATGTGTTGTCCTTTTATTTCCCCTTCCCAAACACATTTCTTTCTTGCACATGGGATGTTACAACTGGTGCTTGACTGGGTTTGGGAGGTGGTCTAGATTGGTTCAGCATGTTGGGAGTTGTACTTAGAGCACCATGACCTTGTGGAGTGATGAAAGATTGAGGTTCACCTGAATTCAGCGGTTGGCTCTCTCCAATATTTCTCTTTTTGGACCATGTATTGGCAGCTACACTTTGAGGAGGGAACTGATTCATCCCACAGAAGTCTTCGGCCTGCCAGTTGACAAGCATAGTCTCGTTTGGGGGGCCACCTTGTTGAGCTCCTTGTTGCTGATCTTCCTCTTGGTCGGATTCTTGTGGTGCCATACTAGTTTACACCATCAAGGCCTGATTTAGAGCACGATTAAAGCACGTTGATTGGTTATGTGGTTGTCTGCATGGAAAACACCAATCATATTCATGTGCCATATTGTTCTATGTAAGAACCAATGCCCTTGATGTTGAAGTTGTGTTAGGATCATACAGCCTGAAAGGTCTAGCAGCTTGGGGTTGTCCTTGGTTCTGGCTCTGATTCACAATCTGAAGTGGTGGCCTATTCTGCTGATACTGGGGTCTAGCTTGATATTGATCCTGGGGATGGTATGGCCTAAAACTCTGAGCTTGTTATCTTTTGATAGTCACTAGCTCATTCCCAAAGTTCTAAAATTGCTTCATCACCACTTCCTAAAAATCTTTAGTGGCATTAGATGATGAAGTGGAAGCTTCAACTGAGCTTTGACTCTTGGGGGTGGATATAGGAGCTAATGTAGGTGCTTGGCTAGTATTTGGGCTTCCTAACTCAGGGTACAGAGGCATGGATGGCCTACGAACGATTTTTCCAGCTTCAATCAAATGGTTCTCAACCCCTATGGAGAGGCTATAATTTGCAGGTAATGTAGTGCCCCCCATTGACTGAATCATCAGAGAAATATCATAATTTAAAGCCCTAAGAAAGTATAAGAAGGCACCTTCATTAGTGGGCTTTACTGTTGTTGGAATCCTATCCCAGGTTCGCTGGAATCTGAGCTTGAAGTTTGTCAGCTACTCATTCAGGGCTCTCTTGATTGTTGTTAGTTACTCCAACAAAGATAAGTTATCACCCTTTTTCCCCAAACTGATCATGAAGAGTCGTGCACAGCTGGTTCCAGTTCTAGATAGAGCCTGTTGTAAGACTCCTAAACCATATTGAAGCTTTCCCTTTAAATGAAGAGGTAAGCAGCTTAACTGTAATGTCCATCTCATGGATCTCGTGGATTGTACAGACATTTGCAATATCTTGGACATGGTCACTAGGAGAATTTTGATTTTCCCCAGTGAAATGTGGGATACTCTTTAATGCTACAATTGGAACTTGGTTTCATGCAATCAAGGTGAGTGGACTACTACTGGTGAATTTGACATATGGTTTTGGTTGTGCCATTCTGATTGGCCTAAGAACCCTTGCAGACTGAAACAAAGACCTTGTAAGTGGAGGTGTTGACAAGGTTTTACTTGGTGGAGATGGAGACCTCTAAATTCTTCTTCCTCTCCTTTCTCTACCTGGGGATAAACGCAAGTATTCAAATATACCTTCTTTCCTTGCTCTAGATTAGGTTTTTCTCATGAATCTCCCAAACTTGGGCTGCTAAAACCAGTAGATTTGTCTCTTTTGGAGTCGCCAGATGTACAATTTTAAGACTTCTTAAAAGCCAGAATCACAACAAGTGTACATCAATCCCTACGATAATAAGATGGAGACTTCTTAGTCTCACTAGGTGTGCCAAAACTGTTAATGCAAAATCACAGCACCCTCAAATGAGTTCAAAAAATATGCTTTTCTAAGGTAGACTCATTTGGTGTGATTGCATAACATTGAACTTTCCCCAAGGTGTGGGACCTTGCAAAATGGAAAATCTCTCCAGATTAAAGGTTGGTTCCTTATTTCTCTGTTTAGGTGCATGTGTGGGAGCTTGCAGAGGATTTATCTCTAAACCTAATCTAAAACTTTCCAAGGAGACAGGGATAAGAAAGGGGTACAATAAATAAACAATAACTAAACTACCATGTGATGCACCAAAGGAATGATGAACACTTATTTTGCTAATAGACACAAACAAACAAAATGTATACAATAAACAAGCATAAATAGCCAGATATGTAATGGGAGACCAGATGAAAGCAAAAGAGAGAAGAGAGGATCTAAAATCGATCACACATGTTTTATTTCTATGTAGATTGATACAATCCATTACAAAGTAGCCAAGAGGTAGAAACGTATTACAATTTTAGTGGAAATCCTAAATCCCATAAATCCCTTTGCTAGAAGGAGGAGGGAGCCTATAAAACAAAGAATGTCCAACCCTTTACAACGAATCCTGCCCCCATATTTATAGATTCAACCTGAAAGAAGGAAAAGAGAGAGAAGCAGGAAAAGTAGGTTGAAGTTCAACCACCACTGTTAATGCCTCTGATGAAATCTCTCCCCCCAAATCTGTCTTTACTACATCAATCCTTGGTTCGACGCCTTGAAGGAAGAGGAAACGGTGGAAACAGATCAAATCCGATCTAGTTGTTGAGATAGATGGATCCTGCATTGAAATCCTAAAGACGTTTCCTCCATTTTTCTTCACCTAACCTCTTCAAAATTAAATTTCCAAACCTCCATGACATGGGTGAGACTAAGATCTTTCCAACAGCATCAGATTTCAATATTTCAAGCCTTGAGTCGAAAGATATGCCCCTTGAAGTTTGTATCAAGCCTGTATAGGAGGGTGGGAAAAATAGCTTGAAAAATGAGTTCCCTTTCTTCCGATTCCTAGCTTGGATTTGACTCGGGCCCAGAGGCTAACTTTTTCCTTGGGTGGAGTTACGAGCCATTTTGCAACTTTTACTCCTTTTAAGATAACAAGGGGTAAAGAACCAACTTGTCGGCCTCTACTGGTCTGTGGACTTTTCATTTTGATTACTCTTATGCAAGATCGTGGTTGATCCAATATTTGGCACGGGGGCGAAATATGGACAACAATGTGTTTTGTGTCAAAAGAACGACAACTTGATCCATGCACCGTCTCAATCTTTACAACCTATCACTATATTGTGGTCTTTTTTAAAATGGGGCTCAATCTTATAGGGAATTTTACACCCAGTTCTTTTGATGGCCATAAGCATATCATCGCCATAATTAAATACTTTACCTAATGGGTAGAGGTTGTTCTGCTTACCTATGTTACAGATGCTCAAATATCTAAGTTTATCACGAAACACATCATTTTTCACTATGGAATCCCTTCTATCATTATCTTTGACAATGGAAAATTCTTTAAGAATAATCAAGTGAAGACCCTTTGTAAATGCTTCAAGATCCATCAAAATTGGTCTACCCCTTGTTACCCTCAAGGTAATGGGCAAGTTGAGGCCACTAATAAAACACATGTTCGTATTATGAAAAAGTTGGTTAGTAAAATAGGTCGTAATTGGCACCTCCATAACCATCCTTCCATATGGGCCTACCATACTTCTATCTGCACACCTATAAGTGCAACACCATACTCCCTTGTATTTAGAATTGAAGCCATCATTCAATTAGAGATCGAGCTCCCCTCTTTACGCATATCTCTGAAAGATTATCTGGATATTGAAGAGGATTACAAAGTTTCAAGATTAGCAGAGCTCGAGCTACTTGATGAAAAATGCCTCCATACCTTTGATCACCTCAAAGTGTATCAAAATCGAATCTACGTTAGCTACAACAAGCGCATTATCTCTCATGAGGTTGAAATTAGAGATCTTGTCTTTAAAGAAAACCAGTTCAATACCACCAAGGAACATGAAAAGAAAAGAAAATTTGAGCCTAACTTGTTAGGACCATACATTGTGGTCACTAAATTTGGTTTAAGAGCCTATAAACTCACCCATCCTGATGTTTTAGAGCTCTGAGATCCTATGAATATCGTGCATTTCAATCACTTCTTTACCTGAGCCTAGAGGCATTTCAAAAATAAAATCAAAAATCAAAAAATCAAAAAATAATAAAGAGAAATAAATTCGTTCAAATGTGAAAACCATGCAATTGTGGCACTTTGGGTAGGACCTTTGGTGAAAACCAGTGTCCAACACCGTGGGAGGTTTCTGTTGTTCACAAGCACCTCACACTTGGGGGCATGATCGCTCCTTCCTAGCTTTTCATTGGCTCATGTCCATAATCTTGTTAAACGTATCCCTCTTGCCCTTGATTTGGCTTATCTTATTCTTGTATATATGTGCAATATTTTCCCTTGTATATTCTCACCTCTTGTTGGGGGAATCTTGGTGCTTTGTTCTCCTATACATAGTTTCAGAAAACCTCAAAAATCCTAAATATTTAAAACACCTAGAAAATCCAAAACAATTAGAAAACCTCGAAAATCTTAAACATTGAAAAAACCTAGAAATTTAAAACATTTGGAAAATCTTAGAAAATCCCAAACATTCACAACATTGAAAATCCCAAAACATTGCAAAACGTAACACAAAACCCAAAAACAATGTATAACACAAAACACTAAAAATTCAAAACTATACCACAAAACATCATACTCCAATGCTTGTTAGTTCTAGTGCACAGCGTGATGATCATCTTGTGATATTCTTTCATCAACAAGCTTATTTGCTCGTTGTCTATCTTCCTGAGATATATCCTTGCTCGGGGCTGTTTCATAATGCATGTTTACTTTTTCCTCTTCCATCCAATCCCTTGCATGTATCCTTGCTTGGGGCACCATCTTAACCCTCGTCGTATTACTCGAACATTTGGGTACTGAAGTTGGATTAAAAACATTGTTACAATTGTCTTAAACGTTGCTTATTTGAGTTATTTGATTATGCTTGTTTGTTTACTTTCTCGTATTGCATTGCTTATGTATTTTTTTGAGTCATTCCTTTAGCTTTGCACAAAAATTGGTATTGTGACTTTTCATGTCATTTTACCTTTTTGTTGTACACTTACATCAAATAAAAGGGTAGTTTTGAGCCATGACAGTATGCATGTTACGTTACAATCTTTCCATCCCTCATCATATTCAATCCACATCTAATTAATTCCCAATTCTAACTAACATCACCTCTAACTAACCTTTTCCATTTCTTTGAACCTACAAAAATATGACAGTAAAAATGAATTGTTTTTACCCCTCCCTCCTTATGTGTAACCCTTGTCGTGATGGTGTTAACCACCACGATGGCCTACCAACCGTTGCGATAGGTTTTTCTTTTGCTATGATAATTTTTCTCTTCTTTTTGAGCGTCAATCACCCTCTTTTATCACCCCATCGATGCTCAAGGGGGCATTGTCCATCTTACTAATTTTTCTTCCACCCATATAAAATTAAATTTTCTACTATCTTTGAAATGGTGTTGTTCGCGCTACACCGCATCAAAGAGGGGCAAATGTAGATACCTAATTTTCTCCACGTAATTTTAATGCTAAAATTGTACTAATTGTTTGCTTCCCGTCATCATGTTATAACGAGTGATTTTTCTTTAGTTAGCTAATGTTCACCATCCTCTCAATTAATCAGCAATATTTCATTTGTTAACTAATTTATTTCCCCATCCTGAATGTCAATTAACGTTGCTTTGTTAGTCAAAATCCTATTTTAATTGATTAACTACCCATTATTAATTAATTTCCCTTTCACAATCTTGTATTTGATTAATAAACCCTCTTATTAATTAAATCCCCATCTCAAACCCCTCTAATTCCACTCATTTCCCTCCAAATCATCTCCAAATAGCTTCTACAAGCTAAGCATGACCTATTAATTAATCCCAATTGATTGATTAAACCTTCTCTAACTCCTACGGGCCATTAATTCCTAATTATTATTTTTTAATCATGCTTATCCACTCTTAATTCTACATCTCCTTTATCTCACATTCACTAAGATGTATGTTTCTCCCAAATTGGAAAGTTATATAAGAAGCCTAGTACCTTCCTACAACTGTTTACACCTCAGTCCTTGTAAGACATTTGATATCTCAAGAGAGCATTTCTATCACAAGAAAGCTTGCATAATATGAGAAACCTATTTTGTTAAAGTTAGTAGGAGAAGATTCAAAAATGACATTTAAACCATATTGATGAGATCTCTTCCACTTTAGTAAAAACCCTTAATCATACATAACTTGCATTCGGCTCACTTAAGGAAGTATCTAAATATTGGAGCACATCGAAACATGAAAAGAGAGGTTTGCATTTAGTGTTAGATTTACATTTTGTGCAATTTAATTAAGCTTTTCCTTTTTAGCTCAATCTCAATGTATTATATTAGAGAATTAAGCTAGGGTTTTACTTAGTGTTAAATCCCTTCTATTAGCTTGGTTATTTTGACATGCATACACACAACATAGGCCTTCTTTATCCTCTTTTTATACTCAAAATTTGCATATATTTGACTCAGTAGTTGTAACACATAGTGAGGGCGTGCGACACATATCATCCCCTTTTGACTTTGTGTTGTTTTATGCTTGGAAAAAAATCTATCTACAATAGAGTGGTCCATGGGATTTGGAGATATGAAGTTGACCAAAATACCTTGTGATATCCTTCATCTCGCATTATATGGGACAATATCAAAATGGATAATATAGATGCCAGAACATGCACCTTGCACATAAGGTATCCTTAGCTAAAAATAAAGTAATGATATAAAACCATAATAATCCCTAAATATCAAATATTTCCAAAAAACACCTGAAAAGTAAAAAAATAAGGTTGGTTTAAGACATGTCACCCTCACTTATCCTCACCCACTCTCATTTAATGTTACATGACTGAATACCAAGAAAGAGTGATGATAAATAAAAGAGGAACTAGAATTATTTTCATGTGAAGAAGTAAATTCAACCAAAGGTGTTGCTTAAAAAGAATTATGTGAAGACTTTAAATAAAGCTTGCACCTCTAAATACATTCTTTTGGCCTTCACATAATTCTTTTTAAGAACACCTTTGGTTTTATTTACTTGTGCACATGAAAACATTTCTAGATCCTCTTTTATTTATCATCACCCTTTCTCGGGATTTAGTCACCTAACATTTAATGTTGTCACATCCCTTTATACACCTAACCTACCCATTCACATCTCCAATGAACATTAGACCCTTATAATCTCAACACTACACCCATACCTACCACAATCTTCTATGTACCCCAAAACTATAAAATAACACTCACCCGCTCCCTTCATCATTCTTGGTTGTTATTAATTTGGCTATTGCTTGTACACATGTTGTTTATAGGTTTCACCAAAGGAGAAAAGAGACCATTTTGACACCACAAATTTTGTTGCACAATCAGATTTTAGATTTGCAACAGTGCTTACAATCGCACCTACGACTAGCTTGTGAATGCTCTACAATTTTCAAGGATCATGCCCACGATTATGATAGCCTCAAATCAACGTATACACTATCAAAAATCAAAAATCATCCACAGATAAACCTTGCACCATGGATTTGTCCCCTTAAGCCCCTAAACATATATTATCTCATTTGCTTTTATTCAAAAATCACTTGTCTTACGTATTCTTATTATCAACCTTGAAAAGGGCTAGGGATATGATCGAGGTAGGTTCCCTAGCCACAAAAAACAACTAACATTTTTCTAAGTGTTTTGCATACATATTTAGATTTAGATCTTGGAAGTTAGAATCCTTCAAACCTTACCACTTAACATAGGGAAGTCTGAATTTAGATTACCACTTTATAGCACATTTTTTTATTTATCCAAGTTTCCCAATACTACATTTAAACAAAAACAATTTTAAACACAATTTTTTTTTTACGCTGAAGGCCTTTTCTAAATTAAAGTGGAGGTCTTTGTAGCAAACACACACCATGAAAGGAAGGGTGCCAATTAACTTGGTCGTTGATGTATTATGTTTCCTTGTTCGTCCACCTGGGATAGTGAATAATGTTTGTCACCTACTATTTTCTAATATCATCACTACATCTTTTTCTCAACCATCATCATATTTTCTGGTTGTCTTTTTTTGTGTGTTGGCTTTGTCTAGGTATGTGTTTGGATCCAACATGCTTGAATTTGTTTTTTAAAAACTTAAATATAACTACTGCTTTTTTTCTTCAGGAATTCCACAACTAGAATTGGTAAGAAATCAACAGCTTCAACCTATAATAAGCACATTATACCTTAAATTAAGAAAACAAGGAATCTCTTTCAGACTTGGACATTACACGATATACTTTGATGGTTTTATTTGTAAAATTCCATCCTTGTAAATCAAAGAGCAATTTACACTCAACAATGTAAGAAATCTTATGGAGTTACAATCTAAAACTTTCGATTGACCCATAAAATCTACCTATCATCATATGCCCAAATGTTAGAGGGGCTCAATTATCGATGATTGTTCACACATCACATGTTTTCCTAAAACTACTTGAGATTAAAACTAAAAGGAAGGGTACAAAGTACTACAAGAAGCAAACATTGCTGTTGGGTTTCGAATTTGGAACCTATTAGATTTTCCCCATTTTTATTTTGACCCCTTTAAGCGCAATTTGTACTTACGTGAATCATGCAAGTAAGATAGAGATAATAAAGTTGAGCACATATAACACATATGGGTAGGAAAAATTTGACACGTAGAATAAGTGTCAGACATGCAGGTATTTATTTCCCACCTTTTTATTTCCAAGTTTCCATTCATGTCTTCATTGTATCTACCAAATCAAATGCTATACAATCAAAAACCTTGACACAATAAATAAAAAATAAAAAAACAGAACAAATCACTGGTGTTTGAAAAAAAAAAATTGAAGAGGGGGATGGGAATGCTGTGCCACGACCTTACATCATATTGTTATATAGGAAATGCATTTATGTTTGTGTCCTTTTCCATTGTATTTATTATGAAATTGGGTTGCCTTTCAATTCCCTGTACTTTTCATCATACACATTTACTTAAAGTCCTTTGAATTTACAAGGTAAAGGATTGCAAAGATGGTCCACATGGAGGAAATGTTATTCATGACTTTGTTAGGAAATTTATATTTAGTGCTCACATATTTTTATATGTGTGAATTATTATTATGTTGCATGGTAGTAGTATTGTTCAAGTTATATGGGTTGTTTACAACAAACTCATATATATGTTTTAGTTATTGTGGTTTGTTTATGACTCTAACAGCCACACAATTCTAGGAGAGAATCATGGGTTGTTGACTCCATATTTATAGGCTATAGTTTTGCTATATATTTGTTACTATACCTACGGGCATGTGTAATGAAACATACAAAGATTATTGTTGTGTTTAATTCATTGCATATTGCTCGAGCCTTTTCATCTGGTATCATAGTAGAAGATAAAATCAGTGAAAAAATATGAAGTTCTGAATATAGTGAAGGTGCAGAGCCATCACTGTTTTTGGTTGTCCCATTGCATGAAAGAATCCCATGCAAGAGCTCTATCAAAATCTAGCTATTTGCATCGTGTTTTCATTATAGAGTCTAAATTTTTATATTGACTAGAGGTTTAATTAGCTGCAATGTCATGAAGATCGCCATGCATCTATGGTGTGGATCTAAGCATATATGTGATCTGAGTCCCTCTTTTAGGCATTTGAGATTAGATTTGCGAAAGAGTTATGTCTTCCATTCAAGGATCAACTTTCCATATAAGGGAAGAGATGTCATGTTAAGGAAATTTCAAAGAGCAGTGTAATTGCAAATTTTCCATGTGCAGACCTATCATGCAAATCAAACACTTGCTGACATCTCATTTTGCATCTATTTGGATCCTTACACCTGCATTCAAGCTCAGATATCTTCATCTAATCGTGGCAAAAATTTGTTCAATACAACAATAACCCACTTGCAAGCTTCCAGTGATCATAATTTCTGGGTGTTCATATACCACAGGCGGGTTGCATGTACATGCATAATCTAAACATATGACATCTGGTGACCTAGTTGAATCTACCACTCTTTGGCAAATATATATTCATACTTTGGAGAATCAACAAACACCACCAGTTCTACATTGTGACCTCGAACCAGTCGAGGAGAAAAGATCCTGTAAACAAACATATCTCATTGTTTTGTTCCCGGTAACAGGTGATTAGTCTTGTCATTTATAGTAATCTGTATATTTATTCCTTCGGGTCAATAGTTTCAGAGTTTATTTATTTTTGTTGTTTAGGTGGTATAATCGTTGAGTCATTCTCTCATGTATGCAATTACAAATGTAGTGTGCTTTAATGTTAAGGTGTTTATGTTTAAGTTGAATAGCCGAGTCGTATTTGCTATGTTTGAGATAGTGAGTTCTTTGAATTGTTGATATTTTATATAATGTAATTGTAATAGTCTAATAAATGTTGTCTTAAAAAAGAGATTTTACTAAAAGTTTTATAAATTTATTGTTGAAGTTGGGTCCATTACTATATTTTGTAATCCATTTATAGAGCCCTTGTTTAAAAGTTGTTATGATTGAGTTACGCCCAGTGTGTATTGTAAGTTTAAAAATTCAAGGTCAAAAATCAAGTTAATAGTCAAGTTTCAAAAGAGTCAGATCAATTACATTGTCATATAGGTGATTTTAGGATCTTTTAATAGTCATTGTAAAAAATAACTGTGTCATCAAAGTCATCATCTCATTGTTAAGAGTCAAATTAGTCTTGTGGAGTCAAAAGCTGTGAAAATAAATTTTTTTTGCCTTACGAACACTATTTTCGGTGTTACCCGATGTCCAAGTTGTACTTGTGCTTCATGATTAAATTCAGATGAGTTAGCAACACATCCACTGGAGGATGGATGCATTGGAGGTTGGAGGTTCATTTAGCGACCCTCTCGTCAGTCATCGACGACGGGGACACACGAAGATATGCAGATGGTATTTTGTGCATGTGTGATTTTTGCTTTCAGTATTCAAAGTTGTCACTTGATTTCAGTTGTA
Source organism: Taxus chinensis (assembly GCA_019776745.2). Classification (NCBI taxonomy): domain Eukaryota; kingdom Viridiplantae; phylum Streptophyta; class Pinopsida; order Cupressales; family Taxaceae; genus Taxus; species Taxus chinensis. The sequence continues at coordinate 939,038,647 of CM034146.1, forward strand.
TGTAGTGTGATTATAGTTGTGTAGTGTTCTTGTTTTTGAATAAGTGGAAATTTCACATTGAGGGGGGGGAACATGATCTCAATGTTCCATTTCCTGTATCCAGTATTCAGTTTGTATGTGTATGAGCAAAAAAATTCAACAAATTTTCCTATGTTATTCTTTGCAGTGAGATATTGATGAGAGCCGACGATACTACTGCAACAACATGATATTGTGGTTGTTAGAGTTATCCACTGGAAAAAATATCGAGAGGTTGTTGGTTCTATCCTAAAAAACCATCCGTTGTGTGGTTATTGGTTAACCACTTGGAAAACCATTCAAGAGGTTGTTGGTATTTTCCTTGAAACCATCCAAATCAATGAGCATGACTATGTAGCAGAAACGTTGCAGTACAATGACATGTTTTCCCCATGTTCGCACTAAGGGTGGGGAATGTTAAGAAATTTATATTTATGTGCTCACATATTTTTATATGCGTGAATGATTATTACGTTGCATGGTAGTAGTAATTGTTTGTTATATGGGTTGTTTACAACGAACTCATATATATGTTTTGGTTATTGTGGTTTTTTTACGGGTCTACCATCCACCCGATTCTAGGAGAGAATCATGAGTTGTTGACTCCATATTTATAGGCTATAGTATGCCTATATATATGTATATATACCTAAAAGAATGTGTATATGGAACATATGAAGAATATTGTTGTGTTTAATTCATTGCATATTTCTCAAACCTTTCATCTTTACAATCCTCTACCTTGTAAATCATATCGTATGGTTTAGGCATGCTTGATTTCGCATACCACAAAATCTGTAGAGGAAAATTTTGGATGGAATCATTGTTTGTTGATGCTGATAAATACTGATGATGAGCCTATCAATGTCACATTTCTTCATCCTTATCTCTACCACCCATTTATTTTTTGTAGATAAGCCATATTTCATGAAGAGGAAACTTATTCCACCCTCACTTAAATGGATGCCCAAGTCTATAGTCGAGCAAAACTCCTAGAGGGAAATTGAGGCGTGCAGTCTTGTCTACAACGACATAATGCAACTGACCCATGGTTTGCACCAAACTTTGCCTATTATGTCTTATAATTTATATCAACCTTGAAAACATCCAATTTCATAAGATTGATGATGGAAAAAATGGGGGTGTGAGAGCTAAGGCAAAGGGCCTTGTAGTTGTGTCCTTCGTGACACACACAAATCTCCTACCTGTGTTGTCTACAACATTGCATCGATATCACTACATGCTCCCTCCTCTATGAGATAATCAAAACATATGGTTTGGGCATACTTGATTTAGCATACCACAAATTATGAAGATGAAAATTGTGTAGGAAGTCATAGTTTGTTGATAATCATAGATTATGGTGATGATGATGAGCCTATCAATGTCACATTTTTTTATTGTTCCCACTAAGACATGAGATGAATGCTCCAATGTTTACATTTTCATTTTAATTTGGTGACGAACATGCTAACATAAAATATCCACCTCCCTCATTCACACCACGACCACCAAAATAATAGATCTCAAATGAGTATAGATTGCCATGATAAATAACTTGAATTATAATATTCAAACCCATCAACTGAGTATGCCTCATCTCTCCCCTACACTTCACTTGGCATCACACTCCACTCACACTCACATTGAACATTATGATTTCATCGAGCTTAACTTGATCCTTTGACTTCAAATTAGTATTGGATTTGCATTTGGTTTTGGGATTAACAGACATTAGTCTTTGCATTGAGGGTCCTTTGATCTCAACAACGTATTACATCATGGACCATGTATTGAGTATTACAATTCAAACTTACTTGTATCTATCAGATCCTCACACCACTTACAAGATCACTTGACTTTGCATCTTCCCTCGACTCACCCACTTTCTCTTTGCACACAATGGTTAAACATTGCATTAGTTGACCCTCCAAATGACTATATCATATAGGCTACACGTGTCCTTATGCATTGACATATGATATGCCATTTCTTCCAATTGTCCCCTACCGACATCCATTCATACAAAAAGTCCCATGCATTTAAATTTATTGGCTCAACAATAGATTACAATCTTTAAACTGATCAATTGAATTATAATCTCCAAACCAATCCACTAAATTATAATCTTCAGATTGAAACGTTCCCTATTTATAATCTTAGATGAGATAGAGCATTGAAGGAAGGGCCAAGAGCGTATGTAAAAATTATTTTTTCTCTTTTGTTAGTGCCTTAAACATTAATTACGCCAATAGACGTTTCCAAATGGGAGTTTTGATGGATGTGCCTAACACACGTCGAGGAAATAGAAGGTTGAGGTTTTGTGTTCGTGGTCATTGATGGATGGTGGTATCACAACTGTTGATGAGGGAAACCTTGATCACTACCTTAATTGCTAAAGAGAAACATTGATCGCAAATGTGCATAAAATCTACGAGATAAGGAACCCTTAACGTTGAGCTTTTATATCTAACATATAAAAGTTTAGAGTGTGAACATATGCAAGTTTCCATATCTACAAGCAATGGCGAAAGAGACTCTGCACTTCGACCATTGGATCCGCCTCTCCACATAGTACACCAACGGGTGTCATTTAAAGATTGATTAACGTTTTTCTCTATTGACATTGACAATATTGATTGATCACACCTTTCTTTAATCTAAGATACCTCCATAGTACATTACCTCAACAACTTGTGCACTACACCCCCTTTCTCCTTCAAACGATTGACAAAATTGGCTCATCGTTCATATGTGCCTGGTCATAATAAAGAAGAATTTTGTATTTGTTCCCCCCAACATTTTCCCCACCCCTGCACTTCTCCTCCCTTAACCCCCTTTTTTATCGTCCATCTTCCTCCTACAATGTTTTCCTCCCTCAAGTTTAACTTCATCTTTGCATCCCCTTTAACGTCTCCATTATATCGTTCACGTGAAATAACTAGTATATATGCCCATCACTCTGTCACAAACATTTATGAATGCTTTTGCTAGTTAATTAATAAATGAAGCTTGTAGTGTCATGCCTTTTGCATGAACTCGTAAAGGAGGCACTTACTTTTGCCTCGCGACATTTTTTTTTTAATGAATTCAAAATTGCAAGGATTAGATGCACATAATTCTTAGGCTTAGTTGCCAAGGACTAAGGGGTTTCCATTCCACCAAATTCACCAAGAGCATGATCCCGGTCTCATCCTTTTTGGTGTGGAACCTTTGTGGATGGCTAGGTTATACCTTTTCCACCATCATACGCATCGTGATGGATGCCTTGCGATATTAGTTTAAGTGAAATGCATAATTTTGAAACCTCTTTTTAGGGCTAGGGTTGGCAAGAGGATTTGCGTGGATGAAACCCCCACGCCGACTTATTAATATGGTAACGCATTCACCAAAGGATTGTCGAGCTCCGCGAGCTAACAAGCATTGCGATTTTTCTATTAATTCCGTGTACGCGAGGTAAATTCAATATATTATTCTCTGGCTTTTTCGTTCTGAAACCCTAAAACGTTGTTTTTCTCGCAAGCTGATGCTGTTTTGTATAAAAATGATGAACGCTGAGAGAAATGTGTTATTCTTTTAATACATAACTATTTTGTTTTGTTGAATTTTTATGGATTTTTATCCAGCCTGATTCTTTTGTGGTGCGCTTCACTTAAAGATTTGGATATGGCATTTTATTGTAGTATATTTTCCTTATTCCAACTCATTGCAAAGTATTGGGTAATTAATTCGTATTCAGATAAGTTTAAACTTGTTATTCAACATCTGTTTAGGGGCTTTTTAAACTTCATTATCAACACCAGAAATGTTGTAATTATTTTGTATTCAAATGATTTTAAACCTGTTACTCTCTTGATTTTTGTAGGGTTTTTGTTATTTTCGTGATTTGAGTAGATTTCTCTTCTAACTTTGGAAATGTTATTTTTTAATTTATTTGTCTACTACTACTGTCAACTTCATGGCAATCCTAGAAATGTAAGACTAGTTTTTTATTATTCTCTTGTTCCTAGATCTGTGGAATGTAAATCTGATTGTTGTGTTTGGAAAAAAATATCTTAGGTTTGTGGGATGTAACAATTTGCTATTATTTTTGTGTGTACAAAAAAAATTCTGGTGTAAACAATTTATTACTATGTTTTGTGTGCTCAGAGGGAGATATTCCATGTCAGACAACAAAAGTGTAATAAACATAATGCAAAAATTAGGGAACATCGTTGGGTAGTAGGAGGGCTTGGTCATAGTGCTTTTGGTTGAGATTGAACTCTCCTGCCACCCAATGGATCTTCCCAACTTTTTGCATCATGTTTGACTCTGAAAGATCAGAGAGGAAGAAAATAAGTTGTTTGAAGTGATTCGTCAAAGGATCAATTAAATTCGAAAAGCCTCTCAGGTCAGTAAAATCAGCATACATTTTTCCTCTGATTATCCACTCATAAATGACATTTCTATGGCTGCTAAAGTTCTAATTATTGATGTTACAGTTCTTGTAAGGCGATTCTTGTAAGGCTTGTGCGGACTCTTTAATGTTTGGTTATCTGATAATGATAATTATCCTTTGTTGCCATTTTGATTTGATAACTGTAATTGAAATACCAAAGCATTTACATTTTATGGATCTATTCACATCTTGCAGCCATAACTATAAAATGTTAGGCGTAAAGTATGTATTTGTTGATTCTTTTTTGTAATAATGAAAAAGTCTCCAAGAGATTGATTTTTCTTATATTGTGAACTGGATCCATCTTTGGAGTTAAAAAACCTAAAAAATGATTTTCTTGTCCAGTCTTCTTTTTTTAACCAGGAGCTTCATGAATCCTAGGATTTCATAAACCATTTCTTTTGAGAAGGTTGTTTTAATTGCTGAGAAATTGTGTTGCATTGATTGCCAGACTGATAGTATACTCAACCACCCTTTTCAATGTAGGGACCTTACTGTAAGCTAGATGCAATGAATTCCAAGTGGACGATTTATGCTTGTGAGAGATTTATTCTTGTGAACCACTAGTTTTTTAATATGGGTTAATGCAAATTAACTCGAAACCAGGCTGTTGAATCCTGGAAAATATCAGACTTGTGTTCTATCCCATGTTTATAAATTTAGGAAATTGCAAAATCAGAATGATATTGGTGAAGTGTAATTCTCGATGCACAGGTTTTGTGTTTCCATTAAAGTAGAAGTCCATATCTACACCCTTCCTCAATCAAATGTTTTTAGCAAAGTTATTTTTTAGCTTGAAATCAGCTGATGATGGATTTTCATAATTTGTCCTTATATCACATGCTATAACATAAATTGCCCTACTTAATATTTTGATTCTAGTCTCATTATCAGGACAGTTGATGGTAAGCCTAAAATCAGTCAGTGCAGTGATTGTATTTTCATCAGAGTTCTTGCATCATTAGCAAGAGGAAAGCTGGATTTTGAATAAGTATGTTTCTAGCACAGTCCTGTGTACTTCTTAATCCTTTTACAGATCCGTGTAACCTTCCAAAAAGATGTAGGTTAATAAGTCCACATCCATTTTTTTGTATAATTTCATATTTTACAAAGATGTGCCTTTTATATGACATCTGGCACATCTCCCTCATTATCTTGCCAAGGTCAGGAGTTCTGCTCTGCTGACGTACACCTTCACTCTTAGTTCATTATCAAGTGCATTACTGTGACTCACTCTGTTCTGGGTTTGAACAGAACATGACTAAGAGCAGGAAACAAATTGGTAGAACTATTCCTGTTAAAACATTTTAGATTTTTACTCTCAAGGCAATTCAAAGCTGATGTTTTGATTGAAATAAAAACTCAGAAACAAATGTAGGATGTCATACCAATTGGGGTATCATGATCCGATGGTCAATTTTGAAATTATGTGTGTTTACAATCTAAATGTATCAGTCTTTGGTTTATCTGGCACTCTGTCCGGCCCTGTCATATGGTTCTTGTGTATTTTGTATCCCAATTTTGTAATAGCCGAGATCTCCCTTTTCTGAATTCAGCTGTATGTTCAGGGTTTGATTGTGTTCCTTCATTTTGGGTGCTCTGGTGTTCAATGTATAATATTGTTCTGGAGAGTTCATGCGTTCTACAACAGGTAACATTTGCGAGCAAGTCTTTTGTTTACCTTCCTGCGACTACCTTAAGTGGTCTCCATTTGGTAGGGGGGGTTAATGCCTTGTTGAGTGTGTTCCTGTCTCCCCAGTTCACTCTTAGTTGGTTCAGCACACTGAAGATGAACTCCATATATTGCTCACCTCCTTCCTCATTTATTAGCAACTCCCCACTGTTGACTGAGCTTTCTCGAAACTCAACATGAAGCGTCTATAACTTCAGTATTGCTGGTTTCACCTCCTGCGTCACTGTCTTTCAGTATTGCCAACTTCTGTTTCAGTGGGGAGTATATCTAGTGACTATGCTTTTAAACAACCCTATATGATTTAGTTCCATGCATTGGATCCAATTCTCACCACTCCAATACCATCTCCTTGGTACACATATCTACCATGCAAAGGTTAGGATCTCTACTCCAATCATGTACACCTTCATGCTTAGTTCATTATCAAGTACATGTCCCTCACCCACTCTGTTTGGGTCTTGAACAGAGTATGACTCCAAAAGCAGGAAATAAATTGGTAGAACTATTTCTGTTAAAACATGTTTGATATTTTCATTTTCTAAGGCAATTTAACAATCAAATTATCTGCAACTGATGTTTATCCTAAAATAAAAATTCTAAAACATGTTTGATATCTTTACTTTCTAAGGCAAATTAACAATAAAATTATCTGTAGCTGATGTTTTTTCCCAAAATGAAAACTCAGATATAAACTCAAATAAACTCAGAAAAGTCATATCAAGTGGGGAATCATAACCTTATGGTCGGGCCTGATTATATCTGAATTTAGTATGTTTTCAAATTCTAAATTCCTAAGCCTTTGATATAATATATGGCACACCGTCAGCCTTTGTTCAGCCCTTGTTATGATATCTGTCAGAGTCTAATGAATTGTGGTGGGGCCTTATTATTGAAGTATCTTAACCTTATGGTTGGGCCTTGTTATATCTAATACTTTTTATGTTTTCAACTTATAAGTTCGTAAGCCTTTGATATGCTTTCTGGCCCACTGTCAGCCTTTGTTATGACATCTGTCAAAGTGCAATGAATTGGCATTTCCCAATTGTGAAAGTTTCAGGTTTATTTTTAAAATTTCACATCGGCTGTTGGCTTAGAACTGCAGCCTTTAATACAATTAATTGTGTATAGTGTACCCCAATTCTCTAGTGACTGAGTTTTTTTTCTGAATTTCGGTATCCTTGTTGAACATTTTTCAGTTGCACTTTTGGGGATTGGTTGTTTTTTCTTCATTCTTGGTGCATTATGTTAGCCAATTATATTGTTCTGGAGACTAAAAGCCTGTCTACAACAGGTTCCAGTTGCGAGAAAATATTTTGATTCCTTGAGTGGGATCCATATGATAAGGCGATCAGGACTGTGTCTAGCCTAAACATCTCCCCAATAACAGTTCACTCATTCGTAGATCAGTTCAGCAATGATGATCTCCATATTTCTCATTCCCTTCCTCGATTATTAGCATTTCTTACTGTTGAGCGAGCTTTCTTTCAACTTAAAGATGAACTGCTACAGTATTGTGGCGGCCATAGTTACCAGGTCCGGAAATCTGGATCCGTTCGTGAGGGGAAAAAAATCCAAAAATCTGGAACTCTTGAGAAAGTTCGGCAAAAAATCGATGTGGAATATATACATATTATTTATGAGCATAATTTATAAATATGAAAAAATTGACAAATACAGATTTTTTATTAATAATGTAATATAAAATGTTAATATATTTATTATTAAATAATATTATAGGGTGTTGGGTGTCTTTTTTATTGCAAAAAAATAAAATAAAAATATTTTTTGTTTGGGAAAAAAACAGGCCTGACCTGGACCGAATTTATTCAGGCTGCCTGAAAAAATTCGTGATCCAGCCTGATTTTGTGCAGATCCGGCGGGTTATGGTAACTATATTACCAACTTCTCCTACTGCGTCATCGCATACATTTGTTTCGTAAGTGGGGAGGACATCTATTGACTGCATTTAACAAACCTGTATGATTGAGTTCCATGAATGCATTTGATTCAACTCTCATCCCTCCAATACCATATCCTTGATATACAGGTGTACCATGCAAAGCATCAATTTTTGGGGCTTGGATCTTCACTTGAGAATATTTTTTGGCATTGACATGTCATTTCAGCCTCTAAGATATTTCATCCTAGGGATTCCAAGTCCTCAAATTCAATATATTCCAAGGGATTCCAAGACCTTTTTCAATATTTTGATCAACTCATTCAAGGAGCTCTCATTGTTTGTGGTCTCTATGCACTCTATACTCAAAATCCCTTTTTTCTCTCCTTGATAGTTGATTATCTTAGCAGCAACAAGATGATTTTGATTTTTTTGTCAAAATTGGGGACAATTTTCTTAAAAGGATTGGAAATGATGATGGCACCACATATAAGATAGTAATTTTAACTGCAATTATTTATTCAATGTATCCCTATAAAAGTGGGAGGATAGAATTAACTTGAAAAGTAGGTGGATGACTGGAATGGTAATAAAGGTTAGATAAAAATGAATTAAAAGTGGGTATGAACTGTGTTGAAAGTGGTTGGACAGCTGGATTATGGGAAAGGATATGTGGACGGCTAGGAACATTAACTGTCATAATTAATTTTAGCCCATCATAGTTATGAAAGTTTAGAAATAATTGCAGAAATTGTGCCTTCATATATCCTATCAGCTAACTGAAATCAAACTCTTCTAAAAAAATCAATCCTCTTAAAAAAATAACTCCCCAGAAAATTAAGGCTATAGAAAATTATTACTTAAGAAAAGAACTCTCCCAAGAAAATTATGGCTGTAGGAAATTACTAATTTTAGAAGAAAATAGAGGAGATGGATTTACTTTATTCTAGTTGAACATGAACTCAAACTTTATCCATTATTTTTGCATTTGCATTATTTTACAAATGTGTGTATATATAAATATATACTGATTGAAAGTAGTGGACAGAAAGCTCTGTCCCTCTGACATTTATACATTTTTTTTCAAAATGTTCTCAAGACATTTTTTTCCTCTAGTTTTATCCCTTGGAGAACTTGAACTGAATTTTATCCTTGGTCGAACATGAACCTTGTGACTTAGGTTATATACATTACCAGAAAATCTTAACTGACAAAGCACTATGGAATGTGCAAGCATGAAACAATTGAAAGATCCCTAAATGGATCCCCCTTACACTCCAATGAGTTTATATATCAAACAAACAGCAAATACAGATTTATGTATTTTTATATCAATTTCCCTAATGCAGATCTGGAAAATGCGGCTAGGGTTTAATAGAGAAGCCAATGTAAATCACACCAAATAAAAGTACTTTTGATTTCTAATGACTGCTCAGATATTTGGGGGCTGAATTACACAGAAAGCTGAACTTATTACAGTCCAAAATAGCCCAGAAAAAACAGATCTGAAGTCTGTTATTATTCAGATTGGAAATCTTCAAAATATACTTCAGAAGATGATAGAAAGTACAGCGATCAGTTTACAGTATTATGGCAAACATTTGACAAATATTTTTAGATGAAAATACCTTTAGAATCGCTGCCAAACTGCTTACAACAGGCCGACCCAACTGCTGGTTGAAAACCACTGAAAACACCTTCAAATCTCTTCACAAACACGGCTGAACTGAATCTGGAAATCCGATGAATAACGCTGGGAATTTCTGAGTGAAATCCCCTCTCAATCCCCTGGGGTTTTCGTCCTCAAAAGATAAATTCACAAGGGTTTTCGTCCTTGGAATTTCTGATAAAAGCTCAGAGCTCTTAGCAATGGAAAAGATGATAATAAAAATCTGGATTGCCCTTATGCAAGTCGACCTGTTTATTTAAAGGGAACTCAGCCCAATTCTTACCACCTCCAAGTCGCCCCAATCAATTTGTTTCATTCCCCTATGCTGGTCGCCTTTTTTTCTTTGGGGCCAAATGGCACGTTTTCCAAAAAAATGCCTCCTAAGGCAAGTCGCACCTTTCTAAAACAATTACTTTTTGATTAGTACTTTATTATTTATTATTTGTGCTTTCATAATATTATTATTTTTAGAAATAATAGCACAATATAATAAAAACAATAAAGTCATGTCACCTTAAAAATTCCCCCTTGGCCGTCGGGTAGACATAAAGGGCCAAAGGTCCACGTCCAAGCTTAGGCGGAAAGAGGGGACATTACAGTCCTCCTTCCCCGGAGTTGCTTGCCCACAAGCAACTGTAGCAACGCGGGGTGCTGAAGAATAGACTCACCCTCCCAAGTGGCATCCTCCAAGGGTAAATCATTCCAACGAACCAGGTACTCCCGTATCACCTTGTTCCGCAACCTTCTCTCCCTCCAATCTAGAAGTCCCTCAGGTACCAAATCTAGTCTTCCCTCATCATCCAAGGGGGGTAACTCTACTGAAGAGATCACATGCTGTTCCAATGCCTTCTTTAAGCAAGATACATGAAAAACATTGTGTATCTTACTTTCAGAAGGTAACTCCAACTCATAAGCTACCTGTCCAACTCTCCTCACCACCCTATATGGACCATAGAAGCGAGGCTTAAGCTTCTCCGCTCCACTCTTCTTAAGAGTACTCTGTCTGTAAGGCTGGAGTTGTAAAAAGACCATATCCCCTACCTCAAATGATCGCTCAATCCTGTGCCTGTCTGCATACATCTTTTGCTGATTTTGGGCGTGTTGCATATTGTCCTTAAGGGTTTTAAGGATATCCTGGCTGTCCTGTAAACACTCTCGAGCCTTAGGAGCTCTGCTATCTCCAAACACCATATCCACGCAGGATCTCGCGTCATAACCATACAAAGCTCGAAAAGGGGTCATCCTAATGGACATGTGGTACGTAGTATTGTAACAATACTCGCACAAATAAAGTTGCTTGACCCATGCTCTCTGCTGCCTTGAAACATAGTTGCGCAGGTACCCCTCAATCCACTTATTCACAATCTCCGTCTGCCCATCTGTCTGCGGATGATAGCTAGTGCTCGGAGTCAACTCAGTGCTTGCCAACCTGAAGAGTTCCAGCCAAAATGTGCTCATAAACCTGCTGTCCCTATTGCTAACAATATTCTTCGGAAGCCCATGTAACCTGAATACCTCCCTAAAGAATAAATCAGCCACCTGTGGTGCCTTAAAACTCGTGGGGATGGCAAAGAAGTGTCCATACTTAGTCAACCTGTCAACTATCGCATAAATGCGACCATAGCCCTGCACAACTGGTAGTCCTGTAATGAAATCCATAGATATACTCTCCCACCTCTGCTCTGGAATTGGTAAAGGCTGTAATAAGCCCGCAGGGAAAGTATGCTCGGACTTGTTTTGCTGACAAGTCACACACTCTCGAATATACTGTAGGACATCCTCCTTGAGACCCTTCTAAGAGAATCTCTCTCTAACCTGCCTAAATGTCTTGAAATACCCTGGATGTCCTGCTAATGGTGCATCATGGAGTGCATGTAGAATCTTCCCCTTAAGCTTAGATTCAGGTACCAAATAAATCCTACCCTTATAATAAATCAAATCAGAAATTAACTGGTAGCGCCCATCCTGAATTTTGCCGTCCATGATCTCACATGCTAAGGTGTTCTTTGAATACTCGACCAACAATTGAGACTTCCAATCTGCAGAAATCTCACTCATAGAATATAGGACAGCAACATGGGGTCTCCTCGATAGTGCATCCGCCACAACATTCTTTTTCCCTTTGACATACTCGATGTCAAAATCATAGGCCTGAATCCTGCTGACCCATTTCTGCTGCCTCTCATTGAGTTCCTTCTGCTCTAAGAAGTACCTCAAGCTGTTATGATCGGTCCTCACTACGAACTTCCCTCCCACCAGATACTGTCTGAACTTTGCCAATGCATGCATGATGGCGAGCATCTCCTTGTCATAGGTGGAATACAACCTCTCGTTCTCCCTCAACTTCCTACTCTCATAGGCAATGGGATGACGGTCCTGCGTCAAGACTGCACCAATACCTGAACCCGAAGCATCACACTCTAAGATAAATGGCTTAGAGAAGTCCGAAAGAGCAAGGACTGGACATGTGCTCATCACCATCTTGAGCTCATCAAATACTATCTGTGCCTCATCTATCCATCTAAATGCGCCCTTCCTTGTGAGATTTGTCAATGGTGCAGCAATATCTGAATAACCCCTCACAAACCTCCGATAATATCCGCATAGCTCTAGGAATCCCCGCAACTCTGATATGTTCCTAGGTGGAGGCCAATCCTGCATAGCCTATATCTTCTCCTGATGGACCTTGACCCCATTGGCCCCAATGACATGTACCAGATATAGTATCTCAATAAGTCCAAACTCGCATTTGGACATCTTAGCAAATAGAGACTGAATCTCCATAATGCCAAGTACCTCATCTAAATGCCTCAAATGATCCTCCCATGTCCTACTGTAGATCAAGATATCATCAAAGAAAACTAGCACGAACTTCCTCAACTGCTTGTTGAAGAGATGGTTCATGCATAACTGAAAAGTGGCAGGTGCATTAATGAGACCAAATGGCATCACCAAGAACTCATAATGGCCATAATGACATCTGAATGCTGTCTTGAGGATATCCTCCTCTCGGACCCGAATCTGATGGTATCCTGATCGAAGATCAATCTTCGAAAAATAAATGGCTCCATGCAATTCATCCAAAAGCTCATCAATACGGGGGATGGGATACCTGTTTTTGATGGTATTCTTGTTGAGGGCCCTGTAGTCGATACACATTCTCATCGTCCCGTCCTTTTTCTTTACCAACACCACCGAAGAAGCAAATGGGCTAAAACTAGGACGGATATGCCCCATGTCAAGAAGCTCTCTGATGGTTCTCTCTATCTCATCCTTAAATTTCTTAGGATGACGGTAGGGTGTAGTGATCATAGGGTTGGCACCCTCCTCCAACTCTATGACATGCTCAAACCCTCTGTCTAGTGGTCTCCCTGGAGGAATATCACCAAAAACTTGCCCATGCCTATCTATTATGGTCTGAATATCTGCATGCAACTGCTGTCCACCATCTGGAGAGGATTTGGATGAAATGAAACATTGGGCTGTCCATGCAACCTCTCCATGACTGATAATAGACTCCATCCTATGTGCTGAAACAACTCTAGGCCCACCATCCGAAAGAGCTCGTAGCACAATCTTTTTCCCCTCTGACATAAACTCTATCTCCATTCGTCTTGAAATCCTGCACATATCTCCCCCAGAGACTGAAGCCATTGAATCCCCAAAACTGCGTCTATCTCTCCAAGTCCAACTATATAAAAATCATCTGTCAGTGTGTAGTCTCCTAGCTGGATACTAAGCTGTGGAATTCGTCTATTGTAGCTTAGAGCAAAGCCATCTGCCACTCGTACACTAAACCCCTCAAATTCTTCCACCTGTAATCCCCGCTTCATCACAAATCCCTCATCAAGGAAATTGTGCGTAGCACCACTATCAATCAAGCAAACAACTCGTTGGCCCTTAAGTACTCCTTTCACACAAAATGGATGATACCTAGGGACTCCAGAGAGTGAAGCAATAGTACCTGAGCCTGATGCATCTCCATCTCCTAGCTCTACTTGGGGCTGCTCCTCATGTGCACCATGACCACTGTCCTCTGTATCTGTATCTGCTGAAGAATCTGCCTCTGCATCCGAGATAACCTCAATAAGATGCACCTTGCCTTTTCCAAGGCAGTTGTGTCCAGGCTCCCAGTGATCTTTGCAATGGAAACAAAGTTTCTTTCTTCGCAACTCATTCCGAGTCTCCTGATCCATCCTAGGAGGGGGAACACTCCTTTGCTGAGTAGTGGAACGCTGAACCGGCTTGGAGCTTGTGAAGGGCTTCTTACTAGGCTGGTAAGAAGTGGGAGTGGTCTCCAAATCCAATGCTGTCTGGATAACATCATGTAACGTAGTAGGCCTAAGGGCCTTGATCAACCCTCTTAACCTGTCATGCAGGCCCTCAATAAAAAGCATTACCACACGTCTCTCGGGCATCTCGGGAACCATTACTGCAATCCGCTGAAATTCGTTGATGTAAGAATCAATGTGCCCACTCTGTCGTAGCTGTGCCAAATCCCTGTAATATAGCTCCACATCTTTGCGGTCAAATCTGGCAATCAACTTCCAACTAAACTCCCTATATGACCATAGTAAGTCATGTCTCTGTGTGATAAGCCCATGGTGCCACCAATCATATGCCACCACCCCCTCTAAGTGAAGAGTAGCAAACTGAATAGCCTCCTGTTCCTGCATAGGTTTTGAGAGTGAGGTATGTATCAAGCTTGTGAATCCATGCCCTGGCACTAATCTTTCCACTGCCATCGAAGGTGGAAAGGGTCACCTTATTGGTAACCTGCTTCAATTCTTTATTTTGTTGGGTCCTAGGCCTCTGTGCTTGCCTAGCTTTCAAGCGCTCCCTTTTCTGCATACAATACTGGTGGAGGGGAAAGGCGTTCCTCACCTCTTCTGGTAGTGCTCTCCACTCATCATGAGCTACCATTACATTATCTTGAAAGGCTATGTCTTCAAGTGGGTCCTCAACTAATGGCGGCTCCTCCCTTGGTAGGAATCTGGGTTGCATAGGTCGATCTGCAGTCCTCGTGGGTCTTCTTTCCTCTGTATATCTCCTATCTCGTGGAGGGGAACCTCTTACCGCTGCCCACTTCTGTAGGAACCCCGGCTGTGCCTTTTGTGGCTACTGGCTATGGATGCAGATCTTTCCTTTCTATCATACCGATTTCTTGCTCTATCCATAGTCAAATTCTCCATCAGCTGTTTCATGGTCTGAATCATTTCCTGATGGGAATCGATCATTCCGCTGAAAAGGGCATCCGGATCAGGCCGCTCACGTCGTGGAGGAGTGTACGCTCCTCCTCCTCTATCCATGATACCTTCAACATTCAGATGTGCCTGACTCCTAGTATAATATCGGTGTGGCCCAACTTCTGTAGGCTGCATAAAAACAATTCCAAACAGACCCTCCAGGTGGGAGGATGGATGCTCTGATACCACTAAAAGATCCCTAGATGGATCCCCCTTACACTCCAATGAGTTTATATATCAAACAAACAGCAAATACAGATTTATGTATTTTTATATCAATTTCCCTAATGCAGATCTGGAAAATGCGACTAGGGTTTAATAGAGAAGCCAATGTAAATCACACCAAATAAAAGTACTTTTGATTTCTAATGACTGCTCAGATATTGGGGGGCTGAATTACACAGAAAGCTGAACTTATTACAGTCCAAAATAGCCTAGAAAAACATATCTGAAGTCTGTTATTATTCAGATTGGAAATCTTCAAAATATACTTCAGAAGATGATAGAAAGTACAGCGATCAGTTTACAGTATTATGGCAAACATTTGACAAATATTTTTAGATGAAAATACCTCTAGAATTGCTGCCAAAACTGCTTACAACAGGCCGACCCAACTGCTGGTTGAAAACCACAGAAAACACCTTCAAATCTCTTCACAAACATGGCTGAACTGAACCTGGAAATCCGATGAATAACGCTGGGAATTTCTGAGTGAAATCCCCTCTCAATCCCCTGGGGTTTTCGTCCGCAAGAGATAAATTCACAAGGGTTTTCGTCCTTGGAATTTCTGATAAAAGCTCAAAGCTCTTAGCAATGGAAAAGATGATAATAAAAATCTGGATGCCCTCATGCAAGTCGACCTGTTTATTTAAAGGGAACTCAGCCCAACTACCACCTCCAAGTCGCCCAATCAATTTGTTTCATTCCCCTATGCTGGTCGCCTTTTTCTTCTTTGGGCCAAATGGCACGTTTTTCAAAAAAATGCCTCCTAAGGCAAGTCGCACCTTTCTAAAACAATTACTTTTTTGATTAGTACTTTATTATTTATTATTTGTGCTTTCATAATATTATTATTTTTAGAAATAATAGCACAATATAATAAAACAATAAAGTCATGTCACCTTAAAAATTCCCCCTTGGCCGTCGGGTAGACATAAAGGGCCAAAGGTCCACGTCCAAGCTTAGGCGGAAAGAGGGAACATTACAACAATGGTCGTTACTCAGTTATGCATTGATGGAGCAATATCTTCTGCAACTTGTTTGTCAGGTTCAACATCAAATTTATCTTATGGATGCAAAGCACTTGTGGTTTTATCTTAAGCTTTATCATCAATCTTCTTTTTGCTGACTATTGGAGCAATGGCCTTTGCAGCTTGAATATCCGTTTCAACTTTGAATTTAAGGATAAAACCACTTGTGGTTTTATCTTCAGCTTTATCATCATCTTCTATTTACTGAAGATCAGTTTCAACTTTGAATTTA
This sequence comes from Taxus chinensis, assembly GCA_019776745.2. Lineage (NCBI taxonomy): Eukaryota > Viridiplantae > Streptophyta > Pinopsida > Cupressales > Taxaceae > Taxus > Taxus chinensis. The sequence continues at coordinate 939,055,090 of CM034146.1, forward strand.
AAGATAAAACCACTTGTAGTTTTATCTCCAGTTTCAACATCAATCTTCTATTGTAAGGATGTCATACTCAGGGCAGTTCACAGTTTCTCTCTACTTACTCTTGTACTTTCCCATAGCATCACGGACACAATCACGAATCTAAACAAACAGTTCCAAATCTGAACAATTTATACATTTTTAATGTCAAACTAGAGAACCTATGTGGCATGCCATGCACAAATATCTCACATTTAATCTTTGCCAGTTCTAACAACATTCCTAGGGTAACCTTAGCCTTGGTCTTTATGCTTTTGCCTGCAAGGTGTGTATCACTATCCATTCACACCAATCTTCTTCATTTTCTTGCTTCTGCTTTCTTTGGCTTTGGTTTTTCATTGTTCAATGTTCACTACTCTTGATATTTTATTGCATAGACTTTTCTCTTAAATAGCTCCCTACTGCACTTCACGAACTCATTTATTTCAATTAAATCTTCCAACTTCTGCAAACTCTGTTACTTCCGCCATTCCAAGTTAACCATCCTTATATCATGTACGAATTCCACCTCTTTCATATTTTTTTATATAATTTATCGGTATTTGGGGACTTGGTTACATCTTGTTCATGATCTCGTCAAGGTCAGGAGTTTCTACTCCAGTGAAGTACACCATCTGTACTTCATCCCATAATGAATTTGGTTAGAGATTTTGGTGAGCAGCCAGTATACACATACTTCTTCTCAGTAACCATAGCACAGAGTGAGGGAGACCCTTCAGGTGCAGGTTGTGAACTGCCGTTCTCAAGCTGGCGGGGCACCCAGCAGATACCAGTTGGTCCACCTCATTCATCTTCACCTAACCATCTTGTAAGTACCTTCTTCATGTCATTTTTCTTGTATTGTCCATCGTTTATAACTCGGTCGATTTCTTTGCTCCATGGAATTGTCTTATATTCATTATGCCGAGAGGCATATACATTTACATATATTGAGTAAAAGTGTCTGGTGTCGTGCCCATGAAATTCACAATTTGTGTCCGTGATATAAAAACAATAACTAAAAAAACAGTTTCACAATTGCCTTGCAGCAATGCATGGACATTGTAATGCATTTCAAGTGCACAACACATATTGGGCATTGGAGTGGTGGGCGAGGAAACTGTTTCGGAGAAGGAACGCCACCCATTTTGAGCAGCAAAAACAGCGCAGGGGACAAGGGAGATAGTGATGCGACCATTGTATTCGAAGGTAGCCGAAAGAGAGAAGCGCAATTCACACCAATTGGGACTTTTCCGGGCAGTTTATCCGCGAATGGTAGGAGGGATTGCGGTAGTGGGATTGATCCATGGGTTGGTAGTCTGGGGCTCCCATTGTGGCCGCACTTGGAATATTTCGTAGGGAGGCTGATGCAGAATATGGATCATTTTCCATCATTTTTAAGAACCAGAAATTATTTTAATGGATTTTGTTTGAATTTTTGTTCAAATCTGGTTTGCATTTTTGCTCTGTTTTTGCTGAAGCAAAGTGCATTTTGTGCCGCCTGATTTTTTAGGATTATCATGTAATCATTTAAGATATATTTGCTCTTGCACTTGTCGTGGCTGTAATCGCAGGCTCTCTCCAAATGCCTTGAGAGAAATTGATCCCACCGATTCATTGTCATTCAATTTAACAGGGACGCTGGAACGGAGCTGTGAAGCCCATCTCGGATTTGATTCAAACGATAATCTTTCCTTACCCTCTCCAGTTGCGGGCAGTGCAGATTTAATGCGAAACTTGGAGAGATTCTTTCGTATTTATTTTGTTTTTTTTAGGTTTTGGAATAATTTTGTTTTGGGTTTTGACTGTTTCTATTTTTAATGTGGTACTTATGCAATGTTTTTACCCTGGTTGGTGGCTCCACCCGTATTCCAAAGTTGCAGCAGCTGCTGCAGGAATTCCTCAATGGCAAGGAGTTCTGCAAGAGGATTAATCCAGACGAGGCCGTGGCCTACGGTGCAGCTTTCCAGGCGGTCCATCTTGACTGGCGAAGGAGACCAGAAGGTGCAGGATTTGTTGCTGCTGCATGTTACCCACCAGTCTTGGCCTCGAAACCGCCGGAGGTGTCATGACAGTTTTGATTCCCAGAAATTCCACCATCCCTACCAAGAAGGAGAAGATTTTATCTACTTAATAGTAATTATAATAATAATGCAAACAAGGTATTTGTTTTAATTTTTCTTTATTGAAGCAAAGTCTTATAATAGGAGAGACGTATAGGGAGGAAGAATTTCAATTCTTTGGACTAATTAATTTTATTGCTTTTGGCAGGACCACATGTTTTTTTTGAGTGCATGAGTATTTTCTGAGGACTCCATGATCGTTGCATGTATTTTTTAAGAATCGACATGTTGATAATAGGATGCCTCGGGTACGTGCCCTTCCTAAAATTTCAAGATGCCTTAATTGATTAATTAGTTTTGATAAAAAACTCGTTTGGTGCATCTCCTATTATCATGACATTCCATGAGATGGCATTGCTTAGAGGTATTTTGTCAAATAATGAACATGCCTTACGTATGCATCCACTATTTTCATACATTATCAATGCCCACATTTTGGCACAAGTTGAGAGAATGATAACAAAGGTGACATGATCAAATTGCACACATCATGGTTGCATTTGAGTAAACAATATTAGTTCTTCATGAGGCTGTCTATGTTTTTTCTGAAGTTGTAATTATGATCTATTATGTTAGAAGATGTTACAAATTACAAACCGAAAATGTGTATTTTAGATATCCAAAAGAAGCGGATAAAATGAAACCAAAGGTGCAATGGATACGCCAAAAGAGGAAGAGAACGAGATAATGAACAACAAAAGAAGGGAACCAAAGTGTAAAGGTGAAGGCAAGAAAGAGAAGCACGGTAATATTTGTGTGCCTATGTATGCCTTTCTACTATGCAAACTGTTTTTATCGTGGCAGACACTTCTATATAAAATAGTAAAAAACTGAACTTTTATGTTAATGGATCTCCATGTGATCTAGAAGGCATAAATAAGTAGTAAAGGAGGATCAATGCAAGTCACATACTACAACTCATTATGATCCTCTCTCAAATCTGTAAGTTGTTGAAAAATAAATGTAAATGTTTTTATACCTAAAATGCATTTTACCCAAAACTCAAATTTCTTCACTATCAATAGTCATTGTCATGCCTTGAGCTACTAGAACCTCCCATTCGAGTTCGATTTTACGTGAGGGATTACCATAGATATTGATCCACAATATAATGTCATAAGATCTTTTTAAAAGTCAGTTCCTTTTCAACATTTATATCAAATTTAACTACGAAGCCCATAAAATTAAAGGGAAAAAAGAATATTTACATTGTGCATAAAATGAGAACGTGTGTAATTTTGGAACTGATAGTAAAAAAAACTCAATATCATTGTACTTGCAACAATCCTACAAGTCCTTTTTGGCGGACAATCTTGTTAGGATTTCTGAAACTCTGCCAATGTTTGACACAAATTGAATTGAAAATAAGACACATACATGTTTTGATCAGAGGCGTTTGTCATCTTCTTAACACTTTCCAAACAAAATAATTTACTAAACACAAACCCTAGATTTTCAAAATATTAGAACTACCTGCAAAAGTTGTTCACAAAAATAAATTGTTAATAGAACAAGTATTAATCTTGCATACATTAAATAAATAAAAATATAATATAATATTAAATCATATAAAATAATATTATGTATAATATAATAAAGTTATTGTAATTATTATTATGATATAAAATATAATAAAAAATATTATATATAAATTATAGTATTATATGTAAATAATGATTATAATATATTAATATTAGTTAATAATAATTTATTATACTATTTATCAATACTAATTTATAATAATTTCTATTAATAATAAATAATTATTAATATTAATGTTGTTATTATTAGTATTTTTAAAATTATATTATTATTATCGTTTTATTAACATTAATAGTGACATCATCAACATTATCATCATGGTTATTATCATCTAAATCGTCACCATCATTCTCGTTGTTCTTTTCATCCTCATAACAATTGTCTTCGTCGTTACGACGTTTTGGGGCGCTGTACGAACTCTACCCTTACGTAAGGTTCGCTCATTTTATGGAAAATCAAAGCATTTAGGAGTGTTTCATCTCAATGAAAAATACAAAGAAGGTGCATATAATTGATTTTGATGTGGTGGACAGCCTGTAGTGGCCACCATTAATGGAAGCTTTGGCAGCTCATAAGATGGGATTGGAGCTGCTTCGAATCAGTGCAGTCAAATGGGAGGACAACACAACCGTCGTTTTCAATGAAAAAAACCAGATCAAGGCTCTCCGATTGTGCGGTTACACTTGGAATTCCATTCTTTTATGAGGAAATCCGACTACAAAACCTCAAAACCCTAATCTTGTCTGACGAACGTACTAAAAAATTTCTGGTATTTAATATGATGGTGGACCTGCCACATATGACGTGCTAGCGAGGCAAACTGGAGACAATGGAGTTTCTGTCCGTAGCAGGCTCCCTGCGACTCGCCATTCTGATGTCGGCATCAAGACACGTCGGTGCCATGGTTGATTATTTCTGCAGCATGTTGGAATCTCTAGAGGTGGGGTTGTCAGAGGAGGGTTTGGTAAGAAGTGTGATGGAACATATATTCATTGCTCGAAAGATTCAGATACAGATTTGGAGCAATGAAAATGGGTTAATTTATGGTGAGAAAATGGGTGAGGTTCTTGAGAAGTAAAGTGGATTCAGTGGCGTAGGGGCGTAGATGAGCGAAGAGAGCATTCAACAAGCTTGGCAGGTGGTGGTGTTCAATAGAGGATCCATGTTTTACATAGTTGAAAATATGGGGGCGGATGACAATCAAGTAATTTTCAAATGGCGAGATACATTGTTGGTGTCTGCTTCATCTTGGAAATGCATCTTATAATGTTCATAAAAACATTGTAACATCCGCCCATATGTTCATATTAGTTGTGAAAATGGTTACTTTGATTTGTAGTGGTTATGGTTGTCGTCATCATCATCATTGATGTCATCGTCATCATCGTCATTGTTTCCTTCATTGTTGTCATTATAATCATGTTCATTATTATCGGCATCATCATGACAATGACAAAGATGATGATAATGATCATTTCAATGATGGTGAGTTCTGATGATCATGATGATGATGACAAACATAGTAATGATGACGATCACAACGATGATAAAGATGACGATGATAATGACGAACATGATGATGAAGATGATCGTGACAATGATGATGACGACGACGAAAATCGTGATGAGGATGAAGATTATAACGATGATGATGACAATAAGTACAATGAAAATGATGATAGTGACGACGACGAAAATATTAATAAGTATAATAATAATTATTTTTTGCAAAATTTATATTAATACTAATAATAATATATATTTCTAACAATATTATTATTAATAATTTATGTTTGTATTATAAATTGCAAAATTCTGATTCAAAAACCCTAAACTGTAAACATGTACAACAATGACGATGACAATGATGATCATGATTGTGGTTAGGATGAAGAATGACGATGACCAGGGAAATCGTGAGATGATAGATGATGATGATGATGATGACAGATGATTAAATCGATCTGTCATGAGAGATGATTAAATCAATATTGATAATAGTGATGATGACGATCGATGGTGACAATGACTAAGATTATGATGGTATGCGACGACGCCGAAGACGATGACGATAATGATGACGCACTTGACATCATGATGGCAATGACAACAATGATGGTGATTATCGATCATGGATGATGATTATGATGATGATGACAAATGACAATGATTATGACGATCACAATGATGATGACGATGGTTAAGATGACGATAGCCACGATGATCGTGACTAATGACTATGATGATTAAAATTATTGAGATGAGGATGAAGATCATTATTTTTACGATAATTACAATGATGACTGACGATTAATATTAATAAAAATTAGAATAATAATATTTTTTATTTCTTATAAATTGTAAAAATAATATCAATATTAGTAGTAAGATATAGTATTGGCGATGATGCCAATGATGACAATGATGATGATGGTTTTGGTGATGGTGGTGATAATGATGACAAGGAGGATCCGATTAAATGATCCTAAACTGTACGACGATATACATCAATGATGATGAAAAGACGATCTGATCACTATGATGACAGAAGATAATGACGAAGACCAGGTAGATGGAGATCGTTACGATCGATGATACATGGTGAATGATGATTAAATCGATCATGGCAAGGATCCTAAGATTACGATTAAACGACAATGAGTCTTAAGTCACCAACTTGATGATCATGACCACACAATTGTCATCATCATGACAATGAAAACAATGATGATGATGATTGTGTCAATGATGTTGAGTACTAGATGATCAAGATGATGGTTACAAACACAACGATGATGACGATTACAATGATGATAAAGATGCATGATGATAATGATGATCATGACGATGACGATGATCGTGACAATGATGACGACGATGATGATCGTGGTAAGGATGAAGATGACGAAAATGATCGTGGTGAGGATGATGATGATGATGATGATGATGATGATGATAATGATTATGATCTGCCATGAGAGTAAGACTAATATTGATAATAGTGATGATGACAATGATGGCGACAATGATGGTTGTGGTAGTGATAGTGGTGGCAATAATTTTTGACTATGACGACATTGATGATTAAAATGATTATATCGATCATGACAACGATGACAATGATTATGATGATGATGAAAACAACAACACCAAAGATGACGACGATAATCACGATATTACTAATACTATTATCAAAATGATTATAATAATTTTATTTTTGATAATAACAACTACATTAATATTAATAACAATTATAATAATAATATTTTTTATTTCTTATAAATTGTAATAATAATAGTAAGATTAGTATTGGTGATGATGCCGATGATGACAATGATGATGATGGTTTTGGTGATGGGGGTGATAATGATGACAAGGATGATGACGATGATGATTATGATGATGATCAACAATGACAAAGACGGTTCGATCACTATGATGATGAAGATAACAATGATGACGATAATGATCATGACTATGAACGCCAATGAACTACGTGGGCGAGGATCCTTATTATTAATAATATGAGTTGTAAGTCACCAACTTGATAGGTTCTCATTGAGGTCATTCATGCACAAACTAAATGCCCACCTTCTTTTCCTGACTTTATTTTTGGTATCATTTTATGTATAATGCAACTCCCGCGGCTGCTTTTAGCATACCTATATTATATTAATATATGTAAAATATGCCGAGAGGTATAAACGCCTTGCGAACTATACCTCTCGGCATATTTTGCATATATTAATATAATATAGGTATGCTAGTACATACTTACATTTGCATAATTGATTTCAACAGCATGCATTACCCTCCACAGGGTTCAACTTTATGCATTAAATGCAACTGATTCAGCATGATCTGATACAACTTTGAATCTGCAGCCATGTTTGGTTTTAACAATTCTGGAACTCCTTATCAGCAGGCAATGTCATATTCTACTCTGTAATAATTCTAAAACTGCTGACAGAACACCATGAGATGAATGTTAATTATGTATCAGCTACACCTCTTTTCATATTTCCCTAACCAGGTTCTTCTTCATGTCATTTTTTGGTAGGCAATGTTGTAGAAACTATAGATGCTTCTGCTATTCCAAATTTGTTATTCTGCTATTCCAAATTTGTTATTTTTCTTGTATCGTGTATCAACTACATTTCTTTAACATTCCCCTAACCAGCTTCTTCTTCATCGTCATTTTTTGGTAAGGTAGACAGATAGGGACACTAATTATTCGGCTTATCATTCTCATAAATGTTTTGAAGTAAATGCAGAAATAAAAAGAAACTCACCCAAGAAAATTACTACTATCTGAAAAACATGGGAGATGGAGTTATGTACTTTTCTGGAATATCTCCAACTGAAAAGCACTAAGAAATTTGGAAGTGTGAAGCAATTGCAGCTATTCAGCCATGCACTGTTGGAGAAATAGCTACTGCAATTTGCAGATCAGTTCCAAGCTTGAATTTGCCAACATGGAGACTATCACTTGTGGTTTTGTATTCAGCTTTATAATCAATTTATTCTGTGCAAGGACTTCTTCATACTCTTGGTAGTACATTTCCCTCTACTTCCCTTTTTCTTTCCCATAGCTTAATCATGGACGCATTCCTAGATATGAACAGTTTCCTTCTTTTCAAGTCAAAATTGATAACCTCAGTGTCTCCGGATTCAATCTTTTTGCCTATTATAACAACATTCTCCTGCTAACCTTAGCCTTGAACTTTATGCTTTTGCCTGCAAGGTGTATATCCATTTCAACAAATCTTCCTTCATTTTTGTAGAACCTTGGGCTACTACTGGTTCTGCTTTTTATGTCTTGGATTTCTCATTGTTCAATGTTTGCTACTTTTTTGTTGGTTGGAATCTTTGCCTGATATAGCTCTAATATCCTCCACAAGTCCCTTAATTTCTCCAACTTTTCAATTCCCAATTTTTGAAAATCTCTGTTGCTTCTTTTCTTCCAAACTGACTATACTCCTTGTATCATGTTTCAATTCCACATCTTGCATCTTCACTTAACTACCTTCATGTCATTTTTTCGTTAAGGTTTATCATTTTAAACTTAATCTATTTAGTTTAATAATGCAAAATCAATCAACAGATTTTTTAGATTGAGATGAATGTGAATTGCTGAGTACAGAATAGGTCCTTAATGCAGGCACATGCTGCATACTTCCTTTTCAAATTCCTTTTTTTTCCGAGTTTTATCCATTCACTAAAATAAAATAAATTGTTTCTGCCATTTCAAATTGGCTATCCTTGTATTGTGTATGAACTCCCTTATCCTTTTCACCTAATACCTTCTTCTCGTCATTTTTTGTAAGGCGTGTACTCTTGAACTCGACTTTCTCTGCTGCTAGGCAATACTCAAATCTTTCTTTTTGATATATATAAATGCTTTCACTAGCATACAAAACTCCCCATAGGGCTGGACTTTGTGCCTTCATTCCAACTTGACGCAACACCTTCTCTACTTTGTTTTCCTCATCTTTGGATACACACCCATACTAGGATTCACTTTCAACTTGTAACTGGCAGCCTTCATTCCAACTCTACGTAACACCTTCTCTACTTTGTTTTCCTCATCTTTGGATACGCACCCATGCTGGGATTCACTTTCAACTTGTAACTGGCAGTTCGTAGCAGTTCTGGAACTTTCTTCTTCTTCATGACCCATTAGGAAAAGTGATTTTTAAACTCCATGACCAATGTTACTACTTATATTATTAAATTACCATGGTCAATGTAACAACGAATACATGTATTTCAGAAGCAAGTGTATCATGTCAAAGACTTCTTTCTGGGCTAAATCCAACTGAAAATCAAAGCCCAAGTTATCACTAGTATACAGATTTTTCACCAGTCTATGAATCCATATAGCCCAAATATTTGTATTCATTTGAAATAAGTTTTCAAAACAATTATTAGCAATCTAGATTGTAATATAATTTTGCTGTACTCCTCAAATTAAATGTCCTTGAGTTTGAAAGAACGGGAGGAAGCTAAAAGAAGGTTGATGGTTAGGATTTTGTTTGGGCCTTACATGGCAGCAGGAACTATTGTTCTGGTGAGGGCTGCATACAATAGTAATAGCTCAACGCCTTCAAAATTCTGAAAGAAGGGGAGGAAGCTAAAATAAGGTACAGGGTTAGGATTTTGACTGGCCCTTCAATGGCACTTGAACTGTTCTGGTGAGAACTGCGTACAGTAGTAATAGTGATACTAGGATTTTGATTGGCCCTTCAATGGCACTAGGAGTGTTTGGGCGAGAACTGTGCACAATAGAAATAGTGTGACTTCTGGTTTTAGAGTTCTTAGGCTTACACTATAAAAAAGAGTCAACAACAATTGAATTTTGTCGCCGCTGTCAATTTTTATGATGCATTAGTAAAAAATGGATAATGAAAATGATTTATAAGAAAGATTTCAATGCCCTTCGACCCCCCTCCCCTTTCCACTAATTTATAATTTGATATATATCACTAGTATATGATATGTAAAAAGCTTGCTAAATGAAAACTTTCTTTATGATTACGTCAAGATTATCAATACATTTAATGTCAACGTATCCAATACATTTTCACTATCACCATAATATTCACACTGTCTATGTTTAAAAAATCTGCAATATTATTTCAATGTACATTGTAATAATTTGTAAACAAGGCTTAGGGTTCAAGGACTGCCTTAAACCACTCCCTACAGCATCTTTGGGCTATAAAGATTCTCTTACTTATCCATTTTGTTTTCCTTTTTGGATTCCTCATTAGCCGATAGGCTTTTTATGTGGACGTTCATGTCCAAAGGTTTTTGGACATCCGACCATTGTGTTTTCCTTTTTGGATTCCTCGTAAGTCCATAGGCTTTTTATGTGGACATTCATGTCCAAAAAGGTTTTTGTTTCATGCTGGTTTCCAAGAAATAGTTGTTGGAAAACAACTACCATGGCAACCCTTAAATATTATACAACCTCTTAACAAGCTGAAACAACGATTAAAAATGCGAGCAGAATTTTTTGAGCGCCACTTTTGAAAGTTTGTTATACAGAATATTTGTAATTACTTCACCTGTTGAGGATCTGTTAATACCTGTAGTTAATGCTCATGTTTTAGCCGGGTGCTTGTTATTTCACACGCTAAATAGTTGATTGACCCAATGTTCAAAATTCCTCCCTTTTTCCCTATCATGCCACAATGAGATCTGCTCTCTTTTAGGATGAATTCATTTATGCGTTTTGGCTTGTCATATTGCTTTCTGTTCTTATTTACCTGAATTTTTACTATTGTTGCCGTATTTATTTATTGGTAATAACAAGCTGTACTTTATTTTTTACCCTGTTAGAAAACTAAAATTGGTGTGAGGTAATCTGCTCAGATAAGTTCAGTGGCATGGACACGTGTATGTCATTGCTTGCATACACTGCATAACTGACACTCCCATTGTCTATTTGTTGGCATGCAGTAACCTTTTTATCATCTCATGATCAGTAATTTTTCCTTTGATGTCACTGTCAGGTCTTTGTTGAAATAGACTTTTGTCTGGTTAGCCCCATCCTGTTGGTGTGCTTCACAGTTATTTTGTTGTATGTTTGATATTTTATTTTAACCTATGGATGATGTCCAGTTGAAGTGAAGTATGTTGCAGGTCAGGTGGTTGTCGTGTACATTCATTGTTGTTTAAGGCTGTTGTGTACATTTATTAACTACCTCAGTTATTCCAACCATACAATTAACTTTGTATGGTAAACCAAAAAAATCAGACATTTTGAACAGAAATTAGCCAATTTGAACTTTGAAGTAGCAGGCTGTAAATAATTAGCAAGTGGCGGCTACAAGAATCTCAAGGTCCAATACGACGTCAGTTTGCAATCGTGTCAACCATTGTGCAAGCCATTAGGCCATGTGTGGATGGAAATATTATTCATAGGTTTTGTAGTTTTGACTCTTTGTAATCAAGTCTATTTGACAACAATTATGCCAAATTGAGGATTATAAAATATACCCATTAGTTTTTGGGTGGAGGTAGAAATGCTTATCATAGGATTTGTAGTTCGTACATTTTTTTCCACTCGAGATGTTGGAAAAAATATGGGTTTTGCAATTCCATCTATACACCAAGCTTTTTATATATGCAGTTTATCCAAATTTGATGATTATAAAATTATTGAATTGCCTCTATGTGGATGAGAAGTGCATCATTTTTACACGAAAAAATACCACATTGGTTGTAATTGGGATGCGTTAACAAACTTATAAGTCATTTTAGTGCATTCTTATTTATGACATTTCAAGTTCTAATGGTAGAGGGGCTATAACAAACCCCCTTTTGTTTGTAATGGATGGGCCAATACCAACATGCTAATTGACATGGGAACGAGGAACTAAAATCGAATGATTAGTATTTTGTGTAGTTGTGGCCAAAACATTCACCAAGCGAAGGCAATGAGTGGCAATGCACAAAATGTGTAAGAAGTTGAGGTCCATACAATGCAATAGAATCTAAATGGATTTCATGTTGCTTTGAAAAAATTATTCATTTTAATCATCCTTGCATATCAATCCTTTCTAGATAGTTTGTTATGGTGGTATTTTTATGCCCTATTGTCCACTATTAGTAGCAAAACTATCATATGATGTGCATTTTAGTACGTGAGCTATCATACGATGAACATTGTGGAGCATGGCGACAGTCCCTGTGTAGTTGATGGCCCTATAAACAATATTTAGTATGATAGTATCGTAGCACATGACCCCTTTTTTTTTTTTTGGCCATTTCTATCGACTTCACTAGCTTTTAAACAGATAAAATTGACTTTAAAAAAATATGTTATTACTAATATTTACACTTGTCTAAGGGCAAAGACATTACATTCTTTTTATGTCTTCAAACTTGTGTTTGAATAATTATTTACTTTATAAATCCCAAGGTCCTTTGAGTGACATTCATAGGATGTTTTAAACCCTATTTTACCTATTTTCCCTTTACGACAAGATGAAATGTTAATATGTGATAAATTTGAAACTTGTCTTGATTTTTCTATTGATGAATATCTTGCTTAATCACAATGTTTTCCTTTTTGAATTCCTTATAGATATAGATATGTTTGGGGTATTTGCTGTTATGTTTTGATATTAGTTTAGGTCAGCTATACCAGTCTATACTCTTTTTTCTTGGGACTTATTAGATCAATTTATCATGATTATCTTAAACCTAAAGGCTTAAAACAATTAGATATAATGTGTATGATTAGATCATGAAATTAGTCAATTAAAGACAATATTTTTGTGGAATTATATATAACAATTTTGGCAGTTTAGAGAGAAAATGAAGAGATGCGCGTTTGAGTAAAGTTACAACCCAACTTGATTCTACACGAAGGATGGGTACATAGAAGATATCTATTTGACAATTATGGTAGTTTAGAGAGGATGAAGAGATGTAGAGTGAGAGTAATACATGAAGGGCGACTCTGTGTGTGTGTGTGTGTGTGTGTGTGTGTGTGTGTGTGTGTGTGTGTGTGTTGGGAACATAGAAATAAATATTGGGAAGTAATTGAAAAAAATGCAATTAATGAATCTTACAAATTGGTCACCTAAAAGTTTGTTTGTCACCTAAAAGTTATGCAACAAAAATTAAAGGTTGTGTAAGGTTATGGAAGGATTGTAAGGGAAGAATCAATAGATAAGCGATATAATAGAAAAGAATATGTTATCGTATCTTAATCTATGCATGATTGCACCCAAAAGATCAAAATTAGAAATGAAAGTAAAAGGAACAAGAGGCATGAAGGTACCATTTTCATTAACTTCTCTCTTAAGGGTTGGAATAACTTTATGAGAAAGTTGATGTTGGGGACCACAACCGAACAAGAAGACTTAAGCACACCCTTGATTGACGGCCGGAAAGACTACAAAGGCTTGGTAAACCATGGTAAGCGCAACTCCTATGCTTGTGGATTGTAAGTATTCAATGCGTCAAGTGTAAACGTTGAATAAGTCAAATATGACGAATTTCAAAACCTTCTTAAGCCTTATTGGTGAAATAATTTGTTGTTTCACCAAAGGTCACAGGGCTAAGCCCTTTCTTCTTGGGCAAGGAGAGGTTCCCATTTATTGAATACAAATTAAATAGAACTGTGGGGTAAGTGACAAGTGCTTGAATAATGTACAAACAAGGAATTTACTTTGAAGAGATGGGAAAATAGAGGGAGGCATTTTGTTGTGAGTAGACTTATAGATTTCACACACATTAGTGAGTAGGTACACATTCAATAGGAAGAAATCAACTATGTAAGCAATAACAAGACCAATACATTAGAGACACAAAGTTCGATGGATTCATTAATCAAAGACACTTGTACAAGATTACAATGTTTGTAAAGTTGGAGAGAGAGAGAGAGAGAGAGAGAGAGAGAGAGTAGAAGAACATAGGCAAGAAAGAAATGTAACTTTATTACTTGTAGTACTGATACAAAGCCCAACAACTAGCAATTATCAACATTTTCTAACCCTTGGAATGAAGAAGCCATTCCAATTTATAGCTCACAAAATGCCCTTTTATCTCCCCTCTATGACTTTTTATCTTTTCCATCACTCATGACTTTTCATATTCCTAGAGACTAAAAATGAGCTTTTTTCTTATTAATGAAAACAAACTCTTACAATGTCAAATTAAAATGTCACTTAAGTGAATAAGACAAAATAGTGGAAAAGTACGTTTGTAATGAAGAATTAGATTATGGAGAGGAGGGATAGAAGAAGAGATGTATCAATTTGATGAAGACGAATATGAAGTCTCTGTTGATGAAGAATTGGCCCTTGGTGAATTTTGAGAATAAACTCTTGGAATGAGCTCCTGGCCTTTGAACTCTTTACTAAAATGGGCTATTGTAGGTGTCACTTCCTCTGCGTATGGAATGCAAACATATCCCAAAGCATTGATCCAAGTTTTAGGAACGTTACTAAGGGTCTTACATTGGTTGAACTAGATTTGATGATCTTTTGTAGCATTAGAGATTGAGCCTTTAATTTTCGCAAGAGATTCCAAAGTATTTTTCTTGAACAAGAAAGAACCTATTGTCTCTTTCTGGACCAGATCTTGGAAAGACTTAAGGAGCTCTTCCAAGGATGATTGTTTGTTGAGCGGATGTGATATGAGCTTCTGTATATTGTTATTGACCTTTTCCAAGATCTTAGGTGCATGTTCTTCACAAGACTCAAGTTTTGAGATAATATTGTTTATCATATCGTATTTGACATTTATCGACAATGGCATTTGAATATGCCTCATGAAATTCACTCGACAAATTTTTCGGGATACGATAGGGATTTCTGCTTTGTTTGAGCCATGAACCGAGTGTTATGCCATGTAGATATGAGTCAGTCCTTGCCTACTTCTGCGAAGCATTCTCCTTGGTTCTTATGACCATGTTGTTACTAGTGGGAATTTGCAAGCACTGAGAAATTCCCTTTGGTGCGAGCACTGCAAGGATCGAGTTATCATCTACCATTATTGTTCTGGTGTTAGGATCATATTGCAGTGCACATGCCAAGACAAGTTCAGTGCTGTGAACAAATAATGGATGGCCTTGTGACCTGAATAATCTGCTTGAGAGTATATTTTCCTCTATTGCTCCTTGTGGGTCATTCATCATTTTGGCTTCCAGGTCTTTCAAATCCATGTGGGTGACATCACCGTCTCCCACAATGAGGTATTCAAAGATCAATGTTGAGATTGGTTACAAACCTGAATACTTGACCTTCATGATGGCAAAAACAATGAGATATGCAGAATGTGAGTTGATACAAGTGACACAAGTTCGATTGCAAGACTTTCTATTTTAAGCAAGCCATGACTAAGATGACAATTTTCACTTTTTGGTGGTTTTTGTTTGTTTGGAGTAACACATATGTTGAGAGTTTACAGGTTTGGAAACTTACTATATTTGGACATATGAGACTTTACATAACTTACTATTTTTAAACGGATGTCTTATGAGTGCCAGATTGGAAGGAAACTGGTCTCGAAATATTAGGTTTTGTCTTAGGATCTTCTGCTCTTGTTTTCAAATATTTTTATTTACCATAACTTTGTAGATGCAAATTTCTATTGGTTGCTACAAATTGTACAAAGCATCAATGGTAGTGTTCTTACAGTTCAACTAAAAGCATTTTGGGAGGAGTGCACTGGCAAAATTTGATGTAAAATAGGTGCATGGATTGTGAGATACGAACAATTTTTAGTTTTGAAGCGCGAGGGCTCTAAAAAATTTCAGATGATGTTGGAGTTAATCACATTCACTTTGCAAATTTTAACTTGAATCTAACCCAACAAGCTAAATCATGGTTGGAAGAGGGTTGGCATGTGGTTGCACCCTAAAAAATAGAGGACAAAAGGTGTGAGGGAACACAAGGGGCTAAGAAGTGTGCTTTGCATACGATCATGCCAAGTGTCAACTTCTGGTGCAGTGTGAGGGAGATGCAAGGGGTTGAAAATGGCTTCTAGGGGCTAAAAACTAGTTTTTGATGTGACCTAGGGTCGAGTGTAAGGATGAGAAGTACACTTTGACGTCCTCTTTGTACCTTTTGTTGCTGGTGTGATCCAAGGGGACACCATCACCTCAAAAATGTGCCATGGGGGGCCCGTTCAAGAGGAGGGGACAAGGGGTTTACTGATTTTACAAGTTCGTGGCTCCGCAGGTGCAAAAGCGATGCATTGCAAGTTGTGAAAAGTGAAACCTCATGGGGGAGTGCACTTTTGTCTCCCCCAAGTACCTTTGCACCTTGGCACCTTGGGGGCAATCCAAGGGGACATCATAGTCACATGCTTCCAAGTGCGCCATAGGGATTAGCTCACAAGGAAGGGAAAAGTGAGATGTAAGTTGTGATGTTCCTATGTGCAAAAGATGCAAGTTATAAGTTGCGAAGAGGGAGCTAGCGTGGGAGAGCGTACTTTTGTGTCTCATGTCCCCCTTTCACCTTGGGGACAATCTAAGGGGACATCACATGCTTAGAAATGTGCCAAGGGGTTTGCTCATCATGGGAAGGGGATTTGGGCACTTAAACATATGCTCCGTCTAACACCCCAAGTTGTTTTTTAAGTGAGGAAACATCATGAAAAAATGGGGGAGCACACTTTGATGTCCTCCATGTCCCCTTTGCACCTTGGGGACAATCCAAGACACGACTTGCTCTAAAGTGCGCTTATGCCTTTTTAGGACATCAAAAGTGTTTTTTCTGCCCCAAGAGCATATAATGGTGTTTTGAGGTCAAACCTTTATATGATTTGGACTCCAAATCACTTGTTGAGATCATCCTAGCCATTATCAAGAGCCAATTCTGCTTGTAAAGTGATTTTCAGGGCCTATTCTACTTTTGACGTGAACGGGCAACTTCAGTGTCATGGATTATCACAAGATTTTAAAGTGTTGGAACAAAAGTGACATGTTCATCATGTGAAGGGTTCCAAGAGCTTTCTATTGACTATTTGTTTACCTCCCAACTCTTTCCAGAACTCCCAGAATCATCCGAACAAGGTAACTTTCACCGTTGGAGTATGACATTCCCTGTATTTGAAATAACGCTATTTTGATTCTTGACACCACTTGGCTTTGTAGAATCTCACCAAAATGTCTTGAATGCATTCAAAACTCCCTTGCACAACTTCCAGATGAGTTGTGAACTTGCAACCATCTTCTGGAAGGTATCACCAGTTGCAAAATTGCCCGTTCTAGGCCTTTGAGAATAGTTGCTCTTCCTTGAATCTCAACGACTTTCTCAATCACCTTAGGCATACATCCCTGCACATAAAACACACTTGAAAATCTTGTTAGCATGTTCCTCTGAGTCAGAATGAGGATGAAACTGTGGACAAGAAGATATTACAGTAATTGGGAGAGGAAATTTTCAAGCGGGGGTTTGGTTGTCATGGTCAAAATTTTCAATTTTGCATGCTAAACATTTAGCATGACAACAACTAGCTCTAACTCAAGGACATTAAATTGTAAGGGATAATGAAGAACCTTAGGTATCTCATGGGTAAGTAGACCAGTGCCTTGACAATTGGGTAATAGAGTCATTCCTTGACCAACTAATACAAACAACACAAACAAGGAAAAACAAACAAACTCATCAAACGAAAAGTGAAACACACAACAGAAAGGAAAACTATGCTACATGGGAGGGAAAGTTATAGAGGTGTGGGAACAATTTACAAGATTTTCACACATCGGACAACGAGCTGAGAAAAATAGGTACCACCATGGAATAATGGGTTGAATTCATACCACTTTTGAAGCTAAAAAATAACCAGCTGGTCATGCCATGCTCTCATGATGGCTCTTCATAGGTTGAGAAGAAAGTTGGAAGGGAAATCAACTTTTCATTCTCATGTTGATATTGTACAGAAAACTCATTTGTATCCAATGAGCACTTCGTTACTTGATTAAAAGTTTTGCTCTCTGTAGTCTCCGTCTTATATCTTGTGACCATAAGAAGCCATTCCTCCATGCTTCTAAAATTATAATATTTGTTTTCAACATGAAGGTAGTCACCATCCTTGGGTAAAATTTGCAACATGGATTCATTTCCAAAATTAATAGGGAATCCAAAAGCAATGAAAAAAAGTTGGCTCTCTCCCCACTCATAGGCTTCTTCTACCTTCTGATTTGTTTGTTGTTCTAAATGATTCCTTTCTGTACATACCAATTCATCTTCGATATGACAAGACTTGTATGATTTATTCCTCATGAAGAGAGAAAAAACACAATATCAGAGTTGCAACATGGGAATAATAATTTATTCTAGCCCGAACATCTCCCAGAGAGTCCTCTTCTTCATAGGGAAAAGAGAAGACTCCATACTCATAGTTATGATTGCTATCACACTGTCTTGGTGATGATAGGGAAACCATCTCATCGGAGAGTTCATGTTCTTTTCGCTCATCAACAAATGTTTCAAGAGGAAAATTGAATTCTTCCATTGCTCTATTTCACTATTGGGTATTCGTGCATCAAATGAAGAGGCAAAATTAGAAATAAAATCATCAATAATTACCTCAATCATTCTCCTGAAGACCTTGTGGTAGAGAAGGAGGATTCATCTCTTGAATGTCTTCATGCTCTGAGGCAATCTCAACAAGCATTGGATAATTTATTATGAGATAAGGATTCTCATCTCCAGTGCACATTGCTTCTCCAGAGGATTGTGCTTCAGGCCAAAGTGTAGCCATGGATGGAGACTCCTTTTCTATGCTTCTTTCATTGTCTACCGAGATGCTGAGTTGACTTTCATGATGATATTATGAAATAGAACGGTCGTGAGTGGCACCAAAGTATCTCAATGGGATAAACACTTCTTAATATGGAGACTCATCAGAATCCACCTCTATAAGGTAGTTATTCTCCTCCTCACTACAGATTGCTTCAAACAGCTCATACTTTTCTTTCATTATCATACCACATGCTAGGCCTTCAAGATTGATTTGAGGGCTAAAACTTCTTTCTGCAACTCTTAATTTTTTTGCACATAATCCTTTTTCAAGGAGGTTATTTTTTCATCTGCATCAACAAGAAAATCATCAATAGGAAGGGAGACAAAAACACTATTTTGAGTTTTTCAAATAGAAGTGCAAAGTCTAAAATATTACATTCGGGAGGTTCTTCTTCTGAAAGAATTTTCTCTTCGCTTACTTGATTTAAAGCTTTAACCTCATGTTCATCCTCGCATGCCTGCAAACATTTCTTCTCTTTTGCATCTTCCTCATCAAACACTTGGTCTCTCGATCATCAACAAGTGCAATCCCCATTCCCCCTCCCCCCCCCCCCCCCCTCTAGCAACATTCCTTTTGAACTGAAGCCACAAGGATTTGATAGTAGGATCATCGAATGCAACAATCCTATCCATTATGGGTATCTTTTTTAGAACTTGTGTAGGAGCATCAATGACTTCCTTTCTTTTAGAATCCATACTTTTATAAGCGCTGGTCAAGAATGATGGTTGTTCTGAAATTTGGGTATTTTGATGGTCATCTTCTTCTTCACAATTGCTGTCACTTATTGATGTTGAACACCAATCACAAGACGTTATCTTCGTGTTGTGGGAAACAAACGTGACATGGATTCGTTCTTTAATAGAGTCTCCTTTAAATTTTAATTTTTTATAGTTGTTTTTATTTTGGAATATTTTTTTGAATTTTAGAGTTCTTTATAGGGTGCATAAAAGCATATTTCCCCAACATAATGACCAAATATTGTTGGAAAAATAATTTGTTGCAGGGCAAATTATTGGTTTTCACTAACAGTCACGAGGCTAAACCCCTCTTTCTTGTGTACGAGGAAGCTCCAATTTATTGAATGCAAACTAAATGGATCATGGGGTGGCCGTTAGGCTGGGGATCACACATGAATATTCCACTGAACATGTGGCAAAGTGCTTGTACAATGTACAAGGGAGGAATTTATTTTGCAGAGAGATAAATAAGAGTTGTAGAAATAAAGGGAGGGGGTTAATGCTGTGAGTAGACTTACATATTTCACACACATTTTCTAGAGTAGGTCCACATTCAATATGAAAAAACCAACCATGTAAGCAATATCAAGACTAATAAATTAGGGACACAAAGTTCTATGGATTCATTAATCAAATACACAGTTTCTTTTTGGTTGTACAAGATTACAATGCTTGCTAAGTTGGAGAGTAGAGAGAGACAGAGTAGAAGAACATAGAGAAGGAGAGAAGAAATGTAACTTTATTGTTTGTAGTAGTAGTGATACAAAGCCCAACAACTAACAATAAAAAATTTATAACCCTTTGGAATGGAGGAACCATTCTAATTTGTAGCCAATTTAGTTTAATTTGTATTAAATCTAATTGCAAAGTAACTAATGTGATAAATGCTGTACAAATGCTAAAATATAGTATGACACAAACAAAATAACATGTAAACTATGAAACCCTAAGCAAGAAGGAGAGATAGAGGAACTTAGACAATTTCTGAGTGAACAATAAGTGATCTGGGCAAAGTAAAGTGTTGAACATGACACAAACAATGTCGTAGTAGCCCACTATAAGTTCTGGACCTCAGAAATAATGTTAGACAGGGGCGCCCACAACAGGACATGGACACCTGGTAACTAGATCTAGGCGCCAATGATTGTGCAAATGCTCAGGGTCTAATTTCTGTTGTGTTGCAATGGTTTTGCAGTTGTTCCCTATTGATCACCTGATATTTGCTCCTTGATCGCCAAAGGTACTTGTAACCTGCAAAAGAGAAGTTCACCTGCACATACCCACAAACCGCATCAAACCTAAAAAAGGAAAATGTAGAATGAGGAGTCGAACTGTTCCCGACGGTCACCCCGAGAGTGAATTTATGACCAAACACTGCACTACATCTCAGACTCCATGTAGTTCTTGTGTGTGAGTAAGAATGATGTCCTAGGATGCCCTTATGCAAGTTGCACTTGATAATATGTTGTAGCTAGAATGTAGTAATGTAATAGTATGTGTGGATGGAATAGAATAGACTTCTCCTTCCTATGTGGTGTATGGAGAAACATGCAACCCTTCTCCCTTGAATGGATTCCTTTCGAGTACTTTTGTGCCTTTGGATGCAAGCTTAGGTGATAATATGTAATGCTTAGTGTTTGGTCCTTTATTTTGAACACATAACTATGTATTTATATGATTCCCTTGTTTGAATTTCGTAATTGATAACTGGAAGGTCAACCCATAAGTAAAACAAATGCCCAAAATATATAAGATACCCAAAAAAGCGAGCAAAGTAAGAAAGGGTCAGGGGCGCCCAAGAGGGACGGGAGCACTTGGACGCTTCTGTCTTAACTGGGTGCTGGTGTCTAAAGCCATGAAAGATAAACAAGTAAAGTTCTGACTAGGTTGTAGGGTGTGTAAGACTAAATAGAAAGCAAGAGACAAAGAAAAGAGGCCAAAGATAGTTGTTAATTACTAGTTTTCTTGTTTAAGAATCATGTAAATGCTAGCATGCTTTTAAGACATAGAAATGTACCCAAGTGCGGGATTTTGTGTCTACAATAGCTTACAAAAATGCCCCTTTTTTCCCCATACGACTTTTCACCTTTCCCATCACTTGTGACCTTTCATATTCCTAGGGAATAAAAGTGACTATTTTTCTTATTAATGAAAAATAATTCTTATAGTGTCAAATTAAAAGGTCACTTAAGTGTTTTAAGACAAAATAGTGAAAAAATACATTTTTAATGAAGAATTACAATATGTAGAGAGAATAAATGAGGGAGTGAAGAAGAGATGTATCAATCTAATGAAGACAAAGATGAAGCCTCTGCTGATAAAGAATTGACCTTTGGTGAATTCTGAGGATAAACTTATGGAATGAGCTCCTGGCCTTTGAAATCTTTACTGAAACGGGTTGCCGTAGGTGTCACTTTCTCTACTTGTGTAAAGCAAACATAACCCAAAACACTGATCCAAGTTTCAGGAGCGATACTAAGGGTCTTACATTGGTTAAAGCAGACTTGATGATATTTCGCAATATTAGAGATTAAGCCTCTAATTTTCGTTGGTGATTCCATAGTATCTTTGTTGAACGAGAAAGGATCTCATGCCTCTTTCTGGACTAGATCTTGGAAAACTGAAAGAGCTCTTCCAAGGATGGCTATTCGTTGAGCGGAGGTGATCCGAGCCTCTGCGCACTGTTACTGACCCTATCCAAGATCTCAAATGCATACTCTCCACAAGACTCAAGTTTTGAGATAACATCATTTATCATATCATGTATGATATTCATCATGCGAGACCATATGTGAGACGAATCTTTAAATTAGAAATGGATTTTTCTATTTTCACTTTGTTATTTCTGTCTACTAGTTAGATTTTTTGGAACAGTGTAGTAATATAGAAAGTTAAAAAATGGCATAGAATACATGTTCCATATACCAACCATTGCAAGTTTGGACTTATCTTGTCTAATGGTATTTTCACAATGAAAATCTCATTTTGTTTATGGTTTTGTTTCACATTATATTAGGTGTTTTCTAATTGGACTTTGTAGTGCATTATCATTCATATTTCTCCTCATTTTTATAAAATCACGCTTTTAGGATCTAGGATGTATACACATAAATTTGGCAATATATCATTTGGAAATGACAATTTTGACATCATCTCTATATTATGACTTGTGCATGCATCTTAAGCATGTGCTTCATATTCATGTTCCCATTACATGAATTTTTTCTCTATCATACACTTTTCTTAGTTGTCAATTTCACCAATCAAATTAATGCAACATAGAGCACAACTCATGTATCATGGAACTCTAGATTAATCTCATGAACTACATGCATAGAACTGTATTGTCCTAAGACAAGTCGTACTACGATCTAGGAACCTTGTACTTTCACATGTAATGACTAATTTCTTAATTTTGATATCTTTCTTTGGTTGTTTCCTATCACCTAGATCAACTTTAGTGTGATTTAGTAATCATAGGACCTATATAAGCAAATTTAATTCACCTTTTGAACTCACTTGACACTTTAAAGAGACACTCTTGCAAATACAATTCTAAATCACTCTCAAGCTCTTCTCTATCACCCATTAATACAACTAGATTCGGATTGGTGAATTTTCCAAAGTTCACTAGTTCCTTCATGGGTTAACAAACATCACATAGTTTCTCCATTGAGTTATACATCAAAGTATTTCATGTCTTTAATCACATTTCTAATAGGGGTTCTAAAATGAATGAGATTTTCTTGTCTCATGTTGGATCATGTGTAACAAACTTGCGTCACACACATTAGGGTACCTTATTATTATTATTTTATTAAAGAAATAAAAAGGGGGTAGTCCAATTGAGTTGAGTTTTCTCCACATCACCTACATAGAAATACTTTGAAGATGCATTAAACTCGCATAGTTCCCCACCTAATGGACGTGTACAAGATGTGCATAACATTGTGTTTTGGATATGAAACCCTAATAGAACCTCTGAAACCTGGAAATGATATTTGGTCTTTGATTTAACTTTGTAAAATAGCCTAGGGTAGTAGCATAGGATGTATGTAGACTTAATGTTGGCGATGTGCTTGAGAGAGTGATTTCCTAATACTATTAACAACATACATATATACATAATTTTTTTATTAATATATTGTTCTAGTGTACTTTTATTGGTCTAGATTATTCTATATTTTGGTCATCTTCATGAATGTCTTCACTTGTTTCTCTTTGTTCTATTTTTATCTTCTTCCTTTTATTTTCTCTCTTTCCCCATTTTTATGGTTTTCTGGGATTTACTAGAAATGCGGTATACAATTATGGTCATGCTAAAACCATATCCTACCATCTTGGCCACTTTTTTATGTGGGACCTTTGACCCTACTTTTGGTCCTATGGGGTTTTTAGTGCCAATAACTTCCTAATTTAAATTTAACAAGTCTACACATACCTAAGTGCTTTTGTGGATTTTGGACAATATAAAAACAAGTTGTGAAATAAATGAATTATCGATTTTAGTGATAGAGAAGCACACCCCTACAAAAAGGATATTCAAGCTTTTATAGATACATTTAAACAATCAAAGATATCTAAAGATCATCCTCCATTTATTACTACATTGATTAGGCCATTGAAAGTGATAAAGGCTAGGTACTTGCATTACACTAGAGTACTTATTGATTTACAATACATTTGATGTCCCACCATCAAAGAATTGTTCACATGCCACACTCTAATAATACTGGAGGGATAACACATGCTTCTCAAAACACGCACTATTCTTTATTGCATTCATGAAAGGTGTCATTATTACACCAATGTTCCAAGGAAGGAGATTGATATACCTAAGATCCATGTAAAATTATAGAAATACAAGTGATATTTTTGGATGTTAGTAGTATACAATCAAAGCCATTGAATCACTTTTGTAAAGTTCCAAAAATGTTCAAAAACATACCTTACTAGTCTAGTCAATTGCATGGTTTTACACATGATGCTCTATTCATACTGATGTTTTGCCATTGTCTTCACCTTGCTTATCGGACTTACAATGTGTCATCTATTTTTTACTATTATCTCCACAATTGTTATAAACCAAATATTCTTCTAAAACCTCATGTCGTCAATTATCTATACTCTAAGAGTATTATTCTAGATGCAAATTTGTTTTATCTATTTTTATATATATCATAATGTATAAAATTTGTACAATTGCCTTAATTACATCTATTTGAAAAATACTTTAGAGATAAGGCACATATCATGGATTTTTCACATACTATATTAATCAATAACTCCACTACCTTCTTTACAAATAACCCAATAACTAGTGTCTAATGGTGCAAATCTAGCTATAACTTTGTTTTGGTCTCAAAAAATATTTCCCATAAAATAGAACACCAAAATTCACCTTATGACCAAAATATTATGATTTTTCGATCGACTTCTCAAAGTAAAAAGAAAAAATCTAAGTAGTTGTTGAGGGCAACAAGGAAAATGATAAATATCTCTCTCAGGATAACAACGTGGCTATCCCAAATGGGACAAAGGAGACTTAGGAAAATACTCGTCCTTTGTCTTCTCCTCTAACTGCGGAGGCTACATCAGGCTGGGTTACGGTCAACAAAAATAAAAAAATGTTCACTCTGAAGGATAACTCTTCGCCTAGATGATTTCTTTGTTATTGTTTGGCCAAGTTACATTGGTTTCATTTTTCTTGGCCGGTTAACAGTTTGTTTCTTTTCTAATGGTGTTGATGTGCCATTGCTGTTTGGTCGCTATACATCAATTGTTTTTTTTTCTGATGTGTTGTCGGTTGGTTTTTTCTTTGTAGACAATTTTCTGCAGTTGGGCATTATTGTTCTATTTGGATTTTGATCTCTTTCTTGTGTTTTAACTTTCAATTCTGGCTTCTGAGCCTTGCTGTACAAGGGTATAGTCCCTTTCAAAAAACTATTTACCAATAATTAAAAAAAATGGGCACCAAATTTGAGATTGGGTACTGATTGTTAACAACTCACAAAAATTATAGTCTACCACCCAAAGTTACTGTTGTCGCTAAAATTTGAACCCTTGTTGAATCAAGAATTCAACATTTCAGTGAAAACATGAAAGATCTTGAAAGTGTGGGGGCAATCAAGATAAAAATTCAGGTGAAAGTGTTGGTTCCTCTCCCCCCAATTCACTACAACAACTCTAACCAACTTCTATTCTAACACTATCTAGATCTAACCTAAGAATCCCAAGGAGACATGGTGAGAGACAAAACTAAAAATAAAAGGGAAGTGACACACCAAACTAGTAAATGAATCCATTATGGCTCCAAAAGACACATATATATGAACACACAATTGAAAATTTAAAATATGCACACAAGTTTGAAGGAGAATATTTGAAAAAGAATGAAGGCATGCAAGAGGACAGGGATGTTCATATTGAACACAAGATCATTCAAAGAAACAAAGTCACATTTGCATTAATATCAAAACCTGGCCATTTACAGACACAGAGCCGAGATAAGATGTATCCACATGCAAGTTACAGAGGTTGCGAGAAACAATTTTCAAGCTAAAAAACAAAACTCTCGACTTACAAAAATTGAACCCATATTATGGCGCCATTTGCATTTACATTTATATAATTTGTGAGAGAGGGAAGAAGTCGATCTCACATCCAATGATTAATGAAAACCAGCTACCTGCCAACACCAAGGAGCAATTACTATAAATTTTACAGGTCAGGTATGGGTACATGAAATCCCTCCAAGTGCACGCCGTCATATGAATACTGCAAGAGGATGACGTTGGTTAGAATTAAATTCGAGTTGGTGGAGTGGTTAAGCGTTTGGTTCAAAACAGGGATGACTTTATCATGTCACGTGGACTTCAGATAATTTTTCTTTGATCCACAACTTTCTCCTGAGTTAGCAACTTCTCATGTTCCATGGCATTAATGCATTCCGCATTCAACTTACCTTCTCTACATGCCATTGTACCCACTTCTTTGTCTCACGAATTTTGGATCTGCAATAATGTTCCTTTGTTCTTCAAAAACCCACGAAACACATCATTATTGTTATGTGTCTTCTAACCTTAGCCACATTCAAACTTACTTGCATTTTTTGTGTGGTGTATTACAACATTTTCCCCTTCCATTGCGACTTGTTCTTAGCGGACTATATGTTTTTTTTGCGTGGAATTAACCAACTCCGCAAAACTCCATATTTTTTCAAGTTTGCATAACACTGTATTTCTAAGACACGAAGAACTAATCATTTCTCGCATACCACAAAAGACTGTGTCTTCAACTTCTTCATTCCTCAGGTCCTTAATTCAGAGTCGCCTAAGTCTGAAACTTGGATGAGTTGTTCGAAATAGCATGGGGTGCTATTTTTGACAACATATTGGTGAATTTTAGGGGACATCTTCATGCTAGATGTAATTATCGGTAGCCTTGAAGAATCCATTGTGCATGGAGTCAAATATGAACCTAAAAACCGATCTAAAACTTTTACAAATGTCCTTAAAACTCTATTTTGAAGCTATATTTTGGGCCTTGGAATGAATCACTTTGAAACTTCCCCCAAATATTTTAGTTTTCCACCATAGAGGGAGAAAACTAAAATGGCTTGTGCAGAACTGTAGTGGACTCCCAAAACCTATTTATAAAATAAAAATATTATACATGCTCCAAATGAACACACACAGAGTGTGCACAACACTTATTCAAATGTTCATCACAAGGGTTGAGGAGATGGCAGTCATTCAGTGATCATCACACAATAGAAGGAGGGAACCTCCAACACAACAAGGGAAGGAAACAAAACAACATCTATGTACAATATGTAATAAACCAACTTAAAAATAAGATTTGAGATAAATCCTAGTAAATAGGATTTGAAGTGCCTCTCCATCAAGTTTCGACAACTCAAAAGCGTTGGCTTGTTCACATGAAGTGATGATGTATAACCCACTCTAAGGTGCATCAAACTTAGAGTTTTGCCTTGGTTTTGATTTGTCTATGTCCCATTTAAGGACCAGATCTCCCATTTTGAAACCATGCGCTTTGGCTTTCTTGTCAAACCACTACTTGGTTAACCTTTGGTGCTCTTCTAATATGATCATGGTGGATTAACTCAATTATTCAAGTTCAATTGAATCTTCCACTATGATTGCTCTTTGTTCTTCACCCTAAAATCTAAATTGTTGAGCCAACTCCATTGAATGTAATTCCATAGATAATGTAATCCTAAATTGTTTTCCATACACAAAGATGAATGGAGAGTTGTTAATTGTTCTGTTTGATGTGATCATATTATCCCAAAGAATATTTTTTCACCTTGGTGTGCCAATGCCTTTGATTGATCTTTGTTCTTCTTTTCATGATTTTGATCAGGTCCTTGTTAGTAGAATCTATTAAACCATTACCCTAAGGGTAATAATTGGAAGAGGTTTTCAAGTATATTCCATGTCTAAGAGCACAATCAAAGATATTAGAGCATAGGAAGGATTTTGTATTATCATAAATATTGGTTTGGGGAACCTCACTCCTTGTAACAATGTCCTCAAGAAAATGAAGGATAGTTGATTCAGTAGCTTCTTTGAGTGTCACAACCTCTATCCACCTGGTAAAATAATTAGTTTTTATCAAGATCCATTTATGACCCCACTTGACACATGATTAATCATTCCAATAAAAACCAATCCCCCATTCAGAGAAGTGTTCATCCATATAAATGGGATGAAGTTGGATGGATTCCATCTTCTATTTACTAGTGAAGAGAGCACATTCCTTACATTTTCTTACCCATTTATGAGAATCCACAAACAATTTGGGCCAAAAGTATCTTGCTTCAATAATTTTCATCATTATGGGCTTGGCTGAGAAGTTTTTACCAAAGAAACCATTGTGGAACTATGTCAATACCTTGTTCACATATTCACCCTCAATGCACCTTAGCAATACTCAATCAAGGTTCTTTCTAAAATGCCCCCCCACCAATCAATGCATTAGGAATAAATTGCAATCTCAAGTTTCACTTCTTATATTTTCTTAAAGTAAGAGGATATATGTAAGTGGATAAAAATATAGCCATATTATCAATCTAGTTATGGCTACTATGTTGATATCTCTATTTCATTAATCCTCTTTATTTCGTAGACTTATTGTGTAATGCGGGTCTTTTATGTTATGTACCTTTTCCTCTTCCATGAAGAATGAGGTTTCTTGATCATCCTAAGCATCCAAAGTAAGCTGCTCACAAATTTCTCTACCTCTTACCAGTTTTATGGCCTTGATGGTCACATCATACTCCATAATATTGGTCACCCATCCATATATTTTCTTCATTAATTTTCACTCTCGTAATGAAGTCCCTCATACAAGGGTGTAAAACTAAAACTTTGATGTGGCTAGCGACAAACATGCTCCTGAATTTCTTGAGAGATATCATGATCGAAAAGACATAATTTTACACATGATTTTATTTTAATTCATGATCCTTCAATGTTTGACTGAATAAGACCATTAATTGTTCTAAACCCTTTTCATTTTGTTATATCAAAAACTATTGGCAATACTGGCCTCAGCTCCATATGTAAAAAGGATAAAATGCGTTGAATATTTGGAGTTAATAAGTTTGGGCACTTAAGAAAGTTCCTATTTTATCTTCATACAACTTTATTTTCCTTCTGCGGTCCATTTGAAAAATGCATCCTTCTTGAACATCTAGGTAATGGGCTTGACAAGTCCTAATAAAGTTAGGACTGAATTTCCTAACAAAATTTATCTCATTGAGAAAAGACTGTAGAGCCTTCTTGTGAGGTTAAAAGGAGCAAGAAAGGATAACGGATATTCTTTTAGGGTCAACAAAAATATCATCCTTTGAAACAATGTGACCCAAAATATTTCCCTACAGAACTAAAAAAATGCATTTTTTAGGATTAAGAGACACTCTAAACTTGTTGCACCTCTCAAAAACTTTCTCAAGATGACTGATATGATATTTACTCACATTTGAGAAAATAACAATATCATCCAAGTATATGAGGATGAAGTCATTTATATATCCCTTGCATGTAATATACATGGCTCTTTGAAATGTGGCACCTACATTTGACAAACAAAAGGGAATATTCTCATATGCAAATGTTCCCCATTTGGTTGTAAACGTAGTCTTATGTTGATATTCTTTCTTAAATTTGATATGATTGAAACCTAAGTAGCCACGTATCATAGAAAATATTTTATCCGCTGCCACTGTCTAGAAAGTTTGATCCATATGGGGAAACAGATAATGATCCTTCATATAGGCCTTATTCAAGTCTCTAAAATCCACACACATCGTGATTTTGCCATTTTTCTTCCTAACATGGACTAAGTTAGCCACCCAAGTGGAGTATTTGATGGGAAATATAAATTTTTGCCTCAATGAGTTTAGTTAAATATTTCTTATGAGGGTCCTCTATTTTGGGATTGACAGGCCTTTGTTTTTGCCTAGTTGGTTTGGTACTAGGATCAAATTCTATGTTATGTTGATAGTGTTAGAGTGAAAAGCCTTAAGATATTTATAAAATCCATGATAATACATTATTAAATTTTTGACATAAGGAGATAAAATCATTCTTTTCATCCTTATCACATACATTTTCAAGTCATATATCCATGCACTGTGTAATGATGATTGATTGATAGTCCTCTTGTTTTGTTGTTATGTTCATTCTTTAACCTTTGAACTCATCACCGTGACTGAAGATGTATTTAAGGGTGATCAGTCCCTTAGGTAATTTATTTTTCATTAGCTAAATAGTTTGATCACCATAATTATCTTGCAAATAAGATTGCAAATTTGAGGAGAACTCAGCTTCATTTTGGACAAGACGAATAATTTTTTCATCACTATAAAATATTTTCCAACGGAATTCATTGTCCAGGATTGATGGTCTCAAAAGAATCCTAACATGATGCGCATTACCTTGGATGGCATCCTCATCTGGTTAAAACTATAATCCAAGTGTTTCCATCTGATATGTTTTTTTTTTTATACTCCTTGGCACCACTTGTAAGTTGATAGCATCAAAAACTCTCTAAGAGGTCCCAAACTCTATGTCTATAAGATTTTAAAATATTAGTTTTGGCTATAAACTTTTATCTAACTTGGAAAATAACCAATTCAGTATCCCCAAACACATGTAAGGCCTTAATCTGATTTTTCTATGCTAAAAGAAATCAACAAATCAATGCCTCATACTCCGCCACATTTTTAGAACAAGCAAATTGTAGCCTATGAGAAAAATCATTATTTCTTTTCTATTGGAGAAACTACAACTATCCCCACCCCAACTCCATTTTTTCTTCTAGAACTATCAAAGAACATATGCCATAGACCATAAGCATCATTATCATCTTTGTGTGGCATGAAGGTTGTGAATTATTCTTTATGAATATAGTAAGTGCATAGACTAGTCTCCACAATTGTGTCATAAAGTTCAAACTCATAATTTTCCTTGGTCCATTCATCTAACAAGAGGCTAGGTATTAATCTAGGAGGAGTAAGATGTTTTATTGACATTGATTCATGATTGTCATCTTCATGTACCATGTAATTATATTGGAAAGGAACAGTGTCATGAGAATCAACATGATAAGAAGATATTAGCTCATCTTTGATGGTAAATATTATACCATATATCTTGTTTTTAGGAGATCATGTTAGACCAATCAAAATACAAATATCCACTCAACTTGGAAGTAAAATCTCTTAATAGACAAATGGAAAATAGAGGAGGAAAGTTAATCACTTAAATATCTTGAGTTATGGTTAGACTTGGAAAAGTATGGAGGGTAACTCAAGATATTTGATCACTCCTAAAATGTTGACAGTTGAGCAATCAAGCTATAAAACACTTAGAGAAACTAGATTGTGCTCAATGCCTAAAATATCAATAATTTGCTTTGGCATTACGTAGGTTCTAGCACATAAGTCAATCATGTAATTATGAACTAGGTTATTTCCTACAATTAGATACATGTAAAAGGGTTTATGATTCTTTTCCTTGCTTACTTGTTCCTCCTTTGGTTGGAACGGGTTGACTGCAAAGTTTGTTTCCTTAATAGATGGTTTAGATTGGGGAATTGCTTCAAGGCCTCTTGTAGTAGATCCCTTTGAGATGGGATAGATAATGTGTCCCACATTTTAACATTCAAATTTTTCTTCTTCATTTGCTCAACAATGTTGAAGGGGATACTCGTGACCTTATGCATCAAAGGTGAGATATTATCGTTTTTTGTTTTATCCATCCATGCATGTTATTTAGTTCATATATTTTATTTGTTTCATGGATATATAGTGTTTTTTTGGGATCTCTATGTTTTGTAGGTTACTAGATGAATCCATATTTCATATTAAGTCTGCAGATGGTCTGCCTTTGAAATGGGGAATTTGTAATGAAGGGGATGGGGTATCCATTTCAATCTACCTCATCTTTGACCTTGTATGATCTATCACATGGATTTGTGGCCTTCTCAAGTTATTTGTGGCTTGGTTAAGCACACAGAAATCAACATACCTAAAAACATGAAATTTGGCTCATATGCATCCTTTTATGCTTTAGCTCTAGTTCTTTCCATTTCCATCACAAATTCTTGTTGGTTGAAATAATTTTACACCATCAAGGACTAGACTTGCATGTCGTTTTCACATGTATTTTTATTATGTGGTTGAATGCATGGAAAAAAACCATTAGAATTATTGTATTACATTATTTTTCACTAAAACAAGTGCTTTGCTTGAGTTGGCGGTAGGAAGTGGTTGTACAAGAACAACCATTTGAAGTGGTAGATGCGGGGGTTTGGCCTTATAATCTATCAATTTGGTGATTTTTTCCCATACCTTTGATTTCAATATTGGGCTTTATGCATATGATTACCTTGATAAACAAAAATTCCTAAAGACTTCCCTTGGTTAAAACTTGGGTAATTTCTAGATGACTGAGCTTTTTTCCTTTTCAGAGAGAGAATTTCATTAGACAAGTTTCTAATTAGTACTTTAAGATCATCATCATCATTCTATTTTTGGGAAGAATATGAAGTGGAGGCAGTAGATGAAACATTCAGTTCAGGAAAGGGAGAAAAATAAGGATGGGTACTTTGAGGCAGTTCAGGAAAACAGGGCATATACAATCTAGGGGCTATTTTTCCATCTTGTATCAAACAATTTTCTGCCCTAATGGCTATTGCATATGCATCAAGTAATTGTATATAACCCATAGATGGTATCATTACAGCTATATCATAATTCAAATCTGGGTCAATGCATGGTGTTGAGTACCATTTTTTGTCCCGAAAACACCAGTGAGGAATGTGTTTGGGTGGTAAACATGAATGGTTCATGCGAACACCCCCTTCGCGTGAACGTGGTTCACGTGAACTGACACGTCAGCTATTTTTTTTCCACGTATAGCATTGAATATGGTTCACGCGAAAGGGGTGTTCGCGTGAACACTGGGGCACACGAAGGACGTTCGCACGAACACACCTATTTATATATTAGAGGCGCTGCGGAGGAAATCACTTTTCTTCCGCCCCACCTCCTTCGTGTGAAGTTTAGAGTAGACCAGACCAAGCCCACAACCCACCGTCCAGAGCCCATTGAGCAATGTTGAAGGAGCCAATCGAGGAGACTAGCATGGCCACTAACCAACGCAGACCAGATCGAGCCCACAAGCGCCCATTGTACCCAACGAACCCACTAACGTGACCACTGAGGAGTGAGGAGGCCATTGACGAGCATCGAGTATGCATTTAGTTGTTTTTTTGGTGAAAATGGAGGATCCCATGGATTTGGGCATAAAATAAATGAAACCCTAGTTTTTTATTTGCAATACCCTAGTAAATTGGAGACATTTTTTGTGTAATCATTTTTAAGAGAGCTCTGTTCGCATTTTTTCTTTGATCTACCTCTACATTGAAAAATTTGCTCATTTTTTGCAAAACCCCAATTTAAATCTCTTCTATCATGACCAAGATTCACAAATTTCGGTGTTAATGCATGGTAATAATGGTGCTATGAAAACTGTAATGATATATTAAATTTAAAATATACCTTCTGTAGAATAATGGTGCTGTGAAAACCATAATTTCTGCAATAGTGGGTGATTTCTGATATATAAAAGCCATTAGAGAAAATTACAGAAATTACAATAATTTCTAATATATAAAATCCATTAGAGAAAATGAAGTCGAGTATACCCTCCTCCCTCATATATTCTCTGGCGTGCTGAGCTCTCGTGCCATGGAGAGGGCAACCGAAGCCCCCAAATCACCATGTTCCCAGTTAAGACACGACTCAATCCTAAACAAGTGGGTCATTATATTCCCTGCCAGAGGTAAACGCCCCTCTGATTTCAAATCCACTGTAAATACCTCGCACCATTCTGCAGGCCCCTGCCCATTCTGTCTCCACCACAAACACGAATGTGCTCTTAAAATATTTAGAATTCCTGAAGGGATCGATGAATGGAGAGTAAGAGTTATAAAAAATCTTTACCCAACTGTTTCAATGGAAGAAAAAGAACCTCACATGCAATTAAGTGCTCACACTCTGCCTGGATTTGGTTCCCATGATGTAGTTATTAAAACCCCTGATCACTCTGTAACTTTGGCAGAGATGCTTGAATCAAATGTACTTCATGTTTTATATGCATACAGAACATGAGTTCAACAACTTGTCAGTAATCAGTACATCAAATATATCTAGGTGAATTCATGATGGCCTCCCCAGTTACAACTCTTATTTGTGTTATATGTTTCACATCAGGATTTAATTGGATTGGATTTTTTAGAAATTAAATGTGCAAATGTTTGGGTTTTCTATTTTTTAAATGGGTGTTTTAATGGTCAAAACTGTATGGGTTCTCTGTCCCTGATTGGGATTTTGTTTTCTCTCTAAATTGTTGCATTTTCCTGCTATCTTCTTTTAATGCAGGGAGAATGCACCACTAAGCTTAGATCACCTTCATGTTTACAAGTTATGATATGTATCCCATCTTTATTACCCATGTTAACTGGACTGCTTTAGGATTAGAACCATGCCGGCCTTGAACCTGGGTCATCACCATCACAATTACTTAGCCTTGTAACTTGACCATGAGCAAACGGTCCTATTTTATATAGATTTGTTTTCTGGTGATGTAGTTTATATAGTGGGTCCTTTAGATGTTGGTGAAGATGAAACATGGTGTGTAGCATTATTCACAAGTGCAATCATAAATTCAAATCCTCTCAAATTAATCTCGTTGAGGAGTGACGAAAGATGTGAGAAGTTGTTGGCAACTTGTTTTTTTGTAAACCATTTTCCATCGGAAGGAACTTGACTTACTTTGATGATATGGAACTTGAATCACTTTGATGATATCTAAACTGATCTTATATTCCCAATAATCATATTTTATCTTTACGAAACCACGCATTTTAATTTCAACTTCTACCAGATCATGCTCTTCCAAAAAAGTGTGCTAAAATAAAATAATCAAAAATTTATTCGTAATTTATCAATAACGATAGATAGGAGAGAAGTACTGATAAGAGCCTCATAATCTCCTTCATCTAACATATAATAATAGAGAAAAAAATTCATCATTTTTAGGAATAATAAGTTCATGATGATTGATAATTTTAGAATCTTCTTCTTGTTCAAATAACTCTTATCTCTATTAGCTTACATGTGCCAAAAAATGCAAAATTGAAATTTTCATATGATTTAGGCATAAATTTATCTCCCTTTCCAATAATATGGCATGATTATTTATGAATTTTTTTTCCTCTTTTATCTTGATATCATATACCTCTCAGCTTGATATATTTGAATGACACTAGGAAATTTCTTGTTTAAGCATGTTGGATATGGTCATGTAATCTTCAATTTTGATCAGTTACTTTTGTGTAACCTCTAAGAACAAATTGAAAGTATAATCACCCACAATAATTACATGAGTATTTGTTCTTTTGTTATCAAAACAATTAATATAAAGAATAATAGGTGTTATGGAGTTATATTCTCTAATTTTAAATATTTTCACATCATATTAAGGATTAAAAACTACATTGACACTTACCTTGACATCACTCTCTTGAAGGGCCTGCAACAGAGAATAGGAATTCATTTTGAGTTGTGCTTATGTTTATGATGGGAAGACACATTAAGAATCAACAAATCACTCATCACGAGACAAAGATATTCATTTTTATTGTAAGTTGCTTCTTCAAAAATATCCACCTCAAGATAAGATGAAGTCAAATTAATGAAAACTATTTTCCTTTACATTATTTACATATTATTTTTTAAATAATAATTTTTATTTCCTCACTATTTTGGAATAATTTAAAAATTGAAAATATAATTTGATCAAAATATTTATTCAGAGGCTCACAAAGATTGAATTTCCCAAACTTATTAAGATATTTCTCAGAAATAAAAATAGTAAAGTGTAAAGGATCATCAGAATTGCTGATGGAGAATAGTTATTTTCTTTCTTTCTCTTGATTAACTCAAGATGCCCAACATTCGACTACGTTTCCTCAATGAAGTGAAATAATTAAAAAAATATTTTAGGATTTAATATCCTTTATGACATTACTAATATCAGTAGTCCTGACTATTTCACAATAGTCATCCATTCATCTTGATAACTGAGAAATTCAATGAGAGTAGTAAAATAGAAGGGAAATGTTGTTGTAAGCTAGGAAAAATACACTACTAACAAGGAAATAAAATACCAATAATCATACCTCCTTTGCGTTCTGTAGCAAACCTCAGAATGGGCTAGGAAACTTGGATTGAGTCCTGATTGTGTGATATGTATGTACTTTTCTTCGAGATGGAGTAAGACTTTCCTACAACAACGATCCTCTTATTCCACCCCTATCCCAGGACATAGTAAAATATTGGGTCATAGTAAAGTATGTCACATCTGATTTCATTAGCCAGAATGTAAGCTAGGAAAAATAAACTACTAATAAGGAAGTAAAATACCAATAATCATACCTCCTCTTTCGCGTTCCATAGCAAACCTCGAAATGGGCTAGGAAACTTGGATTGAGCCCTGATTGTGTGATATGTAGGTTCTTTTCTTCGAGATGAAGCAAGACCTTCCTGTAACAATGATCCTCTTACTTTGCACCAGATGAGAAAAAGGATTATGAGGTTATTTGGGCATTAGGACGAGGCAGAAGGATGTTCTTTGCTCAAAGGATGCAAGAACTTAGATATGACATTCAAGCTTATTCTCCGTGTGTTTAGAGGGGAGGGGTAAGATTGTATTTATAGCCTGGGGGAGTGATTAACTTAGAGTAATTTAAGTAATCATGATTTGAAAAAGTGGGCAAGATTAAGTGAGTGGTTTGAAAATGTGGGCAAGATTAGGTGAGTGGTTTGAAAATGTGGGCAAGATTAGATGAGTGGGGGGCCACGAAGAATGAGTGAGGATTTGAATTATATTTTTAATTCATAAGTGTAGGATTTTAGGTGAGTGGGGACCGCAAATGGTGGGTGAGGATTTGAATTTGAATTTTTAATTCAATCGTAGAAAAACATGGAGAATAATGACATGTGGTGAGGATTGAGTTATTTTTTAGATTTTGAAATGGATAATTAATCAAATTATATTTGATTAATTCGAAGTGTATTTTTGTGAGAAATGAGAAAGGGGAATTAATTGATTTAGGACAGATGTGAAATTAGGGTGTCTACATTTGTCCCTCTTTGGAAGGGTACTATGAAAGTAGTGTCCTTTCAAAGAAAGTAGACGGGATGGGGGAGGAATTCAATCTACTTTTATTAAGCAAAAGGTAGAGCAAATGTTTGTTGGGGAGAATAAAAAGTGGTGAGTGACGGATTTCATAGTATCCTCCAAGACATAAATGTCATGAGAAGATATGATTATGGATAGATGTGATGATGCCCCCTCGAGAGGATTGATGAGAATGGAATATATGACATAACTCTCGAAAAGAAGAGAAATGAATTCTGTGGAGAAGATGACAATAATGGTGTGGAAGAGATGAATGACCACACAATGCAAATGGAGAAAGGATTCAATCAGCCTTGAATGCTAGGTGTGAGGGTGTATGGGAAATAGAAAAGGGAATGGATATGATTGAGGGTTGATTATGAGAAGAGTAAGGGAGATAGGGGAGGGGAAAAAATGAATGAAATAGGTAGAAATAAGAGAGAGGGATGATAGGGGAAGAAGGGAATGATGAAGGAAAAACAAGACAAAAATAGGATAATGACAGAGTAGAGGGTGAAGGGATAAAATAGAGAGATGTGTAAAATGAAGGAAGCAACAGAGATTGTAAAGAGGGATGCGTGAAAGTGAAAGAAATGATAGAGATGAGAAAAACATGAAACGAGAAAGGATAAATAAGAAGGAGAAAACGAGGTGGGAGTAGGGGGTGAAATGAATGAAAATGGAAAGAGGACGAAAGAAGAAGTAGAACAGAGAAAAAAAGAAACTATGAGGGGCGAGGAAAACGTGAAAAAGAAAAGAGAAAAGAAGAGAAACATATACAAAATGAACGAAAAGGTAGGGGTGGTAGAGAAAAGGAGAAGTGGTAAGAAGAAACATGAAAATTAGGGGAGAGGAAAGGAAGATAGAGCGAATACAGGGAGAAGATTGAAGGAATCGTGTCATTGCGAGGAAGACCAAGGAAAAAAATATGGAACAGACCATATGGAGATGCATGTGGAGGGTGGTACAATAAAAACGACAGGACAACACTGAACAACCAGGTTATCAATGGGGGAAGTAAGGAGGAAATGTGATGGAAAAAGGGGAAGAAGATAATACAGGTGAAGGGAAATAAGACGAGGGGCGGGAGAGAGAAGAGGATAACAAAAAAAATGATGTAGAAGGAAGATAATACAGAAAGGGGGTATAAGTGGAAAGGGGACAATATAAAGAATGTTCAGAGAAGAAAG
Organism: Taxus chinensis; assembly: GCA_019776745.2. NCBI lineage: Eukaryota > Viridiplantae > Streptophyta > Pinopsida > Cupressales > Taxaceae > Taxus > Taxus chinensis. The sequence goes on from CM034146.1 coordinate 939,093,747, forward strand.
AGGGGAGGAATGACATCGATTGGAAAAGATGCGAAGATGCATGAAATGATGATACTAGGATGATGAGAAAATAGAAAAAAGATGTATGATGAAGACAGTAGAGATATTGAAGAGGGAAAAGAGGAGATGGAGAGATGGGTAAGAAGTGACAAGAAAGGGTGGGATTGAGGGAAAATAATAGGAGAGAAAAGAGAATGGGGGAGAGAAGAAGCAATTCCAAAGAGGGTATGTTAGGGAAATCCCCTTTACAATGAGTGGTGGAGAAGGGTGAGAGAAAAAATGAAGAAAAGGAGAAAGCTAATGAGGATTGGAAAGGGTAACGCCAACAAAGGGACGTTAGGGAAAACTATTTTCCAATGAGTGGTGGGCTCAGAGGAGGGAAGGAATGAAGGGAAACTCTAGAAGGTCCAAGGGAGTGGATGATGTTGTGCGGAATGAGGATTGAAGATTTTTAGAGAAAACCCATTTATAATTATTATCGCGGGATGAGAAGATGATGATGAAAGAATGATATAGGAGTGTTAACAATAATGGCGAACGCGTGTGTGGGTAGAAATGTGGGGGGAATTTGAGAAGATGAAGTGGAAAGAGTAAAGAAAATGCGAGGGATGAGTTGGGACTAGGTGAAGTGAGGAGAGGATGTGGGTGATGAGGATGAACGAAGTGAGGATGAAGAACCAAGACATGAAAATAATGGGAAGAAACAGTATGAATGATGATGGATCAAGAAGGGGAAAATGAGGGGAAAAAATGTGATTGTAGGCGGAAGAGATTAGATGTATGTTGTAAGAGGATATGTGGAGAAATGATAATAGTAGGAGGAAAAAGTGGGTAGTGGAATGGTAGGTTGAAGATGATGATCGTGACAAGAGGTGGGAGAAATATGATGGGATGGGGGAAGGCCATAGGGCATATCAACCTTAAGTAGAAGTCCTTAAGTAAGATTGCCATGCGGCCGGAATGGTTAAGTAAGTTTGCCAAGCTAAAGAAGAAGAAGGATGAAGATAGAGTTGGTGGGAATAGGGTATGAAAAAATTGACTGAAGGGGAACCCTTAAGTGAATTTGCCATACTATGAGAGCGTATAAGTAGGATGACCCAGGCATAAGGTGGATTTGGGGAAGGATGAGAAAAGAGTGAGTGAGGTATGCTTGATTGGAATAGGATACAATATGAGGTGATAACAAGAAATAAAGGACACAAAGGAGTATAACATGAATGGATGAAGTAATATATGTAGTGGAGGGTGGAGAGTGTGAGGGGAATCCTAAATTGGGATGCACATGTGGTGAGAGTAATGATGCAGATAATGAGAAGCAGAAGAGGCAGAGTTGGAAGATGTGTGTGGTGGTGATGGTTATTTGATGAGAGGGCAGGTGGTGAAAAATATTCTACAGCGGGAAGATCTTAGGGAGAGGGTAAACCTCCATTGAGGATTCCATAGAGAAGGGGTTATTAAGTAAGATTGTCAAGTGGGAAGCAAAACGGGTGAAAGGAAAGAATACCAATGGGTGAGAGGGGATAGGAATGGTGAGAAGAGTAATATGGGTATAAGCGGCGGAGGAGTAAAAATGAGAAGTGAGAATGAATGGATCAAATACATGGTGATCATGGTGGGGGAGAAGGAGCTGCTGGATAGTGAATGTTACTTGAGAAAGATCGTCAAGTAGGGTTCGCAAACTGCAATGGTGATCAAGTAGGATTCGCAAACTGGAGAATGCATTAGTATGGGTGAATGGATGGGGTGTAAAGTAAGATATTGATCATGCAGGAAGATATTCACGTGACGAAAAGCATCTTAATTTTAATATAGCACATAACAGGATGCATCGTGATATAAAAGATCAGAATGACTAGACTGTAATATGCATGATAGCATAGACATGGGCCATCAAAAAGGTTTGATACCCCAGTACGATATGCAAATGGAAGAGAGCATAGACAGAGGCCATCAAGAAAGCATGATGCCCCAGTACGACATGCAATCAGATAACATAAGAATATTACAGAGAACACCGGGATATATAAAATCAAGATGCCCCCTGTAATATATCAAGATACAAGAAAGCAATTAATAATTTTCCACTAATAATGCAACACACGAACCAGTAAACATATCCCGAACATGTTCCACAGTGATGATTGAGTAGATGTGCCCCCAAGCAGGGGTACGAGGACATAGTAAAGGATTGGGTCAGTCTCCTCAAACAAGGAAGCAATGAGAGCCGGATTTTCCCCAAGCGAGGATTCACGCGAGGAGAAGTGGTTTGAAATTGGTAGTCATAAGGTGGTTGGACCATTCGTTTGGGATAATAGTTCAAAGGATGAACTATGTTGCTTATTGAGTTTTTTACGATTTTGTGGATGTTTTTGGTCTTTTGAAAATTTTGCAAATGTTTTTGTATTTTGGATATTTTCAAATGTTTTTTGTTTTTGGATTTTTTGGATTTTTTTAGATTTTCTAATGTTTTGTTTTTGAATTTTATAATTTTTTTGGATTTTCTAATGTTTTTGAATTTTTATGATTGTTTCTAATGTTTTTGGGTTTTTGACAATTTTCAAATGTTTTTGGATTTTTAGATTTTTACACTGTTTTTAGATTTTTGACGATTTTCAAATGTTTTTGGATTTTTAGATTTTTACATTGTTTTTAGATTTTTGACGATTTTCAAATGTTTTTGGATTTTTAGATTTTTACACTGTTTTTAGATTTTTGACGATTTTCAAATGTTTTTAGATTTTTACATTGTTTTTGGATTTTTGACGATTTTCAAATGTTTGTATATTTTTACACTGTGATTGGTAATTTATGGACCAGAGTGCAGACTTATTTTTGAGAGGCGATAAACATGGATATTATCCGTATGTACCGTGTTTCGTGTTGTAACTGTTAGGAATATCTATGTTGTAGTGTGAACATAGAATATTATGTACGTGATTATATTATCTAGGATAATATAATATGTGTTGTAATAATTAATTACATTATTGTAAATGTAATTATGAGTGGGTGAGTAAATATTGTTATGAGTTGTTGAGTAAACAAATCATTAACAATATTAGTTTTGTGAGAAAACAAAATCTCACGTAAAATAACATGGAGTTGTTTTAGGAGTTATGTGTGGAGATATTTATGGAGATTATATCTCCTTAAATATACGAACATCTCCTATTTAAATGGATGTAATACTTCCTATGAATGTAGCAAGAATAAAGAGTAAGATTTCAAATTTTCTTTATACAATTATGATATTAATTTTTCATTTGGTAACAGAGCAGGTTTGATGCAAGAAATTTCAGTGCTTTCATGATCAAATCCATCTCAAAGAATATATCATAGTTTTCGTTTCCGGATGTGGGTTTTTCTATAATTTTGCGTGAAGAATCAAGTGCTAGTCAAGAAACTACAGAAGAAATTTCAGCAAAACCCAGAACGTAGTTTGGAAGAAATACGGATTTTACTATGCAGCTATCAAATTAAGCACATCAATTCTTCTACTGAAAGTTTTCTCTAATTTTCAATAATGTTGAATTGTTAATACAAGTTCTTGACTTGCTTGGAGGTTAAAAGGTTTTCAATATAAAATTTTAAAGTACTTGATTCAATTTTGTATTTTTTTATTAGTATTGTACAAAATAATGGAGAAACTAAATCTGATTGAAAAGTTTGAAGGACAAGATTTCCATACATGGCAACTACAGATGCAATTACATTTAATAGAAAAGGATCTATGGGATGTGGTGAAGTCTAATTCAACTCCACCCACTGGAGGAAATGAATTGACAAAGTGGAATGCAAAAGATTTGAGAGCATTAGGTACCATTGGTCTGGGCTTATCAAAAGCCTATCTACATCATGTGGATTTCACAAAATCTGCAAAAGAAATTTGGGAGTCTCTTAACAAATTGTTTGGTTCTGACGTTGAAATGAAAAAGACTACACTGAAGCAACGCTTGTATGGGTTGAAAATGGAAGATAACTCAAAAATGACAAATCATATAAGTAAGTTTCGTTCTTTGCTAAATCAACTAGCTGGAATTAAAGAACATGTAAAAGATGATGATGCTAAAGCTATTCTTCTTAATAGCATGCCTAAGAGTTACTCAAATATTGTATTTACTTTGAGTAAAATTACTATTATTCTAGGAGTGATTTCTACATTGGTAGAACAAAACAGTCATGAAGAACATGAAGAAGCGCTATATGTAGGAAACAAACCTAGCTCCTCATCTAAGAAGGAAAAACATAAACCAAAGAAGGTTCCTTCACATGGAAAAATAAAATGCTTTTATTGTAATGAGATTGGGCATGTAATACTGAACTGTAAAAAGAGAGTTCAGGATCTTCTTGATACAAGATAGATCAAAAAATCTTCTAGCTGAAGTAGAAACTGATTGGGAAGTCTACTCAACTGATGAAGAACTTTCATGTCCTAGTGATGAGGATTTCCTATTGTAAGACTCTTTCCTTGTTGGAGGAAGGAGGCAATGGAGGAAGGAGGGAAAATCAGCGTCCCTCTCGTCATTCACCAACGATGGGGGGTCGCAGACAGATGTGGTGATATTTTACTTTCAGTTCTGTGGTGGTTTTTATACACAAGGGGTGAACACTAGTTTCATGTTTTGATTTTGTCATTTGTTGGACTCTTTTATTCTTATGCACATGGTGTTCCGTTTTTTTTTGGCCCACATGATTTTTGGGATATTTGAACTTGGGTATACATATGCTTGAGCTCCTAGTGTCTTGTTTGGCTGGTGGAAGAAGCAAATGCGCTGACGCCGCACATGAAAATCTGCCCGTATCCACACTGCGCACTATCCAACTTACAGGGGCAATCATCTACTTACGGTCCTCTGACTGCATACTTCGGTGTAAAGGTACTTCGTTGGGAAGGTGATCAGTCGATGAGATGTTCATAGACAGGATTATCATTAGTCAGCTTAGATCCAGAATAGCAAGATCCAGTAGCATGACTTACTCCTACAAGTTTGATGTTTTCCAGGAGTTCTTAACCCCATGTTCACAACCACGAAGGGGCGAATGTTAGAATATCATGTTGTAGTTGTGAACATGAATATTCTGTACGGTGATTAGATTATCTGGATAATATACTATGTGTGTAATATTAATTACATTATTGTAAATATAATTATGAGTGGGTGAGTACATATTGTTATGAGTTGTTGAGTAAACAAATCATTAACAATATTAGTTTTGTGAGAAAACAAAATCTCACGTAAAATAGCATGGAGTTGTTTTAGGAATTATGTGTGGAGATATTTATGGAGATTATATCTCCTTAAATATAGGAATAACATCTCCTATTTAAATGGATGTAATACTTCCTATGAATGTAGCAAGAATAAAGAGTAAGATTTCGAATTTTCTTTATATAATTATGATATTAATTTTTCAGTAACTTATGCTTAGAATAACACAAATTCTCTTTCCATTGGCAGGATATGGTGGTGATGATATGATGAAAAGAATTCCAGCTCCATTCTTGACTCCACACAACTAGTAAGATGTGTGGGCTTATCACCAAGTATCAAGAAGGACGTAGGAGGTAGATAATGAATATAGAGACAAATGCTAACAACAATCCCTTTGGGAAATTGTGACTCCATTCTTCATAATGGTACTGAACCAGTTTCAAAAATAGTTTTCACTTTATGAGTTATGTGCTAGGCTTAGACAATTATGTGGCCTGCTGATTGGTAAGATATGAGGTGAAGGGATAGTTCTCCTCTTCATTTAGGCATCTAAATTACTTCTTTGGGGATTCTATAATTTGCAAGTACTGTAAGATTTTAATTTTTGAAATGACTCCCTATGCCTTGCCCCATGCTACTAGTGAGAAGCAAGGGCTCATCACCAAAGGTAAAATATAGGCGAGTAGAATTCTCTTTTTGTCTCTTTTTATTTTTTTGAATATTTTACAATATTTTATGCTTTTATGAGAATGAACCTCTACGCTTTGCCCCATGCCACTTGTAAGAGGCAAGGGTTTATCACTGAAGATAAGACATAGACGAGTAAGGGCACCTTCCTCCATTCTCAGTCTCACACTACCTAGTAAGAAGTGTGGGCTCAACACCAAAGACTATGAAGGACGAAAGATGTGACGATGAATTATTCATAAGTTATGTAATTGATGGATTTTTTTATAATAGTACTTTTATTTGGGAAGGAATGTCTGCCCCTAATCTCAACCCCACACGACTAGTAGGACGCGAGGGTTTCAACACCGAAGACTGAGATGGACGACCAAATGAACTGGGGTAACAAAGTTTAGAGCTTTGTTATGAAAGAGAGAATGTCTTTGAAGGGAAGATATTACCATCAGTAAGCTTCTAGGTATAACTATAGGTGAAAGCGACTGAAAATAAGAGATATGATAAGAAGTATGATGCTCACAAACTTAATAGGATTTATATTAGCACTTGTCTCATGATGATAAATATGAAGATGTGATTTTGATAATGAAAATATCTGCCAATGGAAATGAATAAATTTATTCAGAGATAAGTAAGACAAAAGGAACAATGTACACATTGTTTCTCAGAATAGAGAGTGCTTTCAAGAATAAAATTTCTTTGAATGGAATGCATCATGGGTTTTTCAAGGACTTGGCCTGTGTTAATGGCCAATTTCTAAGCTCCAAACCCAAAATTATCTATGGTTTTGTTGGCCTCAAATTTGTCTTGTTTGTCTCGGTCTTTGGGTGTGTTCTTTCGATTTCTTTGAGAATGAAATCATTGACCTTAAATTTTCTAGGTTGAATTTTTTATGGTAGTTATGCCGTAGCCAATTTTGATATACTTGAAGATGATCTAGGGCATTACGTAATTTTTCATCAAGAAACTCGAGTTCATTAAGGTGTGAGTGTTGATAATAATCTTTATTGATTACAATCTTTGAAGGATATTAGAAGGATTGTAAATTAACCTTGACATGTAAAATACTCCCAACCATAAACAAAGGAGAAGGGAGTGACTCTAGTAGGGTGTGTGATAAGATGTTGTGGTACCGCAAAGAGTTGGGATAGATTGGTTAAGCCAATAGCTTTCCATTGTGTGTTGACAATGAGGGTTTGTGTTATTGGTTGTTGCTTCTATTTATCCATTAATAATTGTTTTTGAAGATAGATTCACGATTAAAGATGGAAAATGGTTAGGTAAAGATATCCTGGGTATAAGGTACCTCGTAGAAGTCTTAATAGTGAGAAATAATTAGTGATGAGATTCCTGTAAGTATCAAAATCGTTGAAAGCATGATGGAACATAACAGGTTTACATTGTCGGCAAAGTGTCCAAAACTCAGATGGGTTGTGTTGATGACAATAAGGGCTAGAGATGTTAGGCCATAAGAGTCATATTTGAATAATAGAATGAAACTTAAATGGTAACTGTTGATGGGAACTCCTTATATAGTGTCTACAGTAATATCAAGGGATGAAAGGGAGTCTTGAAATGAGGTCAAGGTCTCGTAGTAGATGTTGAAAGAATGTTGTCACCCAAAACAGATTCAATATATGTTGGGTTAAAGAGAGTCTTGAAATAAGTTCAAGGCTCAGGAATGGTAGGAAGAATTTTGTCCAAATAGAATTCAATGTATGTTGGCGGAAAGAAAGTCCCTTGAAATAAGTTCAAGTGCTTAAGTAGGATGTTGGAAGAATGTTATTGTCCGAAAATAGGTTCAATGGATGTTGGGTTGAAAAAGAGACTTGAACTAAGTTCAAGTGCTTAGTAGATGTTGGAAAGAATGTTGTTGTCCAAAATATGTTTAATGTATTTTTGGGTTTGAAAGAGAGTCTTGAATAAGTTCAAATGCTAAGTAGATGTTGGAAGAATGTTTGTTGTCCAAAACAGGTTTCAAGTATGTTTGACTAATGGAAGGAAATTTGAAGAAGATATGGATTGGTTTGGAATTAGAGAGGCTTGACTGTTGTCATCATGATCTTGTGGAATTTCAGTATATATAGGAGTTTTGACAGTAGTCAGCTCTTCATGGAATTTATGGTATTGGATGTGTCGTTGGTTACAAGAGCGTTGTTATCAAGTTCTACAAGATGATGTCATCATCAATTAGTCTGGGATGTAATTCTTAATCGCACACATTTCTCTATGTGATGACCATCAATGCGATGAAAGTCACAGTATGTGTTAGGTTTGTGCCACATGGTTTAGCTTCCCCTTTGACAAAGGGTTTTATAATTGGTATCTTATCAGGTTTAGCCTCTTTTAGTTGATGAAAAACACTATAGTGATTTTCTCTAAGGGGAGTAACTGACGTTGGACTTTACGCAAACTGATGTCTTCGTGAGGTTGTATGATTGGCCTTTTGGGCGATCATTCACTTATTTAAGGTAGCCATATGAGAGAGTTGTGTTTCATCTTATTAATTTTTTTCTAATAACTCATTGTGTGATGTTTTTTAATGAATTCATCATGGTTGAAAGAGAGGGAGAATAGAGAAAGGTGTAATGAAGAACTCAACCTATTGATTGTGATATTTGTTTTGGCTTAATTGAGTTAAGTAAGGCTATAAGGAGTAAGCTTTAAACAAGATACTTGGGAGAAATATGTGATAGCTCGAAAAAATCTATAATGAAAATGGTTTGATTTGGATTAAACAAGCTATAAGAAGACAATGTAAGGATGACACTTAAACAAGGTACTTGATACAAATGGGATATAGCTCAAATAAGCTATGATGAAGATGTTGATTGGTTGACTTTAAAACAAGCTCAGGATTGTTGACAGAGAAATTAACTTGAATAAGTTAACTCATCAATATGGTTGTGATATAACTCAAAATGAGTTATGAAAGGAATTTGTGGTTGGGGCTGTAATTTGCATAAAACGTGATGGTGGACAAAATAATAAGTGAACTCAAACAAGTCACTCAATATTGTTTGATGAGTTGGAAACAAGCTATGAAAGATGTTTTGACAATTGACGATATGAGGAGTGAATGCTAGTCACTCAATATCAGTTGGATATAGCCAAGGACAAGCTATGGTAGATGTAATGTGTGGCTAATGAGATAATGAAATTGGTGTGATGTTTTGGTCTATGTTGTTGGATTATTTGGATGTTTTCGCTGGTATGGAATTGGTCGAAAACTGATTTTTGTGTGGAACACTAGGATTTGAACTTGTACAATGAACACATTGATATCAACCAAGTTTTATGATAAAAACAATGCTAAACTATTTTGTTTCAAACAACAAAAACAATCATGTGGATCCAATTATTTTGGCTGAAGAGGTAGTTCTTTAGGAATGATCATTGGTTCATGCATCATACAAGTATGTTGTGAAATGTGGATGTAGGCTCTTATTACTCTAAGAATATGCGTCCCTCTATATACCCAGTGCCGATATACCTAATTTTGTCATAAGGAAGGGAAAAAAAAGGAAAAAAGAGACAGACTTGGTACTTGGAACCCTTAGAGCACTGTGGAGACTCCCAATTCTTACTTTCTTGTTTCGAAGGAATCACCACGTCCATAACAGTTTTGTGACAAGGTGGAGGTGATGGGGATGAATGTGTATGGTGTCTTTATAACCCCCGGAAGATTTAGTTTAAAGGGATCTATGCCCAGGCTTCGTTGTTACAACTATTTAGGCGTGACTTGCATGCGCTGCCCGACCACATTAGACTGGTTCGAAGAACCAGTGATCAAACAGAGAGAAAAACCGGAGCGTATGGAAAACCAAAAAACAACTAGTTTTTTTCCATTTTGCATGCCTTCCCGAGAAATCCGTGCTCGGGAACCGAAGTTCATCAATGACATTAACTCCAAGATTCCCGCCTAATCTCCATTGCCACCGACCGCCATAGTTGGCGATGGACAAATGCAAAAAACCCATTTCCAGATTTGGCGACTCTGCCACGTCAGGTCTCAATAGCCGTTTGAAATCTCCACCAAATCCCTTGTCCTTCATGCTTATCCATCTCATTTAATGCCATGGAAACCCCGCCCATGGCTCGCACCCCTTCATAGGTCCCCCTTCATCCATATCATTAGTTAGGTTAGAAACATAGGTTAGATCTTAAGGTATACTTAGTCTTACTTCCATAGTGCTAGGTCGCTAACCTTAGGAGCATTAAACTTATAGTTTAGGGCTAGGTTAGATTAGCACTAATTCAACCCATAGGTTATAGTTTAGGTTAGGTTATTAACCTTAATAAATCCAGTCTAGGTCTAACAAATAGAATCGTTCAGTATAAGAACCAACAGAGTATAACATTCCCGAAATGGATTCTATCCAGCATTGATAATAAGCTAGCAGTATATACCAGAATTTATTACCTGGCTCAAGGTCTAGACCCTTCCTGATATTACGATATCGGGAACCAATTCATTTAACACGATCAGCCTGAGTTAGACTCCTGAATTGCTCATATCAACACATTCAGACCTTGCAACTTCGTAAGGTCTATAATTTTTTTTTCATCCAGAATAAACTTAAAACATCTCTTGGATCAATGCAACTGATCCAAGGCTGAGTCATAAAGACGGGTAAATCCACAATTCATCCGAAATCAGATTGAACTCAGGTGCTAAAAATGAAAGAAATAAAAGAGTCCAAGCATATCCTGACTCAGTCAAAGATCTTCAAGAGCAAAGAAGATACAATCCATATCAAGCATGACTTCACAATCAAAGGAACACATCCTTTTACAGAAGAAATCATATATCAACACTTGAATGCTCAGGAGGAAGTAACAATAGTTCAGGGTGTTACATGCTTCCCTCCTAAAAGATTCATCGTCCCATGATTACATATTTGATTTACCTTCAGGTCAACCAATTTATTAGTTCACAATACAATGTGACTATTTCCAACTTGAATAGTTCCAGAAATCAATGTCACGATACATTTTATTCAGCCTGAATAATGTTTGCCTCAATCTGGCTTTCATATAGACATGAAAAAGATAAGTTCATAAAAAAAAAAATGTTTGTCAACAGATTTCATTCTGTTGAAAAAGAAAAGGAAAAGCAATTTTCATCTCTTCCAGATTTTCCCAAGTTGCACTTTCTTCGTTAACTGGTCCCACTGGACCTTACATTGTGTATTTCATCACGATTTCTCAAATGCAATTGGCGAGTTTCCAGCACTCGTGTGGGTTTAACCACGATTATTCCTGGGTCTTGGACCTGCAAGGAATTCCAATTTAAGACATGTGACAAATCTGAAACGTATTTCTTAAGCAAAGAAATATGGAAAACATGGCGTGCCTGAGCTTCCTCGTGCCATTGGAGAGGGCAAAACCGAACCACAAATCACCATGCTTCCCAGTTAAGACACACCTCAATCCTAAACAAGTTGGTGCATTATATTCCTGCCAGAGGTAAACGCCCCTCTGATTTCAAATCCACTGTAAATACCATCGCACCTTCTGCAGGCCCCTGCCCATTCTGTCTCCACCCACAAACACGATTTTGCACTAAATATTTAGAATTCCTGAAGGGAATCGATGAATGGAGAAGTAAGAGTTATAAAAAAGCTTTACCCAACTGTTTCAATGGAAGAAAGAACCTCACATTCACTTAAGTGCTCACACTCTGCCTGATTGGTTCCCATGATGTAGTTATTAAACCCCTGATCACTCCTGTTAACTTTTGGCATGAGATGCTTGATCAATGACTGTCATGTTTTAATAGTGCATACAGGAACAATAGTTCACACTTGTCAGTAATCAGTACATCACAATATATCTAGGTGAATTCATGATGGCCTCCCCAGTTCCAACTCTTATGTTTGTGTTACTATGTTTCACATCAGGATTAATTGATTGTGGATTTTTTAGAAATTAAATGTGGCAAATGGTTGGGTTTTCTATTTTTTAAATGGGTGTTTTACTGGTCAAAACTGTATGGTTCTCTGTCCCTAGATTGGGATTTATGTTTCTCTCTAAATTGTTGCATTTTCCTGCTATCTTCGTTTAATGCAGGGAGAATGCCCACTACGCTTAGATCACCTCATGTTTACAAGTTAATGATATGTTCGGGGGCCATCTTTATTACCCATGTTAACTGACTGCTTTAGGATGATAACCATGCCGGCCTTGAACCTGGTCATCACCATCACAATTACTTACTTAGCCTTGTACTTGACCATGAGCACACGGTCCTATTTATATAGATTTGTTTTCTGTGAGTAGTTTTTATAAGTGGGTTCCTTTAGATTTTGGTGAAGATGAAAACATGGTGGTGTAGCATTATTCACAAAGTGCAATCATAAATTCAAATCCTCTAAATTAATCTCGTTGAGGAGTGACGAAATCTGTTAAAGTTGGTTTTGCACTTTTTTTTTTGTAACCTTTCCATCGGAAGGAACTTGACTTACTTTGATGATTGGAACGTGAAAATCACTTTGATGATATCTAACTGATCTTATATTCCCAATATCATATTTTATCTTTACGAAACCACGCATTTTAATTTCAACTTCTACCAGATCATGCTCTTCCAAAAAAGTGTGCTAAAATAAAATAATCAAAAATTTATTCGTAATTTATCAATAACGATAGATAGGAAGAGAAGTACTGATAAGAGCCTCATAATCTCCTTCATCTAACATATAATAATAGAGAAAAAATTCATCATTTTTAGGAATAATAAGTTCATGATGATTGATAATTTAGAATCTTCTTCTTGTTCAAATAACTCTTATCTCTATTAGCTTACATGTGCCAAAAAATGCAAAATTGAAATTTTCATATGATTTAGGCATAAATTTATCTCCCTTTCCAATAATATGGCATGATATTTATGAATTTTTTTTCCTCTTTTATCTTGATATCATATACCTCTCAGCTTGATATATTTGAATGACCTAGGAATTTCTTGTTTAAGCATGTTGGATATGGTCATGTAATCTTCAATTTTGATCAGTTACTTTTGTGTAACCTCTAAGAACAAATTGAAAGTATAATCACCCACAATAATTACATGAGTATTTGTTCTTTTGTTATCAAAACAATTAATATAAAGAATAATAGGTGTTATGAGTTATATTCTCTAATTTTAAAATATTTCACATCATATTAAGGATTAAAACTACATTGACACTTACCTTGACATCACTCTCTTGAAGGGCCTGCAACAGAGAATAGGAATTCATTTTGAGTTGTGCTTATGTTTATGATGGGAAGACACATTAAGAATCAACAAATCACTCATCACGAGACAAAGATATTCATTTTTATTGTAAGTTGCTTCTTCAAAAATATCCACCTCAAGATAAGATGAAGTCAAAATTAATGAAAACTATTTCCTTTACATTATTTACATATTATTTTTTAAATAATAATTTTTATTTCCTCACTATTTGGAATAATTTAAAAATTGAAAATATAATTTGATCAAAATATTTATTCAGAGGCTCACAAGATTGAATTTCCCAAACTTATTAAGATATTTCTCAGAAATAAAAATAGTAAAGTGTAAAGGATCATCAGAATTGCTGATGGAGAATAGTTATTTTCTTTCTTTCTCTTGATTAACTCAAGATGCCCAACATTCGACTACGTTTCCTCAATGAAGTGAAATAATTAAAAAAATATTTTAGGATTTAATATCCTTTATGACATTACTAATATCAGTAGTCCTGACTATTTCACAATAGTCATCCATTCATCTTGATAACTGAGAAATTCAATGAGAGTAGTAAAATAGAAGGGAAATGTTGTTGTAAGCTAGGAAAAATACACTACTAACAAGGAAATAAAATACCATAATCATACCTCCTTTGCGTTCTGTAGCAAACCTCAGGAATGGGCTAGGAAACTTGGATTGAGGTCCTGATTGTGTGATATGTATGTACTTTTCTTCGAGATGGAGTAAGACTTTCCTACAACAACGATCCTCTTATTCCACCCCTATCCCAGGACATAGTAAAATATTGGGTCATAGTAAAGTATGTCACATCTGATTTCATTAGCCAGAATGTAAGCTAGGAAAAATAAACTTACTAATAAGGAAGTAAAATACCAATAATCATACCTCCTCTTTCCGGTTCCATAGCAAACCTCGAAATGGGCTAGGAAACTTGGATTGAGCCCTGATTGTGTTGATATGTAGGTTCTTTTCTTCGAGATGAAGCAAGACCTTCCTGTAACAATGATCCTCTTCTTACTTTGCACCAGATGAGAAAAAGGATTATGAGGTTATTTGGGCATTAGGACGAGGCAGAAGGATGTTCTTTGCTCAAAGGATGCAAGAACTTAGATATGACATTCAAGCTTATTCTCCGTGTTGTTTAGAGGGGAGGGGTAAGATTGTATTTATAGCCTGGGGGAGTGATTAACTTAGAGTAATTTAAGTAATCATGATTTGAAAAAGTGGGCAAGATTAAGTGAGTGGTTTGAAAATGTGGGCAAAGATTAGGTGAGTGGTTTGAAAATGTGGGCAAGATTAGATGAGTGGGGGGCCACGAAGAATGAGTGAGGATTTGAATTATATTTTTAATTCATAAGTGTAGGATTTTAGGTGAGTGGGGACCGCAAATGGTGGGTGAGGATTTGAATTTGAATTTTAATTCAATCGTAGAAAAAACATGGAGAATAATGACATGTGGTGAGGATTGAGTATTTTTTAGATTTTGAAATGGATAATTAATCAAATTATATTTGATTAATTCGAAGTGTATTTTGTGAGAATGAGAAAGGGGAATTAATTGATTTAGGACAGATGTGAATTAGGGTGTCTACATTTGTCCCTCTTTGGAAGGGTACTATGAAAGTAGTGTCCTTTCAAAGAAAGTAGACGGGATGGGGGAGGATTCAATCTACTTTTATTAAGCAAAAGGTAGAGCAAATGTTTGTTGGGGAGAATAAAAAAGTGTGAGTGACGGATTTCATAGTATCCTCCAAGACATAAATGTCATGAGAAGATATGATTATGGATAGATGTGATGATGCCCCCTCGAGAGGATTGATGAGAATGGAATAGATGACATAACTCTCGAAAAGAAGAGAAATGAATTCTGTGGAGAAGATGACAATAATGGTGTGGAAGAGATGAATGACCACACATGCAAATGGAGAAAGGATTCAATCAGCCTTGAATGCTAGGTGTGAGGGTGTATGGGAATAGAAAAGGGAATGGATATGATTGAGGGTTGATTATGAGAAGAGTAAGGGAGATAGGGGAGGGGAAAAAAATGAATGAAAATAGGTAGAAATAAGAGAGAGGGATGATAGGGGAAGAAGGGAATGATGAAGGAAAAACAAGACACAAATAGGATAATGACAGAGTAGAGGGGTAAGGGATAAAAATAGAGAGATGTGTAAAATGAAGGAAGCAACAGATGATTGTAAAGAGGGATGCGTGAAAGTGAAAGAAATGATAGAGGATGATAAAAACATGAAACGAGAAAGGATAAATAAGAAGGAGAAAACGAGGTGTGGAGTAGGGGGTGTAATGAATGAAAATGGAAAGAGGACGAAAGAAGAAGTAGAACAGAGAAAAAAAGAAACTATGAGGGGCGAGGAAAACTTGAAAAATAAAAGAGAAAAGAAGAGAAACATATACAAAATGAACGAAAAGGTAGGGGTGGTAGAGAAAAAGGAGAAGTGTTAAGAAGTAAACATGAAAATTAGGTGAGAGGAAAAGGAAGATAGATCTGAATACAGGGAGAAGATTGAAGGAATCGTGTCATTGCGATGAGAACCAAGGAAAAAAATATGGAACAGACCATATGGAGATGCATGTGGAGGGTGGTACAATAAAAACGACAGGACAACACTGAACAACCAGGTTATCAATGGGAAGTAAGGATGAAATTGTGATGGAAAAAGGGGAAGAAGATAATACGGTGAAGGGAAATAAGACGAGGGTCGGGAGAGAGAAGAGGAGATAACAAAAAAAATGATGTAGAAGGAAGATAATACAGAAAGGGTGTAATAAGTGGAAAGGGGACAATATAAAGAATGTTCAGAGAAGAAAGAGGGGAGGAATGACATCGATTGGAAAAGATGCGAAGATGCATGAAATGATGATACTAGGATGATGAGAAAATAGAAAAAAGATGTATGATGAAGACAGTAGAGATATTGAAGAGGGAAAAGAGGAGATGGAGAGATGGGTAAGAAGTGACAAGAAAGGGTGGGATTGAGGGAAAATAATAGGAGAGAAAAGAGAATGGGGGAGAGAAGAAGCAATTCCAAAGAGGGTATGTTAGGGAAATCCCCTTTACAATGAGTGGGTGGAGAAGGGTGAGAGAAAAAATGAAGAAAAGGAGAAAGCTAATGAGGATTGGAAAGGGTAACGCCAACAAAGGGACGTTAGGGAAAACTATTTTCCAATGAGTGGTGGGCTCAGAGGAGGGAAGGAATGAAGGGAAACTCTAGAAGGTCCAAGGGGAGTGGATGATGTTGTGCGGAATGAGGATTGAAGATTTTTAGAGAAAACCCATTTATAATTATTATCGCGGGATGAGAAGATGATGATGAAAGAATGATATAGGAGTGTTAACAATAATGGCGAACGCGTGTGTGGGGTAGAAAATGTGGGGGGAATTTGAGAAGATGAAGTGGAAAGAGTAAAGAAAATGCGAGGGATGAGTTGGGACTAGGTGAAAGTGAGGAGAGGATGTGGGTGATGAGGATGAACGAAGTGAGGATGAAGAACCAAGACATGAAAATAATGGGAAGAAACAGTATGAATGATGATGGATCAAGAAGGGGAAAATGAGGGGAAAAAATGTGATTGTAGGCGGAAGAGATTAGATGTATGTTTGTAAGAGGATATGTGGAGAAATGATAATAGTAGGAGAAAAAGTGGGTAGTAGGAGATACCAGGTGGAAGAAGCAATCAACAAAGTGAACGAAAAATGAGGTGGGGGGAGAATTTCACGATGACAGTTAAGAGTAGGGAGGAACCTTGACATAAGATTGTCATGTGACGGAAGTGGTTAAGTAAGATTGCCAAGCGAGTGAAACTGGAGATGACAAGTGGTCAAGTGAGAAGTGGTGTTTGCAAGAATCGAAAAGGAGGTGAAAGGATGTGATAATGAGGAATGCCGAGAAAAAGTGAAGGGTGAAGGTGTGTAGTGATGGGGAAAGGCAAGGAGACAGATCATCCTTAAGAGGGACTCTTAAGTGAGATCGCCATGCCGGGTGAGTGGTTAAGTAAGATCGCCAAGCTGAAGAAGAAGAATGATGATGTTAGAGTTGGTGGGAATAGGGTATGACAAAATGGACTGAAGGGGAACTCTCAGTGAATTTTCCATACTACGAGAGCATGTAAGTAGGATGACTAGGCATAAGGACGGATTTGGGGAAGAATGAGAAAAGAGTGAGTGAGGGTATGCCTAAGTGGTATAATGATATGAGATGAGGTGATAATAAGAAAGAAAGGAAACAAATGAGTGTAACATGAGTGGATGAAGGAATATATGTAGTGGAAGGCAGAGAGTGTGAGGGGAATCCTTAATTGGGATGCCCGCGTGGTGAGAGTAATGATGTGAGAATGGGAAATAGAAGAGGTGGAATGGGAAAAATGTGTTTGGTGGTGATTGTTGTTTGATGAGAGGGGATGTGGTGAAGAAGCTTCTACAACGAGAATATCTTAGGGAGAGGGTAAACCTCCACTGAGGATTCTATATAGAAGGGGTATTAAGTAAGATTGTCAAGAGGGAAGCAAAAGGGTGAAGGAAAGAATACAAATGGTGTGAGAGGGGACAAGAATGGTGAGAAGGGTAATATGGGGATAAGTGGCAGAGGAGTAAAAATGAGGAGCATAGATAAATGGATCAAATACATGGTGAGCATGGTGGGGGGAGGAGTTGTTGGATAGAGAATGCTACTTGAGAAAGATCGTCAATTAGGATTCGTAAACTGCAACGGTGATCAAGTAGGATTACCAAACTAGGGAATGTATTAGTATGGGTGAATGGATGGGGTACAAAGTAAGATGTTGATCATGTAGGAAGATACTCATGTGACAAAAAATATCTTAATTTTTCATATAGCACATAACAAGATGCAATCGTGATATAAAAGATCAGGATGACTAGACTGTAATATGCGTGATAGCATAGACAGGGGCCATAAAAAAGGTTTGATGCCCAGTATGATATGTAAATGGAAGAGAGCATAGACAAATGCCATCAGAAAGTATGATGACGCAGTAAGACATGCAATCAATAACGTAAGAATATTAGAGAGAACACAGGATACATAAAATTAAGATGCCCCTTGTAATATACCAAGATGCAAGAAAGTAATTGATAATTTACAACTAATAATGTAACACAAGAACCAATAAACATGTCCCTAACGTGTTCCACAGTGAGGAGTGATTGGATGTGCCCCAAAGCAAGGGTACAGGACACAGTAAAGTATTGGGTCATTGTTCTCAAACAAGGAAACAATGAGAGCCGGATTTGCCCCAAGCAAGGATTCACGCGAGGAGAAGTGGTTGAATTTGGTAGTCATAAGGTGATTGAATCATTCGTTAGGAATAATAGTTCAACGGTTAAATTGTGTGTTAGTTATTTAGAGTTTTTTTTTGCGATTTTTGTGGATTTTTTTTATATATATATAGATTTTGTAATGTTTTTTTAGATTTTTGACGATTTCAAATGGTTTTTGACTTTTTTGACGATTTTCAAATGTTTTTTAGATTTTTGATGAGTTCTTGCTAATGGTTTTGGATTTTTGATGATTTTGTCTAATGTTTTTAGATTTTTGACGAACGTTTCTAATGTTTTTAGATTTTGATGAGTTCTAATTTTTTTGTTAGATTTTGGATGATTGTTTCATAGTTTTTGGGTTTTTGACAATTTTCAATGTTTTTGGATTTTTAGATTTTACACTGTTTTTAGATTTTGACGATTTTCAAATGTTTTGGATTTTTAGATTTTTAACATTGTTTTTTAGATTTTTGACGATTTTCAATGTTTTTGGATTTTTAGATTTTTACACTGTTTTTAGATTTTTGACGATTTTCAAATGTTTTTTAGATTTTTACATTGTTTTGGATTTTTGACGATTTTCAAATGTTTGTATATTTTTACACTGTGATTGGTAATTTATGGACCAAGTGCCAGACTTATTTTTGAGAGGCGATAAACATGGTATTATCCGTATGTACCGTGTTTCGGTTTTAACTGTTAGGAATATCTATGTTGTAGTGTGAACATAGAATATTATGTAGTGATTATATTATCTAGGATAATAGAATATGTGTTGTAATAATTAATTACATTATTGTAAATGTAATTATGAGGGGTGAGTAAATATTGTTATGAGTTTGTTGAGTAAACAAATCATTAACAATATTAGTTTTGAGTGAGAAAACCAAAATCTCACGTAAAATAACTGGAGTTGTTTTAGGCGTTCTTGTGGAGGATATTTATGGAGATCTATCGCCGTAAATATACGAACATCTCTATTTAAATGGAGGTAATACTCCTATGAAATGTAGCAAGAATTAAAGAGTAAGATTTCAAATTTTCTTTATACAATTATGATATTAATTTTCATTTGTAACAGAGCCGGTTTGTGCGAAGAATTTCAGTTGCTTTCAGATCAAAAATCAATCTCAAAGATATATCACAGTTTCGTTTCGATGTGGGTTTTTCTATAATTTTGCGGTGAGAATCAAGTTGCTAGTTCAAGAAGAAACCCTACAGAAGAAATTTCAGCAAAACCCAGATTTACGTAGTGTGGAAGAAATACGGGATTTACTATGAAGATATCAATTAAGAACATCAATTCTTCTACTGAAAGTTTTCTCTCATTTCAATAATGTTGAATTGTTCATACAAGAGTTTGATGCTTGGAGGTTAAACGGTTTTCCAAGTAAAATTTTAAAGCGACTTGATTCAATTTGTATTTCTTTATTAGTATGTTACAAAATAATGGAGGAAGAAACTAAATCTGATTGAAAAGTTTGAAGGACAAGAATGTCCATAAATGGCAACTACAGATGCAATTACATTTAATAGAAAAGGCATCTATGGGATTGTGGTGAAGTCTAATTCAACTCCACCCACGGGAGGGGAAAATGAGGAAATGAATTGACAAAGTGGAATGCCAAGATTTGAGAGCAGTAGGTCCATGGGTCTGGGTTATAAAAAAGGCTATCTACTATGTGATCACAAAAATCTGCAAAGAAATTTGGGGAGTCTTCGTAACAAAATGTTTGGTTTTGACGTTTGCAATGAAAAAGCTACATGCAAGAACGCTTGTATGGGTGAAAAAATGGAACGATAATCCAAAAATGCCAAATCATATAAAGTAAAGTTTCGTTCTGTGCTAAATCAACTCGCTGGAAAGTAAAGAAACATGTAAAAGAGCGGATGCTAAAGCGATTCTTCTTAATAGCATGCCTAAGAGTTAACTCAAATTTGGTATTCTTTGAGTAAAATTACTATTATTCTAGGGTGATTTCTACTTGGTAGAACAAAACAGTCAGAAGACATGAAGAAGCGCTATATGTAGGAAACAAAACCTAAGTCCTCATCTAAGAAGGAAAACAAACATAAACCAAAAGAAGGTTCCTTCACATGGAAAAAATAAAATGCTTATTGGTAGTGAGATTGGGATGTATCTGAATGTAAAAAGAGAGTCAGGATCTCTTGATACAAGATAGGATCCAAAAACTTCTAGACTGAAAGTAAGTAGAGTAGCAGAGAAAACTGATTGGAAACGTCTACTAAACTTGATGAAGAATTTCATGTCCCTAGTGATGAGATTTCCTATGTAGACTCTTTCGTGTTGGAGGAAGGAGGCAATGGAGGAGGAGGAAAAAGCGTCTCCTCTGTCATTCACCAACGATGGGGTGGGGTGAGAAAGATGTGGTGATATTTTATTCAGTTATGTGGTGTTTTTTTTATAACACAAGGGTGAAACTCGTTTCATGTTTGATTTTTAATGTGTTCACATAACAACAAGTTCCTGATTGTCTATTTTTAACACTGTGAAATTGGTAATTTATGGACCAGAGTGCATACTTATTTTTGGAGGCGATACAATGGATATTCCCGTATGTACAGTTGTTTCTTGTTGTAACTTTTAGGATATCATGTTGTAGTTGTTGAACATAGAATATATTCGTGATTATATTATCTAGGATAATATAATAATGTGTTGTATAATTAATTACATATTGTAAGATGTAATAATGAGTGGTGAGTAAATTGTACGATTGTTGAGTAACAAATCATTAACAATATTAGTTTTGTGAGAAAACAAAATCTCACTAAATAACCTGGAGTTTTTTAGGAGTTATGTGGTGGAGATATTTATGGAATTATATCTCCTACAATACGAACATCTCCTATTTAAATGGATGTAATACTTCCATGAATGTAGCAGAATCAAGATAAATTTCAAATTTTCTTTATCAATTATGATATTAATTTTTCATTTGGTAACAGAGCAGGTTTGATGAAGAAATTCAGTGCTTTCATGATCACATCCATCTCAAGAATATATCATAGTTTCGTTTTCCGGATGTGTGTTGTTTCGCTATAATTTTGCGTGAAGAATCACGTGCTAGTCAAGAAACTACAGAAGAAATTTCAGCAAAACCCGACGTAGTTTGGAAGAATACGGATTTTACTATGCAGCTATCACATTAGCCATACACTCTTCTACTGAAGTTTTTCTCGTAATTTTCAATACTGTTGAATTGTTTACAAGTTCTTTACTTCTTGGAGGTTAAAAGGTTTTCAATATAAAATTTTAAAGTACTTATTCAATTTTTGTTTTTTTTATTAGTTATTGTACAAATAATGGAGAACTAAATCTGATTGAAAAGTTTTGAAGACAAGATTCCATACATGGCAACTACAATGCAATTAACAATTTAAATAGAAAAGGCTCTATGGGATGTGGTGGAAGTCCCTCATTCAACGTTCCACCACTGAGGAAATGAATGACCAAGTGGAATGCAAAGATTTGAGAGCTTAGGACCATTGGTCTGGGCTTATCAAAAGCTATCTACATCATGTTGTGTTCACAAATCTGCAAAAGAAATTTGGGAGTCTCAACAAATTGTTTTGGTTCTGACGTTGAATGAAAAAGACTACACTAAGCAACGCTTGTATGGTTGAATGGAAGATCACTCAAAAATGACAAATCAATAAGTAATTTTCGTTCTTTTCTAATCAACCTAGCTGGAATTAAAAGAACATGTCAAAGATGATGATGCTAAAGCTTCTTCTTAATAGCATGCCTAAGAGTTACTCAATAATTGTATTTACTTTGAGTAAAATTACTATTATTCTAGGAGTGATTTCTACATTGGTCAGAACCAAACAGTCATGAAGAACATGAAGAAGCGCTATATGTAGGAAACAAAACCTAGCTCCTCATCTAAGAAGGAAAACCTAAACCTAAGAAGGTTCCTTCACATGGAAAAATAAATAATGCTTTTATTGTAACTGAGATTGGGCATGTAATACTGAACTGTAAAAGAGGAGTTCAGGATCTTCTTGATACAAGATAGATCAAAAAATCTTCTAGCTTGAAGTAGAAATGATTGGGGAAGTCTACTCAACTGATTGAAGAACTTTCATGTCCTAGTGATGAGGATTTCCTATGGTACGACTCTTTTCTTGTTGGAGGAAGGAGGCAATGAGGAAGGAGGAAAATCAGCGTCCTCTCGTCATTCACAAACGATGGGGTCGCAGACAGATGTGGTGATATTTTATTTCAGTTATGTGGTGTTTTTATACACAAGGGGGTGAAACTAGTTTCAATGTTTTGATTTTAATGTGTTCAACATAGACTAACAACAGTCCTGAGTGTCTATTTGGTGTGGAAGAAGCAAATTGCTTGACTCACTTACAGGGGACAAATCATCTACGTACGGGTCCTCTGACTGCCATACTTCGGTGGAAGGTACTTCGTTGGAAGGTGATCAGTCGATGAAGATGTTCATACGACAAGGATGATCATTAGCAGCTAGATCCAGATAGCAGATCCAGTAGCAATGACTACTCCGACAAGTTTGATGTTTCCAGGAGTTCTTACCCCATGTTCACACTAAGGGGGCGAATGTTAGGAATATCTATGTTGTAGTGTGAACATAGAATATTATGTAAGTGATTATATTATCTAGGATAATATAATATGTGTTGTAATAATTAATTACATTATTGTAAATATAATTATGAGTGGGTGAGTAAATATTGTTATGAGTTGTTGAGTAAACAAATCATTAACAATATTAGTTTTGTGAGAAAACAAAATCTCACGTAAAATAGCATGGAGTTGTTTTAGGAATTATGTGTGGAGATATTTATGGAGATTATATCTCCTTAAATATAGGAATAACATCTCCTATTTAAATGGATGTAATACTTCCTATGAATGTAGCAAGAATAAAGAGTAAGATTTCGAATTTTCTTTATATAATTATGATATTAATTTTTCAGTAACTTATGCTTAGAATAACACAAATTCTCTTTCCATTGGCAGGATATGGTGGTGATGATATGATGAAAAGAATTCCAGCTCCATTCTTGACTCCACACAACTAGTAAGATGTGTGGGCTTATCACCAAGTATCAAGAAGGACGTAGGAGGTAGATAATGAATATAGAGACAAATGCTAACAACAATCCCTTTGGGAAATTGTGACTCCATTCTTCATAATGGTACTGAACCAGTTTCAAAAATAGTTTTCACTTTATGAGTTATGTGCTAGGCTTAGACAATTATGTGGCCTGCTGATTGGTAAGATATGAGGTGAAGGGATAGTTCTCTCTTCATTTAGGCATCTAAATTACTTCTTTGGGGATTCTATAATTTGTAAGTACTGTAAGATTTTATATTTTTGAAATGACTCCCTATGCCTTGCCCCATGCTACTAGTGAGAAGCAAGGGCTCATCACCAAAGGTAAAATATAGGCGAGTGAATTCTCTTTTTGTCTCTTTTTATTTTTTTTGAATATTTTACAATATTTTTATGCTTTTATGAGAATGAACCTCTACGCTTTGCCCCATGCCACTTGTAAGAGGCAAGGGTTTATCACTGAAGATAAGACATAGACGAGTAAGGGCACCTTCCTCCATTCTCAGTCTCACACTACCAGTAAGAAGTGTGGGCTCAACACCAAAGACTATGAAGGACGAAAGATGTGACGATGAATTATTCATAAGTTATGTAATTGATGGATTTTTTTATAATAGTACTTTTTATTTGGGAAGGAATGTCTGCCCCTAATCTCAACCCCACACGACTAGTAGGACGCGAGGGTTCAACACCGAAGACTGAGATGGACGACCAAATGAACTGGGTAACAAAGTTTAGAGCTTTGTTATGAAAGAGAGAATGTCTTTGAAGGGAATATATTACCATCAGTAAGCTTCTAGGTATAACTATAGGTGAAAGCGACTGAAAATAAGAGATATGATAAGAAGTATGATGCTCACAAACTTAATAGGATTTATATTAGCACTTGTCTCATGATGATAAATATGAAGATGTGATTTTGATAATGAAAATATCTGCCAATGGAAATGAATAAATTTATTCAGAGATAAGTAAGACAAAAGGAACAATGTACACATTGTTTCTCAGAATAGAGAGTGCTTTCAAGAATAAAATTTCTTTGAATGGAATGCATCATGGGTTTTTCAAGGACTTGGCCTGTGTTAATGGCCAATTTATAAGCTCCAAACCCAAAATTATCTATGGTTTTGTTGGCCTCAAATTTGTCTTGTTTGTCTCGTTCTTTGGGTGTGTTCTTTCGATTTTCTTTGAGAATGAAATCATTGACCTTAAATTTTCTAGGTTGAATTTTTTTATGGTAGTTATGCCGTAGCCAATTTTGATATACTTGAAGATGATCTAGGGCATTAAGTAATTTTTCATCAAGAAACTCGAGTTCATTAAGGTGTGAGTGTTGATAATAATCTTTATTGATTACATCTTTGAAGGATATTATGAAGGATGTAAATTTAACCTTGACATGTAAAATAACTTCCCAACCATAAACAAAGGAGAAGGGAGTGACTCTAGTAGGTGTGTGATAAGATGTGTGGTAAGCCCAAAGAGTGGGATAGATTTGGTTAAGCCAATAGCTTCCATGTGTGTTGACAATGATGGTTTGTGTTATTTGGTTTGTTGCTTCTATTTGTCCATTAATTAATTGTTTTGAAGATAGATTCACGATTAAAGATGGAAAATGTTATGTAAAGATATTCCTGGGTATAAGTACCTCGTAGAAGTCTTAATAGGTGAGAATAATTAGTGATGAGATTCCTGTAAGATCAATCGTTGAAAGCATGATGGACATAACAGGTTACATTGTTGCAAGTGTCCAAACTCGATGTGGTTGTGTTTTGACAATAAGGCTAGAGATGTTAGGCATAAGAGTCAATATTTGAATAATAGAATCAAACTTAATGGTAACTGTTGATGGAACCTCTTCTATAGTGTCTACAGTAATATCAAGGTATGAAAGGGAGTCTTGAAATGAGGTCAAGGTCTCGTTAGATGTTGAAAGAATGTTGTCACCCAAAACAGATTCAATATATGTTTGGGTTAAAAGAGAGTCTTGAAATAAGTTCAAGTGCTCAGTAGATGTTGGAAGAATGTTGTCCAAAATAGATTCAATGTATGTTTGGGCTGAAAGAAAGTCTTGAAATAAGTTCAAGTGCTTAGTAGATGTTGGAAGAATGTTATTGTCCAAAATAGGTTCAATGGATGTTTGGGTTGAAAAAGAGACTTGAACTAAGTTCAAGTGCTTAGTAGATGTTGGAAGAATGTTGTTGTCCAAAATATGTTTAATGTATTTTTGGGTTGAAAGAGAGTCTTGAAATAAGTTCAAATGCTCAGTAGATGTTGGAAGAATGTTGTTGTCCCAAAACAGGTTCAATGTATGTTTGAACTAATGGAAGGAAATTTGAAGAAGATATGGATTGGTTTGGAATTAGAGAGGCTTGACTGTTGTCATCATGATCTTGTGGAATTTCAGTATATATAGGAGTTTTGACAGTAGTCAGCTCTTCATGGAAATTTATGGTATTGGATGTGTCGTTGGTTACAAGAGCGTTGTTATCAAGTTCTACAAAGATGATGTCATCATCAATTAAGTCTTGGATGTAATTCTTAAATCGCACACATTTCTCTATGTGATGACCATCAATGCGATGAAAGTCACAGTATGTGTTAGGTTTGTGCCAACATGGTTTAGCTTCCCCTTTGACAAAGGGTTTTATAATTGGATATCTTATCAGTTTAGCCTCTTTTAGTTGATGAAAAACACTATAGTGATTTTCTCTAAGGGGAGTAAACTGACGTTGGACTTTACGCAAACTGATGTCTTCGTGAGGTTGTATGATTGGCCTTTTGGGCGATCATTCACTTATTAAGGTAGCCATATGAGAGAGTTGTGTTGTCATCTTATTAATTTTTTCTAATAACTCATTGTGTGATGTTTTTTAATGAATTCATCATGGTTGAAAGAGAGGGAGAATAGAGAAAGGTGTAATGAAGAACTCAACCTATTGATTGTGATATTTGTTTTGGCTTAATTGAGTTAAGTAAGGCTATAAGGAGTAAGCTTAAACAAGATACTTGGGAGAAATATGTGATAGCTCGAAAAATCTATAATGAAAATGGTTTGATTTGGATTAAACAAGCTTATAAGAAGACAATGTAAGGAGTACACTTAAACAAGGTACTTGATACAAATGGGATATAGCTCAAATAAGCTATGATGAAGATGTTGATTGGTTTGCTTTAAACAAGCTCAGGATTGTTGACAGAGAAATTAACTTGAATAAGTTAATCTCAATATGGTTGTGATATAACTCAAAATGAGTTATGAAAGAATTTGTGTTGGCTGTAATTTGCATAAACGTGATGGTGGACAAAATAATAAGTGAACTCAAACAAGTCACTCAATATTGGTTTGATATAGTTGGAAACAAGCTATGAAAGATGTTTTGACAATTGACGATATGAGGAGTGAATGCTAGTCACTCAATATCAGTTGGATATAGCCAAGGACAAGCTATGGTAGATGTAATGTTGGCTGAAGTGAGCTAATGAAATTGGTGTGATGTTTTGGTCTATGTTGTTGGATTATTTGGATGTTTTCGCTTGGTATTGAATTGGTCGAAAACTGATTTTTGTGTGGAACACTAGGATTTGAACTTTTACAATGAACACATTGATATCAACCAAGTTTTATGATAAAACAATGCTAAACTATTTTGTTTTCAAACAACAAACAATCATGTGGATCCAATTATTTTGGCTGAAGAGGTAGATTCTTTAGGAATGATCATTGTTTCATGCAATCATACAAGTATGTTGTGAAATGGTGGATGTAGGCTCTTATTACTCTAAGAAGATGCGTCCTCTGATATACCCTAGTCCTGATATACCTAATTTTGTACAGAGACAGAATTGGTACGGGGAACCCTTAGAGCACTGGAGGAGACTCACCAATTCTTACTTTCTTGTTTCGAAAGGAATCACCACGTCCAGAACAGGTTTGTGAAAAGGTGGAAGGTGATGGAGGGATGAATGTGTATGGTGTCTTTATAACTCCCTGAAGATTTATAGGGACGATGCCCAGGCTTCGTTGTTACAACTATTTAGGCGTGACTTGCATGCGCTGCACGACAACATTACTTGTAAGTGAAGAGCAGGGGCGAGGTAAATACCGAACACTGTGATAAGACTAGGTCTCAAAGTGCAATCCAGATGTAAATGATGTTGGTGTGTGTTAGTCAAGTCCACATCACCGGTGTAGTTTTAGTGGTGATGAAATCCACCTTGTCTACGTGTAAAAACAAAATGATAAAATGATTAAACGCAAGGTTCTTTCCAACTTGAAATAACTCACTAGCAAAAAATAATTGCGTACTTGAGCGTATTTATTTTTGGTTTCAACAATTTTTTTTGAATGGTGGTATTTTTGTGGGGTTTTTTTTCATTTTTTTGTTTTTGTTTTTGACAATATTCCAACAACGCGGTTCTACAGAAAACAAATTAGTAGTTATTCTGCAAACGAAATGTTAGAAAAGTGATTGTGGCTGTTTTTAATTTTCCAGATCGCTCGAAGGCACAGGAAAAGAGCATACACAACCAACGACCAAACAAATATTAATAATATGATAAAGGAAAATTATTATTGAAATGATAGTTGGAAAACAAAGCTAGAAGATCCTGCAATGTTAGAACAAGAAACTAAAAAATTGTGACATTTTTTATTTTCCAAATCGCTCGAAGGCGCAAGAAAAGAGCATACACAGATACAATTGAAATAGATTTTTTTTAAATGTTAATAATTATTACAATTAATTATGATTGCAAAATAGCGATAATGATTATTTTCACAAAAAATAAAAAACGATGAAATAAGAGTGTGAAAACGTTACTTAGAAGTGTTGTCGTGGAAAATTGAAATGTAAGGCAAAAAATTAAAAATTAAAAAAAAAAAGTTTTGCAGAGCCCGGGTGGCCTCAATTTTCTGATTTCTAAGATCAATTTTGAAGTGCGAGGAAAGAGCATACGTGTGAGGTTGTTACGTGAAATAAAATTTTAAAAAAAATTATAATTTTGTTTTTTTTTATTAAAAAGTCAGGTGTTAGAAGAAATGAAACCAAAATTTTTCTGTAATTCTAAATCAAAAAATTATTTTTCCATTGCATAGATCTTTTTAATACCTTTCCATTAAAAAAATGAAGTCATTCCGAGTTCGGGAGCAAAAGTTATGGTATCTAGAAGATGGGCTACGGTAACACTCTGAATGAAAATTTTAAACATAAGAAAAAGGTCCCGGGAGCGATTTTTTTTATTTTCTGACTTTTGTACTTCACCCGAGAAGCTAAAATTTTGACAGCAAGGTTAAAAAAGAACAATAAACATAAATAAAGAGTTAGATCACAAAATGATCGAATAAAATAAAAGAAAAAAATGATTAACTTCCTACAAAGCAGTTATTTTAGCAAAAGTAAATAAATAAATACATTTTTTGGATTGGTTGTCCCATGACAGTAAGATAATAAACTAATGACTAGCTCATGTGTTTCTATAGATTATAAGTGAATAGCAAAATCAAAACTGGGAACTAAACACCAAGCACCGAGGAGATCAAAGACATGATGAACGTCATAGTTTCATTGTTGTTATAACCTGCAGATACACCACAAGACACCACACAACAAAAACACTACCCAAAGCGTGAAGGTTAACCAAAAAAGACCATAAGGAATAGAAAATGAAATAATAACGAACAATAATAAACAAAGAACATAATAAAACCACTAATTGAGAAATTAATGGTAATAGATCGAAAGTAACCGGGCATGCTAGAATGTAAGCTAAGAAAAATACACTACTAACAAGGAAGTAAAATACCAATAATCATACCTCTTCCTTCACGTTCCGTAGAAAACCTCGAAATGGGCTAAGAAACTTGGATCGAGCTTTGATTGTATGATATGTAGGTGCTTTTCTTTGAGACGGAGCAAGACCTTCCTGCAACAATGATCCTCTTACTTTGCACTAGATGGGAAAAATGATTATGAGGCTATTTGAGCATTAGGATGAGGCAGAAGGATGTTCTTTGCTCAAAGGATGCAAGAACTTAGATATGACATTCAAGCTTATTCTCTGTGTGTTTAGAGGGGACGGGTAAGGTTGTATTTATAGCCTAGGGGAGTGATTAACTTAGAGTAATTTAAGTAATCATGGTTTGAAAAAGTGGGCAAGATTAAGTGGGTGGTTTAAAAATGTGAGTAAGATTAGGTGAGTGGTTTGAAAATGTGGGCAAGATTAGATGAGTAGGGGGCCACGAAGAATGGGTGATGATTTGAATTATGTTTTTAATTCATAAGTGGATGATTTTAGGTGAGTAGGGACCACAAAGGGTGGGTGAGGATTTGAATTTAAATTTTTAATTGAATAGTAGAAAAACATGGAAAATAATGACATGTGGTGAGGATTGGGTTATTTTTGAATTTTGAAATGGATAATTAATCAAATTATATTTGATTAATTTGAATTGTATTTTTGTGGGAAATGAGGAAGGGGAATTAATTGATTTAGGATAGATGTGAAATTAAGGTGTCTACAGTTGTAATTCTTGAGAACTCCATTTGAATTTGTAGAGTTCATAATTTGATAGAAATCTCTCTTACAACGATACTAGATAGACAACTAGTAATTCTAGGCATAATTCAATGAACACTAATTTCATATATAGTATATTTAATATCTACTTTTCAATCCATTCCATAATAATTACCTACATTTGGTATAATAGCCTTTATTCAATAATTTTTAAAATCATGGTTTGAGTGAATCATTAGGAGAATCATGGTTTGAGTGAATTTTAGTTCAATGAGTATTACCATCTTTAAAAGAGCCAACTTTGAGTACGAGAGAAATTGATTGAAGAGTATTATTGTTTGGAAAGGATTTTGGGATAATTTATACATGGATACATTCCAATTCTAGATTATAATTTTTTCTCTCAAGATCAAAATAAAGTAGGAAAGGAAAAAAAAGGAAAATGTAAAATAATTTTTCTATCATCATAATGTCATATAACTAAATATTTATCCAAGAATAACTCAAACTAAAAATTTCCACGAGGCACATAATGCCTTCGATACTTCATATCAAGGATATAATAAGGTAAGAAATGAAAAAAATAAATGTGAAAATAAATTTTAAAAATTTG
This sequence comes from Taxus chinensis, assembly GCA_019776745.2. Taxonomy (NCBI): domain Eukaryota; kingdom Viridiplantae; phylum Streptophyta; class Pinopsida; order Cupressales; family Taxaceae; genus Taxus; species Taxus chinensis. Next base: position 939,124,429 of record CM034146.1, read on the forward strand.
AGAATGTCATACAATGAATGAGTTGGAGAATATTTCATAAAGATATATAATTTAGTACATAGAATGAGGATTCATCGAGAAAACATAGAAGAAAATTTTATAACACAAGGATCTTTTATTAGGTCTTTCATAAAAATACAAATACATATTTTGATAAATATTTAGGAGTATACGGAATTTAAAAATATAAGTATTTATAAATTAGTTGGATTTTTTATCTCATGAAGGAAAAATGATACTAGATATATAGGAGATCTAAATATGAAATATCAAACAAAATGTTGATTCAATGCCTAAACAGAGAATTAAATGTAATAATCAAGTGAGGATAATAAATACACGTTCAGAGGGAAATATTGAGATAAATGCAAAAGAAAAGGAAAGAGAAAACTTACTCATTTCCCTTATGGTGTTACTTATCTAATACACTCTAAGTGATTCATGTTGAAACCATGTCACTAGTACCTTGTGTTATAAATTTATAGGACTATTATTACATTTGATGATAATGTTAGTTCAATTGTGCTTTATATTCGATTATTTGTTAATAAGAAACCTACTTATAATGTCTTGGTTTATTACATTTTATGATAATGTTAGTTCAATTATGCTTTATATTTGATTATTTGTTAATAAGAAACATATTTATAATGTTTTGGTTTATTTGTTAATCATGTTAATAAGAAACCTATTTGTAATGTCTTGGTATCCTAAGTACGTGCACCAAAATTTATTGTGTGATGTTGTGTAGGAACTCAACGATATGTGCAATATGTTTCTTGCATTTGATTAGATTCTAAAAAAATACATGTTACATTCTAGATAATTCCTCCTTTAGTTCCATTAAATCTATGCGATCCATACACTCATGCATAACCGACTTATAAGACATATGTAATTTCTTATTTTCTAAATTATTTGCATTGAAGCTTGAAAATCATATTTCTATTTTCATTAAAATAGGAGAATATCTTAGGAAATTTTTTAAATTAAAAGTACTATTAATTGAATTTTACTTTTATTTTTTTTACAGTCATGGCTTCTTTCGATTCTAATTTGTTTGAGAGGATCGATTTAAAGATTGCAAAATTACAATCTATTCTCCAAAATCCAACTACAGTTGGGCAATATAAAGCCCATTGTGAAAAAATATTGGTTGATCTTCGTAGAATAGAGACAAGTTTGAAAACATATAACTGATTTGATTATGAGTCAATAATTTTTTTTATAGATTCATTAAAATCAAGTGTCTCAGGAGATGTAGGTTATAATGAGATTACATCATGACTTTCTGATAAGGAAGTCGTTAAGAGATATTTTTGGAGTTTTTATGCAGACAAATGGAAAATAAGGGCATATTATGTAAATAAATGTTCATGTCCCCTATGTGCCTCTTTGATTTATCCTAGATTTGTGGCCTCTCAAGGCTAATTTCCAAATAATGACCAATTACCGTTATACTTCATAATGATGCTACATGCTGAGGTTCACTTAAACCTAAAGGTGAACTATTTAGACATCCCTAGTTATTTGGGGCAGGGGCGTGGCCGTATTAGCCACAGGAAGGCATATACAAAGGAGGGAGCTCCTGCAGTTGTTGACATGCGGAAGCTTGTACCAAGGCCACAACCATTCTTATTAGGCTTTCAGGATGTTGCAGCGCCTGTCGTTATGACTGCACATGAGGCTGCTATCAAGGGTCTTGCTGGAATTGCTTACGGGAACTAATTGATCTCTTCTGACCGTGTGGGTTAGTACCTTCAGAGATGCGATACTAGTAGTGGAGGTGCTAGTAGAAGCAGTGATGCACGCAACGAGGTATACGCTCGTACAACTTTGATTTCCCCAGATGAATTTGAGCTAGTTATAGATCCTGCTCAGGCATGTCGGCTAGGACGCATCATGGCTTCTGACTTGTTGTGTGCATATGAGGTGATTTCACGGCATTGCAACATTCCACTATTGGGGGTTTTAGATTTTATAGAGCAAAGTGGGAGTGTATCTTCTAGTCAGGGTACTATTGCCGCTGCTACATATAGACTTCTTGTTGTTGGGATTGTCACACCTGATGTTCAACACATTTATGTTCCGGTGTGTGAAAATTAAATCTTTAATATAATTAAAATTTATTTTATTGGATCATTACTTTACAATTTATTAATATTAAAATTAAACATGTACTTTTGTGTTTAGGCTTCTGCTCTAGTGTGTGGAGCTTCACAGCCCACACCATCTACCCGTGTCACATACACACAACTCTTCACTGAGCACAACATGGATCTCGATGGTTCGGGCCTGAGTCAACTTTGCTCACTTGGCGACATATTTTCTGGTGTTGAGGTCGTGGATGACAATCCCATACATTTGGAGACGCGTTTTGCAGAGGTATAAATACATGCGTTTTAATAGAATTAATATTTAATCTAAATTGAAATGTTATAAATTAATGAACTTTATTCAAAAAACTTATTTATCAACTTCTTACATTTTATTTATTTTGTTTCACAGGGATCTACTGGACATAGATCTACACATAGCGTAGATACTCCCAACATCCGCCCAGGGACAGATACTGAGGTAATCAATTGTACATATCTGTTATATGATGTATTGAATTAATCAGGAAATTGTTGTAGAATTTTGCTTATATATTTTAATATATGGTACATGATATATATAGTTTATGACGTATATATTCCTTTTTTTTAACATGTAGGGTGTAACAGAGCGTGGTGAGGGGTCTGGCACTTGCCCTAGTGCACAGAGGATACTTTAGTGATATTTTATAGATTTTAGACATTTTAGACATACTTTTAAAGATTTTAGACATGTATATACTAATTAGATATGATTTTTGATATTTTAGACATACTTTTAGAGACTTTAGACATACTTTTTGACATTTTAGACATACTTTTAGAGATTTTAGACATGTATATACTCATTAGACATGATTTTTGATATTTTAGACATGATTTTTGATATTTTAGTAATAATTTATGTTACATTAAACATTCCATGGCTTAGTGAATGCTTCTTTACTTATGCACTTGTCAAATCTTTTCAAAATACATTGTTAGTATTAAACTATCGCTCTAAAACTCTAGAGTAACTTAAAAGCTTGTGAAAATAATAGATTCCCTCTCTTTATCTATCCTCTCTCTAAAACTCGGGAAATATAAACTCATGTGCTATTACAAGTGTGCGAAATGATGGAAAATGAAGTAAATGTAATGCAATACATTTCCATGATTTGTACTATTTTAATGTAATTGTAAATTTGACATTATTTGGAGATGGGAAGAAAGGAAGTTATAAAGATTAATTTAAGAATGTATTCAATATATAAGTAGTGAACATGTTTAAGTGATGGTTGATTGCCATACTGCACATCTAATGTTGAAATTATGATTTGAATCATATATGATGAAAGCTTAAGTTCATTGTGCATAGCCTATTAAAACACCTAACATAAAACGCCTCTCTGTAAACCAAAGTCTTTGGAGATAAAATTCGTGCCAACCTACCTCATAAAGAATAATAGTCTTCATCTGCATTTGTAATATGTTCACTCACATTTCTACCACCATCGGTACGTTTTTTAGGACACTCAAATGGTAACCTTGAGTCATAATACCTTTCAATACCTTGAGTCATGTAGTTCTTTATTGTCTATATCAAAATTTAATTGTCTATCATTTTGCTCACATGAAATTTTAAATGATTCAAGTTAGATTTATTGACACTAAGGGTTCTTGTTTCAAATTGTTATAAAAGATGTTGGAAAAGAGAAACTAAAATGAGGAAAAAATAATATATAAATTAATATCCATTGCTTTACATCCATCCACGAGAGAAGAAATCATCAACTCAAATTTTGAAAAATGGCGATTAATGTCGTTTTACATGTACACAATATCTAAAAACACCATTAATACAAGACATGTTGGGTAGATTTAACACTAAGTTTTTAAACTCATTTGTTATATATATATATATATATATATATATATATATATATATATATGTATATGTATATGTATATGTATATATGTATATGTATATGTATATGTATATATATATGTATATGTAGTTCAAGTTTCCAAATCCATCATGATATAAACATTGATATATATGGAAATAATATTATTGGAGATACTAGGGAACAAAATTACATCATTAATGAACCCATCCTTAATATCATAGCGAGAAAGTTGTCAAATATGTATGCCAAATGACAAATAAAATAGATAAAATATTTTAAATTCCTGGTAGACATGAATATATAATATTTCATGTCCTTCTATATAATACCAAGTGACTCTGCTTTATGGTCTTCTACATCTAGTCTCCATTTTTTACGTAGACTAGTTTTAGTCTTCACCTACTACAATTGTAACCTTGTAGCAATTATGTGATGGGTGTAATGATACACTTTTTTGTCTGGTTTGTAATCAACAAAGTGAATCCCAGTTTGGAAGGCTTTCACTTGTTGTAAGTATGTTCCTTGCACTATAACTGAGCCAATATAAAATGTTGTCTCTTTACTTGTTATTTCACATGTTAGCTTTGTTCTCTCTTCTGTGCAACACAACAAGTAGTACTCCACTTTCTCAACATTGTCTTCTTCAACAATGACTGTCAATACATCACCTACAACAAAATGCAAATAAACATTCAATGATCCATGTATAGTATAAATTATACATATATATTTAATCATCAAATTATACAATCCTTTTAAATAAAACATACCTTGCTTAACTAGTCCAAATTTGTGGTCATAATCAATTGAAATTAATGGCACATTTTCAAAACTATCATCATGATCTGATCCATATGTGCCATCCACAACTAAAGGAACTTTCTTCCACTCACCTACATACCCATGTTTTTGACTATTGCACTCTGAATATGATTTGTTCATGCATTCATAACAAAAATAAGAATAATCTCTTATACAGATTGTCTAGTTATTACTATCCATATTCATCAAAGAGTGCAAAGAAATAGAATTGGGAATCCTTTCACATTCATACTTTTTCCTTCGATCAATACATTCAGTTAATCATGCTCAAAAGATCAATAAAGTTTAAAACAAACATCAAAATTCAGAATATTTTTTTTAAAAGTTTGTAACTTGTAGAACTTAATAAATCACATCAAGATCTACATATATGTTTTAAATGTGCATGTATCTGTTATCTCCCAAAACACTCCATGTGGGGTTGATGAAAGGAATGATAACCAGATCGTGCCAACTTAAGAACACAGATGCTAATCAAACATCACGAACAATAAGATGAAAGTAATTCGCCAGAATAACTTTACATAAACCTTTGCAAACAAATAAGCAACAATATCATATATTATTATGGAACTCAATGCAATACATTGAGAATGGGCCTTGCTTGAATAGGTAAGGAATAACAATCGAAGAACCAGTCAAGGTCGTAGATCAAGCCATAAATCAAGGAAATAACTAGTCAAGACCATAGATTTAGGAGAGAACTAGACATCAAGGATCTAGTCAATACCATAGATCAAGGAAAGAACTAGTCAATACCATAGATCAAGGAAAAGACTATACCTAACAACTATATAATATCTCCTAATATTTAAATAGGATAAAAGAAATATCCACACACATAAGTGGGCGAGGATAAATACAATAAATGTAAATAAAGTACCTAGGTGAACATGAGCTAAGGTAAATACCTACTCTAACACCCCCCCTCAAGTGAAGCTAGGGGCCAAAATAGAAGTGGTATGTCCACGATATGAGTCCCAACAACTAGGCCTATTGAGGTACTCATATACAATAACTGGGAAAAAAGGGACACCGCAAGGTACCCAAAACAAGTAACAACAAAGTAAAGAGAGTAAAGATCTGCTCCAAGACATTCCAAGAAGATTGGCTAAAAAAAATCATACAATGCCAAAGAAGTTTGGTGTGCACTATGGTCTAAATCCACTGCTCGATCACAAAACTCAAAAACAACTGACACTGGGCTCCACCAGAATAGCTCCATACAAGGATACTGTCAACATAATGATGTCAAAAGTGTAAAAAAATACCAAACATAATTTGATCAACTGCTTCAAATAGGTGTGCCACGATCTAAGAACACTAACCAAAGCAACAAGGCAAGGACACAAACTCTATAGTGTCATGATCCAAGAAAAGCCAAGGTAACAAGGCAAGGACACAAAACCTAAAGAAGCAAGATCAACACCACACCCTCCTATACTGCTGAATGGGTGGAGTGACGCTACAAATCTGTATGAGTTGCCCAAAATCAACTACTTGAACACTGGAAAAATAACAATGGACTTCACCAGAATAGATCCCCTATAAGAGATACTATCAACATGCCAAGAAGTGTCAAAAATACAGATACAAAATCTCTCAACAAACAAGAGAGATACACTACACATGTTAAATAAAAATGCTCAAAACAAGAAGCATCACAATGTAGAAGGTATAGAAAGTGGAGCAAGAGGCCGAATGGTGGAGGAGCCACGCCTGTAGAGTCCTCTCAACTAATGCCTATGTCGCCGCCACGAGTGATCAGATATCCACCCCAAATCAAGATAGATGGATGAAGAAGATGCATGCATATGACTTGGTGTAAAATGCACAATGGGTGTATGTAAAAGAACATCAGAATGTGTGTCAGGTTGATCATGTTTGACAACTGAATTTTTAGGTTTCTCAATTCTGAGTGAAGGTGTAGAACTCATGTGTTGCTCATGATCCTCATAAAGAGTCGAGCGAACAAAAAAAGGAGCTCTGTCAATGTGTGATCCCAATGAAGTATTTGCTCGGAAACCAATGTCATGACGAGAATTACACTTAACATGTGGAATAAAGGAAACAATACCCTGTGAATGTCCACCAATGACTCCACTAGTGAGACCCATAGAATGAAGCATGCAAGAACTGAATGCTATGGTATGCTTCCCAAAAAAGCCATGCAACTGAGTAGAAGTAGGATACACAACATGTGGTACTGTAATAGGCATAGATGTGGAAGAGCATGCAGTAACAAGCCTCACAGGTTTAGAAGCATCAAAAGTGGGTTCAGGCTCAAAGACTGGCAGATCAATGTCAGTGGGTACAAGAGCAACAACTGCAAGTGGACTAGGAGCATGGATATGGTTGTCCACAATATGATGGTGATGCTGTAGGCTAGCAAGTTTATTCTACAGGGAGTGTATTATTGTATTCTTATCATGAATGAGTGATTGTAGAAGAGAATTTCCCTTCTTGAGTGATCTATTTTCTTCCAAAAATTTTACAATATCCTCTTGAAGTCCACATACTTTAGAGAAAAACATATCATTTTTAGAATCTATGATATGTACAAACTGAAACTCCCAAAAATTTAGGACGTCGAGCTCGGCCGAAATTACATCCACAATTGATTACAACACTCCTCCATATTTGACACTTTATAATTATAGTGCAAGTCTCAAAATAAATAACTCCAATGGAAAGAGAATGAAAAAACAAGCACTTTTGCAAAAAATGGCACTCAAAACTGAGTTACCGATCAAAAGTTACAAGCTTTTTAATATTTTGCTTTGTTATTTATTTTAGTTGCCACTAAAACAAAATAAATTGTTGTTTCCTTCACCACACAAATAAAATTAGAGGGAGCTCAAGTTAAGCACCTACTAGTAGGAATCACAAGTTTTAAGCCCTCATATGACCATACCATATGACCAAGGGCTACCTAATGTGCCAGATACGCTGCAATTGAAAAAACCCAGTACAGATCTCAAGAAATATAACAAAACTGAATAAATACAATTGCTTTTTTTCCTTGGCTCGAATCTCGAGGTGCAACTATGTGCTTCTCTACAAAAATTAAAAAAACCACAAAAAACGTCTACCTCTAGAATTGGCCGAGTTTAGGAGTCGATCTTAGGGTTTTCACACCTTCCAAATCCAATGGAAGCCTCTGTTTTGCATAAAAATGCATGAAACAAAAAAATACGACCAAATCCCAAATATATGAATACACAAATAATTTATTTACAAAATAAAACTTAGAGACGGATGTCAACAACAATTTTAAGCTCTGATACCATGAAAGGAACAATAACCAGATCGTGCCAAGCCAAGAACACAGATGCTAATCAAACATCACGATTAATAAGATGAAAGTAATTCACCAGAATAACTTTACATAAACCTTTGCAAACAAATGAGCAACAATATCATATATTATTATGGAACTCAATGCAATACATTGAGAATGGGCCTTGCTTAAATAGGCAAGGAATAACAATCTAAGAACCAATCAAGGTTGTAGATCAAGCCATAAATCAAGGAAATAACTAGTCATCAAAGAACTAGTCAAGACCATATATTTAGGAGAGAACTAGACATCAAGGATCTAGTCAATACCATAGATCAAGGAAAAGACTATACCTAACAACTAGATAATATTTCCTAATATCTAAATAAGATAAAAGAAATATCCACACACATAAGTGGGTGAGGATAAATACAATAAAGGTAAATAAAGTACCTAGGTCAACATGAGCTAATGTAAATACCTACTGTAACAGTTGAAGCATGTGGGGTTAAAGCATGTGATGTTGAAGCCTTAAGGTTGAAACCTGAACTGCAAAATGTTTCTTACACCATTCAACAATGGTGTGGGCATCAATCAATCGATCTCCCTCATAATCAAAGTTTTATTTCTTTAGAGCACATTTGATGCATGCACCCGCACCATCATGTTCTCCCTTCCCATGACCATTCTAAAAAAACTCCATAAATGAGGAATTTTGTGATGACGACGACAACGACTGAGTGTAAAGAAATGTCAAGAGGATTTGAATTGTGATGTGCAACCATCTGACCAAACAAAATGTTGATCTATTTGCATTCCTTACTGATGAAGACATTGAAAGAACAAACCAAAACAATGTTGCACAAAGTGGGTGTCATGTTCCTTGTCATCACTTATATAGAAGTGATACTCCTTCTTGATCATTCGCTTCACATATGTACTTTCAACCCCATCCAAATCCAATTGTGCATGCCTATAAAATACTTGAACCATGATAGTAACCTCGTCAGTATGATAATACTGTGTCTGAATTTCTTTTTGATGAGAAAATGAGTAATTCTCAGCAAAATCAACCAGGGACACTATGGAACCAATAGGGAATGTGTCTCTATTAGTTTTGAATTGTGTAGCCTGCCACTTTGAATACTAAGAATGTTTGATGTACAGACTAATTAAACTTCAGAAACTTTGCATGAATGTAGCAATGGGGATTTCGTCTTCTACCAAATCCAACCTGGTTGCATATTTTTCAAGCCTTATTGAATATTTTATGTATTTGAACCTACAAAATCAATTCATAATGGAAAAATTGTCATGTATTCATTTGCAGTAAACATAAAAAATCAAAATAAAATATAACATCTAAATTTAAACACACACATATATATATATATATATATATATATATTAATCACCTCTTGCAAGCCACCATTTTAACTGTGTCCAAATCTTCATGTTTTTATTTGACAATAATTTCAAGTTCCCACACTTGTCACAAACACCTTTGATGCAAGTCATACAATCATCAACATGATCATCGGATATTGTGCAAAGAATTGAAGTTATGAATTCACTGACACATGTAGGTAGGGCATTTTCTTCCCATAACTTTCTATACACCTGAAAAAACATAGATTTTGAAATACATTAATTTTAAATCACATCTCAAAAAATGATATTTAAAAAAATTTCAAATATATAGATATAAATGAAAGCACACCTCAAAATATATGTACATGATATAATTTTTTTTTGTACCTGATAGTGATAATCAAACTCAACGTGATAGCGAGCAACAACATGTGTCAAGGACTTTATCAGCTCGCACATACCAAGGCTTCAAATTTTCAAACATTCATTGTCCAATCCTAACATCTTGAATTTTCTTTCTGTAAACTTTATGTACATCTCATGTTGAGTTATTTCAAGCCAATGTTTTATATGTTCATCATAGTTATTGCAATTTATCCTATGTTTTAAAACATCCCTCACATTCAGAGAAGGATGAGTCCTCTCAGTCCAAAAATTAGAAACTATCTTCACAATATTATCTTCTATTTTATCAAAACATGGATTTCTACACATTAGTGCCCAATTTCCTTCCATAGTAGAGTCATCCAATGTCTTCCTCCTCTTTGCATACCTGTTGATAGTCTTTCTAGATAAACCCAATGCCTTGGCAATGGTGGTAACATGATGATTCTTTGTCGTATCTTCCCTTACAAATGAAGTTAATATTGCTCTACGAGAAATTACTCTTATCAGCAGACCTAGTTTTTGTACCCAAAGAACTTATTCCTTTAGAAACATTCCCAACAAATTCTTCTTCTACATGTTTTGAATTTTTCCATCCAAAATCAACACCCAACAATTCTAATGTTTCCTTCATATCAACACTTGATTCAAGAATGTAACCAACAAATGTGCTCTAGTAATTGTAGTCAAATTAAAAAATTCACCATATATTATCTCTACACTTTTTGATGTTTTCTTTCATGATAATGGTTCTTGTTGGGAAATTTATTTTAATTTTTGTAAATCCATCTTCACCAAGTGTTTCACATTTTTCTTGGGAAGTAATTCCATAACTTTTTTTATCACTTCAGCATAATGTTGCGCATCATGATCTGTGTCCATAAACATACAAATTGTGATTACACCAAAAATTGCAAAAAAAAAAGTAACATACAAATGTGATTACACCATTAATGACCAAGCTAGTAAACAATTTAATATCTAAAAAATTAGCTTACTATCTAGTAAACAATAATATTAAGTTGACCAAGCTAATTGTATTTAGATAGCTTCATGAGGTCCTTCTTAAAATCTACTATATATATATATATATATATATATATATATATATATATATATATATATATATATATATATATATGGTGTTAGAGCTATCTAATTTTTGAAAGATGGCATGGTACAAGCCTGATATTTAATTCGACTAGGATCTCTTGTGCTATGCATCATACTTAATCATTCTCACAAAATGATCTATGCTATAAGTTTTCTCAAATTTCACCATGCTCATGGTTCTTAGACAAGACTTAATCACAAGAAACTGGATTAACCTGTGAATGAATTAAATGTGTGTGTAGGCTCAATAATACATGTGCAAGAAAATGTGAGGTTCATGTGAGCACTGACACATAAGGGTATATTGGACAAAATGCAAATCAAACCTAGACCAAAAAACTTTCAACACATAAAACCCAAAAATCTTGTACTATATTTAAAATATTGAGTAAACATCACTAATAATTTAATTACAAGCGCAATAAGGAAGAGAGAGTGTAGAAGAATACATAAGTTGCATTGTCTAATTCAAAATGATGTTCTCTTTAGAATGCTACCAATATCTACCGCAACGTTTATACCCAGTTTATTTCATAACAAAAATTATTTTCAAATGTCATATTATGTACAACGGGTTATATTTAAATTTTGTCAATTTACACCTATATGAGATCATTATTAATCCAATACACGACATATAAATTATATAAACTAAAAAAATGACTCTCGAAATTCAAAATCAACTATCACGTGAAGGTCAATATTCGAGAGTAAATCGTAACAATTTTTTTAATGAAATGTATGGTAGACCATCAAATATATCCCCTAGATTAATCACTTGGGGGGTTAACCTTGTTTTTTATGACACATATCATGTGCAATTGTATAGGGGGTAATTTTTATGTATAGCTTTTGTATCATGGTATTGGTAGAAATATGTGTGTAGTATTAATAAAAGGCCCCCTCTAGAATGGGAGGACGCAGTGGTCAATCGTAAAATAAGGGGTAATATTTGGAATCCCATGATAATAAATGCTTTGAACATTTATTACCAAGTGACCCACCCATGACATTAATGCACTTCAATCCAATTTCAAATATTTCTAAGGGCAAGTTCAAGAAACTTAGAGAAATAAGGAAAATTGGTTTTAAGTAGAATTACTATATAATATACCATATATTGGTACTTAGGGTTATAATCAAAGAAGAAAAACCAAATACGTGTAAGGTTTATTGTTGTTTTGTTGATCATTGTTGGAAGGAATTTAACAATATGAATTCCCAAATAGATTCTAATCCAACATCTTTGAGATCTACATATTCCAAGGAATTTGAGTATTCTTGTGATGACACTTGTAGTGCCCACTTTCCTTGGACATTGTTTAGATACTAATCTTGACACTATTGATCATATTTTTGGACATAATTATGTTTTGATGCAGTATGATATGTATATGCTAGATCATGGATTTCTATGGACATTATTATGTTTTTTTTAGTATGATGGTTAGATGTTAGAATATGGATTAATATTAATCTAGATTCAACTATTATGCTTAAGGATCATTGAGACATTATTATTATTATGTGGATGATGATATACTAGTTGACATGGACATGTTATTGATGTTGATTTTAGACATGTGACGTTGACATTATGAATAGCTCTAGTATAGAAATCTATTGGGTGATGATATAGTTGCAAATTGAATTTAAATGATAAATGTTAAATTCTTGATAATGTTGTGATTTGGATTTAATAATTGTATGTTGCTTATATCATTTGGATGTTCTGATATGGCCACGAGGCCGAAGGGATATATTACATTTTACAGGTTAAAAATCACAACAATATCGGGGGATTGGAGACTAACCATATTAGAATTCAGTGTGAAATCAACAAGGGTCACCATGGCAACTGTGTTTGATCGGTGTGTTATATTGTGTTAGGATTTCCATTAGTGTGACCTTGGGGCATATGTGTGTTTTATTTGTATGTTCCCTTTTCAGTATTGTTGTGTGTATTTTTATTGTATGGTGTTCCTTCTTTTAATAATTTTTTTTAATGTGATAGTATAATATGAGAGTCTTATAGTTAAATTTCAATTAAATTAATTTGGATGTGGAATATAAATTAAATGTTATTGTCTTGGTTGAAAATGAAAATTGACTTATATATATTATAATCATGTGGTAATTAAATAAATCTTTACAAAATATTGTAATAAATAAATGTCATAAATATAAATGCATGTGTAAGAAATTGTAAGAGGATATAAGAGTTGTGTAAGTGAAATGATAGATTATGTAAGGCATATTTTGGAGTGTAGAACACTCCATCCTCTTTGAAACTCAGATTTGGTCTTGGGAGCCTAAATTGGAGGCTTGTGGGACAAGTTAAACTTGTCCCACACCTCTCAAAAACCTCCACCAACCATGATTATTATTTTGAAGTCAAAATCTATCTATTTTATTGTATTTTGACATAAATTTGTGTAAGTTTTGATTGCACTTGTCTTTTAATTTTAAATGCATTCCTTTTGGGGTATGGGCTACATTGTGTGTGTAAGTGATTTTGTCATTTTTCTTTAATGGTGATTTATTGTTGATGTGGATTGCACTCTTGGGGAAGGAAGAAAAACGATGTGGCATCCCACTTGGAATCCACATCATCCTCTTCCACCCTCTCCTTTAAAATTTGAATTCCTCCTCATTTTGAGGTTGTTGAAGGTTTGAGATTTCACTCTTGGGTCAAATTTCTCTTGCATTTTGGAGCTTGCTTGGTGGAAGAAGTGGATTTGCTTGTGCATACATTTACTGTGCTGATTTGGGACTGGTTTTTGGTGAAATAAATACTGTTGTTTTGGAAGCAAGTCTCCATTATGGAGAGGTAGGCTCTCACTTTTTTAAAATTGTTGTTTTTCCCTATTTTAGCATGAATTTTGAATGTGTTTGTGTTTGCAATTCTTAGAGGGATGGGTAGAATGCTTAGGGCATGGTGTGGAGAGAAGACTATGAGGTTTATCAGAGGAGGGATAAGGGATCTACCATTGTTATTTGTTCTTGGGAGGGAATGTTGGTTTGGGATCCACCTAGGAAAGGAAATTGCTTGCATTTCCTACTTTGGGGGAGGTATAAGGGATAAATTTGGAGGAGGGATAAGGAGGGGTTGAGGAGGGATAAGGTTTATGGGATTGCTATGATTTTGGTGGTTTGCTTTTGGTGGATGCCCAAAATTCAACTTGGGAGGCATAAGGAGACCTCTATAGTTCTTGTTCTTGCTCGACTTGCTTGCTTGGAGAAGGAGCCTTTGTTTTGATTGAAATTGGTTGCTGTAATTGAGAAATACATATTTTTGTTTGTGCATTTCCTTGTGCATGTGAATGTATGTTATATGTGAAGAAGCTATGTTGCTATGTGTTGTTTTTTCATGTTCCATTCCAATATGGTTGGGGCTCGAGGGCCAATGGGGAAAGATGGCTTCTCTTTTTCCCATTAGATGTCTTGGTTGGGTGCAGAGCGTTGCCTTTCCCCTTTCCTTGTTGTGATCAAAAGAAGGATGAAGGAAGAAGAAAACAACATGCTGTTGTTTGGGGAAGAATTCCACAGTTTGACAGTCATCTCTTTGAGTAGATATGAATGTAACCTGTACCACTTCGAGTGGATGAGTTTATATATCTTTCAATGTGAAATGATGGCACTGTAATGGAAGTTGTAATTGAATTGAGAAATGTAAAGAAGAATTATATTCCTTGTTTTACTTGGAAAGAAAATGTGAAAGATGTTTCATACTATGTATTGGAAAAATTGAAAAGGAAATCAGTTGTAAGTTATTTGAACTATCAATAAAGTGTTGGCAATGATTCTTTTAAATTTTATATGGCAATGTATTCTGGATTTGTATTGTTTTCCTTGAAAGAAATTGTTTTGAAAAATAAAATAAATAAGAACCTCTGTTTTGGAATGTTAAAATATGCATGTGGAATGAAAGCCAATGTTGTCTCTTTGCATGATGCATAGTAAAACTAAAATTTGGAATGTAGTTTCATTTATAATTAGATGGATGATTTAAGAAGTATTATAAGTGATCAAGTTAGAACTTTTATGCACACTCAAATGAAAAATTGTCAAGTCAATTTAAAAGGAACAATTCACTGTTTTGAAGTTCAATTCTGGCAATTCACTTTTTAATAAAAGAACGGTTCACATTTATACTTCCTAATCAACTTCAAAAGATTATAAATTAATATGCTAGGACCTATTTAAAACCAGGTTGACAAAGAGAACTCGGAGAAACAATTTAACCATTCCAATTTTAAATTAATTCCCTTCCTAAGTCATTTTCTATCTCTTGTTGGAGAAAAATACAACTTGAATAATTGAACGAATTGACCTCACTAAAACATTCTAATTCTTCCCTAATTTTATCCTCCATGTCCGTTTGACATGTTGAGTGGAAGAAGAGTTCAAATTTTATCAAATTTGCAAGTTTAAAAATTGCTAGTTTTAAAATTATAAACCCTGCAGATATATTTATTAAAATTGACCCTTGAAACTTCACCAAATTCTAAAATTGATGATTTTTATGTAAAGAGGACTCCGAGAGCTTTCTGGAAAGTCCTTATTTTCCTAAAATGGAGCTTCCTATCAAAAGTTATGGCCATTTGAAGTTTTACTTCAAAATGGCCATCCCAAACCAAAAATGAAATAATTCGACCTTAGAAAAAATTTAAATTTTAAAATTTGGAAAAATTTCCTAAAATTTTCCGCAGCCCCGCCACCCTCTCATCCTATCAAAAGTTTCCAAGTAGCACCTTGAAGGGGCGGGCCCTTAATAAAAACTTAAAATTTTGAAAATTTTGCTTTGGGAAAATTTTCCCAATTTTTCCCACAACCCCGCGGCCCCCAACTGATCACGTGGTAGGGGGTGCGCAGATCAAAACGAAATTTTTTTAACCATTTTTGCCTTTGGAAAATTTTCACTTTTCTCCCTACAATCCCGCGGCCCCACACCAATCACGTGCTGACACGTGGCAGGGAGGGCCCAAGGATTTAGAATTGAAAACTTAACATTTTGCACTTTTGGAAAAATTTCACTTTTTCCTCCACCGACCCGCATCCCCGCAGCCAATGGGGTGTTGACATGCATTCCCATGGGTGCACAGGTCCACGCAATTCTTAAACCTTTTAGCCCTTGGGTGAAAAATCCAAATTTCCTCCGCCAGCCCGTGACCAATCACAAAGTGCCACGTGGCAATTTGGGCAAGCGCGGAGGCACGGAGGAAAATTTTCCTTCGGAAAATTAAAAACTTGGTTTTGGAAAAAATTTCATGTTTTTTGCCTGCGACCTGCTGTCTCGAACGAATCACATGATGACACGTGGCATTTGGAATTTTTTTCCCAATTTTCTCCCTAACCCCGTGGACCTCCCAGGGAAAAATTTCCCCTAAAACTCCGCCCGGACATAACTTGAGTTCTACAAAGAGTTAGGAGGACTTCTTTATATGGTTGGAAAGGTGAAGAAATTTACTATCCAATGAGCCTATTTTACAAAAGTTTTGATAAATCTAAGTGTGTTAAAAAACTAGTTGAAGTTTAGGGCTTGATAGAGAGCAGGTCTGGGGATAAATTTCTCCCTGAACCTTAGTAAAACTTGTAACCTCCAAATTGGAACCTTGTAAACTTGTTATAAGATAAAAATGGAAATCTTGTGTTTGGTTAATCAAAATTTGTTCTGGAACCTATTTAGTTTCAAACTAGTGTCTTGCTACTTGTTTGTAGACCCATCTTACAAAAAAATAAAAATTATTCCATAATTTTCCTAGTTTGTTTCTTGGTCTCAAGTGGTAGTTGAAACGGGCATTACAACACTTGATCAGAAGGTGGTTAGACAGGTCCGAATTCATACTAGTTTTACACAAGATATCAATATCATCATTAGTATTAAACATGGTTGTCCAATTTCTCCTACTTTTTCCATTCTCTACATGTAGACAAATTAGAGGATGCCATTATAAATTTAAAGGAAACATATGATGATTGTGTTCTCTATAATATAACCATTACTTTTTTTAGTTGTTTTTGACATCATTCTTATGTCAAATGATTTTATTTTCAATGTATTATTTCTATTGTTTTAGGTTATGGGATCCTATCAAAACCCTTGCCTTTACCTAATCTAAAAAACATATTAGATCATATTTACCTTAAAACGAAAAAAAAAAATCATGATCTAACAAGGATTTCTATACATATGTACCAATTTTTACAGCCTTATCTTTCACTTGTTGTGTCTTCTCTCTCTCTCTCTCTCTCTCTCTCTCTTTGTACCTTCCTACAAACAGATCTTCTAGCATTCTTCTCTGCATTCTCTTCCTCGGTATATTTTCGTTTCTCATTCTTTACATTTCCCATGATTCATCCACTTCAATAATTTTCCCTTGCACACATAAATCATGATAGATCTGAATTTCTAGGAGTAAACTTGATACAAAACTATATGTACATGCAACTTTATTTATATACAAATCTCAATAGAAATTAGGTTATTTTTAATTTTAGTTTTTTATAACTTTAAAACAACTTTTCTAATTTTAATAGAATTTATATTTAATATACAATTATTTAGTTTTATAATATTTTTAAAAATAAAATAACTGTATACTTTAAAGACAATTTTATTATATATAAATAATAATTTTTTTAAAAAAAAATAAATAATAGCATATTACGTATTTTTGATTAAAAACAATAAAAATAAAACCAAACATAGTTTACAACAAAAAAATATGTAAAAAACTAAATTTTAAACATAAAAAACGAACAATATTTTTGACACCGTTACTTAAAAAAATTTGCAAAACATTAAATTTAGAAGAAAAGAAGCGTTCTAGTGGCGCTTTGGTGGCGTAGTAGGGTTCATGTGAATTGGGGTTTGTGCGAACTGGGGTTCGCGCGAACAGTGGTTCGTGCGAACCCTTTTGAGTGGCACTAACGTGGCGCCTAAGTGGCACACTTTGGCTCCAAATCCTTTTGGAGGATAATTGTAAGCCAAAATCTGCCACTTAGGTGTCATGTAATTAGGGTAAACAAACTAGTAAAATTACAAAATTTTGACACAAAATTTAGATTTTTATTAGCTTTCAAAAAATGTAATTTTCATTTTGAAAAACTCTGTTTTGTTATTTATTTTTTAATTTTTACTAACATATGGTATTTTAGGACAATCAATAGTACACAATCAACCAAATTTAAAAAATCGCAAAATATATCAAAAAAATTGAAAAAATTAAACTTACTATTTGTTGAAGACTTCTTCGTACTTGTGAAAAAAAAATCAATTTCGATATAAATCTTAAAATTCATTGGCATAGACATATGTACACTATTTATTTGAAAATAGTTTTACTAAATAATTAATTAAAAAAATATAAGTAAAAAAAAAATGAAAATATGACAGGACCTTAAAATTAAAATCTAAAAAATATATCTAAAATTTCATGGTGAAAAAATAAATTTTCATTTAAAAGACCACCCGAGGACAGTCATTCCTCTTTTATAACATAAGAAACAACGTATGAATAAAATTAAGAAAAAGAACATATTTTTCACCATTTTTATTTTTAAAAAATATACATGTATTCTACACTCTAAACAAAACATTTCATTAGTTTGTGGAATTTCATGAATGTGTATGGTTTTGTGGCTATTACCTTTACAAGATCAACGAAACTGAAAATTCATGTTTATAAAGGTACAAAACATACCAAAAAGTGGGACATTTTATTGTGCTTTGATATGTCATCATCTCAAAAGATAAAGGAAAACACCTCGTAGAGTTGGTCTTAAAAGAACTAGAATTCTGTCCCATATTTATGAAATATGAAGTTAAAATCTACCATGAGTTCATTGGGGTCCCTCTTGATGGTTCTTAGCTATTATAATAGGGATATGCTGTCTGCCTTCTCATCAAACTGCTAACAAAGCGCTGTCTCAAGTTCATCCCATGTTTGAATGATGTTTTTCCTTTTAGTGAAGAAGCAAGAAGCCTAACTGCAACATCATCTTTAATAACAAGATGAACTGAACATACACTTGTAACATCATGGATGTGATTTGCAAGGGTTGTAAGGCTTTTACTAGTGAAGAAAGGAATACTTTTAAGAGAAGACAATGGTATATTACTTTGGGCATTTAGGGCCAAGGGACTACCGCCACCGAAACTTACAAAGGGGATATTTCTCTGATGCGCCATGAAGGGAATAAGCCTTAAGTTTCTGATGGAGAAGGATAAGGGTCTACCAGGAGGAGTGGAAATAATTCTGTTTGAAGGAAAAAGAGATCTCTGAACTGATATTTCTGCTCTTCCTTTTCTTCTTCATGGTGAGAGTTGCAAATACTAAAAAGATTCACTTGTAGACACTCTTTGCCTTGTCTATATTCTTCTCATGAAAGAATGGAACTGGGTTATCTAAAAACAAATATTTAAACTTAGGAGTCACTAGATGTGTAGAAAGGTGCTTGTAAAGGCTAGAATATGCTAAGAGACACCAATATTAGTGGAGATGGTTTAAAATCAAATCGGTCCCACCAGACGTGCCAAAATTGTTGTTGAAATTTGCACCCTTATTGAATCAAGAATTCAACATTTTAGTGAAACCATGAATGATCTCAAAAGTGTGGGGGGTAAATCAAGATCAAACCTGTGAAAGCGCTGGTTCCTCTCACCCCAGTTTGCTGCAACTACTCAAACCAACTTTTATCCTAACACTATCTATATCTAACCTCAGAATCCCAAGGAGATATGGTGAAAGAGAGAAAACTGAAAATAAAAGAGAGGTGATGCACCAAACTAGAAAATGGATCAATTTTGTCTCTAAAAGACAGATGCAAACCTGTGGATGAAGCTTGCACACAACTTTGAAGGAAATAAAATGGAAAAGAATGAAGGCCTGCAATAGAATAGAGATGTTCACATTAAACACAAAGGATTCAAAGAAATGAAGTCACACATGCATTAATATCAAATATTAACCATTTACAGGCACAACGCCGAGGATATATGACTTCACATGCGAGTTACAGAGGTTGGGAGAAAGAGTTTTCGAGATCAAAGGCAGAGTTCGAAAACTTTCAAAAACGAAACTTGTATTATGTGTCAAAGTAGTTACATTTATAGAATTTAAGAGAGAGAGGGGGAGAAGAGATTGATCAAATCCAATGATCAATGAAATCAAGCACCCGCCATCACTAAGGACCAATCATAGGTCATGTACGGGCGCCTGACATTGCCCCAAGTGCACAGCATCAGATCGCCAATGTAGGATGATGGTGCCACTCATAAATAAATTTGAGTTGGAGTGGTTGAACGTTTGGTTAAAAAAAGGCACGACTTTTGCAATATTATGTGGATTTTATTTTTTTTGCTTTGATATGCGGCTTTGATGTATTCCAAATTCAACTTACCTTCTCCACATGTTGTTGTGCTCAACTTCTTTTCCCTCACGAATTTGTTCTTGTGCAATCTTTGCATGCCCCGTGACTTTGTCAACTCCATGGAATACTACGTCTTTGATGTCCGCAGAACACTAAGCTTTTTGTTCCATGGCTTCCGACCTTAGTTGCATTCAAACTTTCTTGCATTTGCCGCGCAATATCTCGCAACACTTTTTCTTTGCATCGCGGCCTTTTCTTAGCGGACTATATGCTTTGTTGCGTGGAATTAACCAACTCCGCGGAATTCCATGTTTTCCAAGTCCACGTAACATTGTTTCTTCAAGCCATGAAGCACTAACATTTCTCACACGCCGTAGAAGACATGTAAAAAAGAATAACTATTTACACTCGATAATATTAAATAAAAAAACGTGGTACAGGTTTTTCATTGTAAAAATATTTGGTAAAATATTCTATATTTTTTTCGCCAAAAAGTGTTGTCTCATAAAGCCCCCACTAGACAACATCCAACGATGCAAATCATAGAAGGTACGTGGCACTGACAAATCTGCTCGCCAATCATGCGAGAAATACTGAATGGAAAAAATAAAAACTCAAAAAATGTCTCAAAGTGCTCGCCGCCGCTCTCCTCAAGAGCCACATACCGCCTAAATGGCTGCGGATCCACAGTTATGCTTAAATTTTCTTTTCCCGCTAAGGAAAAGTTCATTTTCTGCAGAAACAAGTATGCAAATAAATCGCACTTCGAAATTCATTGCAGAAAATGTACAAAAGAATTTTCGGAGTCCATAGATAAATTTGTACAGGAAAACCATTCAAGTTGTGGAGGGAAAATAAATTCTATTGCAATCTGAGGTAGAAAAGATTACTTCTGATAAGAACATGCCAGCATTTCAGACGTTGAAGTGAAGGACAAGATTCTCACGCTCATTCTCGCTATAATTACAGAGAGATGAACTATGTGGTTTGAGACTTCCTTTGAGCCGTTGTTGAAATACTGAGTAGCAGAATGGCGCATGGAGATGGTTGTTGGGAGGGTGGCAGTAGTGAGATTCGAACTTCCAACGGACGCATGACTAACATTTTTTAGGTGACGTTAATTTGTCAATATTGCCCTTAAAAAATGTAGAATAGTGTTATTTATAAACTTTTCATAAAATGTTTATTAATTTAGAAAATATATTATATATATATATTAATATATAGTTTGCATATAAATCTATATAAAAAATAGCAACCATATTTTAAAGATATAGTCATACATCATGATTATCTCAAAATGTTGTAAGTCTTATACTTCTAAAAACATGAAAAATATGTAAATGACTGTCAATTTTAAACCTTGCATACAAAGCTTCACAATGTGAACCATGTGTCTAAAAATCATTTGGAGTACAACCCCACCTTAACACCTCTTTGGACTCATCCTTCATCTCTTGTAATCTCCTCTCACTATTTGTATTATATTATTTCGAAGCCTCCTCTTCTTTATCTCCATATAGTTTGTTGTCCATGAAATTTCATTCAATTCACAAGTTTATGACATTTTAACCATTATTGCTTAATGAGCTTCTAATGGTGTTATGTCACTAAACACCTCTTGTATTGATTTTAGATGCCTTAGTGCTATCTTTCCCTTGTTTCTTAGATGTAATATTTTGCTTAGTAAATTTCTAACCATATATCCTTTTCGAGTTACCATTATGGAGAAGGAACTTTTTGAAACTATTTTTGTTACAAGTTCCTTGGAAGATATGTCTATAGAATGTGGGAACATGCGTAGTGTATGTGAACCGTTTAACTAATTTCCTGGAAGAAATATGGTCTCATGGACTATAGTGACCGCAAGGTATGCAAAAAAATGGGTTTGTTGAAAAGGCCTTGATTTTTTTTAAGAAAAGGTAACTAACATGTGTAAATCTAGAGGCCACAACCTTTGCCAAAATTCTCTTAGCCTTTTTCAAAATGGGAGATTTAGGATAGGAAATTTTCCTCTTCCTTAATAATCACTATCTATTTGTGTTGTGAAATGCATGTCAATGCCTAAATATGGCAAAACTGGAGTACTATATGTTACTTCTTCAGGTTTTGTTAATATCTTGAATTCCTTACATTCCAAATATTTTATGATACACTTTGATGGTTTTATTAGTAAAAAAAATTCCTTGTAAATTCTAGAGCAATTTGTACTCCACAATGTTATAAACCATATGAAGTCTTGTTCTATCCACGATTTCTATGAGTGGAAGGCTCAAATACAAATTTCATACTGTGTAAAAATGAATAAAACAAAAGTTTCCTACGCACACCACACATATACATGTAACAAACACTAAGTCAAAAATATAAAGCATGATTATGAAAACACCGATAGTTACCTACTCCACATAGATCCTGTAACAGACATTGCCATGTGGACTACTCATGTCCATCCATACATTAATGAAAAATGTCATAGTCGTTAATGGCCCTACCATATGTCAGATTTAGGCACCCTTAATTTGGAAGTATGCATGCTTGTCTATATAATTTTCCAATTCTTTATTCTCATTGATTGGGCACATGTTTGGCACTTTCCATGTTTATCTCAAAACATTTTTTTTTTGTTTACTTTATCTCTTGATAGTATACACATATCCTAATCTTTACATTTCAACACTAAAATCTTGTCTGCATCGCCAAAACCCCTTTGACATGTCCTACTCACAGTAAAATAAAGCCATAATTTTATCTTATATATATATAAATATATATATATATATGTCTGTGGACACATATAGATCAAATATGCTTGGAGTTTAAAACCTTTTGATTTATATATGGCTGCTAAAATAAAGCCATCATTTCTTCTTTATTATTATTGATTGGGTACATGTTTTGACGCTTCCCATGTTTATCTCAAAACAATTGAATTTTTTAACTTTATCTCTTAAAAGTCTACACATATCCTAATCTTTCAATTTTTAAGCTAAAGGTATTGCCAAATTGGATTAGGGTGGGTCATTTTGACATCAGTTAAAGAGTGGGATGGCTTGGATTGTTTTATCATAGAAGTTAACAGTTAGACACACTTTTCGTCGTCAACATATGTTTATTTCAATGTATATACCTCCCCTGCATATACTTAGCACTTCATCTATGATGTATGCATATAAACAATGCTCCTTGTCTGTCAACGCCTCGCCCACATCACCAAAACCCCTTTTACATGTCTTGCTCACAATCCAAGCCATCTGCTTATGGACGAATGTAGATCTAAGGTGCTTGAAGTTCAAAACCTTTTGATTTGTATATGGCTACTAATTGTTTTCTTCACAAATTCCATGTATAGGATTGACATGAAATTAACAGCTTAAACACATAGTAAGTGCACCAGATCTTAAATTAAGAAAATAAAGAAGCCCTTTCATATCTTGACATTATATGATACACTTTGATGGTTTTATTAGTAAAAAACCTTCCTTGTAAATTATAGAGTGATTTGTACTCCACAACGTAAGAAACCATTTGGAGTCTTAGTCTATCCATGATTTCTGTGAATGGAAGGATCAAATACAAATTTCATACCGCATATAGAGCATACGACAATACGAAGCCTTCTAAGGGTCGTTTACATCTAAAGAAGTAACAAAATAAAGGAAAACATGTTTATTAAATTGCAAGAGTTACTAAAAAATGTGTGCATTTTGTATCTTGCATGCCACAAAATTGGTATACCAAGTGTTAAAAGTCCACATAATGACACATCAACATCATAAACATATAGAAAGTAATGCTAGAGGGGGAAATCATACATATTTTCTTATTCGTCAATGCCTCCTTGACATTTCCAAATCCCCTTTGGCATGTCTTGTTCACAATAAAATCAAGCCATCATTTTTCTCTTATTTTTCCATATTCCCACATGTAGATCTAAGTTTCTTGAAGTTCAAAACCTTTCAATTTATATATGGCCGGCAATTCTTTTCTTCCCAAATTCCATGTCTAGGATCAACATTAAATCGACCGCTTAAACCCATAATAAGTACATTTGATCTTAAATTAAGAAAAAAGGATTTCCTTTTACATCTAGACATTATACAATATAGTTTGATGGTTTTACTAGTAAAAAACCTTGTTACAAATTATAGAGTGATTTGTATTCAACAATGTAAGAAACCATATAGAGTCTTACTCTGTCCATAATTTCTTCGAATGGAAGGTTCAAATGAAAATTTCATACCTTGTAAAAATGAATAAAGTAAATAGAGCGTAAAAAAATATGGAGCCTAAAAAAATACTTTTACATATAAAGAATACACAAAATAGAGGAAAACATGTCCATTAAATTGCATGAGTTACTAAAAGATGTGTGCGTTTTTTCTGTTGCATGCTACAAAATTGGAATATCAAGTGTTAAAAGTCCACATAACGACATGCCGACATCCATAAACATATAGAAAGTAATGGTATAGGGGAAAATCATTGCATAAAATTGAAATTTTGGTTTAAAAAATTCATGCTTCATATTCAACTTGTTGTCCACTCAAAATTCCCCTACTCTTAAGAAAGTGAAAATTTAAAATTTTGAGTTTAAGTGTCTTCTCTGTTGTACTGATAATGTTAAAAGTCGAGAAATTGAGAAAATCTACGTTTTTGGGTCATTTTGTGTGTTTTTCGGGCCTGTCGGACATTTTTGTCCCGCGTGTCCCAAGTTCAATTGGGCCCTCTGTTCCCCGATCGGCCGGTTTCCCCGAAGTTTGTCTTTTTCGGGCCCGTCAGAACTTTTTGTCCCAAATGTCCCAAGTTCACCCGGACAAGTTGTTCCATTTTCGGCCGAATCGCCCGAACCACGTACCTCACGCTTTCGCGTCCCAAATGTCCCAAGTTCGCCCGGACCCATTGTCACATTTTCGTCCGATCCGGCCGAGTCGCGTACTTCACACACTTTTGTCCCGCATGTCCCAAAAAGCATTTGCGCGTCTTTTCCCCGCTTCGCCCGAATCGGCCGAGCCGCGTGCTTCGCGCTTTCGCGTCCCACATGTCCCAAATGAACCAAGTGCCATTCGTGCTAATTTTTCCCGCTCTACCCGAATATCTTGCTTATTCAAATTGGTAGGTATGTATTAAATGCGCATTAATTACCTTTCTCTCTCCTAAACGGCTATATAACGAGCGAACCCCCTATGCGTTTTTCACACTGCTTCCATGCTATCCTTTGCTCGAACCCTTGCAATCTAAATTCCTGCGCGCGTATCCCTTCCCTCTGTAATTCCTTCCCGAGTCTAGCTTGCGGCTCTGCCCTCCGAATTACTGCCAACATGAAGATCAAATTTCAGGGACAGGAACAAATCTCACCACTAGAGTCTGTCGTTCCCAATATCGGGGACAGTGAAGCTCGCCATCTTGACTTTGGTGATTTTTGGTCAAGGATGGCAGATGCAAACCCTACACCAATGGCACAGATGATTCACGACAGTGGTTTGGCTTTCACTGGAGGTTTCCCAATCTCGGTGCAATGTGCTGATACAGTGCTTTCATGCGGAGCTCACTTCGACCCTGATTCGAGTGAATTGACCAACATACACGGGGAACTCATCGCCAAACTGGACGCTGCCGCCATTAGCACTGCACTGAGGATTCCAGAAATGGATAATGCCATAGTTGTTTCCCAGAATCAAGCACAGGCCCTGTTCAATCAAGACAGCGACAACTACAAGGCGCGGGTGGCGAAGTCTTGGCTTAAAAACCCTAAGAAGGGAGCATCTCGTCTATCCAAGACTCTTTTCCGAGGTAGATTTCAATGAAGAATTGTCAGATTTTATAATCCTACTGGCTCGGGTTATGGGCTTACCCTCTACTAACGAATTCCATTTCTGGATGTGCCCGCTCATCAACATGGTGTGCGAGGGAACTCAAAATATCAACTGGGCAGAAATCATCAGCATGAACTTAGCGGAGCAGCTGTCCAATGTACAGCAAACGAAGAAATTCTACATGACTTCGTACCTGATGTATACTCTGGTGGCATCAAGGCAATGGTTTGGTTTTTCTTACATTGATGCCCACAAGGATGATCCTGTATATGCCTACTGCCCGCAGTTCACCCTAGAGACCAGCAATCACAATTTCCGAAGGGTAAATGATGCTTTCACCATGTACGTGGTCAGGCTTCTCGAGGGTGACACTGCTAGAAGGTTTTCTGACGAAGCCATGAACCTGATATCACACTACGGTGCCTATTTTATCCAATTCAGAAAATTCTCCTATATCAGGCTTGCTGGCTATGAGAGCACCCCTCTGAGGCTTCCCATGTTCTGCAGTGATAAGATGGCTTTGATAGAAGTATGCAGGCAATTAGACAAATTGCACAGAACCTGCAGAGACAAGAAGATTACTGGTTTGCACTTCCCATCTCTTTGGGAAACTACACTTGTAAAACAGCCTGGACGCACAGAATATAGAAAGAGCCCTGGCTCCCATCACTGTCCATTTCTTCAAGCCAAGAACTTGCTTCGACTCGAAGAAGTTCATTGAGCAGAACATCAAGATAATCTATCATCATAGGGCAGATACAGAAGACTATTGGGCTGACTGTGCCGATGATTTTGAGGCTAGAAGGAGGCATTATGGCAGGTTCTCTCTGCAATTGATCCAAGAACTCGGCTTGTACCAAGTTCCTGAAGGACTCCAGGATGACAACTCTGATCTATACTCATATGAGTATGACAATGTGGTTAAGCACACTCCCTTGGAGGACTTGGATTGGTTCAAGAAAGAGAAAGATGATTTGGCTGAGATCCTGGCTCCAGTCTTAGTCAGGACTAAGATCTGGTTTGATAAGAAAGTTCGAGAGCTTAGGAGGCACTCAGGAGAATCCTCCTCTAAGGATGTTTCAACACCAAGGAGGGAAGCATCGACTCCAATATCAGACACACCTGTGCAAACCCCTCCTGCCTCATCAACGCAAGGACCTGCAGCTTCTACTCCTTCTTCATCCACCCAAGTATACCAGAAGAAATTCAAAGAGGTTAAGAAGGAGCCTGTGGAAAAAGATCCTCAGAGAAAGCAGGTAGAAAATTACCTTTGGGATCAGAGAACATTATTGTTCTCAGTGAAAGTGAAGAGAGTGAAGTGCCAGCTCCTCTAAGTGCTCCTGAAGCTCCAACGGATAAAGATAAGGAAGTCCAGAGCACTGAACTTCCAAGTGCTATTGATTCCTCTGCAGCAATTGTCTCAAGCGCCCCACTCGTGTCTCAACTTGAGACAACAGCTGTGCAAACCTTGAGCGTCATGAGCTCTCTGTCTCTTGGTCCTCTTGCCCCTCCTGCTGCTTCCTCTTCCTCTTTTGCATGGGTGCAACCTTTTGTCGACAGTAGAAAGAGGAAATCTTCCTCTCGGAGCTCAGGGCCAAATTTTGATGCTGTGGCAGCCTTGTTAGGCACTACTCCTTCTCGTCGCCAAAAAAGCCAGAATCACCTCCAGGATAGTGTCTGATGCTCAGGGTCAGCAATTCCTGGAGATTGCTAAGCCTACAGTAGATAAATCAGAGCAGGACTTACAGGCATCTGACCTAGAATTCTCAAGGATTCCTATGGGAGAGTCTACCCCTGAAGGTGAGATCCACAACCTCCAGGAAACGGTCACAAGAGTCATTGGGAGGGTAGAGAAAGGGCAGCAAACTATTGAACAGTTGGAGGAACAAGCCCAGATTCTCACAGGTTTTATCAAATCTCTTTTGTCTAAGGACAAAGTTTTGGACCCTACCCCATTGACTACCCTTCCGCCACCTGTAATTTTGAGCCAAGATGAAGTACAGAGTATCAAAGACATGCACAAGTATTCCATCTATGGCAGAGCTATGGAGGCCATGGTGGAAGATATGCTTGTTGCAGGATTGAACTTCATCGATGAAGCTTTCAAACTCCACGGAAAGGTGAACAACTTGCAACAGAAGCTCTCCTCCACTATCGGGATCATAGATAAAGAGCTCAAACTCTGGAGCAGTTGCATAGTAGACCTCCGTCTCATGGGACAGACAGATGAGAACATTTTATTGGCGAATAAGGTTTTTGATGATGCAAAGGATAATCTGTCAAAGTCCTGGGTTTACAGCGTGGAGTGGAAGATCAAAGTCTTGGAGGAGGCTTTGGGAGAACTGAAGAATAGCTGGCAGAAGGGTGAGGCTTTCAAGACACTGGTTGTATCTGCTTTCAAAGATATACATTGTCATCTTCAGGATGAAACTTCTGGTGTGCCTTTTTCCTTGCAAGAAATCAAAGCTCAATTCAGAGCTTTTGTCAAAGATAATCTATTCAAGGAAAGCTCCATTTCCAAAGAGAAAATGAAGGAGATCTGCTCTCTTCAATCTGCCATTGAAGAAGCAAATAAAGACTATCATACTCATGTCGAGTTTGATAAGGAAATGGAGAAGTGCCTCAGATTTTGGACTCAGTCTACAGCCAACACGTCAGTCCCCCGTGGCAGAGACATAGCCGAGGCATTGAAGAGATTCAGGCAGTGGATTTTGAAGTCAGTGGGTCCCTCCCAGTCATAACCACCTGTCTTCTTCTCCTTATTCTTCTCTTCTCTTCTAATTCTTTTTCTCAGATTCATTGTAATAAGTTGAGGTATTGCGATTGGCAATCCTTAACTAATCTTTAGTTAAAAGAAGTGGTTACCAAGAGTAACTGATTTGTAAGCTATATAATGGCCTCTCCATGCCATTTTGCAAAGGAGGAAGAACTTGGCTTATTTTCTGAAAGTGTAAATAGATCATAAAGAAATCAATACAGAAGGGCTTTTCATTCTTTGTCTATCTGATCTCTTTTATCCCCAAGCTTTTCATTTAATTTTGTGAAGATCATTTGTCTGTGTTATGTCAAGAAACTTTGTGTTCTGGCAGATGTTATTTACAGAACTTTGTGTCTTTAAATTCCATCTTATTTATATGATACAAATGATCTTGTTTCAATTCACTGTAACTTCGCATACATAAAGAATTACTCTGTTATCTATAATTCTGAGTGTTGCCTTTCTGCTCATTCTCGTATTCTCATTCCTCAGTCCTTTTGTAATTGATGATCTTTATAGAAAACACTTTCGTAATATCCAAGTTCAACCAGAAAATCATGTTTTGTATATTTGTAAATAGGTTCGTTTCTGAATAAGGGAACCTCTCCCATTAAAGAGGAGGGACTTCTTGTCCCCTGACTGTTGCTCTTCGTAAAGTCCTATTTGACGACCAACAGTTTTTGGTGACTCCGCTGGGGAAAATCATATTCCAGTTCTGTAATTTTTGATCATCCTTTGATCTGGCGACTCTGCGTTTTACTCGAGGGAGAAGGGCCCTTGGTATTGAAGATTCTCAGTTTCAGCTTTTGGAGCAGCAGGGTTTTCCTTTCCCTTCAACAAGAAATAGAAAGACTCGTTCGACAAGCACTCCACCTGTTCAAGATAGAATTCCTATGGGTGGTATTCCTTCAGAGCCAATCTAGTCCTAATCTTTGAGCTTTGATTCTTGCTGGTGTTGCAGTTCCTCTCCAAGCCATTTTTCCAAGAATGGCGGTACCATTGCCCTGGGGTCATCGTGTCGGGCCCCTTGCCCTTCCTCAGCCTTTGCATGAGTTACCCAGAGGTAACCGGAAGAACTTCCCTAAATTCAAAGGCGATGGTAAAGTGCATCCTGATGAACACATCGCAGCCTTCATAGTTGCATGTGGAGTTCTGGGAGTTGAACATGAAGACGTCTCCGTGAGACTGTTCATTGAGACTTTACAAGATAATGTTGCTGATTGGTTCTATCACCTTCCGGCTGGTGCTATCACTAGCTGGGACACAATGAGAACTGGGTTTGAAAACCGTTTCAAACCAGCAGAAGATGTGCATGCCTTGCTAGCCCAAATCTCTCAGATAAAGAAAGATTCACAAGAGCCCATGAGAGAATTTGTGGCCCGATTCAACAGGTTGATTAATAAAATTCCACCAAATACTCGACCTGTAGATCAAATCCAAAAATGTTTCTTCCTAAATGCCCAATCACCTGAAGTTAGTTATGCACTGAGAAGGGCTAATCTCGCAACATTGGTTGAGGATCAAACTCTTGCTGTTAGTGTCGAAGATGATTTAATCATGTCAGGGAAGTTGAGGAGAGACCCTTCCAAATCTAAGTCTGCTTCTTCCTCCTCTTCCACTCCCGGACCTAATACTGATCCATTGGTTCAAAAACTTGCGAATGATCTCATTGCCATAAAGAAACAATTGGCTCAGCATGCTCCCTATGCAGACGTTCCAAGGAGGAATTTTCAGCCCAGAAATCATTTGCCTGCTTCTCAAACAAGGCTAGCGCTTGAAGGACCTCCTGTTAAAGTTCCTGTCAATGCAACCTGTGAAGTTGAGGAACCAGATGATGAAGAGGATAATGAAGCTTGCGAGGAGTTTGTGGAAGAAGTTGATGATGAAGCAGATGAACTTGAGGGATCTCGAGTTAATTTCTTCACCACTGAGGGCATTGATGATGGAGATGATTATGATGAAGTAGTAGCAGACATGAATAGCGAATCATATGCTGTCATGACTCGAGAGCAGACAAATCAGAGGGAGAAAGTGACGCAACCCACCAAGAAATCTAAGGAGCAGCCGACAACTATCCCCGTAATTGCAAAAAGAGGATCTCCTATCCCCGTTTCATCTACACCAAAGGTGAGTCCTGTCAATTCTGCTACTAAAGTTACTTCTTTTTCCCCTAAAGTTGATAAACCTAGGATCTCAAGTGATGATAGCCCGTCCACTTCTGGGTCTTTTGATATTATTGACCACCTAAAAAAGACTAAGGTTCAAATCTCAGAGGCTGAGTATTATCAAACCCATCCCAAGGCTTTTGCTAAAATGATTCACTTTGTCAATTCCCATTCTAAAACCACCTCTAAAGGCCTTTTACCCACTCCTTCTGCACCACAGCCTAGTCTGGTAGCCGCTGTCACCTCACCCAATGACAAAATCAAACCATTTTATGTAACACTTCTTATAGCTGGCCATAGGCTCAGTAATTGTGTCATAGACTCAGGAGCCTCAGACAATGTGATGCCTGCTAAAGTAGCTCATGCCTTAGGCTTGACCCTCACACGCACTTATGGATCTTGTTACTCTATGGAGAGTAAGGAAGTGCCCCTGGTCGGAAGAATTAAAGATGCACAAGTGGCTTTTGCTGCTTTACCTGAGAAGAAAGTTTTGGCTACCATCTTAGTAGCAGATATTCCTCCTTCATACGGGATGTTGCTAAGTAGGAACTTCTGTAAGGATGTGGGTGGAGAAATTCAAATGGATTGGTCACATGCACTCGTACCTGTTAATGGACAAATGAAGAAGTTGCTGCCTGAGAAGCAGTCTGAGTATATTGTACAAAAAACGGATGATCCTAAAGCACAAATACTCTATGAGGATATGGGGCATGGTAACTACATGATTATGTCCCCTGATGAAATCCAACTCCCCAAAGTGTCACCTAAAGATCCTAATGGTGTTTGGATTTTAGAGTTTGATGGAAGTTGTTCCTCAGCTGGTTCTGGAGCTGGTGTCCTACTGGTGTCACCTGAAGGAAGCCTTCATCCTTTTTCATTCAAGTTGCAGTTTGAAAATACTAATAATACAGCAGAGTATGAGGCTCTCATTCTTGGACTACAAGTGGCAAAAGAACAAGGTGTAAAGAATCTTCTAGCTCGTGGTGATGCGGAATTGATTGTAAAGCAAGTTAGAAACCTTTTCCAGGTAAAAAATGGAAGGTTGAAACATTACTGGAATCAGGTTTGGGATTCCATTGAATTTCTTGATGCTTTCTCCATCGAAGCAATACCTAGGGAGAAGAACACCAGGGCTGATTCACTAGCAGTCTCAGGGTCACTACTGATTCCTCATCCTGACTTCTCTCAAGATAAGTTCACCATTGAGATGATCCATCGACCTAGTGTACCTGATAATACAAATAACTGGCAAGTTTTCAATGATGATCAACACTTGCTTTCTTTCTTAGAACTCAAGGATAATTTTGAACAGCTGTATTTTGAAGGAAGTGATAACTTGCCTCGTGAAAATGTGCCCTTTGACAAAGCAGTCACCCAAGGAGAAGAAACGGATCAGGATGGATGCATCAAACTCAAGGGAAACAAGATTCCTAAAGGATTGGTGAGTTTAGAGGAACTATTTGATAAACACGACAGGTATGTAAAGTCTAGAGCTTCTACTGGACCTCAACAATCAGCTGAGTATGACAAAATTAATATTGGGAGTTCTACTGACCCTAAGCTCGTGAACATTGGAAAATGTTGCACAGCAGATGAGAGGAAGAAAGCAATTGATCTTTTAAAGAGGTATAAGGATGTTCTTGCTTACTCTTATGAGGATTTAAAAGCTTTCCAACCAAAAGATATGCAGCATTTTATTCCTCTCAAACCTGGAATTAAGCCTTTTAAGCAGAAACAGAGGCAATACAATCCCAAAATAGCTGACACCATCTTTCAAGAAATACAGAAGCTGTTGAAAGCTAAAATCATTTTTCCCATCCACCATTCAACATGGATTGCCAATATTGTGCCTGTTAGGAAGAAAAATGGTGAGATCCGCATCTGTGTTGACTTCAGGAATCTGAATCAAGCTTCCTTGAAAGATAATTATCCTTTGCCTATGATGGATCAGGTCTTGCAAGCAGTAACAGGATCTGAAATGTTGTCTATGCTTGATGGATTCTCAGGATATAACCAGGTAGAAGTTAATACTGCAGATCAACATAAAACGGCTTTCACTACCCCTTGGGGTACCTTTGCTTACAAAAGAATGCCTTTTGGGCTCATTAATGCTGGTGCCACTTTTCAGAGAGCTATGGATCTGGCCTTTGGAAGTTTGAAAGGGAAGTGTATTGTCATATACCTTGATGACTTGACTGTGTTTTCTAAAACAAGGGCGGATCATTTTGACCACCTGGAGACAGTTCTGCTAAGATGTAGAGAACATGGGATCTCTTTGAATCCTAAAAAATCTGTCTTTTGTGTCACAGAGGGGAAATTATTAGGGCACATCGTCTCCAAAGATGGTATTAAGATTGATCCTGAGCGAGTTCAAGCTATCCAGCAAATTCCTCTCCCAACCAGCAAAAAGGGCGTGCACTCTTTCTTTGGTAAGATCAATTTTTTAAGAAGGTTCATCCCTGATTTTGCAGAGTTAACTTTGAATATTTCCCAAATGATGAAAGGCAAACAAATGTTTGGTTGGTCTCTGAAGGAAAAGAATCCTTTGAAGGTATTAAAAGAGCCATTGCTAAAACTCCTGTTTTAGCATGTCCTGATTTCAGCAAAGATTTTATTATCTATTGCTACGCCACAGATAATACCTTGGCTACTGTTTTGACTCAAGAAGATTCTAATGAGCACGAACTCCCAATTGCATTCATGAGCTATATTCTGAAAGATCATGAGTTAAAATACACCATGATGGAAAAACATGCTTTTGCAGTGGTTAAAGCTGTCAAGCAGTTTCGTTTTTACATTCTCAACTCTCATTCCATGGTGTTGGTTCCAGATACAACTGTTAAGTCAATTCTCACACAACAAGAATTTGGATCCAAGAGAGGGAACTGGGTTGCTAAGGTCCAAGAATATGATATTGACATCAAACCGACCAAGCTCGTTCGTGGAAAAGGCCTTTGTGAGCTCATTGCTGAAGGAGCTAGACATGAGTTACTGGAGGATAAAGTTGGCCTTCCTACCGTTCTGTTTCTTAGCTCAGTTGATGAATGGTATGCTGATATCACTCATTTTCTCACCTATGGAGAATGCCCCTCTCATTTAACTGCCAAAGAAAAGAGGACTGTTAAACTAAGGTCAGTGCAATATGTGTTGTGGGAAAATGCCTTGTTCAAACGTGGGTTAGATGGAAGGTTTTTGAAATGTGTGGACAAGGAACAGCAGAAAAAGTTACTCTCAGCTTTTCATGATCAGGCATGTGGAGGGCACTATTCATCAACGGTCACTGCTCATAAGATACTTCGTGGAGGATATTACTGGCCTACCTTGTTCAGAGATGCATCCAAGTGGGTTGATAAATGTGAGGCTTGTCAGACCTTCGTGGGAAGACCCAAATTAGCCTCTTTGCCTCTTAGGCCAGTTGTAATTGAGGAACCTTTTCAACAGTGGGGTTTGGACTTCATTGGAACACTTAATCCCTCTTCTAGTGCTGGTCATACTCATGTATTAACTGCCACGGATTATTTCACCAAATGGGTAGAAGCTATTCCAGTAAAGAGTACTACTTCTGAAGTGGTGTGCAGCTTCATCAAAGAGAACATCTTGGTAAGGTATGGTGTACCTAACAAGATTGTGACAGATAATGCTTCGAATTTTTCTTCAACCGAGATAATGGATTTTTGCTATGGGTATGGCATCTCTTTGGCTCACTCCTCAGATTACTATCCTCAGGGAAATGGACAAGCAGAATCCACTAATAAAAATTTGGTGACTATTATAAGGAAATTAGTCAATGAGTCTCAACGAAACTGGCACAAGAAGCTCTATGATGCTCTTTGGGCAGACAGGATCACACCAAAGAGAGCTATTGGAATGTCTCCTTTTCAAGTGGTATATGGAGTAGAAGCTCAATTGCCAGTAACAGTGGAGCTGCCAGCCTTGCATCTAATGAAGGCCATTGAAGATACCAGTTTCAGTGATGCTTTGGATAAGAGAATTATGTACCTTCACAAATTGAATGAGAACAGATTGGAGGTTGCTGATAGGATATCTGTTCACCAGCAGAAAGGTAAAGGTCCTGTTTGATAAGAAAGCCAGGTTCAGAGATTTCCAAGTTGGAGACACTGTTTTGTTATGGGATAAAAGGCATGAACCTCGTGGCAGCCATGGCAAGTTTGATTCCCTTTGGCTCGGACCTTTCAAGATCAGACACTTTGCTGGTAAGAATTCTTTTTACCTTGATTACATGGATGGTTCTCCTCTCCCACTTCCTTATAGTGGGCAGTACCTGAAATTGTTCAAGTCATAGGTGATTAGGGAGTCCCTTTGTATATTCTGTATAGCGTTTTGTTTTTCTTTCCTTTTTGTTTTGGTGTGTTGTCCTCTGTATTGGTTTGCTTTTTGACTCCGTGGCCCAATGGATAAGGTACTGGTCTGCTTCCCCGAGTTTGTCTAAGTTCTTACCTTGTCTCATTCCTTGAATTTATGCCAAGTCATCCCCAGAAGGAGCCAGCTGTTGTCCACTCAAAATTCCCCTGCTCTTAAGAAAGTGAAAATTTAAAATTTTGAGTTTAAGTGTCTTCTCTGTTGTACTGATAATGTTAAAAGTCGAGAAATTGAGAAAATCTGCGTTTTTGGGTCATTTTGTGTGTTTTTCGGGCCTGTCGGACATTTTTGTCCCACGTGTCCCAAGTTCAATTGGGCCCTCTGTTCCCCGATCGGCCGGTTTCCCCGAAGTTTGTCTTTTTCGGGCCCGTCGGAAATTTTTGTCCCAAATGTCCCAAGTTCACCCGGACAAGTTGTTCCATTTTCGGCCGAATCGCCCGAACCCAACCTTCGCACTTTCGCGTCCCAAATGTCCCAAGTTCTTCCGGACCCGTTGTCACATTTTCGTACCTCGTACTTCGCGCACTTTTGTCCCGCATGTCCCAAAAAGCATTTGCGCGTCTTTTCCCCGCTTCGCCCGAATCGGCCGAGCCGCGTGCTTCGCGCTTTCGCGTCCCACATGTCCCAAATGAACCAAGTGCCATTCGTGCTAATTTTTCCCGCTCTACCCGAATATCTTGCTTATTCAAATTGGTAGGTATGTATTAAATGCGCATTAATTACCTTTCTCTCTCCTAAACGGCTATATAACGAGCAAACCCCCTATGCGTTTTTCACACTGCTTCCATGCTATCCTTTGCTCGAACCCTTGCAATCTAAATTCCTGCGCATGCGTATCCATTTCCCTCTGTAATTCCTTCCCGAGTCTAGCTTGCAGCTCTGCCCTCCGAATTACTATCAACATGAAGATCAAATTTCAGGGACAGGAACAAATCTCACCACTAGAGTCTGTCGTTCCCAATATCGGGGACAGTGAAGCTCGCCATCTTGACTTTGGTGATTTTTGGTCGAGGATGGCAGATGCAAACCCTACACCAATGGCACAGATGATTCACGACAGTGGTCTAGCTTTCGCTGGAGGTTTCCCAATCTCGGTGCAATGTGCTGATACAGTGCTTTCATGCAGAGCTCATTTCAACCCTGATTCGAGTGAATTGACCAACATACACAGGGAACTCATCGCCAAACTGGACGCTACCGCCATTAGCACTGCACTGAGGATTCCAGAAATGGATAATGCCATAGTTGTTTCCCAGAATCAAGCACAGGCCCTGTTCAATCAAGACAGCGACAACTACAAGGCGCGGGTGGCGAAGTCTTGGCTTAAAAACCCTAAGAAGGGAGCATCTCGTCTATCCAAGACTCTTTTCTGGGCTGATTTCAATGAAGAATTGTCAGATTTTATAATCCTACTGGCTCGGGTTATGGGCTTACCCTCTACTAACGAGTTCCATTTCTGGATGTGCCCGCTCATCAACATGGTGTGCGAGGGAACTCAAAATATCAACTGGGCAGAAATCATCAGCATGAACTTAGCGGAGCAGCTGTCCAATGTACAGCAAACGAAGAAATTCTACATGACTTCGTACCTGATGTATACTCTGGCGGCATCAAGGCAATGGTTTGGTTTTTCTTACATTGATGCCCACAAGGATGATCCTGTATATGCCTACTACCCGCAGTTCACCCTAGAGACCAGCAATCACAATTTCTGAAGGGTAAATGATGCTTTCACCATGTACGTGGTCAGGCTTCTCGAGGGTGACACTGCTAGAAGGTTTTCTGATGAAGCCATGAACCTGATATCGCACTACGGTGCCTATTTTATCCAATTCAGAAAATTCTCCTATATCAGGCTTGCTGGCTATGAGAGCACCCCTCTGAGGCTTCCCATGTTCTGCAGTGATAAGATGGCTTTGATAGAAGTATGCAGGCAATTAGACAAATTGCACAGAACCTACAGAGACAAGAAGATTACTGGTTTGCACTTCCCCATCTCTTTGGGAAACTACACTTGTAAAACAGCCCTGGATGCACAGAATATAGAAAGAGCCCTGGCTCCCATCACTGTCCATTTCTTCAAGCCAAGAACTTGCTTCGACTTGAAGAAGTTCATTGAGCAGAACATCAAGATAATCTATCATCATAGGGCAGATACAGAAGACTATTGGGCTGACTGTGCCGATGATTTTGAGGCTAGAAGGAGGCATTATGGCAGGTTCTCTCTGCAATTGATCCAAGAACTCGGCTTGTACCAAGTTCCTGAAGGACTCCAGGATGACAACTCTGATCTATACTCATATGAGTATGACAATGTGGTTAAGCACACTCCCTTGGAGGACTTGGATTGGTTCAAGAAAGAGAAAGATGATTTGGCCGAGATCCTGGCTCCAGTCTTAGTCAGGACTAAGATCTGGTTTGATAAGAAAGTTCGAGAGCTTAGGAGGCACTCAGGAGAATCCTCCTCTAAGGATGTTTCAACACCAAGGAGGGAAGCATCGACTCCAATATCAGACACACCTGTGCAAACCCCTCCTGCCTCATCAACGCAAGGACCTGCAGCTTCTACTCCTTCTTCATCCACCCAAGTATACCAGAAGAAATTCAAAGAGGTTAAGAAGGAGCCTGTGGAAAAAGATCCTCAGAGAAAGCAGGCAGAAATACCTTTGGGATCAGAGAACATTATTGTTCTCAGTGAAAGTGAAGAGAGTGAAGTGCCAGCTCCTCTAAGTGCTCCTGAAGCTCCAACGGATAAAGATAAGGAAGTCCAGAGCACTGAACTTCCAAGTGCTATTGATTCCTCTGCAACAGTTGTCTCAAGCGCCCCACTCGTGTCTCAACTTGAGACAACAGCTGTGCAAACCTTGAGCGCCATGAGCTCTCTGTCTCTTGGTCCTCTTGCCCCTCCTGCTGCTTCCTCTTCCTCTTTTGCATGGGTGCAACCTTTTGTCGACAGTAGAAAGAGGAAATCTTCCTCTCGGAGCTCAGGGCCAAATTTTGATGCTGTGGCAGCCTTGTTAGGCACTACTCCTTCTCGCGCCAAAAAAGCCAGAATCACCTCCAGGATAGTGTCTGATGCTCAGGGTCAGCAATTCCTGGAGATTGCTAAGCCTACAGTAGATAAATCAGAGCAGGACTTACAGGCATCTGACCTAGAATTCTCAAGGATTCCTATGGGAGAGTCTACCCCTGAAGGTGAGATCCACAACCTCCAGGAAACGGTCACAAGAGTCATTGGGAGGGTAGAAAAAGGGCAGCAAACTATTGAACAGTTGGAGGAACAAGCCCAGATTCTCACAGGTTTTATCAAATCTCTTTTGTCTAAGGACAAAGTTTTGGACCCTACCCCATTGACTACCCTTCCGCCACCTGTAATTTTGAGCCAAGATGAAGTACAGAGTATCAAAGACATGCACAAGTATTCCGTCTATGGCAGAGCTATGGAGGCCATGGTGGAAGATATGCTTGTTGCAGGATTGAACTTCATCGATGAAGCTTTCAAACTCCACGGAAAGGTGAACAACTTGCAACAGAAGCTCTCCTCCACTATCGGGATCATAGATAAAGAGCTCAAACTCTGGAGCAGTTGCATAGTAGACCTTTGTCTCATGGGACAGACAGATGAGAACATTTTATTGGCGAATAAGGTTTTTGATGATGCAAAGGATAATCTGTCAAAGTCCTGGGTTTACAGCGTGGAGTGGAAGATCAAAGTCTTGGAGGAGGCTTTGGGAGAACTGAAGAATAGCTGGCAGAAGGGTGAGGCTTTCAAGACACTGGTTGTATCTGCTTTCAAAGATATACATTGTCATCTTCAGGATGAAACTTCTGGTGTGCCTTTTTCCTTGCAAGAAATCAAAGCTCAATTCAGAGCTTTTGTCAAAGATAATCTATTCAAGGAAAGCTCCATTTCCAAAGAGAAAATGAAGGAGATCTGCTCTCTTCAATCTGCCATTGAAGAAGCAAATAAAGACTATCATACTCATGTCGAGTTTGATAAGGAAATGGAGAAGTGCCTCGGATTTTGGACTCAGTCTACAGCCAACACGTCAGTCCCCCGTGGCAGAGACATAGCCGAGGCATTGAAGAGATTCAGGCAGCGGATTTTGAAGTCAGTGGGTCCCTCCCAGTCATAACCACCTGTCTTCTTCTCCTTATTCTTCTCTTCTCTTCTAATTCTTTTTCTCGGATTCATTGTAATAAGTTGAGGTATTGCGATTGGCAATCCTTAACTAATCTTTAGTTAAAAGAAGTGGTTACCAAGAGTAACTGATTTGTAAGCTATATAATGGCCTCTCCACGCCATTTTAAAAAAAAGGAAGAACTTGGCTTATTTTCTGAAAGTGTAAATAGATCATAAAGAAATCAATACAGAAGGGCTTTTCATTCTTTGTCTATCTGATCTCTTTTATCCCCAAGCTTTTCATTTAATTTTGTGAAGATCATTTGTCTGTGTTATGTCAAGAAACTTTGTGTTCTAGCAGATGTTATTTACAGAACTTTGTGTCTTTAAATTCCATCTTATTTATATGATACAAATGATCTTGTTTCAATTCACTGTAACTTCGCATACATAAAGAATTACTCTGTTATCTATAATTCTGAGTGTTGCCTTTCTGCTCATTCTCGTATTCTCATTCCTCAGTCCTTTTGTAATTGATGATCTTTATAGAAAACACTTTCGTAATATCCAAGTTCAACCAGAAAATCATGTTTTGTATATTTGTAAATAGGTTCGTTTCTGAATAAGGGAACCTCTCCCATTAAAGAGGAGGGACTTCTTGTCCCCTGACTGTTGCTCTTCGTAAAGTCCTATTTGACGACCAACAAGATTATAGGACCCTTAATGCAAAAACCAATGCAATTCATACATACTCACATCTAACATCTCCTCACACCGCTGACAGGATCACGGAGTTTGCATCGAGAATGAGATAATATGACACATATACATGTAACAAATAATAAGTAAAAATACTAAACATGATTATGAAAACACCAATTATTACCTACTCCAAATAGATCATGGAACACACATTACCATGTGCATAACTATTGTCCATCCAAACATAAATGCAACATCCAAACATAAATGCAACAAGTGAAAGTATTCAACAACCCTTCCATATGTTAGATTAAAGTACCCTTAATTTGGAAGTTTATATGCATATTTGTATAATTTTCTAATTCTTTATTGTTATTGATTGAGAACGTGTTTGGCACTTTCCATGTTTATCTCAAAATAATTGAGTATCTAATTTTTTTTTACTGGCCATACCCTACCATTCCCAACCATAAGAAGATTAGAATGATTGTAATGCTTGGATAATACTTTAGAAAGATGGCTTTAAAATAACATAGCTTTAATCAAATATCTACACATAGTCATAACTTTATATATATATTCATCATAAAGAGGCAGTGGAAAACAAGGTCGGACAACGAGAAAAAGGAATCCAATAATGTATGTATGGATATATAAAAATATATATATGAGTATATAATCTATATCTAAATACATACATTTAATCAATGAAACTCAAGAAACATGTCATTAAAATCATGCATATCTAATCACACTTCCATAGATAATCATCGTAAACAAGAAGTGAAACACAAGTCCATTTAAATCAGCTATGTATGTGTGAAGATATATACAATTATACTTGCATATTAGTGTTTGTACACACACATACCCACATTTACATACCTATCATCTTTTTCACAAGAACTTTGTCGAGTGCTATTAAGTTTTCTTTATTGACTTACATCACTCTTGGATTTTTAGGGTTGATTACAATGTGTTGTGGTTAGTTGTAGTGTATTATTGGTGCCACACCACTTTCCACATCTGCAAATTATGCATTTTCCATTTTTTCCAGTCTAGGCCCTTCAAGTAAAGTATGTAACGAAAAAATACTAAAATAAAGCCCTCATTTATTCATTATTATTATTGATTGGGTACGCGTTTGGCACTTCCCATGTTTATCTCAAAGCAATTGAATTTTTTAACTTTATCTCTTGAAAATCTACACATATCCTAATCTTTCAATTTTTACGCTAAAGGTATTGCCAAATTGGATTAGCGTGGGTTGTTTTGACATCCGTTAGAGAGTAGGATAATTTGGATTGATTTATCATAGATGTTAACATTCAGACACAATTTTTGTCATCTACATATGTTTGTTTCAATGTATATACCTCACTCGCATATAATTGGCACTTCTTCTATGATGTATGCATATATACATAGCTCCTTGTCTTCAATGCCTCATCCACATCACCAAAACCCCTTTCACAAGTCTTGCTCACAATAAAATAAAGCCATTGGTTTTTCTCTATCTCTGCTTATGGACGAGTGTAGATCCAAGATGCTTAAAGTTCAAAACCTTTCGATTTAAATATGGTTGCTAATTGTTTTTTTCATAAATTCCATGTCTAGGATTGACATGAAATCAACAGCTTAAACACAAAGTAAGTACACCGGATCTTAAATTAAGAAAATGAAGAATCCCTTTCATATCTTGACATTATACGATACACTTTAATGGTTTTATTAGTAAATAACATTCCTTGTAAATTATAGAGTGATTTGTACTCCACAACTTAATAAATCATATGGAGCCTTAGTCTATCCATGATTTCTTCCAATGGAAGGATCAAATAAAATTTTCATACCGCGTAAAAATGAATAAAGTATATAGAGCATACAAAAATATGAAGGCTTCTAAGGGTCGTTTACATCTAAATAATTCACAAAATAGAGGAAAATGTGTCTATTAAATTTCACGAGTTACTAAAAAACGTGTGTATTTTGAATCTTACATGCCAAAAAATTGGTATACCAAGTGTTAAAAGTCCACATAGCGACCCACCATCATCCATAAACATATAGAAAGTAATGGTAGAGAGGAAAATCATACATATTTCCTTATTCATTAATGCTTCCTTGACATTTCCAATCCGATTTGGCATGTCTTGTTCGCAATAAAATCAAGCCATCATTTTTCTCTTATCTCTACCTATTCCCACATGTAGATCCAAGTTGCTTGAAGTTAAAAACCTTTCAATTTATATATGGTTGGTAATTATTTTCTTCACAAATTCTATGTCTAGGATCGACATGAAATCAACCACTTAAACCCATAGTAAATACACCCGATCTTAAATTAAGATAATGAGGAAATACTTTCACATCTAGACATTATACAATACAGTTTGATGTGTTTATTAGTAAAAAACCTTCCTTGTTACAAATTATAGATCGATTTGTACTCCACAACGTAAGAAACCATATGTAGTCTTACTTTATCCTTAATTTATTCGAATGGAAGGCTCAAATGTAAATTTCATACCTCGTAAAAATGAATAAAGTAAATACAACATACAAAAATATGGTAGCCTACAAAAAGACTTTTACATTTAAAGAATACACAAAATAGAGGAAAACATATCCATTAAATTGCATGAGTTACTAAAAGATGTGTGCATTTTTTCTGTTGCATGCTACAAAATTGGAATACCAAGTGTTAAAATTCCACATAATGACATACCGACATCCATAAACATATAGAAATTAATGGTATAGGGGAAAATCATTTCTTACAATTGAACTTTTGGTTAAAAAAATTCATGCTTCATATTCAACTTTGTTATTGGTTTTACTATGCCAAAGGTGCAGTTGGGTTTCATGTGAAGGACTCATGATGCAATATGATGTCGAGATTATAGGACCCTCAATGCAAAGACCGATGCAATTCATACATACTCACATCTAGCATCTCCTCACACCGCTGACGGGTTCACGGAGTTTGCATCGAGTATGAGATGATAAGACACATATACATGTAACAAATAATAAGTAAAAATACTAAGCATGATTATGAAAACACCAATTATTACCTACTCCAAATAGATCATGGAACACACATTACCATGTGCATAACTATTGTCCATCCAAACATAAATGCAACAAGTCAAAGTATTCAACGACCCTTCCATATGTCAGATTTAAGGACCCTTAATTTGGAAGTATACATGCCTATATGTATAATTTTCTAATTCTTTATTCTTATTGATTGGGAACGTGTCTGGCACTTTCCATGTTTATCTTAAAACAATTGAATATCTAAAAATTACATATATTGTTTTATTGGCCATACCTTACCATTCCCAACCATAAGAAGATGAAAATGATTGCAATGCTTGGATCATACTTCAGAAAGATGGCTTTAAAATAATGCACCTTTAATTAAATATCTGTACATAATCGTAACTTTGTATATATTCATCGTAAAAAGGTAGCTAAAAACAAGGTCGAACAACGAGGCAGAGGAATCCTATAATATATGTATGAATATATACAAATATATATGTGTGTATATGTATATGTGTATACTATCTATTTAAATACATACAATGAATCATTGAAACTTGAGAAACATATTGTTAAAATCATGCATATCTAATCACACTTCCATAGATAATCATTGTCAACAAGCAATGAAACACAAGTCCATTTAAATCAATTATGTATGTGTGAAGATTTATACAATTATACTTACCTATTAGTGTTTGTACACACACGTACCTGTATTTACATACCCATCATATTTTTCACAAGAACGTTGTCGAGTGCTATTAAGTTTACTTTATTGACTTACATTAGTTTTCGCTATTTAGGGTTGATTACAATGTATTATTGGTGCCGCA
Organism: Taxus chinensis; assembly: GCA_019776745.2. NCBI lineage: Eukaryota > Viridiplantae > Streptophyta > Pinopsida > Cupressales > Taxaceae > Taxus > Taxus chinensis. Next base: position 939,168,590 of record CM034146.1, read on the forward strand.
CCACTTTTCATATCTGCGCCTTTTGCATTTTCCAATTTTTCCAGTCAAGGCCCTTTAAGTAAAGTATGTAACAAAAAACTGCTTGTGTAAAATATGATATTTTTATAAATGCAAGTCCGCTTGGGCACATATCCTCATACACATATATACATGTTTCTATATTCACACATACATAATAGGTTTCCTCTACCTGCCTGGTTAGACTTTTTTGTGCGTTGCCTTTTCATTATGTTATCTACAAAATTGTGGTTTGATCTACATTCTTTAAAAGTCATATTTTTCAAGTATTTTTGACTCAATGTGTGTTCAAGCTTGAAATTTTTATCCAGTTTTGTAAACAAAACATATATCGTTTTATTCATCATACCTTGCCATTCCCGACCATTGGACCATAAAAAATATAGAAAAGAAAATTTACTAGACTTGAAAAAATGGTTAAAAAAGACATTTGCAACCTTCCCTGTCTCATTATTTTGGTGCCATCCATCTATCCCTCGCTCCACATTCTCCTTTGTCAAATTACGCTCGCACCTCCACCACTCCTCACTCCTCCACTCAATCCCTTTCGACGTTGACATTGCACTTCTTGTGTGCGATTACTAATTATTGTAATGTTGTATTTGTAGAATATATTTAAAAAAGATGTTTAAATCTCTATCATAACCATATGACCCTATGTCCAAATAGGTTCCAACAAACATTCATGTATTTTATGAAAGTGCTTTTCCTTGACAAAGAATGTGTATACCTAACCAACTAATAAATACGCTAATAAATTCAAGTTCATAAAACATGTCCAATTATTACGAGTTCTACACTACTAAGTTTTCCCTTGTAATGACTGATGGGATGGAACTCCAAAATAAAATTATATAGACTACTTTAGAAACATTTAATGGATAAAATAAATATTTGGTGGAGCTTTGATGAGGAATGGCTTAAGCAAATGGAATTTCTTTTCGAAAGAAAAACATTGAGAGGATGTATGTATGACTTCTCACTCATAATAAAGTTAGTTTGAGCAAGGTCACCATCATTATAAAAATGTAGTATAAAACTTCCTTCATCTACTCCACTACCCAATATTTAAATTAAAAATCATTGACCCTATGGATTATAAAACTTTATGTTGAATTATTCTCTCTTCTTTAATTTAATATAGTAATGAAATAATATATTTACACCTCAAAAGGACACACACTACTTTCTTCCTTTATGGGCGTTGGGTGTTTCCTTAATAAAAGGTGTGTATTTTACACTTTCCAATTAGTGCTCATAATTAGACAATTCTCAAAAAAAAAAAAAAACCATCAATAATTTACTTAAGCTCATAAATTGCATTTATATTTATTTCAAGTACTAGTAATTGCAGCCTTTCCACTATAGAAAGATGCTTTCCTCCTTTCTTCAACCGTGGGGATCCAAATAAAGCAAAAGTAAAAGGGAACGGCTTTTGATTTTCTTCTATTCTTATAAGATAAGTTATTAGCTCCTATCAACCACATGCTTATTTTTCATGGAATTTTGCAAACTTGTATTTACAATATGACTGGACATCCATTTACATGTAAACATGGAGAGAGATAAGGGGTCAATAGTTGAATTAATAAATAAAGAATAGAAAAATAAATAAATAAAGAATAGTAAAATAAATTTTGACTTAAAAACCTTTAAAACATTATTTTCTCTAAAATCATTTTTATAATACTAAATTTATATAAAAATTGGTTTGATGTACATCATTTTTATAGTTATATTGTAAAATTTTGTTCAAATATGTTTATTCATAAATATAAGTGAAACCTATGAATTTAAGATTTGATGAATGGTGTAGTTAAGTTATTTGAAATTTTAATTTTTAAAAAATGGATCGACAATTTACAGGAACTTTGAATGTAACAAAAATCTTTAAATGTTTGTTTAAAAGACATATCAGAAATTACTCATTAATGCTTTTATTCCCATAGGTAAAGTGCATTTGTAACAATTAGTAAGTAATAAATACTAGTATTTAATAGAAGTGTGAATCTACTCATAGTTGTTTCTTAATGAGAAGATGTAGTTTGATAAAATAAGGTGGCTAGGTTTCTTCATACCCACATAAATTTGAATTTGATTAAATTTCAAATTTCATTAAACACCTCTTAATTTGTTAATTCACGATCATAATTCCATTTTGAAAGAAAGGCCCCTTGCCTTTATAGGGTAAAGGCACCAGTCTGGTGAACATGCACCAATATATATGCAATTTTTTGTGAGGGTGGGGTCTACTAAGTGGACAAATAATTTCAAATTAATATAGTTGAGGGTATCCAATAAATGTACATATTTGTACAAATATGACATCTTTCAAAATCTTTATAAAACTTATATAATTAAGATACTCATTAATTCAAAACATGTATGAAGTGACACACTGGGACCATTAATATTTAAGTAATAATGTTTGAGACTTCTATTTAAAAGCCAACTTGCAACATTAAAATTTCAACATCAATAACATAAGTATTTCAGTGTACATAATTACAAGTGCATCAGTTTATGTATAGGAACAAACTTGTTCATATTTACCACATTCACAACCCTATTCAAGTACAAAAAGTCTACATTTATGCACCTAATTGCACAACCTCTCAAGTTGTCCAGATAAAATTAAAAGCAATTTTAATTTTAAAGAAAACAAACTTCTCCAACTTTTTGGTCATAATTGCCCTTCTTTTACCACCTTCACCTCATCAAATGTTGCACTTACAAAAATATTTGTATTAGACTCGCCATTTTTCCAAAAAAATTAGAATCAATGCCAAGTGATAATTATCCCTCCAAAATTTGAATAATCCCTCCAAAATATCAGAATTTGAATTCAAATGGGATGTAATATTATATATTTGGACCTGAATATGGTTAGCAATACTTTTGTGGAAACAATTAATAGAACACATAATTGAGTTATATACCAAATTCAGATTTGTAGGGAGGCCACATACATAGGAGGTAAATGACAATTACTTTTTTAATATTCAAAGTATTCAAAGAATGTCTAAATATGTGAAGAATGTCAAAATGTTAAATACGTGAAGAATGTCTACATATGCAATGAATATGTGAATCACTTACCTTAAAAAATGAGAAATATTTGAATATAAATAAGCATTGTCTCTATTTATGCAGTTAATACTTGAATATCCATGGTTAACTTTATATTGACTAGCTGAATATTGAAGAATTTCAAAAAATTGACATAATGTTACATACATGAAGAATGTCTACATATGCAATGAATTTGTGAATCACTTACCTTAACAAATCAAGAATATTTAAATATAAATAAGTGTTGTATTTGTTTATGTAGTTAATATTTGAATATTCACTGTTAACTTTATATAGAATAGCTGAATATTAGAAAATAGACATAATGTTAAATACCCGAAGAATATTTGCATATGTAATGAATACGTGAATAAATTACCTTAACAAATGAGGAATATCTGTAAATAAGTGTCTTTGTTCATACAGTTAATATTTGAATATCCATTGTTAACTTTATATTGACCGATCGAATATTGAAAAATGTCAGAAAATAGACATAAAGTTAAAGACATGAAGAATGCATATAAACAAACGAGGAATAATTGAATTAAATAAGTTTTGTATTTTTTCATACAAAATATTTGAATATCCACTATTAAATTTATATTGACTAGGTAAATATTGAAGAATGTTCAGAAAATTGACGTAATGTTACATACATGAAGAATGTTTGCATATGCAATGAATATGTGAATCACTAACCTTAACAAATAATGAATATCTGATTATAAATAAGTGTTGTATTTGTTTATGTAGTTAATATTTGAATATCCACAGTTAAATTTATATTGACTGACTCAATATATACTAGAATTACTGAACATAATTGAATATACATAAGTAACTTTGTCATTTTCTACTACACATTCAAACTTTTAATGTGCACTGAAATTACTGAATATACATTGAATATGTTGTTAGTTTAGTGCATGTTCTTATTACATTGTTATTATTGAATAAATACTTATATTGCCAAGGAGGCCACCTATTTAGGAGGTAAATGACAATTATCTTTTTTACTTCCCCATTTTCAAAAAACAATGTTATTATCAACTATACACTATTGTTATTGAGTAATGGGTTCTATTCCGATCTATTATTTTTTTCAAGCATGCACGATGCACTATTGTTTTTTCAATTTATATTCATTTATTTCACTGCATTTTGTTTATTCCTCCATTCACCATGAATTTTGCTAATACAACATAGAAATTGTCTAAAAAATAAGGTTTTTCACCCATGCGTCTTATAGTTTCAAAATACAACGCTGTTACTGACTATACACCAATGTTGCTATTGAATATATGGGAATTAATGAATATATTGAATATATGACAATAATTTTATTATTTCAAACAATGCATTAAATGATAAAATTACAGGCGTATAGTCAATGTATATTCAGTAATTTTAGTGCATGTCTATTTAATGTTCATATCACCACAAAATCTCTCAATTCAACATATTTACTGCTAACCTTTAAACCATATATTCAATGTATATTCAATAATTCTAGGGTATATGCAATATGTGAATACAATGTGTTTGTGGCGATGTGAATAATGAATACCCCAAAAAAATACCCCTTTTAAATATCAAATTTGCATAGTGAACCGAAAAATACTTTTTCTCACATGAAAAATTTCTTATAACCACGTGGCAAGCAGAAAAAATTTACTTATATTCCCAAAAAACCGTATTTAATTCACTTCACATCATTCCCTACCACTTCACCAACCTCTACCATCAATTTTTTCCTACACACCAATAATGCATTCAATGCAACCATTTATCGCATGTCATTGGGTAGTGCAAATTTGGGGACAGTAAGATGAACAATCCTGACCTTTTCAACCTTTCAATGGAGTTGAAAACTAGTGAAAACTAGGGTTCATTTTAAGAGACCTCTTAGAAATCGGAGGTGGAAAATACCTGGTGAATATCCTCGGAACCGGTTTCACAGGAAGGCAATTTTTTTAGGGGTCCGACAACAAAATTTTCACCTAATTTTTAAGTGGTGTGACAGAAGGCTGCAGATGCGCAACAGGAGATTTACTATCGTGCGTCAAGAACCTTGTTGATGTGTATTAATGAACATCGTTGATGTGCGTCAACAACCTTTTTTACGTGTGTCAATGAACCTTGCTAACGCACGTCAACAACCTTGTTGACGCACACCAATGAACTTCGCTGACGCGTGTTAACAAGGTTGTTGATGCACATCAGTGAGGTTCGTTGACATGTGTCAACAAGGTTGTTGATGTGCATCATCAAGGTTCGTTGACGTGCACGTCAACAACCTTGTTGACACATGACAACAAATCTTCTATCACGCGTCCGTAACCTCTGCCCTCTGATCGCGCAACAACAAAATCTTTGTGTCGCGGGTCAAAAAACTCTTTGTCTCGTGTCTACTTCCTCCGCAGTCCTATCACATGTCAAAAAACTCTCCTGTCACGCGTTAACACACTCTCCCTGTCGTGCGTCAACAAACTCTCCCTCTCGCGAGTCAACAAACTCTCTGTCGCACGTCTGCAGCCTCCATCCTCCTGTTGTGTGTCTGTAGCCTCCGCCCTCTTGTCACGTGTTTATTGTACTTGATAATACATATGCCCCTAGGTGGTATGAGTGAGCTAGTAGTGTTCTACCTGGCGAATAATCTAGGATTATATAGGGGATAGTTTCAAGGGTAGGTGAAGCCGACCCCTAAAAAATTAAACTGTAATTTTTAGGCGAATAGATCACTGACCCACGCTAGAAAATTCACCTTTTCAAATTTTTCAAAAATGGAATATTCGCCATATTACAAATATTCACCACTAATATTATCCCTGGTGAAAACCAACCACTTTGGATCACCAAGTGGGTCTTTGGGTGACATCAGCCCCTGGGTTTAAAAAAGAGTCTTATCACTGAATATGTTGTAATTATTAACATTACAACATCTCAAATTTATTTTTTCCAGGTCAAAATGGAAATAAATTATTACAAAATATGTTGTAATTCTTAACATTGACAATCATGATATTCCATTTCCATAGTTATTTGGATCTTTTCTCTCTCATGCAATGAGTACATTGGCAAGCAATACTAGTTTTACAAACATACATTCATTCTATATTGAGTTGTTTGTATGCATGTTATTGTTTAATCAAGCATTATTGGTTTTAAAAATGTGTTTTCATTCATTATTGAGTTATTTATGTTCTTCTTCTTATTTAATCAAGCATTACTAGTTTTACAAATGTATATTCATTATATATTGAGTTGTTTCTATGTATGTTTTTGTTTAATCTTCTGTTCGACATGAACTTTGTTGAGTCATCATATTTTGACCATTAGTACACATTTCAACACAGGGTTATTTATTTTACTTTTTCCTAAATAATTACAGGCCAACATGGTATTCAAGAGGATGGATGGAGGAGGAAGTCATGAATGGACCCTAAAAAAGGGTGTTAAACTTGATTATATACTTGAATCAGAGAAAGAGTTAGCTGAAGCTAATAAAAAAAAACAATTTCAGACCATTCCAAATCACACAAAAAAGTTAAAACTGACACCACAACTAGAAGTAACTGATAATGTTAGTGGGAAGCACATAACAATATATTAAAATGTTTTCTTTATAACTGAGTAGACAACTGAAGACATCAATGGAGCAACAAGAAATATTGAAGAGAATGGGTATTCCATTAGAGATGTTGTAGAAAAGTGGGGGTGTCTTAGTGGGTTCATTATCAAACTGGTTGAATGATATCACAACTACGAAATGCAAAGGTCACCCAACCATTTTAAAATCTCAAGAAGAGTACGAAATTGTACAATAGTGTAAATGTGTGGATGATATCGGTCATGGTCTGTAAATAAACTTATTAAAAACTCACGTGGCACACATATGTGAGACAATGACTAATGCATTCATTGATGGTATTCCTGATAGATCTTGGTGGGAATGGTTTAGAAGAAAATCACAAATATTTGTCTTTAAGGACCGTAGAAGAACTTGATTGTGACATGGCAGTTATGCTTATGCCTGACATAGTTGTTGAATTTTATGAAAACTTAGATCAAATGTATAACACTAGGAAATATGGACCATAAAGGATATGGAGATGTGATGAAACTGGTGTGCAATCTGGTAGGAATTGTGGGATGTGGGTGATTTCAAAGACAAGCACTAGAAGTGTAACCCACATACTCCCAAATAATAGAGAGTGGATCTCAATAATTTTTCATTTTAGTGCAACAAGGCAGAGTATACCATGCTTCTATATTTTTAAAGAACAATGACAATTAGCTAACTACATTTCTAATTGTGAGCCTGGTGTATGTATGGAAGCCCAACCACTTACATAGATGGCAAAGTGTTGGGCCCTTGAAATATCAACTAAGTCCAAAAAGGGTGCATAGGCGGGCACGGTTGAATAAAGTGCACAGGATAAGGTGCGCAGGGAAGGGTTCAAGTAGGGTTTTGGTAGAACCCAGGATGCGCACCTTTAGAGTAGAATATGGAACTTAGCCATTTTCGGCCTATCGGGTAGGATGCAAGAAAAACATGACGCAGGTGGATAAGGTACCAGCCTGGTGACAGGGTGGCATGGAAGGAATATGCCCTGCGATAAAAGCTTCTAGAAGAACATCATGGCAAGGAGTGGTGAGCTCAGGCTTGAAGGAGCATGCGCTCATGGAGGACCACATTCAAACACTTGGCAACAAGTCTGAGGCCATAGAAGAATGAGTTGGCAATTCAAGAAGGCTATATATACAAGTGCCTGTAGAAGTAAAAGGGGATGAAATGGTTAGAGGGTAGAGCTCTGCAGAAATACTGCAAGGACTCTGTTAGCTTAGATAAATAAGTATAGGAAAGGATGTATCAAGGGTTTGGGTATTTATAAATTTTATTTTGAGGGCCTAGTTATATGAATCCAGTTATAATGCAGGACTACGATCTACCTCTTTGTGACATTCTGTAATGGGCCTGATGAATGTAATGAGGTTACCAGTTTATGTGAATATGAACATTAATGGTTCAGATGGATATATCTTTTTCATTTATGTTTATGAACTAAGTATGAATGCTTGTACAACTTTCTTTCTGTTTTGGTGTAAGTTCTATAATTTGTTAAACTCTTTTCTGTCTAGAAGGACTGCAAAGGATCTAGAAGCCATTCTGAGCTCTATGGTGCTTGTATGTATTATTTCCTCTCAAATATCTTAAACTCAGATCATAGATGATGTTTCCCACTAAAATTACATAAAAGAGAGACTCGATGCCTATGCGTGCCTAGGGTGAGCACCTAGCGCCTGCTAGGTGATAGGCCAGTGCACATGGGATTCCTTTCCTTTGTGATGGGTGTAAAAATGACTACATCTTGGTTCCATTCCCAAGTCTCTCTTTTATGTGAGTTATGTGGGTACCATCTTCTATGATCTGAGTTTAAGAGATTTGGGAGGGAATAAGACATACAAGCACCATAGAGCTCATAACAGCTTTTAGATCCTTTGCACTCATTCCAGACAGAAAAGAGCTTAACAGATTATAGAACTTACACCAAAACAGAAAGGAAGTTGTACAAGCATTCATACTTAGTTCATAAACATAAATGAAAAATATATATGAAGAAAGATGTATGCATCAGAACCATTAATATTCATATTCACATAAACTGGTAACCTCATTACATTCATTAGGCCCATTATAGAATGTCACAAGAGGCAGAACCTAGTCTTGCATTATAACTAGATTCATATAACTAGGCCTTCAAAAGAAAATTTATAACTCCATAACCCTTGATACATCCTTTCCTACACTTATTTACCCAAGCTAAAAAATTCCTTGCAGTATTTTTGTAGAGCTCCGCCCTCTATCCATTTCATCCCCCTTTTCTTCTACAAGCACTTATATATATATAGCCTTCTTAAACAACCAACTCATTCTTCTACGGCCTCAGACCTATCACCAAGTGTCTGAATGTGGTCCTCTATGAGCGTATGCTCCTCCAGGCCTGAGCTCACCACTTCTTGCCATAATGTCCTTCTAGAAGCTTCTATCGTAGGGCATATTCCTTCCAGGCCACCCGTCTCTCTTTTATGTGAGTTTAGTGGGAAACATCATCTATGATCTGAGTTGAAGATATTTGATAGGGAATAAGACATACAAGCACCATAGAGCTCAGAATGGCTTCTAGATCCTTTGTAGTCATTCCATACAGAAAAGATCTTAACAGATTATAGAACGTACACCAAAATATAAAGGAATTTGTATAAGTATTCATACTTAGTTCATAAACATAAATGAAAAAGATCTATGCATCCAAACCATTAATGTTCATATTCACATAAAATGGTAACCTCATTAAATTCATTAGGCCCATTACAGAATGTCACAGAGAGGTAGACCGTAGTCCTGCATTATAACTGGATTCACATAACTAAGCCCTCAAAAGAAAATTTATAACTCCCCAACCCTTTATACATCCTTTCGTACACTTATTTACCTAAGCTAACAAAGTCCTTACAATATTTCTGTGGAGCTCCGCTCTTTATTCCTTATCCTCATTCATTACTAGCTCAGTGCTGTGTTCCAACCCCTCTTCTACCAAGGTCTCAATGACCTTCTCAGCCTCTCTTTTCACCTCCTTTTTAACCTCTTCACTCCCTTCCTTTTCCTGGGTGCCTTCCCCCTCCTGGCTTCCCTCTCTCCATGCAAATATGTAATCATTCTTCTCTCCTTCTCCCTCCTCTGAGTCATGTACACTAAACATGGGTTCTTGGTTTACCTCAGGCTTATCATCCTCATCATCATCCCTTTCAACCTAGTAGGCCCCCAAGCTCTCAATGTACTTAGAATCTGACTCCTCCATCATTTTCTGTTTCTTTCCAACTGGGGATTCTAGAGCGGGTGACTCTGTCTCTTCTTCTTCCAATGAATCCTTTTCTAACAGCTCCTCTGGCTCTGAAGTCTTCTCTTTGACTATGGAATTTTTCTTGCGTGAATACATACTTATTTTGGCGCTTGTCCCAGGGGTATCTATTGCCTGTGTATTCACTACACTTGGTACTTTCTCCTTTGGTTATTTTTCCTTCTACCTAGGCATGGGTTTCTTCCTACCAGTTGGGTCCTCAGGTATGGACACCTCGTTCTCCAAATATGTGCCCTTCTCAAATTTGGGTCTTATGTGGAGGTATACTCGCGCCGTGGTCCCTCCTGTAATGGGAAAATTCATGGGTCTCATCATTTGGACCTCATGTGACACGTACTTCTCCACGTATGTGTGCTTGTTGGGGTAGACTAACCCTTTGCGCATTTATCTGTGATCCCGGTCTAGATTACCAAGGTCCAACTTCAACTTCTTGGATTCTTTGAACAAGGAGTTGGCAAGAGCTAGTGGCTGACCTCGTTCAAACATTTGAGTATCAAAGTACTAATCCATTAGTTGATAAGGAATTGTTTGTTGTCAAGCGCCTTACCATGGGGGATAGTGCCATGACAGAAGATAGGATGCTGGACTTGCTTGGTGAACCAGGTTTGGAGGAAAACTTTGAAGAAGAGAAAACAAAGGAGGTTCAACTTGAGTGCGCGTGTGTGGAAAAGGAGAAAGGGAAGCTTGTATATGTGATTGATGGGGATGAAGCATAAAGCTTGGATGTTAACCATTCCATAGGGACATGCGAGGTAGTGGACAATGCTGATACTCGTGTGCACACCTACCATGAACCTTTAAAAACTAAAAAGGTTAACATCAGCTTGGGAGAAGAACCTAAGGAAGCTATCATTGGAGATTACTGGTCAGAGAAGGAAGTCTCTAAGATCATTGATCTTTTGTGCAAATTTGAGGATTTATTCACGCGTGGGTATCATGAGCTCAAAGGCATCCACCATTCCTTGGGGGAGATGAGGATAAAGCTGAAGGATGGTGCGCACCCCGGTCAGGAAGAGACCCCACTGGATGAATACCAATTTACGCATGAAGGTAAAGGAAGAGTTGGGAAAAATGATAGCATCTGGGAGCATTGAAGCTATTGAAGAATCAGAGTGGATAAGTCCAATGGTAATCAAAATTAAGAAGGATGGATGGATTAGGATCTGCGTGGATTATAGGGAGCCGAACGTATTTTGTGTCATCAATCCTTTTCCAACCCCCTTCAATGAAGAAATTTTGGAGGGAGTCACTGGTCACGAAATCTATTCCTTTACGGATGGATTTTCGGGGTACCAAAAAGTCTAAATTGCAAAGGAAAACTAGGAGAAGAAAAATTTCACCACTGAATGGGGAAGTTTTGCATACAAAATCATGCCCTTTGGGTTGAATAATGTGCCTACTATTTTCTTATGCATGGTGGTACAGGCGTTCCAGGATTTCATCCATAAATTTCTTTAGGTTTATTCGGATGATTGGACAGTGTATGGGCTAGTAAAAGACCATTTTGATTGTTTGAGGTTGATGTTTGAAGGTGTTGGCACTTGAGGATATTCCTTAACATTAAGAAGTGTGTCTTTTCTACCCCCTTTGAAATGTTATTGGGGCATATCATATGTAAGGAGGGCCTACTAGTAGATCTTACCAAGGTTGCAGTTATTGTAGGATTGGGGGAACCTACTAGCCAAAGCACAGTGCGTGGGTTTCTTGGACACACGTGTTACTATCAAAATTTCATCAAGGGGTATGCTAAGATCACTACACCTTTAGAAGAATTGTTCAGACATAAAAGTGCCTTCCATTGGGGAAAGGCACAAAAGAGGTCGTTTGACACATTAAAGGATAGGCTTGTCACCGCGCCTATATTACATTTTCCCTCTTGGGATAAGCCCTTCCATGTTCATGTAGATGCCTCCAGAATGACCATTAGGGTAGTACTTGCACATCGTGGCGAGGGAATTGTTGATCACCCCTATGCTTTGCAAGAAGGAAGTTGACACCAGTAGAGTAGAATTATACTACGACTGAGTGCGAAGCATTGTCAATGATCTACGTGCTTCACAAGTTTAGGAAGTATCTACTGGAAAATCCTTTTATTTTCTACACTGACCACATGACATTAAAGTATTTGGTGAACAAGTCCATTATATAAGGGCACATATGTCGGTGGGTTCTATTATTTCAAGAGTTTGAGTTCACGATAGTTGTGAATCCTGGAAAGAGTAATTCTGGACCTGATCATTTGTCAAGAATAAATTTAGGGGAGGACTCGCAGAGAATTGAAGAGACTATGCCAGACTTGCAACTATTTAGATTGTGGTGCACACCCTCAGATTTGGTGGAAATTGCAGTATTTCTAAAGGAAGGTGTGGTGCCGGAAGGGATGAAGACATTAGAGAAAAAACAACTAGCCATATGCACCGCGCCCTACATGTTGATCAGTGGGGACTTATACAAATTAGGGCATGATGAATTTTTACGTAGGTGTGTACTAGAGCATGAGCCCCTTACCATCATAGAGGAAGCACAAAGAGGAAGTACAGGTGGAAATTATGCAGGTGACACCACCACAAGTAAAATATTAATGGCAGGATTATGGTGGGAAACTATGTATAAGGACTTCAAGGAGTATTGTAAAGCGTGTGACCATTGTTAGCATGTTGGCAAGCTAGGATGGAGAGATGAAATGCCTTTGTGCCCTATCCCTAGCGCTGAATATTTTGAGAAATGGGCAATAGAATTTGTAGACCCTATTGCACCAGTAACGTGTAGGACTGGATCATGCTACGTAATCACTTGCACAGACTATTTGACAAGGTGGGTAAAGGAAGCCCCAACTAAATACTGCACAACAGCTACAACAACAAGATTTTTGTGGGAGAAGAATATCATAAGGTATGGATGCCCTTTAAGCTTAACCAGTGATAGGGGTACACATTTCTTGAATGAGACCATGAGGATCCTATTAGTAGAGTTCATGATGGCTCATCACAAATCTACATGTTATCACCCACAAGCAAATGGAACCGTGGAAGCATTTAAAAAAATATTGAGTCATACCCTGACTAAAATTTGTGATGTCGGAAGACAAGATTGGGATGAAAAGGTATCAATTGTATTATGGGCTTATAGGAAAACTTATAAAAGGTTGAACAAATCCACACCATTTCAATTGGTGTTTGGTGTGGAAGCTATTTTCTAGTTGAGTTCATGTTACCTTCTCTGCGAATAATGCGCATAGGAGGGCTAGCTGATGAGCAAGTGCTGAAAGAGAGAATTGATGAATTGATGAAGCTGGATGAAAGATGATCACTCACCAGGTGGATCCAAACAAAAGAAAAAACAAAGCAAAAAGCATGGCATGATTGCCACATTAGGAATAAGATGTTTGAGGTTGGGTAGATAGTCTTACTGTATGATTCTAAGTTTCTGCACCACCATGGGAAGTTAAAGGTCCATTGGTTAGGTCCCTATATAATCTCATACATCCTTGATTTGGGTGCATGCCAGTTACAAGTGCTGGATGGAATGAAATTTCTTGGACACTTCAATTGGAATAGGCTGAAGCCCTACTATTAATAAGGCTTCTTGATGTTTGTAAATAAGGTAATTTTTCCAGATAGTTTATAATTTCATTTATGCATTTCCTTTCTTGTGTTTCCCTTTCGCATTGTTGTTTTGTTTGTGTGCTTTGGGTGCCGGTAACCTTGTTACTTTTTGAGGTTTTTGAATGCGTAGAGGACCGCACATCATTTTAAGTGTGGGGTGGAGTGATGTGAAGGAAAGCGTGGGTAAAGTGTCAAGGAGGATTGTGTTGAAAAGCTTGGTTGAATGGCCCTTTTGAAAAAGGTGCATGAAGGAAAAAGTAGAAAAGAATGGTTAGTGTCAAGATAAGGCTACTTTCAAATCCCATGTACAGAGGAGGAAGAAGCGCATAAACAACATGAGGTAGGCGAGAGAAAAAATCATGATAGAAGAAGTGCCTTCAACACTGGTTACGTGTGCGCAAGAGTCTCCTATTAAGATGGATTGGTTACCCACCAGAAGGTTGGAAGATTGTCCACGTAGGGTTGGGCACGTGAGTTAGGGCACAAAATTTAGGCTTTGTTTGAAAAATCTGCATTAAATGTTAAAAGTACAGTGGTAGGTGAAGTAGCATTTAATTCTTAAAAATAGAAAAAACTATAAATAAAGGTTCAGAAATTTCATTTTTTCACTTTGCATATATGAAGAGGATATTTTGTGAACTAGGGTTTCTAGAGTTGATCCATGTGAAGAAAAATTGTAAGAATTTGAGTGTGAGTGACCAGTTTGGATTTACAAACCAGAAAGGAAGTGATTCACAGGTGTGAGAAGAGTTATGGAGAAGCGTCGTCTAGTGAAAAAAGATTCTAGTTAGGGTTTGGTATATAGGGTATGGGTCGAAAAAGAGTTTCTTCACCAGTTTGAGATCTAAACTTGGAAAGGGGTAGTAAAACAAAGCAAGTGAAAGAAGTTGAAGTGTTAACATAAAAAATGGCACCCAAGAAACCAATTGGCACACCTAAGAAGGGAAAGGGAAAGGGAAAGAGCAAGCAACAAGACACTGTCGCGAGTACAAATGAAGAGTGGTACGCAGAAATGCAATACCCAGACAAAGTATTGCTTGGGCACGAGTGGGATTCCCATTTAAGAAATATGTTAGTAAATGATTACAATCATTGTTCAAGCACAATCGAGAAGGAAATGGTGCTGGAGTTAGTGCACCCAAAGAATAAAAAGACACCAAAGGTTTTTCCCATCTATAATGATGATGTAAAGGTGAAGATGGAGAAGTTAGGATTATTGATACTTCGGGAAGCCTGAGTGCCTATATAAATGGTTGATATTGTGCATGCATGAAGATTACTTTCAATTTGCAAGGTGTAAGATGTGCAATACCCCTTAGCTTGTTTCACATTTCACAAGCCTCATCTATGAAGGAGAAAGTTTGGAGGAAGACCTAAGTGACAAGATGGCAATTAAGGAAACCATCGCTGCTTATGCATAAAAAAAGGGGTCGAGGTACTTTGATATCATGGACATCAAGGACCCGGTGATGAAGATGGCCACACACCTTGTGACAAAGTTAAATGGCTAGGAGAGATGGACCTAGGTAAACAAGGCCTAGTTGAATGTTTTCAGGAGGATTTCAGAGGGCACCAACTACAACCTATATGCATTCATTATAGATGAGATTGTCAGTAGTGCAAAGGAAGGTGATAAAATAATTTTTGGTAATGTCCTATTAACCATTGTGTTTTCAGATATTGAAGTACCGGATGCAATGGACAAATTCACGTGGGAGTACCTTGCTAAAGACCCTTCGCCCACGAAGAGGTTTGAGAAGTACACCTATGATAGTATGATGACCATGCACAAGGTGTGCCTAGAGAAGTGGTGCACATGCTTGAGGAACGCGTTCAGGGTGGAATGGAGGATCCTTGAACAACTGCCAGTGACCATCGAGGGAGAAGCCAAGTTTGCTGTGTACCAACATTTCTGCCTCAACAAATTTTAACTGATGGATGAGACATGGAGCCCAAGGTGCAAGCTCCCTTTTACATTCACAGCTTAAAAATTTGAAGCGGGATTGAATAGGTTCAAAGAATCCAAGAAGTTGAAGTTGGACTTTGGTAATCTATACTAGGATCACATAGAAATGCACAAAGGTTGGTCTACCCCAACAAGCGTGCATACGTGGAGAAGTACATGTCACATGAGGTCCAAATGATGAGACCCATGAATTTTCCCATTGCAGGAGGGACCGCGACATGAGTATACCTCCGCATAAGACCCAAATTTGAGAAGGACGTGTATTTGGAGAATGAGGTGTCCATACTTGAGGACCCAACTGGCAGGAAGAGACTCACACCCAGGCAGAAGGAAAAAGAACCAAAGGAGAAAGTACCAAGTGTAGTGAATACACAAGTAATAGGTACCCTTGGGATAATCACCAGAACGAGTATGTATTTGTGTGAGAAAAAGTCCATAGTCAAAGAGAAGACTCCAAAGCTAGAGGATTTGTTAGACAAGGAGTCATCGAAAGAAGAAGAGACAGAGTCACCTGCGCCAGAATCCCCAGTTGGAAAGAAGCAGAAGATGATGGAGGAGTCAGATTCTGAGTACACTGAGAGCTTGGGGGCCTACTAGTGTGAAAGGGATGATGATGAGGAAGATAAGCCTGAGGTAAACCAAGAACCTGTGTTTAGTGTACATGACTCAGAGGATGGAGAAGGAGAGAAGAATGAGTACATATTCACACGGAGAGAGGCAGCCAAAAGGGGAAGGCACCCGGGACAAGGAAGGGAGTGAAGAGGTAAAAAAGGAGGTGAAAAGAGAGGCTAATAAGGTCATTGAGACCTTGGTGGAAGAGGGGTTGGAACACAACGCTGAGCTATTAATGAATGAGGATAAGGAGGAGAGTGGGGAAAATGACCATGGAAGCACTGGAGGTCCCAATTTAACTGTAAATATTCCTAAGGGCACATGCATGGGAGGAAAGCATGTGGAGGAGGAGAGGCCATGGTTGGGTTATATTGATGACCCCAACAAAGTGTTGTGCACACGGTTCCAAAGCATGGTTCCAGTAGAGGGGCTCCTGGTAATGTCATCTTTTGATAAGGAGGCTTCATACCCACAGAAAAGGAAGATGCTGTCACGTGCATTTGAGTCCCATCTTGATGAGCCAAAATTCAAAGTAAGCCATGTGGCAATAATAACATTGCCGGAATCAAAAGGAGACAACCCATTGGTGAATGCTCAGTAGATCTCAGATGAACAACTGTGCAATGCACTCAACAAGGTCTTCGTTGAGGTCGAAGCTAGACTCTTTGGGTAGAATGATAGAATCAAAGATCTGGAGGATGAACTAGAGAAGAAAGAGGAAGAGCTAGCTACGGGGAAAAAGGAGTTGAGTCAAGAAAAGAAGATCAGCGCCAAATTGTAGTGTGAGTTAAGGGATAAGAAGGAAAGAGTATGCGAAGCATACAAAAAGGTGGATTCCATTATAGATGCAATAGTGTTAAAGCATCCGGACCTAGCACCTCCTGCATGGAAGTATGCATCTACCCTGGAATGCCTGGAGGACTTAACAAGAATCCTCACCATGGAGAGGCAGACGCTAGCCTTGGAATCTATAGAAGAAGTGGCCACATATTTAGAAAAGGAGGATAAATTGAAGGTCATGATGATCATAGTTGAATACAACAAGGTCCTTTGCTGATGTAAATATTTCTTCCCAAATTGTTGAGGCCGCGTACAAAAACTACGTGGACAAATACTGTAGCAAGCATGCTGGTCACAAATGATGAAGAAGAACTTAAAGAGTTCTAGGAGAAGAACAAGGGGAATAGAGCGGAGTGAGAAAAGATCCTAGCTGAGGTAGAAAATAAATCATAAGCTATTGAGGTCTTACGGGGCTCAATTAAAAACTGGATAAAGGAACTATACCCGCAGATTACATGAAGGATGGATGCGCTAGAGGATATAGGAAAGGAGTTAGAGAAAATTGTTGACACCATGAGTGCCCAAGGGGATGGGATGGGTTTTGATCAGGTGAGTGCCTTAGTAGGTGATCTTTTCTTGAGAGCACAAAATGAGGTCGATACCTGGAACAATATGGAGGCCAACTTGTAAAAGAATTATCCTCTCTTATTTCTCTAAGTAGCATCATTCCCCATTCTTCCTTCTTTTCCCATTTTTTGTCCCCTTTTATTGTGTATTTCTTTATTCTTTGAGGAAATTTATGAAGGTGGAGATTAGGTAAAGTGTGGGGTGATGTTGGGCCCCTAATATATAAACTAAGTCCAAAAAGGGCACATAGGCGTGCAAGGTTGAAAAAAAGCATTAAGATAAGGCACACAGGGAAGGGTTCAAGTAGGATTTTGGTAGAACCCAGGATGCATGCCCATGGAGTAGAATCTGGGACTTATCCATTTTCGACCTATCAGGTAGGACA
Organism: Taxus chinensis; assembly: GCA_019776745.2. NCBI lineage: Eukaryota > Viridiplantae > Streptophyta > Pinopsida > Cupressales > Taxaceae > Taxus > Taxus chinensis. Next base: position 939,186,581 of record CM034146.1, read on the forward strand.
TGAGAAAAATGTGACCCAGGTGGATAAGGTGCCAGCCTGGTGACAGCGTGGCCTGGAAGGAATATGCCCTGCGATAAAAGCTTCTAGAAGGACATCATAGAAAGGAGTGGTGAGCTCAGGCCTGGAGGAGCATGCACTCATGGAGGACCACATTCAGACACTTAACGATAGGTTTGAGGCCACAGAAGAATGAGTTGGTAGTTCAAGAAGGCTATATACACAAGTGCCTACAGAAGCAAAGAGGGATGAAAATGATAGAGGGCGGAGCTCTGCAGAAATACTGCAAGGACTGTATTAGCTTGGGTAAATAACTATAGGAAAGGATGTATCAAGGGTTTGGGGAGTTATACATTTTATTTTGAATGCCTAGTTATATGAATCCAGTTATAATGCAGGACTACGGTTTGCCTCTTTGTGACATTCTGTAATGGGCCTAATGAATGTAATGAGGTTACCAGTTTACGTGAATATGAACATTAATGGTTTTGATGCATACACATTTCTTCATAGATATTTTTCATTTATGTTTATGAACTAAGTATGCATGCTTGTACAACTTCCTTTCTGTTTTGGTGTAAGTTCTATAATATGTTAAGCTCTTTTATGTCCGGAATGAGTGCAAACGATCTAGAAGCCGTTATGAGCTCTATGGTGCTTGTATGTCTTATTCCCTCTAAAATCTCTCAAAATCAGATCATAGATGATTTTTCCCACTAAACTCACATAAAAGAGAGACTTAGCACCCGCACGTGCCTTGGGTGAGCACTCAGCGCCCGCTGGGTGACAGGTTGACGTGCATGGGATTCCTTTCCTTTGTGATGAGTGTAAAAATGACTAAACAGAGGAATTATTTTTGAATTGGATGTAACAATTTGTTAGATCAATTCAAGGTGATGTTTCACCATCAAATAAACACCAACTAACATTTTTATGGCCATGGAAACCACATGGCATACAAGACAATCCAAAAGACAAGAGCATTGAGCATTGATGTAATCACTTTTCCCACACACACTAGCCACCGACTGCAAAATTTAGATGTTAGCATGTTTTCTCCATTTAAAAATTACTTCAATGATGAAAGATACAAATGGATGGTCAAACATCACAAACTAGATGCGAGAAGCTATGAATTGGAAGCTTTTATCACCAAGGATTTTAAGAGAGCATTAACTCCATTGAATATAAAATATGGTTTTATGAGGACTGGAATATGGCCTCTGAACAAAGATTCATTTTTAAATTACATGTTCCCTAGTGACACATTCAATATTGAGCTAACAAATAAGGAAACAAATGTGGAGAGGATTATGGAGATGACTACTTATAGCGAAGATGAAATTGAACAATTTATCAGAGATACTAGAGAAGCAATCCAACAAAATTTTGATTAAATCCAAAAAATAAAATATGAAAAGGGTATCATGAGGTCATGTGTATTTTCATGTGATGTTAATCAAAATTCAAGCATGAAGGTTTATTGGTAGTGTCAAGTTATGGTGAGTTCAGTGTAGTTCTGGTGCATGGTCTAGGGTGCTAAATTATGTTTTGAGTCCTCCCAAGTGATTTGGAGTGTATTATGATGTGATAAATGGTCTATGATGTGTGTTACAAGTGTTCTTGAGTCTATATGAGGTCAGTATGGTTAGGTCATGATGTTACATGGTTGAGTCAGGTCATTCTAGGATTGTTTCTAGCCCTGAAGCATGAAAAATGAGTTGGAGGTGTGAGATTTGGACCCAATAAGTCATGGTGAAGCATTGTAGAAAAATGGTTATGCTATAAAGGTAATTTATGGTGAGTTTCAGGTCTGTAATAAGTGATTTGGCACTTTTATGAGGTCCTTGGGAAGTAAATAATGAGAAACATACAAGTACACACATGCAATTGAGATTAGATAGAGAGTTTAAGAGATATTTTGAATATGTGTTGAGTATGGAAAGGTATAGTATGTTGTCATTATGCTTCATGACAAGTTTCAGGTCGTTTTGAAGAATATTTTGCAAGTTATGTAAGTTTTGTTGAAACCTGGTAAGTTACAGTGTGCTTTTTAAAGCAAATATGGACATTCTGATGCTCATTGTGGAATGTATTATTTGAATGTGTACCTAATATATTTGGAATATATTCTAAGGTAATTTATGAAGGTTTAAAAAAATAATGAGGTGGTTTGATAATCATGTTTTTTTGAATGATCGTTAAGAAGGTAAAGTGGTTTGAAACCCTAGCTAAACCCTAGTTAGGAGCAGCTTCGAGAAAAATGCTTATACAAAGAATATTTGTATTTGTTTTGAAAGAGTGATGAATTTATGTTGTAGATGAATCTTCCATATTTCTAGAAAGGTAAGATAGTGGTTGTGACAATATGTGGGCCCCACCTGAAAATGCTTATTTTTGAAGAGTTATAGTTTAAGGAAAATTTCTCCAAATGAGGTAAAGACTAAATTGATATTTATAATATACATGGAGGTTTTATCTATGTCCATGATGGTTTTAGATCATGTTTGTGATGAAAAAGTGCAAAGTGTGCCCTATTTGTGAAGACTGGTTTTTGGGCAGTTTAGAGCATCCTTAAAGTAAAATTAGAATTGCAAGAGCTACAGAGGGAGTTAGGACTCCATTAAAATTGTGTTGTGAATCTGGTTCAAAGATATTTCAAATGGTGTATTAAAATTGATGATAATATATGGTATTCATAATTTACTACTCATTCTTTGAGAGTAAAGTTTGAAGGATTGTGGATCTAGTAGGGTGCCAAGTAGCTTGATGAGGTAAGGTGATGGTTTTGAGTCATTCATGATTGGTGAAGGTTTATGAGTGATTAAAAATCATGTATAAGGGAGTTCCATGATTTTTTTGAGTGTATAAAAGAGTTTTGGTATGATGGAGCAAGTTGGGCTCATTGTCAGTTCTCAAGTCCTAGAAGACATAAGGAGCATTTTGCAGAGATGTGTTTGGTTGAATTCCTTCCAATTAGAGTTGGAAGGATTTAAAATATTTTGTAGAAATTTTCTTCAGATATATTTCCATTTATGTATGGATTATGTCTTGGTGATGTCATTTGATGTGTCTTTCAGGTCAATTTGTGAAGGAGACAATATGCTGGATTTCAGGATAGGTTTTTTTATTATGAAAGAATGAGTTGGTTGGAGGATAGAATGGATGATTTTATGATCAATATAAAATTTAGAGTGAAGAGTGATTAATTTTTAATCTAGTTAAGGAATTTAAAGGCCTTTAAAGTAACAGAATGGATGCAAACTAGTTGAGTTTGCAAAACTAGTTTTTGAGCAACTTGTTTTCGTGAAGAGAAATTTTTTTGTGGTTTGAACATATGATTATATCATGAGATCTAACATTCATATAATTTTTCTAAAGGTTATGGGATTTCCATTTAGTGGCCACATGTAATAGTTGAGGTGTTCTTGGGTGGTCTCGGGGCCCAAAGGTAAAATTAGGTTGTTGGAAACAACTGTTTTGTGAAGGATATGCGCCAATGGGCCCATTAAATGAAATAATTTGTTTGGTTAAATTAAAAATGACACAATTTATGATGCATATATGTTATACTACTCATGTATGGTGAATTAGGTAGCTTGAATAAGAATGGTTTTTCCATGATTATATTTTTCTCATCCTAGTGATGGGGTTTTGAGGAGTTTTGGTACATGATGAGTGGTTTTTGGCGACCTATATGGGTCATTTGTGACCATTGTAATGGGTTTAATGTAATGTTTTAAATTTTCATGGGTAAAATTAGTCATGACGGACTGACCTCTCTTGGGTTAGAAAGAAGAAATGCATATAAAAGTGAAGTTTGAGCTCATTTTGTGAGCTAGTTTTGCATGGGTGAAAAGTGCGACCTAGAGGAGAATTTTTTGAAGGTATGAAGGCATGATTTTAAGGATTGTAATATGTTTTTAAGATTTAGGAATGTTTTAAAACATGAGATAAATTTCTTAGAGGTAAGACAAGTTGAGAAGGAAGAAGATAGAGCAAGTTTGAAGACCTAGGATTTGAGCAAGGATTTGTGAGATGAATTAGAGATCTCCATCAGTTGTGGCAGAAAAAAATCAGATATAAAACTTATTCAGGTGGCTGAGTTGGTGCTTATTCATCTTAGGGGGTTGTAGCCTCCTTTTGGAGTGGGTGCTTCACTAAGTTAGGGATTTTCGCTCCTTGTAGGGTTGGTGCTCTACTAAACTATGGGTTGGTGATCCTTATGGGGTTGATGCCTCACTAAATTTGAATAATGGATAAATAAATTTTATGTTTCAGTGGGTTTTATTTACCTTGATGGTTTCACACTTAAGTGTGGTGTTCATGTTTACTTTCTTATTCTTTCTCATGTGTATGGTTGTTTCTATGCCTAAGTAAACACACATATGATTCATGGTTGATTTAATGGTTGTATACATGATGATGAATGATAAATGGTAAATGAATTAAAATATTTTTAGGTTTGATTCACCCCACTCAGTCCATTGTGCTTCTAATAATTGGTATCAGATTTGATCCTTGAAAAACAAGTCTAGCCCCTTGAAGGAGATCCTAGAAGCACAAATGGGTAAGTTAGATGATCTTTGGAGAAAAAAGTAGGAGTTTTCTAAGTCTGTGGTATTTGGCTTGCTAGATAAAATTATTTAAATGTAGAAAGATCATGATCAAGCCATTAAGGGTTTGGAATCCCATGTGGCGAGTATGTCTAAAACCCTAAGGGATAAAGAGGTAGCTTGTTCTAGGTATGAAGAGAAGTTGAAATATTTAGAATCATATTTGGAGAGTTCATCTAGTATGTTAAAGATGTACGAGAAGTTATAGAAGAGAACCAAATATATTGATGAGGTTTTATAAGGTCAAAGAGTGAAAAATTACAAAACATGCCTAAGGTTTGAAGGAAAACATGTGAAGAGTGATGATGAAGTTGGTCCAAGTTCCAAAATAGATGTGATGGTGACTAAGAAGACTAATTTGAGAATGTATAACTTAGTTAGACAACCTAATGCTATGAGGTATGATTCTTCATTCATTAGATATTGCTTTGTTTTTCATGATTTTGGTCACAAAGCTAGAGATTGCAAAAGGAGGTCTCCTAGGAATGATGTATCTCTCTTCAAAGCTGAATCTTTTTCATGCTATGAGTATGGTCACAGGGCTAAGGATTGTGGATGTAATCTTAGTGTATTTGAACCAAGAAGAAAGAGGAATGGTGTTGTGTGTTATAAATGTCACAAAAAGGACACATTTCTAGATTATGTCACAAAGGTGAATCTCCAAGGGAATTCAATAGGTTTCAAGATACTAATGGGAAAATTCAAGAGTTCTCAAGAATAATACAAGTGCCTTAGATGTTGTCAAGATATTTGATTATCACATTATGAAAATTTAAGATTCAAAACTAGCTCAGAAAGAGGATTTCAGTGATATCAAGTTGGAGAACAAGGTCAACAAGAGGATTTCCAGTAAAGGAAACATGTTTTCTTTAGTTGAAGAAGGTCACATGTGTCTTCATGCTTCAATACATGAGAGGATGAAGAAGCTTAGTTTTTGGGATGTCAAAAAAGGTGTAAGGTATGTCAAATGATTTCTTCATTTTCCTTTAAGCCCTCGTGTTTATAGGTTTTTGAGTTTGTAAGGGTGCATCATATACCTCTGTTTATAGAATTTGTGTGTTTGAGTTAAGGTCAAGGTGTATTGAAGTTTTATCTCATCATGTTGAGTCTGAGTATGAGTTCTATGTATTTGGATATATTTTCAAATATATTTAAGTTCTGCTCTTGGTTTATCATCTACCATGGTCAAGTTATAGGTTTTCAAAGTAAGTTATAATCCAATATAGGTCTCAACGAAGTGTGAACGTAAAGGTTGAAATAATGAGAATGGATGTCTTCAAGAGTTGGTCTCTAAGTTTTGGGTTATGTGGTATTGTAAGCTTTTGTAAGAGTCATATATTTGGAATGTTTTCTTCTAGAGGAGTTTGAGGTGTCATAGTGAATCAATTTTATCATCATGGGTGTGTAAAAAGTCCTAAATTTTCCTATGGTTCTTAAGGTCTGTTTTTGATGGAAATATATGTAAATAAGTCTATGTCAGTCCTTAAAATTCTTGATTAAGTATAAGTTGTGTACTCTCAGCTGTGATCTTGTTCCAAAGGTAGTCTATAATGAAAATTCTAAGTACTCTTGTTGATGTCTGAAGCTTTATGTCTATGTTTCTCATAATAATATGTTCTTAACTTGAGCATAAGTTTTAAGTCCACTGGTTGAGTTTGTTATGAGACCATGATATGCTTGTATTTGAGTTTAAGGGTCTGATATAACTATATCATAATTTTTGTGGTGTCACAATGTGTTGTTAAAGGTCTAACAATGATTGAAAATAAGCTCCAAGGAAGTCACTTGATCTGCAGAGTATTGTATTAGTTTTTTCTAAAAGGGTCTACATTCAAAAGGGGTATTTAGTGTGCCTAGGATAGTTGAGGTCTGAGTCAAACATTAGTCAAAAGGAGAGTTAAGTACATTGTCAATATCTTGAAAGTCATTGTCATGGTTTATGAATGTGTGTCTATAGTCAATAAGTACCTCAAAATGTGCATAGTTTGAGTCAACAATGATGATTCAAGCATATATGCATGTATTCCATCAAGAGTGTCATGGTTAAAATGGTTTTTTGAAGTCTATGTCAGGTGTTGATGGCACTTACCATGTATTAGGAGAATATCTTAGAGGTTGATATGATGTAGGAATAAAGATTACACTTGGCTATGAAAAAGTGTGCTATAGGTTAGGGCTTTTGAATGTAAAGAGATCTACAAAGGAGGTGTCTGTAACCATGGTCTGTGAAGTCATGATTTGAGTCCAATCTATACAAGTGCAAATTTTAAATTCTTATAATTGTCTTGGTTTGAATGTGGTGTCATGATGGGTTCTTCAAGGCCTGTAAAATCTCAAAATAAGATGATCCCAGGTTTATATTTGTAAGCAGAGGTTCCTCATCTACAACAGTAGGTCAAGTGAATATGTTCTAAATTTTCTCCTTTAAGTTGATAGTGTAGTTGCTACAATGCATTGAGTTGCATGATCAATGTGTAAGGGCTAAAGTTAAGGATCTTCTAAAGATAATTTAAGGAGTCGGTGTATAGAATCTATAGAGACATGAAAAGGTATGTTGAAATTATGAGCCTATTGTAGATGGATATATGATTCCTACTAGGTAGTGGGAGAACATGAAATGACAGGGAAAAGTACAATATTGCAAGTTATAAGTCTAAAAGTGTCAAGAAGGCCTTTCTAGAGGCACTGTGATCATAATTAAGACTATCAACAAGGGATACATGCTAAGAAAATATTATCAAGACAAGGTAAGATTTGTGAAGGCTCTCTTCACCTATGAAGAAAAGAGGTACAAAGGATTTTTGTGATATTGCACAGGTTTCTGTTAGTCATTTGAGGATAGTATAAGTCTTAGAATCCTTGAGTTTACATATCTAGGATAGATAATGTCTCCAGGTGTTTCTCATGCTTGGTGGTAGTGGTATGTGTCTCATGAAGTTTGTAGAAGGTGATTTATGTTGCTTTATGTCATACCATGGTCATAAAGGTCTCAGGTGTGTAACAATGATCAAAATGATATGTTCTTCAGAGAGTTTTGAGTGTGTCTTTGATGAAATAACTATGGTTGAGAGTATTAAAAATGCCCTTAAGAAAATATTAGAAGTAAGAACAAGCCCCTATTTTAATGAAGTTCATGAAAATACTGAAACAAAGCTATGAGAAGTATCAAAGTAGTAGTGGATAGAGCTAAGAGGTATGGTATAGGTCAAAGTGGTCCTCCAAGGTTTGGGAAGGTGGTGTTAGCCTCAATTAAGTGAAAAATTTGACAAGAACCTGTATAAATAGTGGTGTATGAAAAAGTCAAGTTCATTCAAAATTCCAAATGTGATGAATGTGTAATATGTGTACTGTAACAACTATATACAGGTCCAAATTAGGATATCAAGACAAGGGAGAGTCTTTTAGGTGTACAAAGTGGTTTAGGTGCTACAAGATGTCTATGAGTGATAAGAAGGAGGGTGCAAATGTTTGCAAGGTAAAATTATGAATTTTTCATGATAAAAGTTGGTATTGATGCAAGATGACATGCCACAGGTTGAGGTTGTCTTAATACAACAGTAGGGAAGTCTTCAAGTCAGGGGGAACATTCTCTTCTATTCTAGAATGTGATCTAGATGGTCATAAGGTAGCTAGAGTATGATAATTGAAGAAATTTAACATCTTTTCAAAAGAAAGTAAGTTTATGAGTTAATTTTCATATCTTCATCCAAAGGAGACTATGAAAGACTGTAAGAATTCTTTAGGAAATTTTCAAGGCAATTTTATGTTATCCAAGGCAAGAGGATTGTTTTTGTATCTTTATACTAGATTGAGATGGCCTAATCCTAAAGGGAGTGTTGAGAAGGTATGTCATGCCATGCTTGTGCTTTTAGAGCTTTGAGAAATTGGTCCATAATACATTAAAGTGTTATTTTAGGGAAATAAATCACAATGATTGAGAAATGTCAAGAAGTGGAAGACTTAGAGTCAAGTATGTGCCTTATAAACTTGAGATAGATCAATTAAGAAGAAAGATGGTGTTTTGTGTTGAAGTATGTGTTGGTGGTTCAAACTTGCACTGATGTCTCAAATCTGGAAGAATTGAATTGTTTGCGTCAACAATGGGACTATCTCTAAGTTGTGGGATCTCACACACTTGAGATATACCTCCAGAGAATGCTGGTTCCTCTACCTATTTCTATTGCTACTGCTACTCCTCATGTGAAAGGGAAAACTAAGCTAATGAAGCTAAAGGACCATGGATAAAAGGATAACATAAATGAAAAATAAACTAAGGAAGGTGATAGCATCAGAAAAAGTGGGATGAACACTATTTGTTTTGAGAGAAAATGAAGGAGGAAGCATAAAGGGAGTCTAAAAAGGAATAACATAGATCAAACATGCATTCACACAATTGGTTTCATGAAACAAAACTAAAAAATAGAGTTGTAAAGGATTTAAAGAGACACAACAAGTACACAATGTAAACAGAAGGCTAGAAAGAAGAATAGAAACACATCAAGGTAGAAAATAGCCACAAAACAATGCTTTTTATTACTTCCAAGTATGCATAGTCAATTACAATGTCATCTGAAGGCCGATATTCACATACACAAACTAGATATGAAGGTCTGTGACTCAAAATGCAAAGATATGGATTCCTTAGTAGAAACTCAAGGATCTAAAATGTCTAACCCTTTACAATGAGCCAAGATTTAAAATTTATAGATGAATAAATGAGAGAAAAGAGGACAAGGATGGAAAATATGATTTGGAAACTCAACCACCAATAATGAATTCTTGTAAATCTGCCTATGAATATGCTAAGTGTGAAGTAGTGTGAAGTAAATCAGGTGGTTGGAGCAATCAGATCTGCGCATTAATGGCCATAAAGATGTTTTCCCATTTCTCACCTACCAAATCCTACTAAAATTTGAATTTGAATATCATGCACTGTAGACGACATTAGAAAATTTTGAATGAGACTAGGTGCGCATGTGTCAGAGCTCTAGAGTAGAAGTTATGTCTGTCAGAATTCTATACGTCCCTCTGATACACACTGACATGTGGCACATGCTGATTGATTGAAAGATCGGCCAACTATACATTTTTTTTTCATTTTCCACCATGTGTCACCCACTGGTTCATTTTGATAATTCAACACCTTGTTGGCATGCTTTGATTGGTTACATGTAATATGCTCTATGTCTTACATATGCCACATGGCCTAGAAGGGTGTAGAAGAAGGCACAAGGGCATGCACACCGAAGAGTGAGGCGCAGGAGTAAGACAGAGGAAGGGTGTGCACAAAAGTGACGCGCATGGGCGAAATGAGAGAAATACCTAAGGAAGAAATACATGGTCAAGGCATAATTTTTACAAGGAAATGTGTGGGGCATGCGAGAGTGCTAGTGATTTAGCTGATTTTGGGAAGAAAGTCTATGAAACATGTGAAGGATGCACTAATATATGGGAAGAAAGTGGATGTGCATAGAGTTCACATGAAGGGGAAATGGAATAAAGAGGAAAATGAAAAATAAAAGGAAGAAGGAAAGGAGGAGTGCACAAGGGCACATGAGGAACTTGCAACCATGAGGATGTGCCAAAGGAGTAAATCGAGTGCGCATAAGCTATACTATAGAACCTTCAAATCTAGAATGTGAATGTGAGTTTCTATAAATAATTAGGGGAGTTATTTGGATAACAATTTTGGAAACTTTAAGGGTCATATTCCTACTAGATGAAGGAAATCAATAGCCTGGAGTTTCCCTTGGGCATGGACTCTACCTGGGAATATAAATTCTAATCTGCAACTTTGAAGAAATGCCCCTTGAAGTCACTTGATGAAACATTTCTAAACTCTATTATGAATCCTACCATATTTTTGGAGACTACTGGAAGATGAATTCCATCCTAGAAGTAACAAAAGAGCATGCACAAGAAGTACGTAGGAAGAAAGAACTATATACAAACAAAACAATGTGCAAGCATCTCACTTGGAGGAATTGAAACTATTCTAATATAAACTGTGTGCAATGAAAAGTTTTTTAAAACAATGAGAATGGGGTAAGAATATCTAAAGAAACCCCAAAATATTTGGAAAAAATAAATCAAATCACCATCAGATTAGAGATAAACAAGAGCTACTTATTTGCATGCATATATAAAGCTTGAAACAAACAATCAATCTCTAAACATGACTATATTAGTTCTCTACTCCATGAAAGCTATCTATAAATGAACCTATTAAAGCTCTAGCAATCAGTTATGTGTTTATAGATGTCTTAAAAGCTTAAGAATGGAAGCTCACCATTAATTCCCTATCCCATTTACCTAAAGCTTTGAAATATTTAGCAAATAACAAGTAAATAACTCAAATATGAAATGAAATGACTCTAAAATGACTAAAACATAACCTAAATCAGAAATGAGATGAGAGAGAGAGTTCTTATGAAAAGGTGGGAGGGGTACCCTTCTATTTACAATTTTTGGTTTGGAGAAAAAAGTGTTTTGGATGCATGTGGGACTAAAAAGGAGTCAAAAAGGTGATTTTTAGAAAAGCACATTGGGAGGTGTGAACCGGATTTGGAAGGCTAAGTGTTTATTTGGAAGGTGAGATATTTTTTTAGAAAGTCAAATTCTCATTAGAAATTCAATAAGAGGGTTAATTAACCTAAATAAGGTTAATTAAAGGGAAAACAAACTTATAGAAGATGGTTAGAGAGGGATTATCATATTTAGGGGGTTTAAAAGAGGTTAGAAAAGGCGATTTACTGGCGTAGTGTAGTAAATTAATATGAGACTAGGATAGTTAGTATGATCTTAGTAATAAGATCATGTAGACCAAACTATAGGTGTCTACATTTTCCCCTCTTTGAGGTGATGTGTGCGACGTCACTTCAAAGAAAGTAGACAAGCATAAATAAGTATAATGTTTTTGAATGGGTAGACAAAAAATTAGTAGGATGAAGGATGCCCCCTCGAGTGTCAATGGGGTGATGGAGGAATGAGATCCATGATAAAAAAAGAGCACGAAAGAAAGAGCAATGCGAAGCAAAGGGAGATATAAGAGAAAATAACAAGAAAAAGGGACTTTGAGCTATCCACAAGACATTGCTATATAAACAATTCTCATTCATCATATTGCTAGTAATCTTCATCATTAGTTTGTATTAAAATATAAGCATGTGACAGAAGTCTAAAATGACATAGAAAGACAAAATACAAACAACTATCCATTGCTAAAAATGACCAACTCCATGCAGCGTACATGAATGCAATGCAATATGAGAAGCAAACAAAATCCTCTAACAGGGAAATAAGTATAATCACACACACTCAAACCAACAACGTTTAAGGAAGTTACACAAATATTTTGTTATTGAGTTACAATCCGAAATGTTTTGATTGAATGACAAGGGATGAAAGTGATGCCCCAATAAATTTGTACATGCAAGGGAAAGGATAGAGGACACTTGGGTCCCATGAAAAAGCAGTGTGCACAATGAATTAATACTAGACAATTCGTGCCCCAGAGTATTGATAAAGTAAGTAGCATAGATTTTGTATATAATGAGGACGTTTAGATGATTTACGAGTTGTTTCAAAACATGTGAAAACGTGAACAAGATGCGAGATGAGTGTCATGTGACAGACACAAATTTCAGGTGTAAATGAGTCGTTTACCAATTTTAGTCCATTTTTAAAGTGTTCACATTTTTTTTGGATGATTTTATAATTTTTAAAATTTTGATCGGTTAGAAGAATTTAGGAAGTGGAAGATCTCCTAAAAGCATGCAAAAATGCCCTAGGGAAAAGAAAATGGGGTTAGATAACATTAAAATGCCCCGATGAGAAGAAGAATGATCCAAAAATAATTTTTAAATAAAATACTTATTGCGACGGGTGAAAATAGAAGAAAATGATAGAGAATAACACCTAGAATATTTGTAAACTACCCCAGGGCGAAGAAATGACCGCTAGGAAACACTTAGTGCTCTAGTGTAGTGAAAAACTAGTAAAAATAATGATTTAAATATAAAATAATCATTTTTGTGAGCATAAGAAGTGTTAGAGTGATCACGATGAAGAAAACATGCCCCAGGGGCATCACAGTAACCTAATATACCCACTCGGGGGGGTAAATAATTCATGACTAGTTCATTTGTAGTAGAGCTCTTGTAAATTTTTACGGTGAACGAGTGTGAGAGCATTTGGAGTGAGATGGCAAGGCTACCAAGTAGGAGGACATGAGTAGGTCACATCTAGGAGTACCTTCGGGATGCAATGGATGGGCCCTACATGAGTACCCTATCCCTACCTTGTCCTTTAGGAATTTAATGTAATTTTTAGTCATTTTAGGCATAGATTAGGGTAAATTTGACGTATGCATGTGCATGAATGTGTCAAAAATATGGGTACGTGTATATGTATCTATTGAAAAATAGGTATGCACACACATATATGCTAAAGGTGATGTGTATGCATCCGGAGGGGGAAATCAGGGACGTGCATACACGTGCGTCCAAGGGCAACCACATGTGTCGAACTGGATGCGTATACGTCCTACATAGGTAGGATTATTAGATAGGAAAGGGGATGGGTGTACACATCAAGATGGAGGCGTAGGCATCAAACTGGAGGTGCATATGCATTGGGCGCGTACATGTCGAGATAGGTGCACATGTGCCAAGGGAAAGTGTATAATTTACCCTTGCCAATAATTAGCCAAGTATAGATAAAAATAGACTAGGTTTTTTGTAGAAGAAAAGTGAAAATTAGTATGTTAGATGAAAGAAAGAAGAATTTTACTAGAAAACTAGGTAGAAGTATATTGAAATGTAACCCTAACACATGTATCATTTGTTTATGTACAATGGATACTACCCGTCCATCACACCCGAGAGAGATACAGTTGTCTTGCGGTGATAGAGGCATAATTCGAGGAGAAGGATCAGAAGATACTAGATATTATTTTATACATTATAAGGCTAACTTACGTGTCTGACATTCCATAGATTACTTTCGATCATGGCCTTTTGACATCCATAATTGAGAGATGAAACAATTAGAGTCAGTGTTTTCAGCTTCCTACTAGCGAGATCACTATCACATTGGAGGATGTATGGTGCATTATGTAGGTCCCTATCTAGGGTGAACTGATTCAGTATACGAGTCACCAGCATAATATAGAACAATTTATTTTAGAGATATTTGGTGTTCTAACTATACTACACCACGGGATGATAGTTAGACTATCTCGGTGCATAGAGGATCTCGAGCTTGATCGGGTTGTAGTTTATTTGATGGCTTTTGTTAGTGGAGTTGTACTCCCTAAAAAAACAAGAGCTTTATTTCTACTTGGCCTCATTAGAGTGATACACGACTTGATCGATGGTGAGATATATTTCTAGGGCTAGTGTATACTGGCACACTTATATTGGGATTTACATTTGATCACATACTATCATCAGAAGATGGTAAGACTGACTAAGCTTCTGTAGACTTGGGCATGGGACCATATTGCTATTGGTCATCCTATAGGTGTACTAAGATTTTGAGCTCTAGAGTAGCCTTCTGCTATGGGCTGGGTTCCGATTGGAGATGATATGCATCCGCACATGGGAGATTCATACCATTACCTCTGTGAGTTAGATGATTTACAATAGGCTGCAGTAGTATGGAGGCCATACAAACATTTTTAGTGGCCTCAAGATGGCCTAGAGCTCAGCACAATGACAGTTGAGGAATTTATGCTGGACAACCATAGCTATATGTGGGAGATTTATAGGGTTGATCGGTGCCAAAGATAGTTTGGTATCACATAGGACATACCTGGGCCAGACATGTGGTATGCCCGTAGGGCTAGAGTGTACTTTGATATGGGGCCACAAATTACCAGGGACAACATTGACCAAATTTTTACAGGCGGTGCCAACTATGTGGATACCCTTGAGATAGGTCTAAGATCTGGGGTGTACTCCATAGTATGCTCCATGGTACCATGTAGTGATACCTTATCAATTGATGATTCCTAGAGCTTCCTACGATGTAGGAGTGATGGCACCCCTTGTGGGACCTCCTAGCAGTGATGAGGGAGGAGGTGACGATGGTGACGACGATGAAGACGAAGATCCTTTTGATGGCCAACATCATGATGGGGGTGGGGGACATGGTCCTCCACTACAACAGCCATAGAGATAGGGGTCCAGGTTGAAGAGGAGACATGCACCTAGGGCTCCAGATATAGAGTTTCCTCTAGTAGGCATTCCAGTAGGGGAATATGCCCCATTACAACAATTTTTTCCACAATAGGGTCCTCCACCTCATGCTCTAGGGGGTGGTGGAGATGATGGAAAACTCAATGTAGTTCAACTATAGGTAGCGGGTGAGAGAGAATAGGCTAAGGTGCAATTACATGCCATGAAAGTAGAGAGAGATCATGCGAGAGCCCAAATTGCTCAGGGTGGGGATGGTGGAGCATGGTGACACTAGGTCAAAAAAATAGTAGCGTAGAGTGCTCTTATATTGAGCCTCTTACATTAGGTACAGACACATGCTTAGAGTGTTACTACTCAGCGGGGACTAGGCTCAAGCCCAGATGCAGGGTTATATCATTCAGAGAGATTAGGCATGAGCCCAGGTCCAGATGATAGAGATTGGGAGGCCATCACCTCAAGACAGGCCCATGTTGATACAAGCCGACTGACAGGAGAGTGAGCTACTACCGTATAGGAAGCCACTACTTTTGGAGACATAGAGATGATTCAGGATATCATGAGAGCCAGTGGTGAGGCCTTGTATTACAAGGCCATCTATTACAAAGTAGTCCCAATAGGGCATCGGGTCATACCTTTTGATCAGCTAGATGTGAGTAGGATAGGTTCCAGATCACGAAGGTTAGGGCGGGGAAGTTAGATCAGTTCAGCATCTAGCTAGACAACAGGGTGGTATACTAGGATCCGGCCCCTCACAGTCATTGCCGTTGTTTCATCCTCCAGGTCATAGACCAGGAAGCCTCAGAGAGGGTGAGAGTCATGGTTAAATCTCCTTTTTGTACAAACATATGTATGTATACATGCCTCTTATGAAGGCTGATTTTGATTGATGTATCATGTTTTGATTATGCCTCTCTATGAAGGCTCAATTTTGATTCATGCCCTTTAGATGGTAGAGTTGTATCAATGATGTATATCTTATTTTGAGATAGACATTTATACTTGTATACATGGAAATTCGATGGTTTATTTTTGTCATGTTTTATATGCTCTTATGATGATGATTCATGTTTATAGATGTATTAGTGTATCATGATGATGTATGATTTCTCATTTCCTATGTATACTCATGCTAGATAGCGATGTTGTACCACATGTTTTTATATTGATGATATATCCTTAGATGATATCATATGTTTTAGACACAAGAAATTATGGTTTTATGTTAGCATTTGGGATGATACTAGATGATATTGCTGATGGGGGGATAGATTTGTGATCATGTGCAACCCCTCTTGCCTCCATTGATGATACGATATGTGATGATTAACTTAGTATACATTCATGTTATAAAACTTAGCATTTTTGTATATATGATGTACTAGATGATGTTATATGTGATGAAAGATAGATGATAGATGTGATAACAAATAGATGTGCACTAAACAAACAAACACATAAGCAAAAGTTAACAAGACTAAAATAAATATACACCTATAAAAACACACAACAAAATGCAACTAGACACGAATCTATGCAAAACCTATCAACAGATAAAAATGACATTCAATCTAAGTAAGTAAAATGAATCCTAATAGATGCATACAATAGACAACAAAAACATAAAAATATATTACAAGTATGAAAGCTAAAAATGAACTCAATGATACACACAAGATCCAATATAAGGTAAGCAAATGGACCATTATTTTAAACCATACAACATAAAAAGATACTCACAATCAAAACCATACAAACTGATAACTAAAAGTAATTGAATCACTACCTTGTTTTTGTGGGACAACATTGATATATTCTTTAATGTTTTTGGGTTATCCCAAAAGATAAGTTTTCAAGGCTACTATTCACATTGTTTTTGAGGTTTCCCTAAGACATTGTTATGACGTTGGTGTAGCTTCTTTCCAAGGGGAATTTTTTGAATGTTTTGATTTTTGTGTATCTTTTTCTAAATGTTTTTTTTTCTATTTTCTAAGGTCATGTTCCGAAAGCTATGTACAATAACAAAGAAGTGTAGATGCCCCTAGCATAATGTGGGAATATACAAAGGGAATAATGCCACGTGCATATGTACAAGAAAGTAGAATGTGAAGGTGCCTCCAACGTTAGATGGTGTTGGTACCCAAACTTAATCTCCTTCAAAACTCAAGAAGCATCATGGATCTCACAAGACACTCAAGGGCAGATAGATGATTTGTGTGTCGTTTATAGCTGGGGAGCACATCTATCTGACTTGTTAGCACTCAAGATTTGAAGGAGTGGGTAGCACCTCAAAAGGATTTTGATCTAATCCTCACTATTCTAGGTTGTGCCTTTCAACCAAGGTAAGAGAACATATATTGCAGCCTTTTTTTGATGAAGGAGGTGGAGATATCCTTATGCTTTGCACATTGTATGGAGATGGCCTTGGGAAAACATGATAAATTATCCATTATTCAAATTCAAAAGAGTTGTCACTACTAAATGATGGAAATGCTTTCAAGACAAGGCTAAGGCTGCTAGAGACATGATAAAATCCTGATATACTTTGTTCATTTTTGTGAATGGATTGTATTATTTTGTTGACACACAATGCAATGTAGGGGTAGTATGGGTTAGTTTGAATGAAATTTTGTTGGGAGATGTTTAGACAAGATTAGCTAGGAATTACCAACTTATTTGAGAACCTTTGCAAGAGATTTGCAACAATAAACAACAGAGATGTTTCAATGGGTTTAAGATACTCCTTCAACCAGGATATGTGCACCAAATGGAGGCCCAAATCTGCACTCTTCCACACAACCTTTGATAACCTGCCACAAAAGCTTGAAGTAAAATACCAACAAAGTATCCAGGAATACCTATTTGATCATGACCTAAGGTGCACCTAAAGGTTTACAAATAATCTCAATATTCAAGGATAGTAAAATGATTTTAAATCTATTTATCTTCTATCAAATGAATGCTCTTCTAAATGAAATATTGTAGATTCCATTAAACCCTCAACAAGAAATGAGACCATGTATGATCAAGGAAGATCCCACATACAAGATTGCAACATGAGCAATAAACACAAATTGAAATCATTCCGAAAACATAAGCATATACAAATTTTGCCAAGAGATAACACCAAATAATCCAAAAATTGATCAAATACATCAACAGGGGAATGTTATTGGAACAAGCTCAGAGCTTGTTGATGGCTTTACAATTTAAACCAACTCAACGTGATGAAATTTGATGCAATATGGAAATGAAAATCGCTCTCAGGTGGGTTTCTCCAGAGAAATGGATTTCTTCCAGTTTTTTGCTTGAAAATTCTACGTCTTTTCTCTCCTCTCTCCTTAAAATTCTCCCCAAAAAATATCATATATACTCAATTCCAGCTTGGAGTCTTCCCTCCAAAGTAAATAATATGCTTAAGGGATCAAATTTTTTACAACTCTTCATGATTCCATGAAAATGACATCAAACTGGAAATCAGTTCGTAGGTTGCCAGGGATGCATAAATTTTTTAAAATATTACAGAAATTCGGATCCTTATCCATCCCAGGGTCATGTTTTTTTTCATTCAGGCATGCCAACATGTTTTAGCAATCATTTTTCACCTTTTCACTTCTTCATTTTACCTCTGCAACTTTTGATTTTCACTTTTCACATTTTTTATCGGGAAAAGGAAAAAATTATATCAAAAACATCATAGATCATCAGATTAGCTCATGAAAATAGTTTCATTATACTCAGAGGGCCAAAAGGATGCAAAATCATATAAAATTTGATGTAATTTGGTGAAGAAATGATGAATCCAAGCTTCTTGGAGCTCCCATGGTAGCCAAAATGAACAAATGCACAATATCCATCGATTTTGATCAACTTTTAATATCATCCCTCCATGTGGATAATGCCATTTAAGAAATAAGCTCAAAATTACCTTTTTGACCTTTGAATGAGGTGGGACACATGTCAAAATGTGATTGGATTGGACCCCCATCCCTTAGAAATGCATTTGCGACCTTTTTAAATTTTGAATTTTTTTTCACAAAATCCCCCGTGGGCCCGAAAGCCTGATTCATCCCTGCCACATGGTGTTCTCCAATTAGCTGCAGGTCTAGGCCTCCAATTTTACCAGCCAAAAATGCAAAGTTTCAAAACTCTCCTTGGGCCCGCACTCTCCATTTGACCCCTTTGAAAAATGCCACGTGTCCTTTTTTGATTGGGTTTCATTTCTTGGAACCTTGGGTCCAATTTTTACTTTTACCATTTGTAGTTAAAAATTACAAAGTCATCGCGGAACTTGCTGCCCCATCCTGATCCTTTGTGGACACGTGTTAGCTTTGGATTGGAGCGATAAAATTTCACAAAATTCTCCTTCGGCCCCCTTGTTTGACTTTTTGCATTTCTTGACACATGTCCACGTGTAATTAGATGCAAGCCTTTGGGTTAACAGTTTCCCTTGACACTTTGAGTCAAAAATCACCAAATCCCTCCACCACCTATATATCCCATGAGCCACGTGTCCTCTTCCCATTCACTGCAGGCTTTTGGGCCTAGAATTGACTTTGAGAATTTTTTGAAAATGAAAGCCAAAATTCTTAAGGAACCTCCGCCACCCGCCACTCCGTGACCAATCAGAATGTGCCACGTAGGACCCTCATTGCAAAAGGTGGAGCCATGGGTCAAAATTTTCCCTTTAGCCAAAATTTAAAAAATTAACAAGTTAGAAATATTTACCGACCACCCTCGGCCAATAGGAACCCACCACGTTGCAATAATAATGTGATGATGAATTTGACGGGCCAAGAACACCCGTCTGACTGTCAAAACTCGGAAAATACAGAGGATGCCCTAGAATTAAAATTTTTTGATAAGGGAGGCATATGTCTTGATTTCAAACAAACTAAATCATTTTTTGACCTCATTTTTGACCTTGGGATTGGGAAAACACTTGCACAAACTCGGGATTTGATCAAACTCTAGTTTTTGTATGATTTGGAAAAGGAAAATGACATAGCCCATAAAAATGAAGAAATTAGGGAACAAATGGGGGAAAATTCAGAAAATTATTTCAAAATAGGGAAAAAAAATAACACCATGGGTAGTTTTGTAGCTTTTTGAAAGTACTCAACTGGATAAACCGAATTGCAAACCACCAGCTCAAAAAATAAAACCATTTTTGAGAAAAATTGGACATGGAAAATTAGGGAAAAATATGCAAGCTCAGAATTTGCACTAACAGATGGGAATATACAAAGGCACATCCTTCACATAGATATAAGAACAAATAAGCCAAATCATGACTTTCCAAGATATATTTGATAGGGTTCCTTGACCTAGAAAAGGAAATTAATCCTAGATAGTGTTGAGAGTTACCCATATGGATGTAAGAGTAGATTATGACCAATGAATCCTCTTTGAGTGCAAGAACGCTAGTTTTCACCCAAAGACCTACCCAATGGACCACCATTGCGTGGTTTTCACATGTAGATGAACTATTTCTTCTTTACTGTTTTCTTGATTTTTTCATGTTTTGCTTGTTTTTTCTTTGTTTTTCTACTTTTTAGTTCTTATCTAATATCTCCACCATGCTTAAGCATAGAAGCACTTGATATGCATGGCATTCATAGGTTACAAAATCTCTTCACCATTTGAGTATGCTAGTTTATAAGATCTTGATCCATATTTAGCAACCACCACATAAGGCTCTAACCAGTTAGCCTCAAATTTATCTTTATTTTCTCTGTCCTTGACAATGTTGTTCTGATTTTCTTTTTGAACTATATCATCTACATCAAATTCATGATGAATGATCCCTTTATTATATCCTCTTGATACTTTGTTATGGTATACCTTTAAGTGATTAAGCGCTCTCATACGATTCTCATCCAACAACTCTAACTATGCCAACCTAGCCACTCTATAGTTTTTGTCCTTATCAAGATAGTCTCGGAGAGATATTATTAGGGAGAGAAGATCCACTGCTAAGGGTATGATGGCTTTAGTGCCATAGACTAGTGAATATGGGGTCACACTAGTAGGGTTGCAGATGAAAGTTTGATAGGCCCAGAGGGTGGGATGTATCTGTAAGTGCCAATTACGACCAGTTTTACATACCATTTTCTCTATGAACCGAGCAAGATTTTTATTGGTATCTTCAGCTTTCCCATTACCTTGGGGGTAATAGGTGGTAGACTACTTAAGATGAATATGGAAGTGTTGACATAATGTTTTAACTATTTTTTTCTTGAATGACTTATCAGTATCCGTGACAATGGCGGAGGGGATACGGTAACGACAAATGAGATGATTCATGATGAATTTTGATTTTTACTCACGAGTAACATAAGTAATAGGCACAACCTCTACCTATTTAGTAAAATAATTGGTGGCGGTGATAATGTGGGTGTGGCCATCTGAAGAAGAAGGATGGAGCTTTCCTATGAGGTCCATGCCCCATTTAGAAAATGACCAAGGCGTGGTGATAGGCTGCAAAGCCTATGCTGATGCATGTATCAAGTTGCCGTACTTTTGGCATAGCTCACACTTCTTTATAAAATTACAATAGTCTGCTTCCATGGTGGGCTAGTAATAACCTACCCTTAAGAGCTTCTTAGCTAAGACCATACCACTAGTGTGCACTCCACAAATACCTCTGTGTACTAATTTAATAGCATGGAATAATTAAGTAACATCCAAAAAATGAAGAATATTCCCATCTTAGACATGATGATAAAGGGTGCCTCTGAGGAGGGTGTAACGAGCTATGTGGTGGATAAGGGCTTTCTTCTTAGCATGGGTAATGTCCAGCGGAAAGGTGCCATCTTGTAGGTATCGAAATATAGGGTCATACCAAGGTGAACATGGGCCAACAATTTCACATGCCAAATAAAATTCCAGCATATCATATGTGGGTACACGTAAATGCTCTATAAAGAAGGGCATTTTACTTTCCTAAGGTGGAATGCGTAATAGTGATCCGATAGTAGTGATGCCATCTGCTGATCTATTATGCGACTTTGGTTTTTTCTCAAAGATAATCTGTGTAAAATATTCCTTCAAAGTTTCAACCAACTTCTTGTATGGAACAAGCTTTTCATATTTAACCTTATACTCATCATTAACTTGTTTAATAATAAGTTGGGAGTCCCCAATGACTCGTAGCTATATGATATTCCAAGTGATAGTCAACTTGAGGCCATAAATGAGTGCCTCATATTCTGCAATGTTATTAGTGCATGGGAATCCTAAATGAAATCCTCTTCGGATATCCTCACCTATGGGAGTGATAAGCACTAGTCCTCCTCCTGATCTGTGGAAGGTGAATAATCCATCAAAATGGACCTACCACTCTATAGATTCTTCAACATACATCATGGATGCATCTAACAAATCCATACATAAAGGTTCCATCCCTGGTAAATGAGCTTCTTCCAACTGATCAACCAATACCCATCCTTTCAATGATTTTTGTTTTACAAAATCAATATCAAATTCACTTAGGAGAATTATCCAATGAGCCATTCGTCCTTTAAGGGTGGGTTTGGATAAAAGGTATTTGAAAGGGTCAACTTTAGATATTAGCTTGGTCTTATTGTTAAGGAGATAGTGGCATAGTTTCTGAAAGGTAAATAAAACTGCCAAGTAATCCTTTTAAATCTATGAGTAATATAGTTCATATGAAATCAAGGTGTGACTAAGGTAATAAAGTACCCTTTCTCTATGGTCTAGGTCATATTGGGAAAGCAGTGCACCAATAACAAACTGGGTAACTGAAATGTATAATAGGAGAGGTTCACCTGGGGTAGGCGACATGAGTACGGGTGGGTTGAAAAGGTACTTTTTAAGCAGTGCAAATGCCTTTTGACAGTTTGGTCCCCAGTTGAACATAACATCCTTCTTGAGGATATGTGTAAAGGGATGGCACTTATCCACAAGTTGTGAAATAAAATGAAGGATTTATTGTATCTTTCCATGTAAACTTCTTAGTTTTTTGAGATTTGTAGGTGGAGGCATTTATGTGGTAGCTGTAACCTATGCAAGATCTACCTCTATCCCTCTCTATGAAATGATGAAACCTAGGAGATTCCCTGACAACATGCCAAAAACACACTTCTTAGGGTTCAAGCATACTTTGTAATATCAAAGATGCTGAAAAATATGTCTCAATACCTCAAGGTGCTCTCCTCTACTTTTGGATTTTGCCAAGATATCATCAACATAACCCTCCATGATGTCATTCATCATGTCATGGAAGATGACTATCATTGCACATTAATAGGTGGCCCCAAAATTCTTGAGTATGAAAGGCATGACCTTGTAACAAAATGTCCCCCAAGGGGTGATGAAAGTTGTCTTATGCTGATCTTCCTTTGAAATTTGGATCTAGTTATAACCTAAAAAACCATCCATTAAGGATAACATTTCATAACCCGCAGTAGAATTGAAAATCATATCAATATTAGGAAAGGGGAAGTCATATTTGGGACATACTTTATTGATGTTGCAGAATTCGGTGTAGATCCTTATGCAAATCAACTTCTTCTAAACTAGGAATATATTAGATATCCAACCCGAATAGTCAATGGATTTAATGAAATCAACAACTAATAAATTTTCAGGTTCTTCTTTGACAAGGAGCGCAATTTTAGGGTGCATTTTTCTCAACTTTTACTCAATGGGTTTGGCATCTGTGTGCACAATGAGGTTGTGCACGACCAAGTCTGTGTCCAAAACTAACATATCTGCATATGAGCATGTAAATATATCTGCATATTCTCTTAATAGTTCCACAAAAACTTGTTAGAGTAGGTATTTACCTTAGCTCATGTTCACCTAGGTACTTTATTTACCTTTATTGTATTTATCCTCACCCACTTATGTGTGTGGATATTTCTTTTATGTTATTTAAATATTAGGAGATATTATCTAGTTGTTAGGTATAGTTCTTCCCTTGATCTATGGTAATGACTAGTTCTTTCCTTGATCTATGCTATTGACTAGATCCTTGATGTCTAGTTCTCTCCTAAATCTATGGTCTTGTGATGACTAGTTATTTCCTTGATTGATGGCTTGATCTATGACCTTGACTGGTTCTTATACTATTATTCCTTACCTATATAAACAAGGCCCATTCTCATTGTAATTCATTGAGTTCTATAATAATATATGATATTGCTGCTCATTTGTTTGCAAAGGTTTTATTCAAAGTTGTTATTCTAGTGAATTACTTTCATCTTATAGATCATGGTGCAAACACCCATTGAAATTCTTAGCCCTTGGTCATATGGGGGCTTAAATCTTGTGATTCATACTAGTAGGTGCTTAACTCCAACCCCCTTTCATTTTATTTTTGTGATGAAGGCAAGAATGTATCCTTTGATCGGTAACTCGGTTTTAAGTGCCCTTTTTATGCAAAAGTACTTATTTTTTTGTGTTCTTTCCATTGAAAACATTTATTTTGAGAATTGTACAATAATTATAAAGTTCCATATTGTAACACACACTCATTATAAAGTGCCAAATATGAAGGAGTGTTGTAATCAATTGTGGACGTAATTTTGGCTGAGCCCGATGTCCTAAATTTTTGGGAGTTGCATTCTTATATCTGTCATGGATTCTAAGAATGATATGATTTTCTCTAAAGTGTGTGGACTTCAAGAGGATATTGGATGAAAATAGATCACTCAAGAAGTGAAATTCTTTTCTATAATCACTCATTCACGATGAGGATACACTAATACACTCCCTACAGCAAAAACTTGCTAGCCTACAACATGACCATCATATTTTGGACAGCCATGTCCATGCTGCTAGTCCACTTGTAGCTATTGCTCTTGTACCTACTGACATTAATATTCCAGTCTTTGAGCCTATTATTGCTCTTGATGCTCCTAATCCTATGAAGCTTGTTACTGCATGTTCTTCCACATCTATTCCTATTCCAATAACACATGTTATGTATCCTACTTCTACTCATATGCATGGATCTTTTGAGAAGCATACCACTGCATTTAGTTCTTACATGCTCCATTCTATCAGTTTCACTGGTAGAGGTATTGAAAAATGTTCACAGGGTATTGTTTTCCCTAATCCACATGTTAAGTGGAATTCTCACCATGGCATTGATTTTTGAGCAGATACTTCATTGGGATCACACATTACCAGAGCTCCTATTTTTGTTTTCTCGCCTCTTTCTGAGGATCATGAGCAACACATGAGTTTTACACCTTCACCTAGGCTTGAGAAACCTAAGATTTCAACTGTAAGACATGATCAACTTGACACACATTCTGATGTTCCTTTGCATGCACCCATTGTGCATTTTGCACCAAGTCATATGCAGACATCTTCTTCCATCCATGTTGATTTGGGGTGGATATCTCATCACTCATGGTGGTGACATAGGAATTTGTTGAGAGGAATCTACAGGTGTGGCTCCTCCACCATTTAACATATTGCTCCACTTTCTATACCTTCTGCATTATAATGCTTCTTGTTTTGAGCAATTTTTAGCAGGTGTAGTGTATCTCTTTTCTTTGTTGAGATATTTTGTATATGTATTTTTGACACTTTTGACATGTTGACAATATCTCTTATGGGGGATCTATTCTGGTGAAGTCCAGTGTTATTTTGTCAGTGTTTGAGTAGTTGATTTTAGGCAACTCATACAAATTTGTAGCATCACTCCACCTATTCAGCTATATGGGAGGGTGTGGTGCTGATCCTACTTCTACAGGTTTCGTGTGCTTGCCTTGTTACCTTTGCTTTTCTAGGATTACGACACTCTAGAGTTTGTGTCCTTGCCTTGTTGCTTTGGTTATTATTCTTAAATCATGGCACACCTATTTGCAGTAGTTGATTGAATTATGTTTGGTGTTTTTTCTTGCACTTTCAACTTCACTTTGTTGACAATCTCCTTATATGGAGATATTCTAATGAAGCACAGTCTCAATTTTTTTTTGAGTGTTTTGATTGAGCAGTGGATCCATACCACAATGCACACCAAACTTCTTCAGCATTGTACATGTTTTTTGAGACGAGCTTCTTAGGATGCCTTGCAGTTAGTTTTTACTCTCTTTACTTTGTTGTTACTAGTTTTGGGTACCTTGTGGTGTCCTTTTTTCCCAGTTATTATAAATGAGTACCTCATCAGGCCTACTTGCTAGGACTCATACTGTGGACATGCCACTTCTATTTTGGCCCCTAGCTTCACTTGAGGGGAGTGTTAGAGTAGGTATTCACCTTAGATCATGTTCACCTAGGTAATTTATTTACCTTTATTATATTTATCCTCACCCACTTATGTGTGTGGATATTTATTTTATCTTATTTAGATATTAGGAGATATTATCTAGTTATTAGGTATAGTTATTTCCTTGATCTATGGTATTAACTAGTTATTTCCTTGATCTATGGTGTTGACTAGATCCTTGATGTCTAGTTCTCTCCTAAATCTATGGTTTTGATTAGTTCTTTGATGGCTAGTTATTTCCTTTATTTATGGCTTGATCTATGACCTTGACTGGTTCTTAGATTTTTATTCCTTGCCTATATAAGCAAGGCCCATTCTCATTGTAATTCATTGAGTTCCATAATAATATATGATATTGCTGCTCATTTGTTCGCAAAGGTTTTATGTAAAGTTATTATGGCAAACTAATTTTATCTTATAGATCATGGTGTTTGATTAACATCTGTGTTCTTGGCTTGGTACAATCTGGTTATTGTTCCTTTTAAAACATTTTGTTCTTAAGATAAGAGTGAAGCTCCCAAATTTATCATTCTAGGTTCCTCTTTCGAGCCAATGTATACACTGATTGTTTCTTCAACCAACACTTAAAAAGTATCCTCTATATGCGTAGGATTAGGGGGAAGAGTAATATTAACATCTTTAGGTGGATCATCATCATATTTGAATGGATATACCTTTTTATCTACAGGTTATTTGTTTTGTTTATCTAATAGTTCCTCAAAACATTTGTCGCTATGAGTGTTGCATTTGTTATTTCCACAAGGCTTCCCTTAAGTGTTCTTACTCTTGCTTATGCCTTTCTTATTTAAGTATCAACACATCTCTACCTCTTCTCAAAAGTATGCACATGCATCCAATTGGATTGAAAATCATTTC
The DNA here is from genome assembly GCA_019776745.2 of Taxus chinensis. Taxonomy (NCBI): domain Eukaryota; kingdom Viridiplantae; phylum Streptophyta; class Pinopsida; order Cupressales; family Taxaceae; genus Taxus; species Taxus chinensis. Next base: position 939,213,511 of record CM034146.1, read on the forward strand.
TTGTGATCCCCAGTCTGAATAAAATCCCTGAGTCCCATGAATTCTACAAATTCCTTATCATTCTCAAAGAAATCGGTTAGCACATGAAATTGTTGATCCCAATCTACAAGCTTAGGATATACAAGGATTACTTGGTAATTGGCTTAAGGATTATATCTGGATAAGGTAAGGACAACTAAATCAAGGAATAAGTTTGTGGAGGAAAGATCCTCATAGTGGCTACATTGGGAATTTGTGTTGCATCCGAATGAGATAAGCCATCCCCATGTTCGAAAGAGGTGACGTCAATATTAAAGGGTGGATCGTCATGATGTCTTATTCCAAGACCATGTCTATTAGATTTGAAACGTGGGATAGGAATGGGTTCTAATCACCTTTGTGCGTTGATAACACATCCAAACCTAGTGTAACCCATGTCATACATCATGTGGTGGCCCTTGATATACTATGGGGCCTGATGACATGAAGCCATGGTAACCTGAGGTACTCTGCTAGTGGAATCTTCTAACATATTTTCCTCGAATATGAGACCATTAGGGATGAGATTATCCATTGGTTTAGGGAATTTATCTCGAGTGCTCTTGAACTGAAAGTAATGTTTACCATGTGTCCCGAGAAACACTACTAGATCTAATATAAATAAGGCCCCATTGAAGAGTGAATTGTTCACTTGGGCCATACTTTGTAGACATTTCCTCTCATGATGTAAAAGGGTTAACCAACAAAGGAAAGTTTTGATTATAAGGAGTGAGTGAATTTGGATCCACCCATTACTTGATAGCTTCTATTTGTAAAGGAACAATAATATCCGTAGAAGGGCATTCATAAGCTACATGAGAAAAAATGTGTAATGCCCTATAATGTGTGAACAATTCTAGATCACCCTGAATGGTGACTATCTATCCTTCATGGAACATCTTGATACACTAATGGGAGGTTGAAGGAATTTCCTGTATGGCATGGATCCATGGGCATCCTAAGAGCACGTTGTATGGAAGATCCAAGTCAAGGACATGGAATGTTGTATCATAACAAGTCGGCCCTACTTCCATTGGAACTACTAAAGTACCTGTTGACTCATCCTCCTCATTATCATAAGATGTGATTGTATTAGTTTTGGCCCCTAGATCTATTTTTGAATAGCCTAGCTTCTTAACCAGCTTCAAAGTACAAATATTTAGACCGGATCCACTGTCCACAAGTACTCTCTTGATCTTATGATGGGTAACAACCACTTCTAAGTATAGGTGTAAGCTGTGCTCTAGGTCATTACACGAGATTGCAACATGATCAAAAGTGATATGACCATTAGAACTAAGGTGTGCAATCATCACTTGAAGGTGCGCAAGATCTACATCTGTGGAGACTCTTGAAATTTGTATTTTTTTATAGAATATGTTTTTATGAGCAGTAGATATTTTGAGGAGATTTAAGGTCGATATCCTAGCGGGTGTCTTCTCTAACTGTTCTATTAAATTGTAATGAACTTCCTAAGGGACATGTAGGGAATATTGTATGCTTAAATGAGCATGTCACATCCATAATGCACAATTTTTTTCTAAGATCCTAATAGTATTGACATGTTCATTAGATGAACGGATCCATCCTATGAGGGAGTCAAAGGGACTATAATTAGCTGGATAAAAATAGGCAAAAATCCTATAGTAATTGAAAGTTTTTTTGTGACATGGCTTCCTATTCTTCTTATCCACATGGTTAGGAAAGGGCTCTTTAAAGATACCCATTTTATCATTTGGACCTTATCTCGAGTCAGGAGGAGAATCTACCACAATTTTTCCCTCTATGATGAGGTCTTGTATATAATGTTATAGTCTCAAGCACCTATCTATTTTGTGTCCCTTAAAACAATGGAAATCATAGTAATCATGCTCTTTGAACCAACTAGGTTTTGGAACATCCTCTGGATATGGAACTATCGCGGTTGGATACTGCACCATGTTCATGACGTCTAAATGTTTAAGTATAGCTGATAGTGATTTAGTTAACAATGGGAACATACGTTTGGTGGGTGATTTTGGGTGAGGTCCTTGTGAGATCTTTAAAAGTGGACTAGTTTGTACAACTTGGACTATTTTAAAGTCCATAATACCATCACCAACAACATGTTTGTTTTTTGAAGAATTTTTGTTTATCTAAGGGTTTTACTTCATGTTTTTCCTTGATGACCAGTTTGAGCGTGCCCTTGATGATGAGAGCCTTTTTGATTTGACTACCCTTCTCTATAACTTATTTAAAGTTAGAGCCACAATGCAGTTGTAAATGGAAGGCTATCTTTGGGTTTAGGTTAGGAATGACTATGCTTATTATCTATTTTTCTAGTAAGGCACATGGGAAACGGCTTGCCAACCCACACCATCATTGTAAGAAAATTGGAAAGGTCTATTTGGTCTTTTGTTTTATATTACAAAGGTTGTTCATCATGATATCACTATCCATGTTGAAGGAATAATTCCGCATGAATGTTTCTACTAGGGTGGGCCATGTTGTGATGGATCCTTTGGGTATACTAAATAACAATTCTAATGCTAGTGTGCCTAGGCTATGAGGGAAGAGTCATATTAAGAAATAATCATTTTATGTGACCTCCTGACAAGCCATATAAAATTCCTTGATGTGATCATGAGGATCACCTTTTCTTTTTATATTTATTGAACTCAGGAATGGAAAAATTCTTTGGGAAGGGTTGCTGCAACATGTCCTTATCGAAGGGATAAGGGCATAGTTATTCATATAGGTACTTCCTACTGTGTCCTACGTTTCCTTCCTGTAGCATAATAAGCGTATCTTTCATTGATTGTAATTATCGTTGAATGAGTTGTTCTTTGGTAGGTGATACAGGTCTATTCACCTTAGAAAATTTAAAAGTTGTGTCCTCATCGGATCAAAGTGGAACTCACTAAATTTGGTTTTGAGTTTTTCTTTATGCACATTTCTACTCGAAGAGCCTAAGTTTGCTAATTTTTTGACTTGGTTTCAATATTTTATTTTAAAGGATATCTTCTTCAACTAAAGGATTGTCCTCCTCATCAAACTTAGGAGGTGGCGAGGCTTTACAGTTATGCTTAATATTCACTTTACGTGAAGTCTTGTAATAATGCCATCACGGCTCAAAAATTAGTTTTGATGGATCTCCTGCAACGGTGTTGTGATGTTGTCCAGAAGTAGAAGCATATCCTACGTCGAAGGGGTTATCCATGTCTAAGAGGGATTTTCATTCTTCTATTTTCTAAATAATGATCTTAGTCTCTACTCCACGTTCTTGTGGAAGCCTAGCCCCTAATTCTAATACTCTTGCGAGTACTTGATCTCTGTTATAATAAAAGATTTCGTCAAATCGACCTAGGTCTAATTGATGTTGTTCTTTAGAAGAATAAGATTCTTCTCTGCTATGATCAATCAATGGCTCCATGTCTTTAACCTACGAAAAGATAGGTGCTAAGTTGTTGCTGCTAAATAGGAAGGATTCAAAAGGATTTTCTCCTAAGTTGCGCTCGTTGGATTTAGGTGCCATTTTTGTGATTTTAGGCATAACTGGTCAAAGTTATACTAGGTTTTGTCTAAATGCCTTAAAAGTTGTATGAAATCTAGGCATATGTTGTGTAAGTTGTTTGATGAAATGTCAAAATATCCCAGTGTGTTCTAGATGTAATGATATGTAGTCATTTTATCATTCAAAGAACAATCATATTCAAATCAAATAATCACTCAAACTGTCCTTTAGCAATAATATACCCTAAACTATGATTCCAATGAAGGGTTCAAAGCGGATAATGATAATACCCTATTAATACATAGGTCAAGTTAGAATACTAACAAGGCCTAAATACCAAAGTGGTATTGACGTGATCTCTCCACAAGATATACTAAGACTAGTTTAAATGCTGATGAAACCTAAGTTTTCTAAAAAATGGACGTTGCAAATGTGTACAACGTAACAAAACTATCTTGATACATTAACGGAGCAAACAAGGTGTTAGTACCAAGATGATGTTATCGTGGTATATATAAGGCAATATCAACACTCTCAAAATACCCAGATGATGTTGGAACTAGAACTAAGTATGGGTATAACAAGAAGTTCTTAGTTGTGTGTTTAGTGTAACCATACAATAAAGGGAATTATACCAAGTTCTCACAAAATTGAAAACACGATGTAAGTACCGAAATTATAGGGCTAGAATGTGAGCAAAAATAACAACTTAAGGAGAAATAATGATGAACCGAAATCGTAACAATGAATATGATCTTGAAATCAAGCTTGAAGGACTATTAAAGACACAAAAATGTACCTATGCACTATTTCACTATTTTCTTTATGTTATTGAGACGAAACAAATAAAAGTAAGGGCCAAGGAGGGATACCTATTTATGTTGGTTGATTGATGGTTGCTGCGTGCTTTCTAAATTCTCAATCCAATGCTGACTGTGAGAGCTTCCTTTTGGCTGGGAGGAACTACCTGAAATAGAAAACAAGACCACAAAAGAAGATTTAAATAATATATGATAGTGGATTTCCTAGCGTGTGCTAGATCTGGGAAGTGTGATACTCCCTAGATGGTTGTCAATCCACTATTTAAAACAAATTAATGTGAGAAATAAAAAAATTCCTAGCATAGTTGATATGATTTAGGTATTTCATTCAAGCAACAATACAGAAAATCTAACATAACAGGCTAGGCTATAGTCAGATCTGAAGGGTAGGTAGTTATCAGGGTGTTGGAATTGGTCAGGGTCAGGTTCTGGGTTGTTTGGGTCACTTGGTAGAAGTTAGGTTGGACTTGTTATTGGAAAAGGTGTAAAACACATAGACTGATGTTGGTTTAGTATAACTGGTGACGGTTTAGGAGAGACTGATGACGGTCATGGGTAACTGACGTCAGTACAATCGGGTGATAGTAGTTCAATAAAACCTTATTGTAGAGTCTAGGTGAGGTTAGATAGAGCTAAAGGAGGGGATGATGAGGTCTGTGGAAATGTCGAGAACACTTAGAGAGGTGGCAAGGCTAGGATAGATGATCTGATAAAAGGGTGGGTGAGGTTTGAGTTTGTCAAAAAGTAGACTATGAAGGAATGGGAATATTAATGGAAGAATGAATGATAACCCTATGGCTAGGATAAGAAAGGGAAGTGATCAGTGATAAAAATACCTTGTTGTAGATCTAATGTTGGATGGTGATCCAATGATCGGTTGGTGAGATGAAGCTTGGTGCAATAGTGATGCTTCGTCAGAATGTCACCGTGAGTGCAAATGCTTCTGGATCTATCCTGGTGTTGGCTATGGATGTCTGTAGGTGTGAAAAGGACTCTGGTTCTACTTGCATGCAGTTCTCTTCTTGTCTCCTTGATCTTAGAATGTGCCAACCCAAAAAAAGGTTGCTAAGGTGAATAAATGGTAACCGATGATGGTTCCAAGTTGACTCGACATTGGTTTAGGGGTGACCGGTGTTGGTTAAGGTGGGATTCCCTAGGTTTACTAAAAATGGCAGATCTTTTTGCATCTTCTTGGCTCAGGTTGGTTCCTATTCTCCACGGATCCGAATGGAATGCTTCCCTTTAATGAGTGGGAAGGTGGTTAGAGAGATATAGGCATTGATTTTTAGGGTTAAACTAAGTCTTAGCTCATTAAGGTAAGTGGGACCAAGTCTTAGTTAGTTATGGAAACATGTCAAGAATAGGTCTAGGGTGAGGGGCTAGATGAGGTGGAAGGGTGAGGTGGAAATTATCTTAATTAAAATAATTAAGTAATGAATATTGTGAGGATGGGTATTAATTTAATTAAGTTAATTAAATTAATATTAATGTGGGGTGGAAGGGGCCATGGTTAGGTGAATATGTTTGAGTTGGTTATTTGACGGAGGGACCAAGGGGAGTGTGACCCAATTTTGGTGTCTACATTTTTCCCCTTTTTGTTGCTGTAGCTTGTATTGGTAAGTGACGTTGACAAAAATAAGATGTGGTTACCCCATGTGTGGGTGAAGGTGGTGTTGCCCCAAGCATGGGTGAAGGTAATCCCCCTCAAACTAGGAACCGATGAGGTGAGAGAAGGAAGCGGTGAGTGGTTTGATAAAATGAGGAGGTGGGTGGTTTGAGAAAATAGGGTTAGGTGTGAAGAAGGTGATGGTCGAGGGTATGGTGATTGTAAGAGGTAGGGTGGGTGATTAGGTAGAGCATTCAGACGTATGCACATGTTGTGAAATTGCCATGAGATACAAGGGTTTCTCAACATAACAAATGTATGTTAGCTAGGGTCGTAAAGGTCATCCAAACAAGGGTTGTTGAGGTCTGGTATCCAGGGTAAAGGATACGGTCTGGGAACTCAATGAGGTAAGATGCAAGAATGCATAGGTGTGGTTCTGGTACATCCAAAAGGTCAAAAGGTCAAGGTTTTTTTGGATAAGGGTCATGCATCCATAGGCAAGGTAAGGCTATTAGGCTGAGAAAAATAGGTACCATCATCACAAGATGCAACAGGTGAGGACATGGGAATATCCACTAATCAATGGTTAGGTAGGTAGGTGTGGGTAGGGTAGGTGGAGGTAAAAAATGGGTAATGGGGTAAAGGTCAAATTGGGAAAATAGGGAAATGGGCTAGGGTCAAAGGTAGTGATAGTCAAATGTACATGCACATGTATAAACTGTGGCATGGTACCAAAGTGAAAAGCTTGCAAAATCTACATCATCCAAGGTCGATAGGTCTATCCAAATAGGGTTGAAGTGAGTCTGGTATCCAAGGTATAGGATATGGTGTGGAAACACAACAGAGGTTGGGTGCAGGAATGTTTAGGTATGTTCAGGTACACCCAGGTCAGGATAAACAACCAAAGGTAAGGTTGGTAGGCTAAACAAATACGGGTAACCGTCACAAGGTATAACGAGTACAATGGTTCAAAGGTCACTAACAATGTTCTAGGTCTAGGCATATAGGTCATGACATAGGAGGTCAGGTGTGGGTAAAAAGAAGGTGTGGCGTAGGTAAGGCCATGGGAGGGGAAGAAATATGCCCCAACTGATGGTGAGGTGGGGGTGATAAATGATGAGGTCAGGAGGATGAGGTGGAGGGTCAGGGTCAGTGGTCGAGGTTAGGTGAAAAAGGTTGCGGGAAAGTAGATAAGGTGTAATGGGTTACCATGGGGTCAAAATAGGTAACCGACACTGGTCATGCTTAACCAATGATGATCTAGGTAAACTAACCACAGTTTGTTAGGGCACAAGACTGATGTCAGGTCTAGGTACAACCGATGTCGGTCAGGTCGGGGTGTGGTTAAAAAAGGAAATTTCCACTTTTTGTAGAATCATTTGTAATTTTCCAAATAGGAGAAAATGATAGAGGAGAGAGGAAAAGGTGGAAAGTGTCTGAACAAGACAGAGAGCTGAGTTGGTGAGCCTCATAGCGGGTGATCGACAGATGATAGGTGGGTCTACTAGATCTGTTTGATCGATTCAGTTGGTTGGAGGTGAGGAGGTCAGTTGGTGATGGATAGAGGTAGGAGAGGGATTAGGGGGACCACTAGTGTAGTGGTCCCAACGTGCCACCGTGGAGATGGCAGTGTGACGAGGTATGATTCAATCCCATTCCTAGTTTGGTAGGTAGTTTTTGTAGAGAAATCGGGTTAGGGGAAAATAGGTTTTGGGGGGAAAAGGTAAATTTGAATTTGGGATGAAAAATGGGTAAAATAGGAAGGGAGAAGGGTATATTTAGGTGAATGATGGGTGGGGATGAATTCAGGGGGGATTTGGGTAGGGAAGGATAGGTTGGGAGGGTAAAATGGTGTGTTTGTGGGGAAATAGGGTAGGGTGTCATGGATTTGGTTGCCGTGATAGTGACCGACATCAGTCAAGGGTTGGCCGACGTTGGTTGGTGTGAGCCATGGAAATGGTCACATAGATGAGGTGACCGATGCCGGTTGTATTAGACCATGGTCGGTCTCACCTAAACCGGTGCCGGTCATTATTTGGAGAAAACTAGGCAAAAAAGGAGGTAGGGTGGGTGGGTGAGATAGGTAATGGTATAAGAAGATGTTGTGGATGGAAAAATAACATGGGTGAGAGGTTTAAATAGGTATGGTGGAATGGTAATTGGTTAGGGTTGGGGTGGGTAGATAGGACATGTGATAAGAAGGTAAGTTGCGAGGGGAAAAGAGGTAGGGTAATAGGTATAGGTGAGGTGTCAAGGGTGATTATGGGTATGGTCAAGGTGTATTAATGTGATGGTTTGTTGGATACATGTGAGAGATCAACTGTGGATGTGAGATAGGGTACCGCCCCTACTCGTGGAGGTATGAGGGAGTGTGACAGTTGATGATTGGCACCATGTTGTAGAGGTTGGCTTGATTGGGGTCAAACACTACCGGCACATAGTCTGAGAGCTGAGTTTGATGGTCACCCTCATCAACAGATGGGATTCATCGACCAATACATTCCATCTGCGATGGGTGAGATCACAGTCACCATGGAGGATGTGTACAGGATCCTATGGTTATCGATAGTGGGGACACAGGTGTATTCAATCTCCTTAGAGGCATTCGAGGAGTTGATGTTGACCGTGTTTGGCAAGGGGTTGGCGGAGTTGAGGTTCCATAGCGCTAGTATGAGCTATGAAGATATGTATTGGGCCCATCCAGAGGAGATGAGGCTAGTGGTGTTGCTAATGGAGGCAATATGCTATTTTGCACTGCCAGACGCAAAGGGTGGGAGATTCCCAAAATCATTGATGGGGGTTCTTGCATGATATGGTGGAGGATAGGACCCATTTTGCATGGGTCACCCACATTCCTGGTACAATTATATAGAGAGCTATGGGCTTATGGGTGGCTATGGAGGTTTATCCTATGTTGTACTTTCCTACTACATTACTGGGCATATGAGCACATTGTGTGTGTGTGTCTAGTTGGTATGCCCCGGGATGATGCATTCGAGCTAGGTTTTGTTCGATTGGGCTTCAGGTGATGGGTACCTGCGATTGGGGAGCACCGAGATGCTTGAGCTACACATGATGTAGCTTATTACAGGTGTTTTCTAGAGGGGTTGTTAGGTGTGGACATCATTTAGAGGCCATATGTGGGATTCTCGTCATATGGGTGCTGATGGATGAGGAGCTACCGATGGATAGAGGGGACATGTGCAGGAGAGCACGAGATGATACCCATAGATAGGGTTAGACAGCAGTTTGGGCTACTTTAGGATATACCCCCACCCTTCTCACATAGTATAGGAGGGATGATGTGGAGAGGCCTCTTCCTCTACCATAGCCAATGGTGCTGATAGGGAGGAGGAGTAGGTGATAGACACACGGATTGATGATGCCAGGGTTACTGATAGTATACAGATAGTGGTGGGCTGCACATTTACAAGCATTACCGTCGAGGCCATGGGGGTAGCTAGATTTAGCCACCATCACAGTGCTAGAGGGACGCCCTACAGGGGTAGGTGGCTACCCTAATTATACAGTTGGGGATAGTGTAGGGGAAATTAACAGGTTCTGAGGCATAGGTTGTCACTTTGGAGGCACAGGTGGCCACTCTATAGGCCCAGGTAGCATAGGACATAAGCAACCACACAAGGTGGAGATGGGGATGGGGTACAGGTGGCTGTCCTATAGGCACATGTTACAGGTTTGTAGGTCCAGTTGGTCACTGCACATAGGCATAGGTTATGGCCCTTCAGGCCTAGATATAGGTAGGGGCAGGACATGGTCCCTCTGGATAGGCACAGGCACAGGGACATGGTCCCTCTTTATAGACCGATGACTGATGACGCCACCGCAGACAGTACCTATGACCAGGTTTAGGGATTCCTTAGGAGAGGCATGATATTATCATGATCACTTGATGGATTCCGGGATAGATGTCCCATCCTATGTAGAGTACAAAGCACAATAGGTCTCGAGTGAGAGGACCAGGTCTCGTACGCCTAGTGTAGAGAGTATAGGGGGTTGGCGAGCCCTGAGGATAGGGTCAGGGTGAGGCCACCAGTGCACAGAGGCCAGTTCCAGGTGAGGTACTCATCAATGGGCATAATGATGGTAAGGTGGTGAGATGTTAGCAGGGCATGCCACTATGAGGGGTAGAGGAGGAGGAGACTGGTGAGACAGAATGGATGGATATCAGGTGGGGTGATGATTTGATCAGCCATTTATGATCAATGCATCCGTGTATAGTTGACACATTTTCAATATATACACACACTACATGCACAAGAGAGTGAGGACATGAGATTTTTTGTTATTTTTGATCACATACATACCTGGCATGTGTGCTGAAGATGGTGAGGATGTATATGAGATTTTGTTTGAGATTTTTATCATATACTGTCCTGAGTGCTGAAGATGGTGAGGTTGTATATGAGAGGTTGTTTGAGATATTGGTATTTATTTATATCCATGTACATGGTGGACATGTATGTATACATTGAACTTTTTGATTTATATATGATGGTATTTATAACATGGATAGGGTTGTTGATTTTAATTTATTTTATTATGTGTGTATGTGATGGAAACTAGGTGGATTTAGGCATGATGGAGTCAGGTCAGTTTAGGCATGATTGACTCAGGTTGGTTTAGGCATGATTGAGTTAGGTTGATTTAGGCATGGTGGAGTCAGGTCGGTTTAGGCATGATGGAGTTAGGTTGATTTAGGCATGATTGAGTCAGGTTGGTGTAGGCATGATTGAGTCAGGTCATAGGCATGAGTGAGTCAGGTTGGTTAGGCATGATCGAGTTAGGTTGGTTAGGCATGGTTTAGCTAGGTTTTATGGTTTATTGAATTTATAATTCATTAATTTATGTAATTAATGATGGTATGGATCATGTTAATATTATTTTTAGGAAAATGTATGATTATGGTAAAGAAATGGTAGACATGATGAAATGATTGTATGTGTTATGATGGTAAAAATGTTTATCAATTGTTGCTTGTTTGGTTTAATTTCTAGTTATTGATAGATAATGGAAACTAACTAGGGTAGAATGTGAATAAGAAAGTGAAAGGGGGTTTTGGTTAGGGTAAAGAGTGTTTGAGATAACCTCCAAGGGCCCCCTGCCCTCGAAGTGCTGCGTACATAGTCCCAGCGAAAAGGGACCTCACGCCGATGTAGTTCTCCCATAAGCTAGGGAAGATTATGATAAAGTAGAGGAATGGGTTGGTAGGTGTTAGGCATGGGTGAATGTAGGTCATAGGCATGATTGAGTTTAGGTCGTAGGAATGGTTGAGTTTAGGTCATAGGCATGGTTGAGTTTAGGTCATAGGCATAGTGGAGTGGTTTGTAAATATAGGTGTCGCTGATCTGGTCCTATATAGGATAATCAATAAGTAATGAGGAAGGAGAATGGTAAGAGGGGGTAAAAGAGCCACTTAATTGATAAGAATCCTGATGATTTGTCTATACCTAAGAGGGGCTAATGAACCTAAGACCCTAAAGGCGTTACATAATATACCATTTTTAGGGTGAATAAAGTTGCATAATCACAAAATGTCACGTTCGTAGCAAGTCCCTTGAGTAAAGGGGAAATTAGTTTAAAAAGGAAAGGAGGTGAGAATGGGTAGTTTTAGCGTAACTTAGTGTACGACAACGTGTTTTTTGGAACAAAAAACCCAAGATCAAAAGTAGGCAAGTCCATGACAAAAGTTTCATCTTTTTCTTCATTTGTTTGTTTTTAATTGATTGATCGATGCGGGAAATCTATATGGGATGAGTATATTATCTCTTTGAGGTCTTCGTGAAGCTGATCAATACAGGAAGCTTCTGGATATTTTTATTAGATTTGTGAAATGACTTAATATAACTGTCCTTTAAGTGAGCAATCTATTTATAGTGGTGGAGTTAGAGTGAAGAGATGTCCCTTTTGAGGGAGTCATATTTTGCTAGAAGTTTGACTCAAGGAGTTGCATCCCTTTTTGTTTTTGGATGTTTAAGTCATGGACAAGACTATAAAGGAATATTAGGTTCTTGTTTATAAGATAAGACCATATCACACAGAGATTAACTATGAAAGAGGTGGTTTTGAGTGATGAACGACCATGGGATTCCATTTTGAAGAAGTCAAAAAGTATCCATGAGAATCATGCTATGAGTAGAGCTGTGGTACTCATATTTAAGATAAGGCTGAAAGGTGATGGGTAATCACATGATTCTTGTTGAGTCATGGATCCTCAAAATGGGTAATATGGAAGGTGAATAATGCTCAAGGTATGAGTGATCAACTTATAGAAAGTGGTATAGAACTAGACGTTAGCAATAAAATGGTTGAAGATGCAAGGCATTAAGGGGCTCAGGTTTAGGTTCACCTTTGAGTGAAGATGAACGATAAGCTCCTGATCCATAGGCATGGGTAATGATATAGGGTCCGAGCCAATTAGGAGAAAATTTACCTCATTTACTTTTATCCTCTTTGGTTACATGTTGATTTTCCTTCAGGACGAGGTCACCGACCTGAAAGGTTCGTTCGTGACAACATTTTTCATAGGCACATTTGATACGTTTTTGGTAGATTTGGAGATGGTCAAGAGCATTGAGATGACGTTCATCTAATAACTCAAGTTGTGCTAAACGATCTTAGCGAAAGTCATCATCATTGAGCATGTCTTGTAGTGAGATGTAGAGAGATGGAATCTTGAATTTGAGGGGTAAAACCACCTTGGTACCGTAGACCAGAGAAAAGGGTGTGAAAACAGTCAAAGTGTGAATACTAGTGCGATAAGCCCACAAGGAAAAAGGAGTGTGGTAGGGGAAATTGTCTTTGGTACAAGCTAGGTTGTCTATATGGGATGAGTATATTATCTCTTTGAGGTCTTCGTGAAGCTGATCAATGCAGGAAGCTTCTGGATATTTTTATTGGATTTGTGAAATGACTTAATATAGCTATCCTTTAAGGGAGCAATCTATTTATAGTGGTGGAGTTAGAGTGAAGAGATGTCCCTTTTGAGGGAGTCATATTTTGGTGGAAGTTTGACTCAAGGAGTTGCATCCCTTTTTGTTTTTGGATGTTTAAGTCATGGACAAGACTATAGAGGAATATTAGGTTCTTGTTTAGAAGATAAGACCATATCACACAGAGATTAACTATGAAAGAGGTGGTTTTGAGTGATGAACAACCATGGGATTCCATTTTGAAGAAGTCAAAAAGTATCCATGAGAATCATGCTATGAGTAGAGTTGTGGTACTCATATTGAAGATAAGGCTGAAAGGTGATGGGTAATCACATGATTCTTGTTGAGTCATGGATCCTCAAAATGGGTAATATGGAAGGTGAATAATGCTCAAGGTATGAGTGATCAACTTATAGAAAGTGGTATAGAACTAGACGTTAGCAATAAAATGGTTGAAGATGCAAGGCATTAAGGGGCTCATGTTTAGTTTTACCTTTGAGTGAAGATGAATGATAAGCTCTTGATCCATAGGCATGGGTAATGATATAGGGTCCGAGCCAATTAGGAGAAAATTTACCTCATTTACTTTTATCCTCTTTGGTTACATGTTGATTTTCCTTCAGGATGAGGTCACCGACTTGAAAGGTTCATTCGTGACAACATTTGTCATAGGCACATTTGATACGTTTTTGGTAGATTTGGAGATGGTCAAGAGCATTGAGATGACATTCATCTAATAACTCAAGTTGTGCTAAACGATCTTAGCGAAAGTCATCATCGTTGAGCATGTCTTGTAGTGAGATGCAGAGAGATGGAATCTAGAATTTGAGGGGTAAAACCACCTTAGTACCGTAGACCAGAGAAAAGGGTGTGGAAACAGTCAAAGTGTGAATACTAGTGCGATAAGCCCACAAGGAAAAATGAGTGTGGTAGGGGAAATTGTCTTTGGTACAAGCTAGGTTGAGGTCATGAAAGTCTGTGCAAATGCAAAGTCCCCTTGTTGCCTTTGTGATAGGAACAATGTTAGAAATCCACTGGGGATAGTTAATGGGTAAGATAAAGGAAACTGAGATAAGGTGGTGAAGCTCTTCTTTGACCAGAAGAGCAATGCGAGGATGCATTTTCTGTAGCTTTTTATTTATGGGTTTAGCATTAGGAATGGTTACGATATTGTGGACCATGATTTTTGGGTCAATATTGGGCATATTGGCATAGGACCAGGTAAACGTGTTACTATGGTCACGAAGGAAAGAGGTGAAGGCTTCCTGTTCAGTAGTGTCTAAGGATTTCCCTATCTTTAGAATGTGTGGGTCATCCTTCATGTGAATGTTCATTTCAATGGTTGATTCATTCAACATGGTTTGCATCTCAGAAGGAAATGAGTGATGAATATAAGAATATTGAGCATTAAGGTAAGTGAGGATTGATTCATCATCCTAATACTGAATGACATTAATAGAGAGTGCATCGTCATCGATCATGTCAGGATACAAGAATGAGAGAGAAGAGGGAGCTTCACCACCACATTGATAGATCAAAGGTCCTAGGGAAATGGTGTTTACGATTTTTTTAGGAGGAATAGATTCAGGATTTATGGACTTCGTGGGTGAAGATGGTAATGTGGGTGAATGAGGTGGGGAAGGTTTTCCACCATAGATGAGGTCAACACGAAACTTCTTGAAAGGTGGTGCATCAAAACCAATGCTAGTACGGTCATAGTGTTTATGAGAGGTACAAGAAACGATAGTATGGTGGCCCTATTCATAAAATCCAAAGCCAAATCCTTTCCATGTGCATTGGTGGAGGAAAGTGTGAGTGAAGTAGTGGTTAGTGAGGGAGTGTAGGTTGGATGAAAATGGTTGGGTTTGGGATGGAGGTTTGGGTTTATAGGTGGCCATATCAATTCCCCCATACATTATATTAGTGCGAAGGTGGGGAGGGCCATAAGGAAAAATTTCACTGATGCGGATGTCATAATTGGGGTGTTGACGCAGGTTCCCATACTCTTGCGGGGTGAGGAAGGTGTCGATATTGTATAGGTGGTATTCCCCCAAAGTGAGTTGTTAAAAAACACCTTCTAAGGGATCAATAGTTGATATGTGGGTATCGGCAATAGAAAACTCATTAGATGATGGGGAAACATGTGAGTCAATGGTAGAGGCTATAGTAGCAGCGGGGATAACAAGGTTAGATGCAAAAGAGGTAGTGGACATTTTGGTGGATGGGTTTATAGGAAAAGGTGAAGTAGGGATAGTGGCAGATGCCTTGAATGGTACCAACACATCATTAGGATGGTATAACATGTTACAGGTCTTGAAAGGTGACGGGTCATCAGGGATGGTGTATTTATGTCCCTCGTGCTCAAACTTGAAGTAGTGGTGTAAAGTCAAAGGGACACAACCCATAATGCCGATCCAAGGTCTTCCGAGTAACAAGTTATATTGGAAATACCCTTCTAGGACAGAAAAGTTTTGGGATAGTGTGGGGACCCACGCAGACAAGGAGAATGACGGTACCCAGGGTAGAGGTCATGGCATCATTAAAGGAACACAACATAACTGAGTTACCATGCATGTAATTGGTAGGTATTCACATTTGGTCATATACATGGGAGGAGATGATGTTAATACTAGCACCACCATCGATCATAACGCATCGTATGTGTATATTATTGATAAATACAAAGATTAAAAGAGTAGGGTTCGGGTCGTCGAACTGGAAGGGAGTGATATCTTCATCTGAAAAGATGAGGGTAGCTACTTGGCAAGTAGGTGGAGGTGTAGAGGAAGGCGATGACCTAGTGAGAGAAGAAACATGGTGAGGGGTAATGATGGAGGCTACGGGTGTTGGGTCATTTGGTAAAACCTCAATAGATTGAAGGACCTCCATGAGGGCTTGACGATGTGACTCAAAGGTTTGGACGAGGTCATATAAAGACATTTTGAGAGGGGATTGATGTAGTATTTTTAGCATTGTGCGATGTGTGACCCCATCAGAAATAGGATATGCATGACCTCGAATGATGACTTTAGGTATGGGTGTGGATGGTGTGTTGGATACAGGGTTGGTTGATGGGCCGATTTCCTTTTCTTTTCCCTTGTCTTTCTGAGAAGAGGTGGTAACGTGAACCATGTTAATTTGAGGGGAGGTGGATTAAGAGGGTGTGTCATGGAAGGTATAGTGGCATGAGGGGAAAAACCCTAGTGGGGGATATGATCCTTGTGAAATGAGTAGAGCACATTGGAATTTGGGTGGTGGTTTGGCACACTCTCTTATATGGGCCATGTTGATCTCAAATCTTGGGGGTGGATCAAAGAGTTGTGGGGGTGGATATTTTGGTCATTGAGTAGGTAAGGGAAGAAGATCTTTGGAAATTGATGAAGGTGAATGATGGGTCGTTGTATTCTTCCAATCATTTAACTGACGTAATCTTTGTCAGTGTCATTCTAAACTAGGGTTGTGTCCAAGGCAATATGTAATAGAGTCTAGAAGAACCAATTATATGTTGATTTTGTTGGGGGGGTTGATCAGCTTGATGGTTATTCTACGGAAGTGTAGTTAAAATATATGGAAATTAAATACAAGTCTATGGAATTCAACTGTTTTCAATGAAATGTATTTTAACAACTAATCTTCTACTATAAAGTAAAATATGCACACACTTATTCTTAACAATTTAAACCATAACTGAATAATCTGGAATTCAACAGAAAGCAAGACTGTTTATAAGCTAAATTTGCATGGCCAAAGCATCTACTTAAAAGTGAAAGCAATAATGGAGAAAATAGAGATAGTTAATCAAAGCATGCATGTAAAACTCATCAAATGACAGCTGTAGTAAAACTAATCGAAAGACTGTATGCATGTAAAAACACAGAGTAACCTCATATCTCCTTGGTTGAGTGGGCCCTTTCTCTTCCTCGGGATAGAGTGATCAACAAATTTTGATTCTCAAAATGCCACAAATTTCATTAACTTCCAAATGTGTTCATAACATATCAAAAACAAATCTAGAACAGAACAGTATGCAGATAAATTTTCTTCGATCCAAAAAGTTCCGTCACAGTTTTGAAGAAAAAGTCTTCATATAGATGATGTTTGTTACAAGATCCACCACATCAGACAACATTAAACACTGCTTTATCAAATATCAAATCAAACTCTTAGATTCCTATGGGCCATTAGAGTCAAACACAAACTAATAGGTCAATTCAGAAATAGTCTTCAGCTACATGCATCAAACTCGGGAAACTTATCCACTAGTAAACTCCATTGTTCCTGCACACATAATCATATTTGATGTCATAAAAACAGTTAGTAGGAGGTCATGTGATAAACGGATTTTATAAATAATAGAAAGGAAAAATGCATCAATCTATTAAGACATGACTATAGAAAACATCCCCATATACAAATAAGTCATATCATGAAGAGCATTTCCAATCTGAAGAAGTGATATTAATGAGCCAATCCATGCACTCATCATTCCCTCTAACTTTACCTGTTGCATGTCCCAATGCAACTCATCTGCACTCAACTTGCCTTCCAAGTTGTTCAGCCATGTCATACTCCTTGAATTGATTAGCATATTGCTTTGTGGTATTCTTGCAGCCCTGAGTATTGGAGGTAATTTCCACCCAGGCAGTGAAACTGCTATGGGACTATGCTGCATTGTTCTGCCATATTGTGAGAGGGCTCAAGAGGAGTGGAGGCTATACTTGGAGGCCCGCCCATTCATCAGTGTATTTTTGGCTGGTATTCTCTATAGTTTGTTTGATAATGGCAATGAGGGCATCACCTCTTTGCATGCTCCAGCTCAAATTCTAAGGAGAGAGGACCTCCCTATGTTTTAAAGGCAGGATTAAAGTATCCCATCTCCTGTCGCAAGCTTGCCAAGTAGCTCCAAAATTCTCCTGACTATAGTTTTCAAAATCAATAATACAATGAAGTAAAATTTGAGAAGTATGCACCCCCACCCCTGCCTGGTAATATAATGATCTAAAGTTCTTCCGTAGGGCAACATCTGTGTGATGGGTTGGGTGAATGTAAAATCCGATTGACTAAGCAGTGTTATTGAAACTTTCTGTTTACTGTCTCCAACTTATCTGATTCCTCAATATAGACTGAAATGCTTTAATTTGAAAACCCCCCACAAATAGGTTGATCAAGAAATCAGGGACATTGGTTACTACCATGTTATGTAAATAAAATTCACAGAGCAAATTTTGAATTTCTAGGGTGCTGTTCTTGTAAACTGATAAAAAACTTGGTCCATCAAGAATTTCGTGAGGGACTCTAGAACACAATTGAAATAACTACCAAGAATAAAATTTCTCTTGGACATACATGCTGTAGACTGAGGAGGGTTTCCTTCAGGACAGTAGTTTGATGGCTAAAGGACAAAAAAAGTCTAAGATAGATGTTAAATTTTGTTTTTCCTCTTCCAAAGATTCTTTTTCATTTTTTAATCTTTGATTTTCTTACCGCAATTCCCTTTTCTAAAGGGACAACTGTTGGAAATTATCTAAGAGGGTGAGACCTATATCATGTTGTCACTTTAGATAACTCACCTCATGCTGCAGGGTATCAATCTCTCAAATTTTTTCTGTTGTCCTTTGTGTAAATTAAGATTGTAATAAAAGGGTGGATTCTTCCATACCTTGTAACTGTGACTTTAGCAGTGCTATCTCATCCAGATAGTTATAAGAAGGTGCCACTTGAGTGTTAAGCATTTCCAGGGTTACAGTGTGAATTTCTATAGATGACGGAACAACAGATGATGGAGTGGCTAGGACACCCTCCGTATGCAGCTCCTCCTGAATGTGGGTGATGTCATCAGGTAAGGAATCTGATTGGAAACTTCTTGTCTGTAAACATGAGCCAAGCCGCCGGGACCGTACTTACATGGAGGAAGAGGGGGCCATGGGACACTTGCCTTTTGAATTAGAAATGGATGGGGGTGGCCCCTCAGGAATGTCAGCAGTCTCAGTTTGACTATGTGAAGGGCCCAATGCAAGGGTAGACCAAGGTGTAGAAGAGATGCCAGATTTTAGTTGCTTAGGCCTACACCCTTCGCCACGACCACGTCCCTTGAGTATCCACTTTGGGCGAAAGAAAACTTGGTGTGAACAATACAAATGAATCAACCTTGGGTGCTTAAGCATGGACTTGCCTCCACTAGACTGGTGTTTCTGGCATACCTTAATGATAGAATCTGTGAGGTACTTTGGAAAATTGACCCGAAGGGCATGATTGTCATGTCCCTTTTTAAGGTGAATGAGCATTTTGAGCGCATCACCAACAAGAATAGAAGACTGTCTGTCACATATAAAATACCTGTTGACCCATTTAGCAATCTCACCCTAGATTCCAGGTAAAATTTTCCGCTTAACACCCTTCTGGACACCCAATGGAGTTAGGATGACCTCCGGGAGTGCCTCTCCTTTATCGTGGAACTGAACAATTGTTGGTCGTAGAAAAAGAACTTCAAGAAGAGCAACAGTCAGGGGAAAAGAAGTCCCTCCTCTTTGATGGGAGAGGTTCCCTTATTTAAAGCAAGACTTATTTACAAATGTATAATAATTTATTTTGATATGGAACTTAGATATCATGAAAGCGTTGTGAAAAAATAGATTATCAATCACAAAAACATAGAGGAAGGAAGATGCAGAATAAGCAGAAAAGCGTTCTCTAGAATTATAGATGATAAAATAATTCTTTATACGAGCCAAGATGTAATAAATTAGAATTGAACCATTTGTATTTGAATTACTAAGATGCAACTTGGAAGGACACACAGTTCCTTCAATAACATCCACAAGAATACAAAGCTTCTTAGTATAATGCAAACAAATGATCTAATAATGTTTAACAAATAACTGCGAAACAAATGAATCAGATGAACAAGGAAAGAAGATCCTTTTGTATTGATTACAGTATTATTTCTTACACTTTCAGATATAAGCCAAGTTCCTCTCTCAAAAATGCCGAGGAGAGCCAATATATAGCTTACAAAAAATGTTACCTTCAGTAACTACTTCTTTTAACTAATGCCTAGTTAAAGGGTTGCTAATCGCAATACCCTAACTCATTACAATAAATCCAAGATGAAGAATGGAAGAAAGGAGAAGAATCTGGAGAAGAAGACAGGTGTCTATGATTGAGAGGGGCCCACTGATTTGAGGACCCGCTATCTGAATCTTTTCAATGTCTCTGCTATGTCTCTACCTCGTGGGACCGATGTGTTGGCAGTGGAATGGGTCCAAAATCCGAGGCACTTCTCCATCTCTTTGTTGAATTCGACCTGCGTGTGATGATTTTTATTTGCTTCTTCAATAGCAGATTGGAGAGAGTAGATTTCCTTCATCTTTTCCTTAGAAATGGAATCCTGCTTGAACAAATTATCTTTGACAAAAGCTCTGAATTGAGATTTGATTTCTTGTAAGGAGAGGGGTACACCAGAGGTCTTATCATGGAGGTGGCAATGTATGTCCTTGAAAGAAGATATTACCAAAGTCTTGAAGGCCTCACCCTTCTGCCAGCTATTTTCTAATTCTCCCAAAGCCTCTTCCAGCACCTTGATTTTCCATTCCATGCTGTATACCCATGACTTTGACAAGTTATCCTTGGCATCATTGAAGACCTTGCTTGCCATTAGAATATTCTCATCAGTCTGTCCCATGAGGTGAAGGTCTACTATACAGCTGCTCCAGAGTTTGAGCTCTTTATCTATATTTCCAATAGTGGAGGAGAGATTTTGTTGCAGATTATTCACCTTCTCATTAAGTTTGAAGGCTTCACCAATGAAATTCAACCCTGGAATAAGCATGTCATCCACCATGGCCTCCATAAACCTTCCATAGATAGAATACCTGTGTATATCTTTGATACTCTGCACTTCATCTTGGCTGAGAATCACAGGTGGTGGAAGAGTAGTCAATGGGGTAGGATCTAAAACCTTATCCTTGGATAGTAGTGACTTGATGAAACCTGTAAGAACCTGGGCATACTCCTCCCGTTGTTCTATGGTTTGTTTCCCTTTCTCCACTCTCCCAATGACCCTGCTGACTGTTTCCTAAAGATTGTGGATCTCACCTTCAGGGGTAGACTCTCCCATGGGAATACTTGAGAGCTCAAGGTCAGATGCTTGCAAATCATGCTCTGGCTTGTCTACTTTGGGCTTGGATATCTCCAGGAATTGCTGGTCCTGAGCATCAGATACTATTATGGAAGTAGTCCTGGCCTTCTTGGAGGGACTAGGAGGAGTAGTGCCTAACAAGGCCACCAAAGCATCGAAGTTGGGTCCTGAGATCTGAGAAGAGGACTTTCTCTTCTTACTATCAATGAGAGGCCGCACCCATGCAAAAGAGGAGGAAGAAGAAGAAGGTGGGGCAAGAGGATCAAGAGACAGAGAACTCATAGCACCCAGGGTGTGTACGGCTATTTCTTCTAGTTTAGATATGAGCGGGGCACTCAAGGCACTTAGGGCTTCTGGTGCAGAGGAATCAATAGTGCTTGGAACTTCAGTTCTTTGAACCTCATTTTCTTTATCTATAGGAAATTCTGGAGCACTTATAGAAATTAGCACTTCACTCTCCTCACTTTCATTGAGAACAATAATGTTCTCTGGTCCTGAAGGAAATTCTAAATGCTTCCTTAGGGGATCTTCCTCCACAGGTTCCTTCTTAACTTCATTGACTTTCTTCTGATACACTTGGGTGGATGTGGAAGGAGTGGAAGATGTAGGACCTTTAGTTAATGAGGCAGGAGGGGTCTGTACAGGTACTCCTGAATCAGGTGACAATACCTCCTTTCTTGGTGTTGAGGTGTCTTTGGAGGAGGACTCACCTGAGTGCCTTCTGAGTTCACGAACTCTCCTGTCAAACCAGATTTTGGTTCTTACCAAGACGGGGGCTAGAATTTATGCCAAATCATCCTTCTCCTTTTTGAACCAATCCAAATCCTCCAAGGGAGTGTGTTTGACCACGTTGTCATATTCATATGAGTATAGGTCAGAATTATCATCCTGAAGTCCTTCAGGAACTAGGTACATGTTAAGCTCTTGAATTAATTGAAGAGAAAACCTGTCATAATGTATCCTCCTTGCTTCAAAATCATCAGCAGAGTCAGCCCAATAGTCCTCTGTGTCTGCCCTATGATGATAAGTGATTTTTATGTTCTTCTCAATAAATTTATTTAAGTCAAAACAAGTTCTTGTCCTGAAGAAATGGACAGTGATGGGTGCTAGGGCTCTTTCTATGTTTTGAGCATCTAGAGCTATTTTACAAGTGTAGTTTCCCAAAGTGATGGGGAAGTGCAATCCAGTAATTTTATTATCCCTGTAAGTTCTTTGCAGCTTGTCCAATTGCCTGCATACCTCTATCAAGGCCATTTTATCATTGTAGAACATAGGGAGTTTAAGAGGAGTGCTCTCATAGCCTACAAGCCTGATATAGGAGAATTTCTTGAACTAGATGAAGTAGGCACCGTATTTCAAAATTAGATTCATGGCTTCATCAGAAAATCTCCTCGCCATGTCGCTCTCTAGAAGCCTGACAATGTATATGGTGAAAGCATCATTCACCCTTCTGAAGTTGCGATTGCTAGTTTCCAGGGTGAATTGAGGGCAGTAGGCATATACAGGATCACACTTATGAGAATCAATGTATGAGAATCTAAACCATTTTCTCGATGCTGCTAGGGTATACATCAAGTATGAAGTCATGTAAAATTTCTTTGTTTTTTGTACATTGGACAGTTGCTCTGTTAGGTTCATACTGATGATCTCTGCCCAGTTGATATTCTGAGTTCCTTCACACACCATGTTGATAAGAGGGCACATCCAGAAATAGAATTCATTGGTAGAGGGTAAGCCCATGACCCGAGCTAGTAGGATTATAAAATATGATAGTTCTTTGTTGAAATTGGCATGGAACAGAACCTTGGATAGAGGAGACGCCCCCTTTTTAATATTTTTAAGCCAGGAATTTGCCACCCGCACCTTGTATTTCTCACTATCCTGATCGAAGAGCGCATGTACCTGGTTTTGAGAGATTACTATAGAGTTGTCCATCTTAGGAATCCTTAGGGTAGTGCCAATGGTGGCAGCATCAAGCTTTGCAATAAGTTGTCCATACACGTTTGTCAGCTCACTCGAGTCAGGATTGAAATGAGCACCGTAGGAGAGTACTGTATCTGTGCATTATACTGAGATTAGGAAACCACCGGTGAATGCCAAGCTGCTATCATGAATCATTTGTGCCATAGGAGAAGGGTTTGAGTCTGTCATTCTTGCCCAGAAATCCCCAAAGTCAAGGTGGCTAACTTCACTATCCCCGATATCGGGAACGACAGAATCGAGTGGTGAGATTTGTTCCTGACCTTGGAATTTAATCTTCATATTGATAGTAATTTGAAAAGAAAGGTTGCAGCCTGGAATCGGGATGAAATTGCAGGGGGAATGGATACATATGCAGAAATTTTGATCACAAGGGTATGAGCAATAGATAGCAAGAAAGCAGTGTGTAAAAATGCATAGGGGGCAGTTCATTATATAGCCATTTTGGGAGAGAGAAAGACCATAAATGTGCATTAAATACACATCTACCAACTTGAAAAGTAAGATATTTGGGAAGAGTGAGAAAAATTATCTCGGATGGCCTTTGGTTCATTTGGGACACATGGGACACGAAAGCGTGATTCGGTCGATATGGGCGACGTGGGAAAAAGATGCACAAATGCTTCCGGGACCTTAGGGACAAAAGTATGCGGAGTATGCGATTTGGCTGGATCGGGTGAAAAGTGAACATTGAGCCTGGGTGAACTTGTGTTACTTAGGACAAAAAGTTCCGACGTGCACGAAAGAAGTGGACTTCAGGCGAATCAGCCGATCGGTGAACAGGGAGCCCGAAATGAACTTGGGACATCTGGGACAAAAATGTCCGGTAGACCCGCAAATCACAAAAAATGACCCAAAAATGTAGATTCTTCCAAAATTTTCGACTTTTCACATTACCAGGACAAAAGAAAAAGCGTTTTAACTTAAAATTTTTAATTTTGAACTTCTCGAGAGTAGGGGAAAGCAAGGTTACAGCCTGGACTCGGGATGAAATTGCAGGGGGAATGGATACGCACGCAGAAATTTTGATCACAAGGGTATGAGCAATAGATAACAAGAAAGCAGTGTGCAAAAATGCATAGGGGGCAGTTCATTATATAGCCGTTTTGGGAGAGAGAAAGACCATAAATGTGCATTAAATACACATCTACCAACTTAAAAAGCAAGATATTTGGGAAGAGCGGGGAAAAAATGAGCTCGGATGGCCTTTGGTTCATTTGGGACACATGAGACGTGGAAAGCGCGATTCGGCCGATACGGGTGACACGGGAAAAAGATGCAAAAATTCTTCTGGGACCTGAGGGACAAAAGTATGCGGAGTACGCGATTCGGTCATATCGGGAAAAAAGAGAACATTGAGCCTGGGTGAACTTGTGTTACTCGGGACAAAAAGTTCTGACGGGCACGAAAGAAGTGGACTTCGGGTGAATCGGCCGATTGGTGAATAGGGAGCCCAAATGAACTTGGGACATCTAGGACAAAAATGTCCAGTAGACCTGTAAATCACACATAATGACCCAAAAATGTAGATTCTTCCAATTTTTTTGACTTTTCACATTACTAGGACAACAAAAAAAGCGTTTAACTTAAAAATTTTCAATTTTGAACTTCTCGAGAGTAGGGGAAATTTTTGAGTGGACAACAGCTGGCTCCTTCTGGGGATGACTTTGCATAAGTTCAAAAGAATGAGACAAGGCAAGAATCCAAAAAATTAGGGGAAGTAGAATAGTACCTTATCCATTGGGCCACGAAGTCGAAAGCAAACCAATACAGAAGACAACACACCAAAACAAAGAGAAGGAAGGGGGAAAGACAAAAACTATACAGAATATACAAAGGACTTCCTAATCACCTATGAATTAAATTTTTTTAGGTACTATCCACTATAAGGAAGTGGGAGAGAAGAACCATCCATATAATCGAGGTAAAAAGAATTGCATACCATCAAAGTGCCTGATCTTGAAAGGTCTGAGCCAAAGGGAATCAAACTTGCCATGGCTACCACGAGGTTCATACTTTTTATCCCACAACAAAACAATGCTCCAACTTTGAAATCCCCAAACTTGGCCTTTTTATCAAATAAGACCTTTTACTTTCTGTTGGTGAGCAGATATTCTTTCAGCAAATTATCAATCTGTCCTCATTCAATTTGTGAAGGTACATGATCCTTTTATCCAGAGAATCATTGAAACTGGTGTCTTCAATGGCCTTCATTAAATGTAGGGCAGGTAGCTCCACTGTTACTGGAAATTGAGCTTCCACTCCATATAATACTTGAAAAGGAGACATCCCAATGGCTCTCTTAGGTGTGATCCTATCTACCCAAAGAGCATCATAGAGTTTTCTTGTGCCAGTTCCTCAGGGACTCATTAACTAATTTCCTTATTATAGCCACCAGATTTTTGTTTGTTGATTCTGCTTTTCCATTCCCCTGAGGATAATAATATGAGGAGTGAGATAGGGAGATGCCATATCCATAACAAAAATCAATCATCTCAGTTGAAGAAAAATTTGAAGCATTATCTGTCACTATCTTGTTTGGCACACCAAACCTCACCAAGATGTTCTCTTTGATAAAACTGCATACTACTTCTGAAGTAGTACTCTTTACTGGAATGACTTCTACCCACTTAGTAAAATAATATAGTAGCGGTTTTTAATACATGGGTATGACCAGCACTAGAAGATGGATTAAGTTTTCTAATGAAATCTAAACCCCATTGTTGAAATGGTTCTTCGATCACAACTGGTTTGAGGGGCAAAGAGGCCAACTTGGGTTTACCCACGAAAGTTTGACAAGCTTCACATTTATCAACCCACTTTGATGCATCTCTGAACAAGGTAGGCCAGTAATATCCTGCACAAAGTATTTTATAAGCAGTGACAGTTGATGAGTAGTGCCCTCCACATGCTTTGATTATGAAAAGCTGAAAGCAGCTTCCTCTGTTGTTCTTTATCCACACATTTTAGGAACCTTCCATCTAATCCACGCTTGAACAAGGCGTTTTCCCACAACACATATTGGGCTGATCTTAACTTAACAACTCTCTTCTCTTTGGTAGTCAAATGAGAGGGGCATTCTCCATAGGTGAGAAAGTGTGCGATATCGGCATACCATTCGTCAATTGAGCCTAGAAACAGAATGATAGGAAGATCAACTTTATCCTCTAGCAACTCATGTCTAGCTCCCTCAGCAATGAGTTCACATAGGCCTTTTCCATAGACAAGATTGGTTGGCCTAATGTCAATGTCATATTCTTGAACCTTGGCCACCCAGTTCCCTCTCTTAGATCCGAACTCTTGCTATGTGAGAATGGACTTGATGGTTATATCCAGTACAAATACTGTGGAGTGAGAGTTAATAATGTAAAAATGAAAATGCTTGACAACTTTAACCACTGCGAAAGCATGTTTCTCCATTATGGTATATTTTAACTCATGATTTTTTAGAATGTAGCTCAATAAATGCAATTGGGAGTTTGTGATAATTAGAATCTTCTTGAGTCAAAACAATAGCCAGGGTGTTACCTGTGGCATAGCAATAGATAATAAAATCTTTGCTGAAATTTGGACACGCTAAGACCGAAGTAGTTAGCAATAGACCTTTTAATTCCTTCAAAGGCCTCTTTCCCTTCAGGAGACCAACCAAACATCTATTTTCCTTTCATCATTTGAGAGATGTTCAAATTCAGCTATGCGAAATCAGGAATGAATCTTCTTAGAAAGTTAATCTTACCAAAGAAAAATTGTACTCCTTTCTTGCTGGTTAGAAGGGGAATTTGCTGGATAGCCTGAACTCACTCAGGATCAATTTTTATACCATATTTGGAAACAAACGTGCCCCAATAATTTTCCCTCTATGACACAAAAGATATATTTCTTAGGATTTAAAGAGATCCCATGTTCTCTACATTTCAAGATAACTGTTTCTAGATGTTGGAAATGATCTACCCTTGTTTTTGAAAATATAGTCAAGTCATTAAGGTATACGACAATACACTTCCCTTTCAAACTTCCAAAGGCCAAGTCCATAGCCCTTTGAAAAGTGGCACCGGCATTAATGAGCCCAAAAGGCATCCTTTTGTAGGAAAAGGTACCCCAAGGGGTAGTGAAGGCCATTTTGTGTTGATCTGCGGTATTAACTTCTATCTGGTTATATCCTGAGAAGCCATCAAGCATAGACAACATTTCAGATCCTGTTACAGCTTGCAAGATCTGATCCATCATGGGAAAAGGATAGTTGTCCTTTAAAGAAGCTTGATTCAGATTCCTAAAGTCGACACAGATATGGATCTCACCATTTTTCTTTCTAACAGGCATAATATTGGCAATCCATGTTGAATGGTGGATAGGAAAAATGATTTTGGCCTTTAATAACTTTTGTATTTCCTGAAAAATGGTGTCGGCTATCTTAGGATTGTATTACCTCTGTTTCTGTTTGAAAGGCTTAATTCCAGGTTTGAGAGGGATAAAATGCTACATTTCCTTTGGTTAAAAAGCTTTTAAATATTCATAGGAATAAGCAAGGACATCTTTATACTTCCTTAAAAGACTAATTACCTTGTTCTTTTCCTCTGGTGTGCAACACTTTCCAATGTTCACAAGTTTAGGGTCAGTAGAACTCCTAATATTAATTTTGTCATATTCAGCTGATTGTTGAGGTCCAGTAGAAGCTTTAAACTTTACATACCTATCATGTTTGTCAAAAAATTCTTCTAAACTCACCAATCCTTTTGGAATCTTGTTTCCTTTGAGTTTGATACATCCATCCTGATCTGCCTCTTCTTCTTTGAGGGATTCTTTGTTAAAGGGCACACTTTCACGAGGTAAATTATCGCTTCCTTCAAAGTACAATTGTTCAAAATTATCCTTGAGTTCTAAGAAAGAAAGAAAGTGTTGATCATCATTGAAAACTTTCCAGTTACTTGCATTATATGGTACACTGGGCCTATGGATCATCTCAATGGAAAACCTATCTTGGTAGAAGTCAGGATGAGGTATCAGCAATGACCCTGAGATTGCTAGTGAATCAGCCCTGGTATTCTCCTCGCTAGGCAATGCTTTGATGGAGAAGGTGTCAATAAATTCAATAGAGTCCCAAGCCTGATTCCTGTAATGTTTCAACCTTCTATTCTTTACCTGGAAGAGGTTTCTAACTTGCTCGACAATCAGCTCCACATCTCCGTGAGCTAGAAGTTTGCCACATGAATCCTAAGAATGAGAGCTTTGTATTTTTCTGTATTATTAGTATTTTTGAATTGCAACTTGAATGAGAAAGGATGAATCCTACCCTCAGGAGATACCAATATTACACCATTTCCAGAACCAGCTAAAGAACAACTTCCATCAAACTCTAATATCCAAACACCATTAGGATTCTTAGGGGATATTTTGGGGAGTTGGATTTCTTCTGGAGACATAATCATATAGTTGCCATGCCTAATATCCTCATAAAGTATTTGTGCTTTGGGATCATCTGTTTTTTGTACAATATACTCAGACTGCTTCTCAGGTAGAAACTTCTTCATTTGCCCATTAACAAGTATGAGGGCATGTGACCAATCCATTTGAATTTCTCCACCCACACCCTTACAGAAGTTCCTACTTAGCAGTATCCCATATGAAGAAGGAATGTCTGCTACTAGGATAGTAGCTAAAACTTTCTTCTCAGGCAAAGTAGCAAAGGCTACTTGTGCATCCTTAATTCTTCCAACTAGGGGCACTTCCTTACTCTCCATGGAATAACAAGACCCATAAGTGCATGTGAGAGTTAAGCCTAAGGTATGGGCTACTTTGGCAGGCATTACATTGTCTGATACCCCTGAGTCTATGATGTAATTACTGAGTCTATGGCCGGCTATAAGGAGTGTCACATAGAATGGTTTGATCTTGTCATTAGGTGAGGTGACAACGGCTACCAGATTGGGTTGTGGTACAGAAGATGGAGTAGGTAAAAGGCCTTTAGAGGTAGTTTTAATATGGGAATTGATAAAGTGAATCATTTTAGCAAAAGCCTTGGGATGGGTTTGATAATATTCAGTCTCTGAGATTTGAACCTTGGTCTTATTTAGGTGATCAATAATATCGAAAGACCCAGAAGTGGATGAGATATCATCACTTGGGACTCTAGGTTTATCAGTTTTAGGAGAAAAAGAAGTAATTTTAGTAGTAGAATTGACAGGACTCACCTTTGGTGTGGATGAAATGGGGATAGGAGATCCCCTTTTTGTAATTATAGGGATAGTTGTCTGCTGATCCTTAGAATTTTTGGTGGGCTGCATCACTTTCTCCCTCTGATTTATTTTCTCTCGAGTCATGACAACATATGATTCACTATTCATGTCTGCTACTACTTCATCATAATCATCTCCTTCATCAACAGCCTTCAGTAGTGAAGAAATTAACTTGAGATCCCTCAAGTTCATTTGTTCCCTCATCAACCTCTTCATCCTCTGGTTCTTCAACTTCATAGGTTGCATTGATAGGGGACTTTAATAGGAGGTCCTTCAAGTGCTAGAATTGTTTGAGAAGAAGGTAAACAGTTTATGGGCTCAAAATTCCTCCTTAGAACGTCTACATAAGGTGCATGCTGAGCCAATTGTTGCTTAAAGGTGATGAGATCATTTGCAAGTTTCTGCACTAATGGATCAGTACTGGGCCCAGGAGTGGAAGAGGAGGAGGAAGAAGGCTTGGATCTAGAAGGATCTCTCTTCAAATTTCTTGACATGATTAAATCATCTTCGACACTAACAACAAGAGTTTAATCTTCGGCCAATGTCGCAAGATTAGCTCTTCTCAATTGGGCATTCAGGAAGAAGCATTTTTGAATTTGATCAAAAGGTTGAGTGTCTGGTGGAATTTTATTAATCAACTTGTTAAATCGGGCCACAAATTCTCTCATGGGCTCTTGTGATTCCTTCTTTATTTGAGAAATTTGGGCCAGCAAAGCATGCACATCTTCTGCTGGTTTGAAATGGTTCTCAAACCTAGCTCTCATTGTGTTCCAGCTAGTGATAGCTCTGGCCAGAAGGTTGATAGAACCAATTAGCAACATTATATTATAAAGTCTCCACAAAAATCCTTATGGAAACATCTTCATGTTCAACTCCTAGAACTCCACATGTAACTATGAAGGCCGCGATGTGTTCATCAGGATGTACCTTGCCATCACCCTTGAATTTAGGAAAGTTCTTTCGATTACCTCTGGGTAACTCATGCAAAGAATGAGGAAGGGCAAGAGGCCCGACATGATGGCCCCAAGGCAATGGTACCACCATTCTCAGAAAAATGGCTTGAAGGGGAACTAAAACACTAGAAAGAATCAGAGCTCGAAGATTAGGACTGATTTATTCTGAAGGAATACCACCCGTAGGAGTTCTTTTTTTTGACAGGAGGAGTGCTTGGTGAACGAGATTCTCTATTTATTCTTGTGGAAGGGAAAGGAAAACCCTGCTGTTCCAAAAGCTGAAACTAAGAATCTTCAATACCAAGGGCCCTTCTCCCTCGAGTAAAACATGGAGTCGCCAGATCAAAAGATGATCGATAAATGATTCAGGAACTGGAAAACGCTCCTCAGCAGAGTCACCAAAAACTTTTGGTCGTAGAAAAATAACTTCAAGAAGAGCAACAGTCATGGGAAAATAAGTCCTTCCTCTTTGATGGGAGAGGTTCCCTTATTTAAAGAAAGACTTATTTACAAATGTATAGTAATTTATTTTGATATGGAACTTAGATATCATGAAAGCTTTGTGAAAAAATAGATTATCAATCACAAAAACATAGAGGAAGGAAGATGCGGAAATAAGCAGAAAAGCAATCTTCAGAATTATAGATAACAAAATAATTATTTATGTGTGCCAAGATGAAATAAATTAGAATTGAACCATTTTTATTTGAATTAATAAGATGCAACTTGGAAGGACACACAGTTCCTTCAATAACATCCACAAGAATACAAAGCTTCTTGGTATAATGCAAACAAATGATCTAATAATGTTTAACAGATAACTGTGAAATAAAGGAATCAGATGAAAAAAGGAAAGAAGATCCTTTTGTATTGATTGTAGTATTATTTCTTACACTTTCAGATATAATCCAAGTTCCTCTCTCAAAAATGGTGAGGAGAGGCCAATATATAGCTTACAAAAAATGTTACCTTCGGTAACTACTTCTTTTAACTAATGCCTAGTTAAAGGGCTGCTAATCACAATACCCCAACTCATTACAATAAATCCAAGATGAAGAATGGAGAGAAAGGAGAAGAATCAAGAGAAGAAGACATGTGTCTATGATTGAGAGGGGCCCACTGATTTGAGGACCCACTGTCTGAATCTTTTCAACACCTCTGCTATGTCTCTACCTCGTTGGGACCGATGTGTTGGCAGTGGAATGGGTCCAAAATCTGAGGCACTTCTCCATCTGTTTGTCAAATTCGACGTGCGTTGTGATGATCTTTATTTGCTTCTTCAATAGCAGACTGGAGAGAGCAGATTTCCTTCATCTTTTCCTTGGAAATGGAATCCTCCTTGAACAAATTATCTTTGACAAAAGCTTTGAATTGAGCTTTGATTTCTTGCAAGGAGGAGGGGGTACACCAGAGGTCTCATCATGGAGGTGGCAATGTATGTCCTTGAAAGAAAATATTACCAAAGTCTTGAAGGCCTCACCCTTATGCTAGCTATTTTGTAATTCTCCCAAAGCCTCTTCCGACACCTCGATTTTCCATTCCACACTGTATACCCATGTCTTTGACAAGTTATCCTTTGCATCATCAAAGACCTTGCTTGCCATTAGAATATTCTCATCAATCTGTCCCATGAGGCGAAGGTCTACTATTCAGCTGCTCCAGAGTTTGAGCTCTTTATCTGTATTTCCAATAGTGGAGGAGAGATTCTGTTGTAGATTATTCACCTTCTCATTAAGTTTGAAGGCTTCACCAATGAAATTCAACCCTGCAATAAGCATGTCATCCACCATGGCCTCCATAGACCTTCCATAGATAGAATACCAATGTATATCTTTGATACTCTGCACTTCATCTTGGCTGAGAATCAGAAGTGGTGGAAGAGTAGTCAGTGGGGTAGGATCTAAAACCTTATCCTTGGATAGTAGTGACTTGATGAAACCTCTAAGAACCTGGGCCTGCTCCTCCAGCTGTTCTATGGTTTGTTTCCCTTTCTACACTCTCCCAATGAACCTAGTGACTTTTTCCTAAAGATTGTGGATCTCACCTTCAGGGGTAGACTCTCCCATGGGAATCCTTGAGAGCTCAAGGTCAGATGCTTGCAAATCATGCTCTGGCTTGTCTACTTTGGGTTTGGCTATCTCCAGGAATTACTGGCCCTGAGCATCAGATACTATTCTGGAAGTAGTCCTAGCGTTCTTGGTGGGAGTAGCAGGAGTAGTGCCTAACAAGGCTGCCACAACATCGAAGTTGGGTCCCGAGATCCAAGAAGAGGACTTTCTCTTCCTAATATCGATGAGAGGCTGCACCCATGCAAAAGAGGAGGAAGAAGAAGAAGGTGGGGCAAGAGGACCGAGAGACAGATAAATCATAACACCCAGGGTGTGCACAGCTGTTACTTCTAGATGAGATATGAGTGGGGCACTCAGGGAACTCAGGTATTCTGGTGTAGAGGAATCAACAGTGCTTGGAACTTCAGTGCTTTGAACCTCCTTTTCTTTATCTGTAGGAACTTCTGGAGCACCCTTAGAAACTGGCACTTCACTCTCCTCACTTTCACTGAGAACAATAATGTTCTCTGGTCATGAAGGCAATTTTGAATGCTTCCTTAGGGGATCTTCCTCCACAGGTTCCTTCTTAACTTCTTTGACTTTATTCTGATACACTTGGGTGGATGAGGAAGGAGTGGAAGATGTAGGACCTTTAGTTGATGAGGAAGGAGGGCTCTGTACAGGTACTCCTGAATCAGGTGACAATACCTCCTTTCTTGTTGTTGAGGTGTCTTTAGAGGAGGACTCATCTGAGTGCCTTTTGAGTTCACAAACTCTCATGTCAAACTAGATTTTGGTTCTTACAAAGACGGGAGCTAGGATTTCTGCCAAATCATCCTTCTCCTTCTTGAACCAATCCAAATCCTCCAAGGGAGTGTTTTTTACCATGTTGTCATATTCATATGAGTATAGGTCAGAATTATCATCCTAGAGTCCTTCAGGAACTAGGTACAGGTTAAGATCTTGAATTAATTGAAGAGAAAACTTGCCATAATGTCTCCTCCTTGCTTCAAAATCATCAGCGTCGTCAGCCCAATAGTCCTCTATGTCTGCCCTATGATGATAAGTGATTTTGATGTTCTACTCAATAAATTTATTCAAGTCAAAACAAGTTCTTGGCCTAAAGAAATGGACAGTGATGGATGCTAGGGCTCTTTCTATGTTTTGAGCATCTAGAGCTATTTTGCAGTTGTAGTTTCCCAAAGTGATGGGGAAGTGCAAGCTAGTAATTTTCTTATCCCTGCAAGTTCTTTGCAACTTGTCTAATTTCCTGCATACCTCTATCAAGGCCATTTTATCATTGCAGAACATGCGGAGTTTAAGAGGAGTGCTCTCATAGCCTGCAAGCCTGATATAGGAGAATTTCCTGAACTGGATGAAGTAGGCGCCGTATTTCGAAATTAGGTTCATGGCTTCATCGGAAAATCTCCTCGCTGTGTCAGTCTCTAGAAGCCTGACAATGTACATAATGAAAGCATCATTCACCCTTCTGAAGTTGTGATTGCTAGTTTCCAGGGTGAATTGAGGGTAGTAGGCATATACAGGATCACCCTTATGAGCATAAAATGTATGAGAATCCAAACCATTGTCTCGATGCTGCTAGGGTATACAACAAGTATGAAGTCATGTAAAATTTCTTTGTTTGTTGTACGTTGGACAGTTACTCTGCTAGGTTCATATTGATGATCTCTACCCAGTTGATATTATGAGTTCCTTCACACACCATGTTGATAAGAGGGCACATCCAGAAATGGAATTCATTGGTAGAGGGTAAGCCCATGACCCGAGTCAGTAGGATTATAAATCTGATAGTTCTTCATTGAAATCGGTATGGAAGAGAACCTTGGATAGACAAGACGCCCCCTTTTTAGGGTTTTTAAGACAGGACTTCGCCACCCGCACCTTGTATTTCTCACTGTCCTGATCGAAGAGGGCCTATGCCTTGTTTTGAGAGATTACTATAGAGTTTTCCATCTTAGGAATCCTTAGGGCAGTGCTAATGGAGGCAACGTTAAGCTTGGAAATAAGTTATCCATGCATGTTCATCAGCTCACTCGAGTCAGGATTGAAATGAGCACTGTAGGAGAGTACTATATCTGTGCATTGTACTGAGATTGGGAAACCACTGGTGAATGCCAAGCCACTATCATGAATCATTTGTGCCATAGGAGAAGGGTTTGAGTCTATCATTCTTGCCTAGAAATCCCCAAAGTCAAGGTGGCGAACTTCACTGTCCCTGATATCGGGAACGACAGACTCGAGTGGTGAGATTTGTTCATGACTTGGAATTTAATCTTCATATTGATAGTAATTTGAAAAGCAAGGTTGCAGCCTAGACTCAGGATGAAATTGTAGGGGGGAATGGATATGCACGTAGAAATTTTGATCACAAGGGTATGAGAAATAGATAGCAAGAAAGCAGTGTGAAATGACCTGACTGGTAATTTCAACTCTTCATCCACTAACTTGCGAGATGCACAAATGTGGACTCAAAAGTAAAATTATTCAAGAACTTGTGTTCTTCCACAATGCTCTCATCAAAACCTTCAAATTGCCGAATGAAATCTAACCATCCGAAATCATGAAATACCTGCGAAAGAGTGGTCAGAAATCCGGAGCGAAGGCGTCAAGTGAAGTAGGTTCTGATGTCTTTCTGATGTCTTTCACGTTCCCATGTTGAGCTAAAAAGTGAGAAATACATGGCAGCAAGGAAAAACCAGAGCTGAGCGTCCCTTCCACTTCCTGTTTAATGTCCGATAAGTAACTAATGGGCATACCATAATGGAAAGAAGCGGTTGCAGAGCATTAAATTCCAAACGACACCAAATTCCTTGGGTAGCGCAATCATCAAGTGAGGGTGACGGCAGAAAATAGTGATGAGACTGGCCATCCATGTGAGATTAAGATTTTTGCGGCGGCACATATCCCATGTTTAAGGAGCATGCGCCACCTATCTTGACATTGGAGAATGTGACACATCAAAGCATGCAGAGATTTATGAGGCATTACTCCTATTATTCCATCATTCATAAAGCCAGATTTGGAAGGAGATCCAAGATGACCATAGTAATCATTTGATGACAGCATCATGATGACAAATGGATACATGGGGAAATGTTCGCATAGAAATATCATTAGCAGGTTAAGATGCACTTACCCATGCCATATTTAATCAACTGATATCCCTAGATTCCCACGCCCTACAATTTGGGATGAAACATGATTAACGGTAGTAGAAACAATGAAAATTCCTACATTTATTGGAAATTACAATAGAAACCACTAACTAAGGGAAGAAGATCAAAGGAAGGATCATCTTCCTTTATTGAATTTGTAAAAGATTAATTACTCCATGCATGAGAGGTAAAGAGCCTCCTCAACATGCATATCCATTGTTAACAGAATGTCGTCGGTGAAGGTCTTCTTATCTAGTGGTTGGTGATAAACTCGGAGCCTATGCCCATTCACCAGAAGAGTTCGTTTGTCTCCATCAATCGGTATTAATCGAACAGAGCCATTATCAAATCCTTGATGCACTTGATAGGGACCTAACCAACACGTACGTAACTTTCCTTTAAATTGTTGATAGCGGGAATCAAAGAGTAAAACCCACTGTCCTTCATAAAATATCCTTTTTCTGATGTGAGCATCATGCCAAGTTTTCCATTAACACTGTAGAATTTCAGTCTACTACTGTTCCTCCATCCGTATTTCATCTAGTTCATTCAACTGCAACACTTGTTCACGTTGTGCTTCATCCAAATCGATCCCAACCTCCAACGCTGTTCACTAAGTGCACAATTTGAACTCAACTGGTAACAGTGGCTTCTTCCCAAAGACCAACTCATAGAGAGAGAAACCAGTAGTTGTTTTCCAGGTCGTGTTGTAGGCCCAGATGGCCTCAGGAATCTTTGGTACCCAATTCTTTCTGTCGGCATTAACCACCTTAGTTAGAATATTCTCAAGCTCTCGATTGGTTACCTCCAGTTGACCATTGGATTGGGGGTGATATGGTGATGATTTCCGGTGCCTGATTCTATAGATTCCTAAGAAATCTTCAATCATATTTGAAATAAATTGAGGACCTTGATCAAATACAATGGCCCTTGGTGCTCCAAATCATAGCAATATCTGGTTGTAGAGAAAATCAGCAACAACATCTTCATTGGCAGATGCCAATGCTTGAACTTCAACACATTTGGTGACATAGTCTATGCATACCAAGAGATACTCCTTCCCAAAAGATGGAGGATCAAATGGTCCAGCAAAATCAATACCCCATTTCTCAAATGGTCCTTGAACCAACTGAGGGTTAAGAGGCATTTCCGTAGAAAGTGTAGGTTTTCCCATTTGTTGGCATGCATCACATTGCCACGCATACTTATTGACAGTATTATGGATGGAAGGCCAATAGTACCCTGCTCTAAGGATCTTGTGAATTGTTCATTTCACTGAATAATGCCCATCGCCTAGCTCATCATGACATGCTCGTAGTATGTCATGTACCTCATCCTCTCGAACACACCTATGAAGAACCATGTTAGGAAAACATTTAAATAAGAATCCGTTACACCATTTATATGTTGCACTATTTCTAACCAATCTCCTTCTTTCTTTATGAGTAAAAGAAGTAGGAAAATTCCCCGTTGTTAAATAATTTGCTAGATTAGCGAACCAGAGAGTCTTTGTGGAGATAGAAAACAAGTGTTCATCGGGAAATTGATCTTGGATTGCTTCATCATCACCTGAAACATTTATTCTGGAAAGAAATTCAGCAACAATGTTAGATTTCCAAGGCTTATCTATGATAGTGAGATTGAATTCTTGCAACAAGAGCAACCAGTGAATGAGCCTTCCGCCAACCATTGGTTTATTCATCAAATATCGAATGGAAGAGTGGTTAGTGTAATTTTTTTTTTTATATCCAGTGATGTAATGATGAAATTTATTCAAAGCAATACCACAGCCAAAAACCCTTTTTCCATAGTAGTGTAATTCTTTTCCGTAGGAGTCAGATTTTTGCTGATAAAATAAATTGCATACATATGATCTTCTGAGTCTTTTTGTCTAAGGACAGTGCCCATGGCTGTATTAGAAGCATCAGTGTGGATATGGAAAGGTTGTCCCCAATCAGGGCCACGTAAGACAGGGGCTGTTGTCAGCTTCTCTTTGATAGAATCAAATGCCTGTTGAAACTAAGAAGACCATTCAAAAACAAAATCTTTGGTTAGTAATGAAAACATAGGGGTGGAAATTTTGCTAAAATATTTTATGAATCGGCAATAATAACCTGCATGGCCAAGGAAACTTTTGATGTCAGTCTGATTAGCTGGTATAGGTAATTGAGAGATGACTGATATCTTTTTGGGATCCACCTTTATACCTTGGGCTGAAACATGGTGTCCTAAGACAATTCCTTGATCAACCATCATCAAACATTTTTCATGACTCAAGGATAGTTGGTATTGTTCACATCAACTGAGTACTTTCTCAAGATTATTCAGAGATTCTTCAAAATTGGATCCATGGATAGTGAAATCATCCATGTAAACCTCAACACAATCGTTAGCAATATCTGCAAAAATGGCCAAGACTGCCCACTGAAATGTGGCAGGGGCATTACAAAGCCCAAAAGGTAAGACTTTGTAAGTGAATGTACCCCAAGGGCACGTAAAAGTAGTCTTATCCTGATTAGCAAGAGAAATACTAATTTGATTATACCCACTAAACCCATCCAAGAAAGAGAAATATTTCTTACCAGCCAAGTTGTCTAGGACTTGGTCAATAAAAGGTAGGGGAAAATAATATTTCTTGGTGGCTTTGTTAAGTTCCCTGTAATCAACACATATTCGCCATTTACCATTCTTTTTGGGAATAATAACTAATGGGGAGACCCACTGACTATCAGATATAGGATAAATGAAACCTACCTTTAGAATCTTTTCAATCTTAGTTTTGACTATATCTCTCAATGCTGGATTGATTCTTTGTTGCGGCTGCCTTATAGATTTGACGTCATCGGTGTAAATATGATGTGTAAAGATGTTAGGATGAATTCCTCTCATATCAGTGTAATCCCAAGCAAAAGCATGAGAATGTTTCTTCAGAACCTCAAGCACCCTAGCTTCTTGATTGACCTCCAAGTCGCTTCCTATAGTCAGCTCTCTACCCATACTGACAAGCACCTGCTTAGTATCATCCGCAAGAGCAAGCTCTGTACTAGTGATAAAAGAATTTAATGGGAAAACATGGGGCTGGAGCATGTGTAGGATGGATAAGTTATCAAAATACATAACCTTAGTTAAAGGATAATAGGAATCAGGAACTAGATGTTCAAAATTATAAGCATAGAGTTTCCTACCAGACTCAACAGAGGTAATGTCCTCTGCCGATATTCTGAATTCCGTAGAAGTAGTACTGATTTCCGTAGTTGTAGATTCCTTAGAATTAGTCAGCACATGAGACTCTGAAGCCTTCGTCATATGATTATGTACTGTAATAGTGTCCAGAAAAGAAGAATTCAAAGAGTTAGCATCCAAAGAATCCACCCATACCTGGTCACAATTGTTCGTATAAGGCTGGGCAGGAGGATATAATGAAATGTGTTTGGATTTCTGCCCATTTAGAATTGTCATGTTGCCTGATCTACAGTCAATGTAAGTAGCAACCGTAGCCAGCCAAGGTCTCCCCAAGATGACTGGATATCCCAACTTCCGAGCTTTAGGCTGCAAGAACATTAAATCAACTGGGTACTCCCATGATTCAATAGTGACCATTATATCTTCAACCACACCATCAGGTACAACAATGGATTGATCTACTAACTACAGAACAATGTTGGTTGGTTGAAGTCCTGTCAAGGACAGTTGGTTAAACATTTCTGTTGTAATGACATTAATAGTAGCACCAATATCCACCAAAAAATTAGAGATTGATTGGGTGTTTATACAAATAGTAATGACAGGGCTCCCAGGATCCCCATATTTTGGTGAGATGAGGGTGCCAACAACTAAATCAGCCAAATTTCCTTCGACTCTGACAGTCTTTGGGTATTTCATTTTTCTTCTCGACGTCTTTATACATTTGTGTCTAATGGTTTGATTTAGTTTGGGGATGTCCCTTATTGCATGTAGAAGTGGAACCTCAATATGTACTTTTTTTAATTCCTGAACTAGTTCTGTTTCATCTATAATCTGAGTTTCCTGTAATCACTCAAGAAAAGGAGTTGTTGTCGGTGTGGGTTTTTGATCATCCTATTTATCTGGGAGTGGTAAAGAACTAGTGTTACCCTCAAGTTTTTCTTCCTTATTGGCATCATCAGGAAGTTATGTGATAACAATAGGAGGGTTCAATATTTTTCCAGATCGTAATCGTAAATTTCCAATAGTGTTAACCTGCATGGTGTTACC
Source organism: Taxus chinensis (assembly GCA_019776745.2). Taxonomy (NCBI): domain Eukaryota; kingdom Viridiplantae; phylum Streptophyta; class Pinopsida; order Cupressales; family Taxaceae; genus Taxus; species Taxus chinensis. The sequence continues at coordinate 939,253,159 of CM034146.1, forward strand.
CACATCTGTGTCATCAATCAAAGCTGTCTATTGATTTTTAGGATTGGCCACTAGCTGAGCTAGAAGTTGTGTTTGTGTTGCTTGTCCTTGATTTTGGTAGGCTTGAGGTGGAGGCATTAAAGATTACTGTGGCTGCTGGAACCTACGTTGTTGATTATTGTTTTGTGGTGGTGTCCAAGACTGATTTTGGCTAAAATTTTGTTGAGGACCCCACTGCTGATTTTGCCAAGGATTGGCTACAGGTGATGGAGCCCAACTCGACTGAGTGTAGGGATTTGTCTAAGGTGGTGGATATGGATAAGTCATCCAGTTTGAGTTTTCCCACTCAGGTTGTCCCCAAGAAGACTGAGAGGCCTGATTTGACCATGGCATTCTCCAAGGATTCTAAGTTGGTCTAGATGGAAATCCACCCTGATTGTTTGGTCTTTGGACAAAATTTAATTTAGCACTTGTTTGAGAGATTGCATTCAAACCTCCCTTCAATTGTGGTAAAAGTGTGCAATGCTTAGTGTCATGGTCAGTTACTTCACATATTAAGCACATATTTGTGACATCCAAAGGACATTCTCTTAAGGGGTGTCTCTTCCGACATTTAGGGAAATACATGTCCAATGGTTCTTTAACAAGGGTGGATTTTTCCTTGAGTCCATCTATTGTGGATGTTAATTCAGCAGAATGTCTATTTTCATGTTGGTCATCTCTTCTAGAAGTTCAGAGGTACCCAAATACTTGGATGTTGGTTTCCTTCTTATTCCTCCACGTGTTTTAGAATATCTTCTACATAGCTCAGTAAATTGTTCCATGGTAAGCTTATGCACATCTCCTCCTCCCATGAGGTGGAGAGAATCCTTGGTTTCCTCATCTAGTCCTTTCAGAAAGACTGTTTTAGTGATGTCTGCATGTAACTCATACGCACTATGGTTATGGAGAAAGAGGAATCTATCCAGATAATCTTCTAGATTCTCATCTTCCTTTTGCCGTATTTGAAAGAAGTCCTCCCTCCTATCCCTTCCTCTGTAATAGTCTTGGTATTTATCCAGGAAGGATATTTCCATGGCTTCCCAGGAATTAATGGAGTTAGATGGTAACCCCATAAACCATCTCATAGCAGAATCCTTTAGAGTGGAGGGAAATAATTTGAGTTTTTGATTATCAGTTCGGTAATCATATGTTTGGCACAGGATTTTAAATTCAAACAGAAACTGATCAGGGTCTTCTTTGGTCATTCCTCAAAATAGGGGGAGGATGGATGGTGAGATTTTTTTCATGGGTGCATCCTCATCTGCATCGAGGACAATGGGGTATGTAAATGTTTATCCCAAAGGTTGTTCTTCAGCATTCCCAAGATCCCCCATTGTAGACTGATGTGAAGAGGATACAAAATGCTCAGAAAAGGTTCTAGATGTGGAATTGGAATCTGTATCACTCTCAGTGTTTCTCCCTTGTGAAGTGTCTAAAGAGATTTGTTAAATATTACGTGCTATAAATCTCCCTTGGTTATCTCGTGACCTATGCCTCTAGGTTAGTTGGTTTAAAACAAGGTCGGGAGAACTACTGGTTTCTTATATGAACTCTATTAACACCCATAACATATGGAATTAAATAGTGGAGCTTATGGTTATGTGTGGGTCCCCAGAAATGGTGCCAAAAATGATGGGTCATTGTATTCTTCCAATCATTTAACTAACGTAATCTTTATCAGTGCCATTCTAAACCAGGGCTATGTCCAAGGCAATATGCAACAGAGTCTAAAAGAACCAGTTATGTGTTGAGTTTGTTTGGGGGTTGCTTAGCTTGATGGTTATTCTACGGAAGTGTAGTTAAAATCTATGGAAATTAAATACAAGTCTACGGAATTCAACTGTTTGCAATGAAATGTATTTTTACAACTAATCTTCTACTGTAAAGTAAAATATGCACACACTTATTCTTAACAATTTAAACCATAACTGAATAATCTGGAATTCAACAGAAAGCAAGACTGTTTATAAGCTAAATTTACATGGCCAAAGCATCTACTTAAAAGTGAAAGCAATAATGGAGAAAACAGAGATAGGTAATCAAAGCATGTATGTAAAACTCATCAAATGACAACTGTAGTAAAACTAATCGAAAGACTGTATGCATGTAAAAACATAGAGTAACCTCGTATCTCCTTGGTTGAGTGGCCCCCTTGCTCTTCCTCGGGATAGAGTGATTAACAAATTCTGATTCTCAAAATGCCGTAGATTTCATTAACTTACAAATGAGTTCATAACATATCAAAAAAAAATCCAGAACAAAACAGTATGCAGATAATTTTCTTCGATCCAACGAGTACCATCACAGTTCTGAAGACAAAGTCTTCATATAGATGATGTTTGTTACAAGATCCGCCACATCAGGTGGCATTAAGCACTACTTTATCAAATATCAATTGAAACTCTTAGATTCCTACGAGCCGTTAGAGTCAAGCCCAAACTAATAGGTCAATTCGGAAATAGTCTTTAGCCGCATGCATCGAAGTCGGGCAGCTTATCCACCAGTAACCTTCATCGTTCCTGCACACATCATCATATTTGATCTCATAAAAACAGTTAGTAGGAGGTCATGTGATAAACAACTTTTATAAATAATAGCAAGGAAAAATGCATCAATCTACTAAGACATGACTATACAAAACATCCCCATATACAAATAAGTCATATCATGAAGAGCATTTCTAGTCTGAAGAAGTGATATTAATGAGCCAATCTATGCACTCATAAGTGAAATGGGGTCCTCATCAAGAAGATCTTCGTTGTCAAAATTTTCTTCGGGAGGATACAATTGGACAAGAGTGGTTTTGAAAGCCTTACATTTCTCTACATCGTGTCCTGACACATGATGGTAGGGCAAAAATTTTAGTTTTTTCAAACCCTTTTGGTTTGGGTTTTAATAGGTCGTAAGGTCTAAGAGGTGGTAATGTGATAACAAAAGTTTCGAGGAGATTGGTTAAGATTTTAGTGTAGGACCCTACTAGTGGATCACAATGGGAGGTGAATGTGGGTTTGGGTGTAGGCACGAATGATTGTGGAGGAAGAGGATTTAAGAGAGGGGGAATGGGTTGGTCGAAAAAGTTTGGTGTGTGAAGTGGTCTTAGGTCTTACGGGAATCTTTTTAGGTATGAGTATGGTAGAAGAGCTAATGACGAAAGGTTTGGTTGGTTTAACTACCTTATTTGATGGTAGCATATTCTTAGCTTTAGGTTACACATTTTTGGGAAAAGGTGTCATAGGTGTACGTAATGTAGAGGGAAAAGTGGATGGTGGAAGAGGATGGGTTACCCATGGGGGTAACCAATTTTCTATGGAGGTGGTCGGTAGAGGTTGGGTAGAAGGTGTGAGTGGAAGGAAAGAAAGTGTCATGGGTAGTGAAGAAGTTATAGACAGTAGTGGTAGTATGGGTGATAAGAAGGTTACGGGTGATGACAGAGGTTGTGTGGGTTGCTTAGGTATATTAGAGGTTCCTGATGAGGAGGTGGGCTGCCGTGCTCTTGGTTTACTGGTGGAAGGAGGTTTCTTGGCCAGTGTCAAGGCGTGAGGTCCTAGGATGGATGGAAGGGGTGAAGGTGACAATCGTTTGGTAGGCGAGGTTGGTGTATGAGGCCTAGAAGGTTGGGTCTTCCTTTTAGGGGCCAAAATAAATTTAGAGTTGGTTTGGGAAGATTTGGCTAAATCTAATTTGATGGGTGGGTGAGTAAGGTTTGATGTCAGAATGACCCCTAAGGTGGTAATGGTTTTAAGTAAAGGAGATGATATAGGCATGGGTAGGTGTTTTGGTGTAGATGTATGTTGGGTTGTGGGAAGAGGTGTGTGCTAGGTTATGGGTGGTGACATGGAAGGTGTTGTAATAGTCATGGTTGTGTTTGTTTTGGTCACTTGAAACTTTTGGATAGATAGTGGAGGTTTCGGTGAGTGACAACTGCATTTGGGTTGAAAAATGAAGTAGGATGCGTCCCCAAAGTAAGGCTCTATCAACATAGTCCAGGTGATCAGCTAAGCATGAAAATGGTACTGTTATAAGTGGGGCCGACATGGATTGAGTAGCAATCCTCGTAAAATGTGTTTGAGATATAGGAAAATGGCTAGCCTCAGACTATGTGGGTAAGAGAGCTGGAAGTAGATCAGGGGGATCTTGAAGGTCTGATGGCGAATGGTCATCTAAAGGCAATGATATTTCTATAGGATCCTCCATGGGTAGTGAAGACACCCATAATTGTGCCCAAGTAATTTAAATACTTAAATTGCGTTAATTATCCTCTTTCTCACAAATCGATGACATATCATCAAAAGCGCTCATTTTCCCTGATCTCATCATTAATTAATTACATTAAGCTAATTAATTAAGTCACCTATCCAACAAATACCCTAATTAACGACCTTCCGTTAATAAATCACCTCTTCTATCTAGATTAATTAATTATTATTAATTTATTAGTCTTCCCCTTCATTTAACTAGTAAATCAATATTTAATTGATTTAATCCCTTTCTAATAGCCTAAATCGTACTAATATTCCTCTAATTTTCTTCTATAAGCTCACATCTACCTATTAGTTAATCGCATTTGATTAATTAAAACACCCCCCAACTCCCATGACTTGCTAATCATAAATTAAATCCTTCTAAATTAAGGTTACATTTAATAAAGCAACCTTATCCATTCCTAATCATGTTTTACCTTTATCCCACATACAAAGGGATGAAGTGTTTCCTTTATCCATTGGGCTATATAAAGAGCCCTCCACCTACCTTTTTACTTATGCCTAAACTCCTTAGAGAGCAAATGCAAATAATATAGCAAAGAGAATAAGAGCTTGCACCTTGCCCTTTTGAGAGTTCATCATCTTGAAGAGTTAAGCCTCTTTCTTAAGTGCTTAGGTCATATAGGAGGTGTCAAAGGGGTCTTATAGCCCAACTTTGATAGGCCCTCATTCCTAGGTTACTTGGCATACTAAGGACAACTATTTTGATAACCATGGAGCTTACTTAGGTCCATTCATTTATTTGTTATTAGAGAATAGAGGAGTTTCGATATTTAGCTTTGTTAGTTTCAAAGTTTGTATTGATGAATGCTAGCATCTAACCCTTGTTTAATTCTTATCTTGATGGTGTTTAGTTTGTTGTTCAATTCTTGCTAAGTTAAGGCTATTTAGGTGTTAGTCTTTACTCATATTATCATTATTTTGAAAACAAACACATGCACACATTTGACACGCCCGGTGTGACTTACTCTATTGTCCTTTGCACTTAATTTCAAGTTTTTGTAGTTAAGTTTCATTTTTGGTTACTAACCCTCTTTTACACATGTTGATCTAACTTGTTTTTCTTAACTTGTTTTGTTGAGTTTGCATGTGTTGAGTATTCCTTGTAGGTATAAAGGAGGTCAAGTGATGTTAAAAGTGGAATTGATGGGAAAATTTTAAGATTTCTCCATGTTTTCATTTTTAGAGCTTACTTTTTCAACATTCTACATGCTAGTTTTGTCAGTTTCTTGAAAATTTTAAATTCTTGAGCATGTAGGTTAGTGTTTGATAGTGCTGAGTATTCTATTTACATATTAATGTGGTGGGTTGCTGTCAAAATTTAATCTTGGTGAGAGAATTTCAAGATTTCATCATGTTTTTATTTTTAGAGCTTACTTTTTCATTATTCTACATGCTAGTTTTGTCAATTTCTTGAAAATTTTAAATTCTTGAGCATGTATGTTAATGTTTGATAGCATTGAGTCTTATATTCATATATTGATGTGATGGGTTGTTGTCAAAATTGAATCTTGGTTGGAAATTTTTTCCCATTTTACAGATTAAGAGATGTTTTTTTGACATTTTTTGAGTGCATGTCAAGTGCATACCTGTGAGCATAAGAGCATATGCGTAACCCATCTTTCGAAGGCCATAACTTTTGCTCCCGAACTTGAAATGAATCCATTTTTTTTTGTGTTGAAAATGTATTGAAGTTAACTATGCAATGAAAATAGAGATTTATGATTTATACTTATAGAAATTACAGGTGTTTCTGTTAGTTTAAAACTATTCATTTTCTAACATATCTAATGTTTTGATGAATGTTGTATTTCCATGCTTCCTCGATTTAGACCAAAGCATGTGTATGATCTTCTCTTGCACCTTTTGGTGATCTTGAGAATCAAAATCAACTTTGATCTATATCTTTTTAACATTGGGATTAAACTTGGAAATTTGATTATTCATTTTGCTTAAGGGAATGAACCTTTTACAAAGCATTTTTCAATGGTCCTTTGATTTGAAGTTTTCCATTTCTATATAGTTGGCATAAATTTTGTGTATGATCTTCTCTTGAACCTTAGGGTGATCTTGAGAATAAAAAGCAACTTTAGTCTTCATTTTATAACATTTGGTAAATTGGAAACTTCATCTTTCACTTTTGGTTTAGGGGAATGAACATTTATCAAGAATTTTGTATGGTTCATTGATTGAAAAGATTTTATTTACTTTTTAGTTGGATTATTTGTTGTGTATGATCTTCTCTTACATCCTTGAATGATCTTGAGAATCAAAAGCAACTCTTAATCCTCTTTTAAATAATGTGATTTTCTTGGAGAACTACTAACGCTTGAGTGCAAGACCTAAAAATGCTTGTCAAAGAAAGGAGGAATCAAAACAAAATCAAATACTACTAATACAGTTGTTATACATGTTGCCAAAAGGTGTTCAAGCAAACCACACCTAATTAAACAAGATAAAAAGAACAACATATTCAAAACACTATATTTTAGGTTTTGGAAAAGGGTACGTCCCTCTCCGCTCAACTGGAACATAACCCCTTTGGAATAATGCCTTAAGCTACAACAATGGGGGTGGTTCTAGGAACCCCAAAGTAGTCCATGCAAGAGGGAATCTTGTGGACGAAATGGGAAGTACTCCACACTACCTACTTGACTAGTGATTCCTTTGTGAGATAGCGTTACATGTTGTCCGTTGTGGCGACCCCAGTGATAGTACACATAGACGCACTAGTTTCCTATTGTTCTTGAAGGGGGTAAAGTAAAGCTGAGATACTCCCAAACTAGTTAGTGTGACTTTTTGGGTAAATCGCGCTCGCTCAAGGAAAATTTGTAACACCTAGGGCAAGAGAACCACTTAGGAGAATATACTTTGGCTAGGAGCCCACTTTGACCATTTTAAAACAATGTTGAGTTGTGAATTTTCTTTTTAAGAAACGTGTGACGTATTAATTTCGCCTAGTTTTTACTTGCCTTAGGGCGAGGCGAAACTCTGCTGAAGTGAGGCTAGCATTTTTTGTCATTTTTCTTGATTTATTTTCTTCATATTCTTTTGACACTTTTTTGATCAAAAGAGGTGTGATTACCTTTGTGTTGCCATTCGACTGTTTCTCTCACTTTTATGTCCGTTTATGCCCATCCATGTTTGCGGTTGGGTTAGTTAAACGTCTAAAGTGAGCGGAGGCGTTTTCACGTCATTTGGTAGCCATTGTGATCTTGATACCCACGTCAAGATCGTCATTGTAGTTAGGCATAGTTCATCACCATGGAATTCCATAGAGGAGTTAGCTTGTTTGTCTCGTATCATTACAATTTCGATATTTACGTCTTGTTTCTTGTAAACTCGACATAAATACCTATATTGTACGGTTATGTTGCACACATTATTAACTATTCCTAGCTATACTTTGAGCTTTTTTTGTTCAGTTTTATTATTACCTCGATTTCAAAAGGTGCTAGGCACTACCATTTGTGCGTGTTATATCAATAACACCTCGATATCAATACTTCACTTTCTTGCAAAGTGGGTTAACATATCTTGGTGATATTGTTGTGTCATTCACAAATTGTAATTGGCACTTTTTGAGATATAGGTCTTAATCAGACTTGAACTTGCTCGTCGTATATCTTGATTGGGAGATCACATTCAACTTCGTGTATTTATTTACGTCTTGTTCATTCCTTTGAACTTGGCATAAGTGGAGACATCTTGTTAATCATCTGGCGTCGCAAATTACTTTGAAACGTAGTCTAGGAAGTAATTCATTTGATTAAGTTTTGGTACCAAACGATTGTTTCATTGGTGACTTTATCATTCTATCACATTGGTATTCTCACACTATTAATTTAATCTTAACACGTACATCTTGTGTTTCACTTAGGGGTAGTCATTGAATTTTTAACAAATCTACAACTTACCTTAGTGAAACTTATCACGAAAACATGGCTCCAAGGACGCGTCTAGGTTTAAAGAAACAAACATATGAGGAACAATAGGTGCAAGCTCGGGAAACCTCTAATAGACAAGGGTCAAACCCATTTATTGGACATGATCTAGGACCACTATTTTCTGTAGAAAAGGAAACAGAAGAAATGGTCGACCATAGTGGAAACAAATTAGAGTCACCACACGTGGAATTTGATTTTCACCCTACTCTACTAGATGACTTTATCCTTAGAAACAAAGATAGAGTGTTGGCACAGGTCGGGGAATTAGGGGCCGAATTTCCCATCGAGAATGAACCAATATTACCTACAAATGACACTACTAAGGAAGAACACCCCCTTATCAATTTGGAAGATATTTTAATAGGCGGGCATGCTTCCACTTCTTACATAGAAAATGATAAAGTGGTAGGGCATAGAATACCCCTCATCAAAGTGCCACAAAGAAACAAGATAGAACATGAGACAGGGGAAGAACCTCCACAATACAAAGAGGAAGAAACTTTAGAAGAAGAAGACACAAACCAAGTCACAATCCAACAACAACTCAGTAACCTAAGCTGACAACTAGCTTTGCTTACTTTCTAGGTACAGAAAGACACAAACAAGAATGTTCAAAATTCAAGGCCTAAGTTTAGGATCCACGAACTCCATCGAGAAAACCAAGGAGAAGAAGACATGGGGTATCATCATGTACATGTCTCTGCTTCTCCCACTAGAGAACAATTGCTCGCATAAGAAGTGTAATATATGAAAGTAATGCTTGTGAGCATACAAGAAAGCAATATAGGGAGTATTAGGAAATACCAATACAAAGAACTATGCCCCTATCCGTTTGACAAGACAATGACCCTTCAACCCTTTCCAAAGAAATTTGATTTGCCAAAGTTTGAAAAATACAAAGGAAAGGGAGACCTAAGGGATCATGTTAAATATTTCTACATGGCATGTCAAGAGGTGTCTTATAGTGATAATTACCTCATCAGACTTTTTCCTAAGAGTATCGGAGGTCAAGCATTGGAATGGTTTACGCGCTTACCACGAGGATCAATTTTCACCTAGCTAGAATTGGTAGAAAGATTTGTGCATCATTTCTCGTATAACATAGAGAGTGATGTCACCATGGTAGACTTGTGCGGTGCAAAACAACACCCAAATGAGACCTTTGCTAGCTTCCTCCAATGATGGAGAGGGATAACTAGTCGCTTCCCTTACGCTTTCCCTGAGAAGCAGCTGGTCAGTATTTTTGTCCCTAATCTTAAACCAGATATAGCTTTCCACCTCCAAATGCATTGTGTCTGCATCTTTGAGGAGGTTATCGAGAAAGGGATTCAAATAGAAAAGGCTCTCATTGCTAAAGGCACCCTCAAAACTCAATCTAAAGACAACCAAAGTGTCAAACCTACTGAAAAGTTGAAGATCTTTAACAAAAACAAAAACATGGTGGGAGACGGAATCACTGATTCCAAATGTGTTCAAACGGTCTAAACCAGTCAACCTTTTAAACTAACCAAGGGCCCAATTCAACCACCACCAAAGTGATGAACATTCACCTCCCTAAATGAATCATTTTCTGTCATATTAAAATAGTTGGATGCGGCTCACATGATGACCTATCCTACAACACAACCGTTTGATGACAACGCTCCTAAACCTTCATGGTATAAGGAGCATGAATACTACGAAATGCATCGTGTTAAAGGTCATAAGACAAACAAATTTCTACAGCTTCACCACTATATTCAGGACCTCATTGACACTGGGGAGATATAGGTGGATAACCCTGGAAAAATGCAAACACCTAACAAGAAAATGGGGATTTATAAGGAACCATTCCCTAAGCATGATAAGTCAGAAAAGACAAAGCTAGATTGGGGAGAGTCATCCCAAACCTATAAAGCTGCAAATTACTTGTATACCAAAAGAGATAACAATCATTATGATTCACTTATCAGATGTATTCACTCCCCTGCTGACCGTGTCAATAGCATCTGGATCAAGGGAAAGGACTGCGCTGTGGTAACAAGGCATGCCCGCCTTGTGATTTTGGAAGCCTCTATATTGACCCTGAAAACTGGTAAATATAACCTTTTAGAACAACTTGAGAGGACACTACTACTAAGATCTTCTCAAGATATCCAATGTGCATAAGGACATTTTGTATCAAACTCTTTAGGGGTCGGGAGTGCCTTTAGAAGTCAATCCTGCGTACCTTCAAGTCATGGTGGAAAATTTTACACCAAGTGAGCATCTCACTTTCAACCATAGGGAGGTCCCTACCGAGAATCCTACACATAATATTCCCTTATACATTGAGGTAGTTGTCACCTGCAGGAAAATCAAATGGGTGCTTGTGGATAACGAATCTAGATTGAACATCTACACGCCTAAATTAGTCAAACAATTGGGACATACGGAGGTAGATCTTGAGTCCCATATCATCACTATCACCGCATATGACAATGCGGAAAGAGAGTCAGCAGGCACCATTACGCTGCCCATGGAGGTGGTCCCCACTTGCCATCAGACGAAGTTTCGTGTCCTAGACTTGGAACTTCCATATAATATGCTTCTAGGCTGACCATGGATTCATGCCGTATAGGCCATGCCATCAAAATTTCATCAATGCATCAAGATGAAGCATGAGGGACATACGGTTACAATACTAGGAGATTCAGAGCCCTTTGCTCATTATAGAGCTCTTAATAGCTTTACACAAAAGGGTACATACGCATGTCCCTCCGCAGATATAGCTGTCACTCTTCATTCTGAGGCCATGGAATCTCGAGTAGATTTAAATTCTCTTAGTTCTTGCACTCATGGGGCATCTACTTCAACATCTCCATTTAATTCATGGGAGATGAAAATCTTGGAATATGGTTGTGGGGAGTATAATGTACAAGAAGCGCTCCTAGTTTCAGACCTCTCTTTGTCACCCAAGACTAGAGGTCGACCCAACTACCATTTCAGGAGACCTAGAGAAGAACACACTATTAGGTCGTTTCTACCTAGAGGCTTGTTAGCTGAGGAGAAATTACTTGATCCACCTACTACTTGGGTCCCTAAGGAAACTTAACCATCTTGTTATCAAACCCTGAAATATGAAAAATCTAGCAGAATGATGTACTCCAAGGGCTACAAAGGCCTAGGATGCGGTAAGAATGAACAAGGAAAAATGGAACCAATCCCTCTCCCCCATTTCAAAACTAAAAGATATGGCACCAGGATTTTCCCTTATGGGGCACACCCTAATGATCAAGACGTGACTTGTTCAGAGCGTGAGGATGGCTCTGATTATCTAGATAGTGATACAGATTCCTATTGTAGCCAATATGAGGATCTGGCCTCCATGAACCTTTTCATGAATAACGTTGTCCTGACCATAACCCCCACTGAACCAATCCTTGACCTTGTCTACCCTTCCCTTGTTGAATGGGACCAACAACGTCACGTGCCACTAGATTTATTTGAGAATGACGAGGCTATTGTAGAGTTCATGGGAATAAGGGATACAATCCCCATTGGAGATCACAAGAAAGGTTTCTTTATCGACTTAGACACCTGTGCCTACTTCGGTGAGGAGGATGAAATTCATGGTTAGCAAAATTTAAAACAAAGTGAGGTAAAAAGTTGTAAAGAAAAGCCTCAGCAAAAAATGAAGTCCAAGTCGCACAGTGAAAACATCTTTGAGGCACTGGTTGACAAAAAAATAAGAAAATAAAAGGACAAACAAAGTGACCATGCCAAGGATGAAAATCTCGTAGAGACATCCTTGGATGAAGATCTCAACCTACCTCCCGATCCTACGTGTATGGAGGATTTATCAAAATTGTTAGTTGAAGAAACCATTGATGTCAATATTGGTACCGAAGAAGATCCCAAGATAGTAAAATTGGGAGCATCACTCTTGGCCAGAGAACAAAATACGTTCGCTATGCTACTGCGAGAGTTTATTGATGTGTTCACATGGTCTTACAAAGACATGCTCGACTTAGATCAAACTTTGGTCGTGCACAACCTAGTTGTGCACGCAGATGCTAAGCCTATCAAACAGAAGCTCCGAAAGATGCATCCAAGAGTGGCCTTGTTAGTTAAAGAAGAGTTGGAAAGGTTGCTTGCAGTAGGATTCATCAGGCCAATTGATTATTCTGAATGGATATCAAACATTGTTCCTATCCAGAAGAATTGGTATCTGAATCTGCACAGATTTTAGGGACATCAATAAAGCTTTCCCTAAAGATGACTTTCCGTTGCCCAACATTGACATGATTGTTGACTCAACCATAGGGTATGAAATGCTATCACTCATGGATGGCTTTTCAGGTTATAATCAAATTAAGATCGCTGAGGAAGACCAAAAAAAAACAACTTTCACAACTCCTTGGGGAACCTTCTATTATTAGGTGATGCCATTTGGCCTTAAGAATGCATGAGCAACTTATCAGTGTTCCATGACATTAATATTTCATGATATGATTCATGACATCATGGAAGACTACGTAGATGTCATCCTAGGAAAGTCCAAAACGAGAGAGGATCATCCTATCATTTTGCAGCCTATCTTTGAACACCTATGTGAATACAAAGTCAGGATGAATCCAAAGAAGTGTGTCTTCGGTGTGCTATCTGGGAAACTATTAGGCTTCATCGTGTCAAGACGAGGTATTGAGGTAGACCCTACTAAAGTGTCTGCCATCACAGAAATGCCTCCACTTGAGAATATCAAGCAACTGCGTAGCTTGCAAGGGAAAATTCAAGCCATTCGCCACTTTATCTCCCAGCTTGCAGATAAATGTCACTCATTCACTCATTTGCTTAAGAAGGATGTCGCTTTCATCTGGGGACGTGAGTAACAGCAAGCCTTTTCTTTGCTTAAATATTACCTGGCTAATCCACCTGTCCTCATGCCTCCCCCTCTGGGAGAACCAATTTTGCTCTATATTTCCACTACGTAATATGCTATTGGTGCACTGCTCGCCCAATACAACCTTAGCCATAAAGAGAAAGTAGTGTACTATCTGAGTCGCACCCTCATCACCTATGAACTTAATTATCCTCAGATTGAAAAGGCTTGCTTGGCCATTTTTTTTACCTTTCAGAAACTTCACCATTACCTGCTAAATACTAAGACCAAGCTCATATCCAAGGTCGACCCACTCAAGTATTTGTTGTCCAAACCTGCACTCAGAGGTAGAATGGATAATTGGATCATTCTACTTAGTGAGTTTGATATAGAATTTGTCCATCAAAAATCAGTTAAAGGACAAGTACTTGCCGACCAGCTAGCAGAAGCACCTTTGCAAAGCACATAACCTTTGAGTCTGGATCTGCTAGATGCATCTTTGCTCTACATTGAAGAATCTGTTGTATGGTAGATACATTTTGATGGATCTTTTACGTTTCATGGTTCAGGTGTAGGAGTGGTCCTTATTACTCCTTTGGGTGATCCTATACCGCAGGCTTTCCACCTGGCCTTGCCTTGCACAAACAACATTACGGAATATGAAGCACTCATTGTAGGGATGAAGCTAGCCATCAAGTGGAATATTCAACATGTTAAGGTTGTAGGTGATTCACAGCTAATCATCAAACAGGTTAATGATGAGTATAAAGTTAAGGATGACAACCTCATACCTTACAAGAAGTTGGTGGAGACTCTGAAGGAGTATTTTGTGCGCATTACCTTTGAGCAGATCCCAAGAGTGTAGAACAGATTGGTAGATGCTATGGAAATGGTGGGATCTATGCTTCGTATTCCACTAGGGAACAATGATATGCCATTTTTCGTAGAAAATCTACACTAGCCCGCGTATGACGTGCCAGAATCTTACCTAGCTTATAAGGTTGTTGGTCCCTATTTCTCGTGGTATGAACCCAGTTTCACCTATCTTAAGGACAATACTTTCCCTCCCAATATCTCCCATTCTAAAAAGCAAATCCTAATTCACCATATAGCTCATTACACCCTTTTAGGAGGTACACTTTATCGTCATGGCTACGATGGGTATATGTTACATTGTCGAGATGTGATGGAGTCAATCCAGGTAATTAAGGAAGTACACGAAGGAGTATGCGGAGGACATACAAACGGAATGGTCTTGGCTAAGAAACTATTAAGAGTAGGTTACTATTGGCCCACCATGGAAACTGATTGTTGTAATTATGTTAGGAAATCTGTGCTTTTCCAAAAGTATGGAAATTTCATCCATGCTCCATCGCAACCATTGCAACCAATCACTACACCGTGGCCATTCTCCAAGTGGGGACTTGATCTAATAGGTAAGCTTACTCCTACCTCATCTGATGGTCATACACATATCATCACAACTATAGAATACTTTAAAAATGGGTGGAGGCTATCCCTTTAACCTATGTCACATGAGCACAAATTTCTAAATTCATCATGAATAACATTATTTGCCGATATGGTATCCCTGCAGCCATTATCACAGGTAATGTGAAGTCATTTAAGAAAAAAATTGTGAAATATCTTTGCCAATAGTTCCAAATGAGATTGAAATGGTCCACGCCATATTACCCTTACGGTAATGGACAAGCTGAGGTAACAAACAAGACTTTGGTAAGGATAATGGAGAAGATGGTTAGCAAAACTGGTCGAAATTGGCACCTACAAATCCACCCAGCCCTTTAGGCCTACCAAACATCAATTTTCACTCCTACGGGTGTGATGCCATATTCCCTAGTGTTCGGGACAAAATCTATCATCCCTTTAGAGATCAAACTTCCTTGTGAATTTCTCTTCGGGACTATTTGGATAAGGATGAAGATTATCGAGTGGAAAGATTTACTGAACTAGAGCTCCTGGATGAGAGGCGCATTCACGCTCTTAATCACTTGAAGGTATATCAACATAAAATCTCCCACAACTACAACAAGAGAATAATCCCTCGCCAGTTTGAGGTGGGTGATTTAGTTATGAAGGAGAACCATTTCAACACCAGAGTAGACCTAGAAAAGAAAGGGAAGTTCAAACCACACTGGTTAGGACCCTATGTCATAGTTGCCAAGTACGGCACCGGGGCATACAAACTGGCTCACCTCATAGTTTCCGTACTTGGCTCAACCCGTGGTGAACAATAGAAGAATAGGGTGATATATATATATATATATATATATATATATATATATATATATATAACAAAAACAATATATATATCAAAAAATCCAAAAACATGGCAATTTTTTTCACAAAAATCCTAAAAAGTAAAAAACCCTACAAAAATGGTAACTTGCTTATTATGGCTGAAGCTTGTGTCTTGTGCATGGTATTTTCTCCATATCCTGTTGGTTTGTCTCACATCTTACCTGATTAATAAGACTCACAGATCATCGGATTCACAACCATTCACAAAGCTAGTTGCTTGCTTTGTCTGTACTCTGGGGCACTTTTATTGCCCAATGTTGTTTGTTGCGCACAAACGCTTTTCATGGACTCGTGTCCATTGTCATTTCCCCTTGCATGTATCCTTTCTCGGGGCATCATTTTTAACCCTTGTCATCAATCACAAACTTGTCGATCTCTTTAGCACTGATAACAAAATATTTGTACAACTGTCTTGACCATTGTTGGGTTGGATATGTGTGTTCGTACTTATTTTCCCTATTATATGAGCTTGTTTCCTTCTCATATTACATTTCATTATTGTATTTTGCATGAAGTTGGTACTTTTAGCAATGGACATTTGTTCGTAGTATGGCTTTTCATGTCATTCTACCTTTGTCGTATGCTTATATTTTTCATAAGGACCGATGATGTAGTTCCTATGGCAATATGATGACATCAAAGTTGTTCGAAACAAATAAGTGGCTAGAGGTTAAGCTCTTCTCTACCCTCATCCATATTTATTCTACACCACTTCCCTTTCACCCCTAATTCTCCCTCTCCTTGGGGCATCTTGCCTCATCCCCATTCTTCTGCCTACTTCTCATCTTTTTCGATCGTCGATCGGCTTCCTTCATCACCCCATCGACACTCGAGGGGGCATCTCTCCCTCCTACTAATTTTTCTTCTATCCCTTCAAAATTTTCTTCCATCTACTATCTTTTTAGTGATGTCACTTACACCACCCCAAAGATGGGCAAATATAGACACCCATAATTATGCCCAAGCAATTTAAATACTTAAATTGCATTAATTATCCTCTTTCTCACAAATCAATGACATATCGTCAAAAGCGCTCATTTTCCCCCATATCATCATTAATTAATTACACTAAGCTAATTAATTAAGTCACCTATCCAAAAAATACCCTATTAATGACCTTCCATTAATAAATCACCTCTTCTATCTAGATTAATTAATTATTATTAATTAATTAGTCTTCCCCTTCATTTAACTAGTAAATCAATATTTAATTGATTTAATCCCTTTCTAATAGCCTAAACCATAATAATATTCCTCTAATTTTCTTCTATAAGATCACATCTACCTATTAGTTAATCACATTTGATTAATTAAAACACCCGCCAACTCCCATGACTTACTAATCATAAATTAAATCCTTCTAAAGTAAGGTTACCTTTAATAAAGCAACCTTATCCATTCCTAATCATGTTTTACCTTTATCCCACATACAAAGGGATGAAGTGTTTCCATTATCCATTGGGCTATATAAAGATCCCTCCACCTACCTTTTTACTTACACCTAAACTCCTTAGAGAGCAAATGCAAAGCATATAGCAAAGAGACTAAGAGCTTGCACCTTGCCTTTTTGAGAGTTCATCATCTTGAAGAGTTAAGCCTCTTTCTTAAGTGCTTAGGTCATATGGGAGGTGTCAAAGGGGTCTTATAGCCCAACTTTGATAGGCCCTTATTCTTAGGTTACTTGGCATACTAAGGACAACTATTTTGATAGCCATGGAGCTTACTTAGGTCCATTCATTTATTTGTTGTGAGAATAGAGGAGTTTAGATATTTAGCATTGTTAGTTTCAAAGTTTTTATTGATGAATGCTAGAATATAACCCTTGTTTAATTCTTATCTTGATGGTGTTTAGTTTTTTGTTCAATTCTTACTAAGTTAAGGATATTTAGGTGTTAGTCTTTACTCATATTAGCATTATTTTGAAAACAAACACATGCACACAGGTAGAGGAGAGGATGGGCTAGACGAGGTGGAATATCCTTGTGATGGTGTAGGTTGTAGACATGTATCTTGGATGAGTAGGAGAGGTGCCACTGAAAACTACTCAGAAATTTGAGGGGTTAAAGGTGGTGTACTAATTATAGGTTCTTCAATGGGTGAAGGAGAAAATGAAGAGGGTTCCTCTATGGGTGGAGTAGATGAAATAGGTTCTTGTGTAGGTAGGGGACCTTGGGCTAGGATTTCATCTATGGAAGGAACATGAGGTAATTGGGAAGCAACTGGTATGTCATCGAAAATAGCATGGACCTCATAAACATTGCTATCATTGGTTGAAGTGTCACCAACTTGGTTGGAAGATGGGGCATGATTAGGGACCAACTTATTGAATATATGTAGGTTTTGGTTAATAGGTGTAGTTAGGCTATCCAAGACTAAATATTTGTTGTCTAACATTTCTTGGATGATATTCTTGAAGGTAATGCAGGTATTATCGCTATGACCTTTGACACGATAATAGTTGAAAAAGTCATGTTCTTTATACCATGTGGGCATGGGGCACTTAGGGTCAAAACTAGTGTGTATTTTTATAGGTGGAAGGGTGATGACACCAGCGTTAATAAGCTTTTCCAAAAGAGAAGAATAAGGTTCTCCTATCGAAGTGTAATTTCATTGTTCTTGTCTGAACTAGAAATCTTGGACATGAGAGAGATTAGAAGGAGGTTTGGTGGGGTTTGATGGGTGAGGGGGACCAGCTTTGAGAACCAAAATTTGGGTTTTGAGTAGTTTTTTTGGGGTTTGGAAGATGAAGAAGCATCATTTGATTTGAACGCGATGTTCTTGTTACGCAACTAAATTTTTTTCTCTTCGATAGCATAAATTTCCAATATCCATGCCATGGTGAATGCCTTGTCTAAAGTGTGAAAGGTTTGCACCTGCAGGGCTGGTGAGATGTGTCTACCGCAAGCCCAAGTAAACAACTCTATGAGTTTAGTTTGAGGTAATTGAAATGTGAGCTGGTTAATTAGGTTGCGCTAGCGAGTGATAAAGTCAGCAATAGACTCATCATCGTATTTTCGTGTGGAATAAAGTTTAGTCATGGTGAGTTTCTTAACAATGTTGATTGAGAAGTGATTTAATAAGGCTTGGGCTACTTGATTAAATAGTAGATGGAGTGTTTTGGTAGCCCATTTTACCAGTCCAATATAGGTCCTGTAAGGCACATTGGGAAGGTTCGTAGGAGTAAAGTGTCATCATGGGTGATAAGGTAACACCCATGTTTGAAAGACCACAAATGCTGCTGTGGGTCTTCTTTACTATTGAAAGATTTGGCTTTGGAATTTCCAAATGTACAAGGTATGGGCGAATAGGTATGGATGGATGAATGGGCTCATTATAGATTTCATCGTAGGTGAGAGAATTATGTGAGAAAGAAACCAATGCTTCTAACGTCTAAATGATTTCCATCATTAATTTGATGAGATCATTGGTAGGTTGTGATTGAAGGGATCCTCCTATGGCGTAGGAGGGTTAGTATTGAACATGTGATGTGGGTGGCATTCCAGTGTATGGTGGTGCCAAATATGAAGGTTGAGAATAGGGGACCAACATAGAGGGCATATATCAAGAATACATGATGGATGAGATAGGGGATTGTTGATAATATGTGTATGTAGGTGGGATGGTCACAGTGAATCTAGTAGCGATTAGGGGCAAAGATTATGGGATGGAGAGGAAAAGATTCTAGAATGGAGTAGGGGTCACCAACACCATGAGCAGTTGTGTTACAATTGGTATCTGTAAGACGATGGGTGCAGCTGAGGTTTTGGTTTGGGTGGTTGATGAGGGGACAAAAGATACTATGGGTGTGACTGATATTACAGATACAACGGTCATAGTGGGTATGGGGCCTAGCTATGAAACTACTGGGGGTAAAGTAGGTGAAGGTAATTCCGCATTAGTAGGGGCTGATGTAGAAGTAGGAATAAGGGAAGGAGAGATGGATATAAGCATGACCTATATCAACTGACCTAAGGAGTCCTGGGTGGAAGAGTGGGAAAGGTAGAACTATAAGGCCACATGATTTTGATCAAGGAGTCATGTAAATTCCTAGTCACCTATCACAATTGTGGTAGGTAGGGTTGGATCCATGGGTGATAGGATAGAGGGTGGTGAAGGACTACGCGGGAGTGGTTGGAGACTTGCGTGGAATATAAGAGCATTAGCATGATTGCGAGTCAAAACCATGTGAATGAATGTATATCAAGGTGATGATGTATCCTGTAGATGACACCAAGAGCAATGGAAATGAAGAAAACATGTGTTTATAGGTGGATTTGGGAAATGTATTAGTTGAAATTCAACACAGGGTAACTGACAACTGTTAAGGATGACTGATACCGATTTAGGGGTAATCGACGTCGGTTACTGTGAGACAGGAAAAATTTTACCAAATGAGGAAAATACCGGTGATGGTTAGATGAACAAGTTGTATGATGACTATTTATCAAAGCATAGAGAGTATAAAGACTCTCAGGAACACTGACACCAAAGTAAATGAAATAAGTGTTATTTGGGAAATTTAACCCAAAAGAACATAAAACTGATGTCAGTTAAGCAAAACCGATGCCGGTCAGGGGAGGACTGATGCCGATGGACAAACTGATGCTGGTTACTATGAAATTTGGAAAAATGTAAGAAAATGGATTGTCATGAATTTGAGTCAGATAAATAATCAAACCATAGGTCTGGAGATGATGCAATGAAGTCTTGACACACTCAGAAGGAAGTCAGAATACTCCAACTATGATTGTGGAGTGTACAATGAAAAAGAATGGAAAAATGGAGAAACGTATCCTCACAACTCAGAATGCACATCAATCAAATGCTAAAAACACGTACCTAACAAGTGATTTTTAATGTGTTGAGCTTATGATATTTAGAAGACTGACTCATGAATTTAGAGTAGAGTTTTTGGTGAGGAAGGATTCCTACAAAGAAGGATATCTCAAAGGAGAGGTTTCAGGTTATGTTATGGTGGGGGTAGGTTTTCCCTTAAGGTAATGACTCGACAAAAGTAATGAGCTAGGGAGTACCTACCAATCCTCTGATGGTGTGGTCATTGACAGACATTCCCAGGTAAGATGTTGTTTAAGAAAGATGTGTATATTTCAATTTTGTGTAGTTTGGTAAGTTACAGAGAGAGAGAATGTCCTTTCTATGATTCTTTGTGTCAACCACCAGTTGGGCATGAATTCTAGCATATAGGTTTCCCTCATTTTAATGTGAGCTAAATGCAGAAAATTAGAATGTAATGCAACTAATTTCAAGCCCAAATTAAAAAAATTATGTTCAATGAAGGAAATGATGAATAGGAGAGGGTATGCTCTTTCACTAAATGAAGAAAGCAAGAAAGAAGAATGTTTCATTTTAAATGCACCAAGAGAAATATTTCTTTTAGAGAAATTAGAAAGAAGAGAGGATTACCAGAAAATAAGATTAATGTGTAAGCCTTTTAAAGGGAAAACAACACAAAACTTTCACCTAGGAATGAAGAGAATGTAATATATCCTCTGATAGGTCCCACCGGGCATGCCATAATGTTTTACAGTTTTGTTTACATTATTGAGATGAAACAAATAAGGGTAAGGGCCAAGGAGGAATGCTTGTTTATGTTGGTCAGTTGATGGTTGTTGCGCGCATTCTGAATTCTCAATCCAATGCTGACTGTGAGAGCTTCCTTTTGGCTGGGAGGAACTACCTGAAATAGAAAACAAGACCAAAAAAGAAGAGTTAAATAATATATGATAGTGGACTACCTAGCGTGTGCTAGATCCGAGAAGTGTGATACTCCCTAGACGATTGTTAATCCACTATTTAACATAACTTAATGTGAGAAATAAACAAAGTCCTACTATAGTTGATATGATTTAGGTATTTCATTTAATTACAATAAGAAAATCTAACATAACAGGCTAGGCTATAGTCAAATCTGAAGGGTAGGTAGTTGTTAGGGTATTAAAATTGGTCAGGGTCAGGTTCTGGGTTGTTTGGGTCACTTGGTAGAAGGTAGGTTGGCTCTGTTATTGTTAAATGTGTAAACAATAGAGACTGACGTTGGTTTAGTATAACCAGTGACGGTTTAAGAGAGACCGACGATAGTCATGGGTAACCAGTGTCAGTATAGTTGGGTGACAGTAGTTTAATAAAAACCTTATTACAGAGTTTGGGTGAGGTTAGATAGAGCTAAAGGAGGGGATGGCGAGGTCTGTGGAAATTTTGAGAACACTCAGAGAGGTGGAAGGGCTAGGATAGATGATCTGATAAAAGGGTGGGTGAGTTTTGAGTTTGTCAAAAAATAGACTATGAAGGAATGGGAATATCAATGGAATAATGATAAAAACCCTATGGCTAAGATAAGAAGGGAAGTGATCAGTGATAAAATCACTTACCAATGTTACAGATCCAATAGTTGGTTGGTGGGGATGATCGGTTTGTGAGATGAAGCTTGGTGCAATAGTGATGCTTCATGGAATGTCACCATGAGTACAAATGCCTCTGGATCTATCTTGGTGCTAGATATGGATGTCTATAGTTGTGAAAAGGCTCTGGTTCTACTTGCATGTAGTTATATTCTTGTCTCCTTGATCTCAGAATGTGCCAACCCAAAAACAAGGTTGCTAAGGTGTATAAATGACAACCAACGATGGTTCTGGGTTGACCGGCATCGGTTCTGGGTTGATCGGTGTCAGTTAAGGTGAGATTCCCTAGGTTTAGCAAAAATGACAGATCTCACATCTTTTAGATCAGGTTCGTTCCTTTCTCCATGGATCCAAATGGATGTTACCTTTTTTCAGCGGGAAGGTGGTTAGAGGGATAATAGGCATAATTTTTTTAGGGTTAAACTAAGTCTTAGATCATTAAGGTGAGTGGGACCAAGCCTTAGTTAGTTATGGAAACATGTCAAGAATAGGTCTAGGGTAAGATGGCTAGATGAGGTGGAAGGGTGAGGTGGAAATTAGATTATTTAAAATAGTTAAGTAATGAATATTGTGAGGATGGGTATTAATTTAATTAAGTTAATTAAATTAATATTAATGTGGAGTGGAAGGGGCCATGATTAGGTGAATATGTTTGAGTTGGTTATTTGACGGGAGACTAAGGGGAGTGTGACCCAATTTTGGTGTCTACATGCACTTTAGACATTTAAAAAACTAGCCGTAAACATGGACGGGCGTAAACAAGCAAAAAAGTGGCGAATATTGTCTTTGATAAGACTCATGTGGTATGCTCCTTCTCACCCCAAATGGGTAGCAAGAATGCAAGGGTAAAGATCAAAAGATATAAAAAAACAAAGAGCCACTTGGGTAGAGTTTCACCTTATCTAAAGGCAAGAACAAAACTAAGCTAAGTGAGATGTCATTTAATTCCATGATTAAACACACTTAGATATAACTAAAATGGACTCTTTTCCTTGTTTAAAAAAAAAGGTTCAGACTCCAAGTAATTCATCACTTCGTGATGGTTTTGTTTGTACCAATTTTTTTTCTCCTTTTTAGTCTGAGCAACATCAGAGATATGGCATGAAGCTTGAAGGTAGATAGATCATGATGTGTGTCATTTTGTAGCCGCGGATGTGATCTAAATTGCACTCATATTTGTGGAGAGATGGATAACACTCAAATAAGACTTGATCTTGTCCTAACTGTTTTAGGTTGTTCCTGTCAACCAAGGTAAGAGAACCTATTTTGTAACCCTCAAATGGTGAAGGAGATGAATATATCCCTCAATTTATGTAAATAGTATGAAGGGGCCTTGGGAAAATATGATCAACACTCCAAATCTAACTTTCACAAGTTGTCACTTCTAGATTATGGAGATAATTTCAATGCAAGGCAAGGGTTATTGAAGACATTTTAAAATCATGATCTGTTCTGCATACTTTAGCAAATGGATTTTAATCTTTGGTGGGTATACATGTCAAAAAAGGGGTAGTATGGGGTATGATTAGTTGTTTAGAATGATTTTTGGTGGGATATTGACAGGACAAAATTGACTATGCCAGATATTTGAAAACCTCTACAACATTTGAACAATTATCAGATAAAATGCTTCAAAATATTCAGGATGTTCTTTCAACCAGAAGAGATACACAAATGGAGGCCTAGGTTTGCACCCTTCACACAATCTTTGATACCTCAACACAAAATCTTGAGTTGAAGGACCTAATTAAACATCAAAATATCTGATCAAATCACGCCTAAGGTACCCCTAAAGGCTTAAGCAATATCTATCAACAAAATGAAGGTGAAGTGATTTTAAATTTCTTATTTTCAATGCCAGATGAAAGTTCTTCTAATAAATGAAATTGCAAATGCCACTACAACAATCAATAAGGATGAGATCTATGTGATTCCTAAAAAATTCAATGCAAGATTGCAACAAGAACAAGAAAAAATGTTTGCAGACATTTATACATGATAACAGACATCATATTGCCCAAAATAACATAGATTAATTAAAAATATTTTTAGATTCATCAGCAGGGGAGAGTTTTCAGAACAATCTCAAAGCTATGTGATGGCTATATATTTATAACCAACTCAACATGAATGAAGATCTAACACAGAAGACATTAACCAAGTTTTTTGGAGGGTTTATCAGAAAATGAGCTTCTCTCAAAATTTTCTCATGATTTTCAATTTCTTGACCTTTTTCATGTCTCAAAATATGCATTATATATCAGTTGTTACATTTGATCCTTCTTTCCCAAGAAAAGAATATCCTATTTCATCTTAGTTTGTTATAAATTCACTCATGACTTTTAGAAAGGGACATCTAACAGAAAAACCTTCAAAAAGCTGCCAGGTGCCTCAAAAAGGGTGAATCGCTGCAAAATTCACATCATTATCCATTATGGAGGCACGTTTTTCATCTTTAAAGCCTGCTGACCCCCTTCCTTTCATTATTTCATCCTTATCCCTCCAAAATTTGACTATGCAACTTTTGGATCTAATATTTCACGTTTTTACTCGAGCCCGAACAAAATTTCATTTCAAAAGTACCTTAGATCTACAAATTGAATTTTCAAATTGATTCCATTGATCCTTGAAGTAAAAAATGACATGAATTCACCAAAAATCGATCAAAATCGATGTAAAAAACACATTTCCACATTTCCTGGAGCAAAAAATGGCAACCAAATTGAAAAATGCACAGTTACCGTTGATTTTACTTTCTCCCTTCAATCTGAGCCCTCGACGTGTCACAATGTGATTGGAAATTGGTTTTGGGTTCACTTTTTTATATTTTAACATTTTTGGAAAAATGTAAAAATTTTGACATTTTTTTTCACCCCTCCGAGTTTGACACGTGTCCCAATGTGGGTCCCATCGGAATCGCAGCTCGATTCTACACATTTCCACATTTTTTGGAAAAAAAGATTTTTTTACAATTTCCTCCACTGCTCTGGCCTTGAGATTTGGCGTTGAAACGTGGCATAATATGATTTGAATCCGGGGTCACCATTTAATTTTACACATTTCCACCTTTTTTGGAAAAAAGGAAATTTTTCACAGTTTCCTCTGTAGACCCGCACCTTCGCTTATGTCCTTGACATGTGTCTCCATCTGATTCATTACAGAGCCACACTTCAAATTACTAGCTTTAACTCACTTTTCCAAAAAGGCAATATTTCCCTTTTTCCTCCAGTGGCCCACACTCCTTTCTGCCCCTGTCTTGCCACATGTCCTCTCCTGAGTAGCTCGAAGGACCCGCGGCCTTTTTCATAACTTTCACCCCCTTTGCAAAAAATAATTTTTTTTCTAGGTCCCCCACTAGCCTTCCATCCCACTTTGATGAAAACATGACACGTGTCCACCTCTGATTCGCTGAGGGCCTACACTCTGAAGCCGCCACGTGTCCCATTTTATTTCGTTGTGGGCCCTAGGCATTTTCTTTGTACCTTAACTCTTTTTTCCAAAATTCCTTAAGGCATAAAAATGACCCACCCATCCACCTTCACTCTGCTTGCGACACGTGTACCTCCTCTGGGGCTTGCGGAGCTGTGGGGGCAACTTGTAATTATTTTTTCAAAACACAAAAAAATGTTAAGTTTTTTGAGTAGACCGCTGAATCCTTGTCCAACCACAAATGACCACATATGAGAAGATGTTTGAGCTAAAATTTGATGGGAAAAGGACACCCGTATGACCGTCAAACAACACAGAAATTTGCCAGTGATGCCCTAGGATGCTAGAAGATGAATTTGATGGGCAAATGATGCCCGTTTGACGTCAAAATACAAAAAATGCCAGGGATGCCCCAAAATTGATTTTTTCTTCGTGGGTGAAGGATTTTTTGATCAAAAGACAAATGGAAAGTGATTTAAAGCAATTTACGACCATGGGGATAGATTTTCAAAGGCAAACAAGCATAAATCGATCATTTTCAAGAATCCATGATCGGGAAAAATGGAAAAATGACAGAGCCCGTAGATTTTGGAAAATTAGGGCACAAAAGAGGGAAGACATGCAGTTTTATTAAAATTAGGGAAAAACAACAAGTTTATGAGATTTTCAAGGCATTCAATCCAGAGGGAAAAGTTGCAAGCCACCAGTTTTGAGAGAAAAATGATTTAGAGCACGCAAGAATGAAGGAAAATTAGGGCAAAAGCCTGCAGGCTCAAAAATGGCACCAACATTGGCTCCTGCTCGGGGATGGGCACTCCCAGCGAGTGCCATAAGAACAAAAGAAGTAGACCAAGTGCCAAAAACAACCATTGGGCAATAGATTCAAAATTGCAGAGCAGAAAAACCAGATCTAATTGACAAAAAATGGCTGCCAAGAACAAGGAAAACCACAAATTGACAAAAAACAGCCAAAAACAAAGCCAAAAACCAAACACTATACACTATACAAGTGGTGCATACCTCAAATTTGGGGATTAATCCAAGAAATGCTTCAGATGCCTACCATTAATAGGAAGTTCAAGCAATTCCCCATCTAAGTCTTTGAGAAAAAAGGTATTTTCACCAATTTTGATATCAATGGAGTAAGGGCCCATCCACAATGCATCAAATTTACCATGTTTGCCCTTATCTTCATTTTTGCTATCCCATAACAAAACTAGATCTCCAACATTGAAGGCCCTAGGAGTGACCTTCTTGTCAAACAACCTCTTCAACTTCTCCCTAAATCTGACATGCCTTTGGTGGGAGGCTCTTCTTTCTTCATCCAACTCAACAATCTGATTAATCCTTGCTTCATATGGACTAACCTCTTGATCTTCAAGTTGTTGAACAAAGCTAAAATGAAGATAATTGCAGATGTAAGGGCAGTAGAGCTTGAGTTCCATACACCAACTCAAATGGGCTCTTACCAGTAGCTCTTTTGGTAGTAATTCTATCAGCCCAAATTGTAAATTTCAGTTGTTCACCCCATTTTCTCTTGTTCAACTCCAAGGTTCTCCTAATGATCTTCAATAAGTTCTTATTGCTGGACTCATCTTGTCCATTTCCTTGAGGGTTATAGTTTGAAGCATAAGTCAGATTGGTTCCATACTCCTTGCACATTTCCATCAAGGGTTTAGCTCTGAAGCACATGGCATTATCAGCAACAATTTTTATTGGCACACCAAATTTGCATATGATATGATTCAACAAGAAGTCCATAACAACTTGGTGTGTTACTTTCTTGGTGGGGATTGCTTCTACCCACTTGGTGAAGTAATATGTGGCTACAAGAATCCACTTATGTCCAACACTAGAAGGGTCTGAAATCTCACCAATGAAGTCCATTCCCCATTGTTTGAAAGGAGCTTCAATTGATACAGGCTGCAAAGGAAGGGATCCTGAAGCTTTCATTCTTCCAGAGAAACACTGACATCTTTCACATCTTCTAACCGGTAGGGTTGCATCTTTGAAAAGAGTAGGCCACCAATAACCAGCTCTCAAAATTTTGTGTGTTGTAACCCTTCTAGCAAAGTGTCCTCCACAAAATCCCCCATGGAAATCAACAACTATTTTGGGAGCTTCATTTTTAGTTATACATTTCAAGAGGACACCTTCAGGGTTCTTCCAAGCCAACCCAAAGTCAGTGATGATGTATTTTTGAGAAGCCAGCTTGAGGGCTCTTTTCTAATTTTTATTTAAATGATCAGGGCAGCATAGGTGTCTGAGGTAAAATATTACATCCTTGTACCACTCAGAACTTATCAATTTCTCAAGAACATCTGCCCTTTCTTCCTCTACTTCATTCACTTCAATTGTCTGTAGGTTGCTCTCAGCCATGAGCTTAGCAAGATCCAAACCTCTTACCAAATTTGTGGTTTGGATGTCCATGTCATACTCCTACAGTTTGTTCACCCATCTACATCTTTTGCTTGAGATCTCCATCTTTAATAAGATGTCTTTTACCATGGTGTGGGGAACATAAGTAACAACTTTTGAACTTAAGATATAAGGCTTGAAAACCTTTGTTGCTTTCACCAAGGCAAATGCTTGTTTTTCTATGATTGTGTACTTTAACTCAGCAGCTTGTAAAGCCTTGCTAAAGAAGGCAATAGGCCTTCTCAGCCCCATCTTCATCCTTTTGGAGAAAAAATAGATGCAATGGTATTTTCAGAAGCAAAGGAGAAGATTTGGAAAGGCTTCTTGTAATTCGGAGCTGCCAAGACAGGTGCATGTTTAAGTGCTTCTTTGATTCCTTCAAAATCCTGAATAGCAGCCTCCTCCCACTTGATAACTTGGTCTTTCTTTAACATGCATGTAATAGGAAGAGTCAATTCAGAAAAATTTGACACAAACCTTCTAATGAAATTGATCTTCCCAAAGAAGGATTGGATGCCCTTCTTTGTTCTTGGAATTGGAACCTTGTTGATTGCTTCTACCCTCTCAGGGTCAATCATGACACCAACCTTTGAAACAATATGACCAAGCAACTTGGCCTTTTGTACCCCAAAATGACACTTCTTTGGATTCAAAGAGATTCCAAATTCTCTACATCTGATCAACATTATTTCCAAGTGCTGCAAGTGATCTTTTTTGCTCCTTGAAAACACAGTCACATCATCCTGATAAACTGCAATGAAGTCATTTATGTAACCAGAAAAAGCAACATCCATTGCTCTTTGGAAGGTAGCTCAGCATTCATGAGACCAAAAGGCATTCTTACATAAACATATGTTCCCTAAGGAGTGGTAAAGGCAGTTTTAAATCTTTCTGACTCCTTGACAACAACTTGATTGTAGCCAGAGAAACCATCCAAGGTGGACAAAAATTCAGATCCAGTCACTAACTACAACATGTTTTCCATGTTTGGCAAAGGATAATTGTCTTTCAATGAAGCTCTATTCAGATTTCCAAAGTCTACACAAAGTCTGATATCTCCATTTTTCTTTCTGACTGGCACAAGGTTTGCAACCCAAGATGAATACCTTGTGGGCTGAATGATCCCTCCCTCCTTCAGTTTCTTCAATTCATCTTGCATTTTCATGGAGAGGAGTGGATTAATTAGCCTCTTCTTTTGTCTGAATGGTTTGGCATTTGTTTCAAGAGGAATCTCATGCTAAAACAAGTCTTCTCTGTATGCTTTCAGCTCTGAATAAGACCAAGCAAGACAGTCCTGATATTTCTTCAATAGTTGAATATAGGACTATTTTTCCTCTTTGTTTAGACTTCTTCCCAACCAAAATATTCTTGGTTTTATCATTAGTTCCCAAGTTATGCTCTTCCACATCCCTTGAGGCAGACATGTTTCTATTGATGATGCAATCAACATTGTTAAAATTTGACTCAAGTGCAACCAAGACCTCTAGGAATGGTGTTAGTTTTCAATTAGATAATATCCTTTCCAAAAAAAGTCTCTCTTCCTTCAGTCACACACACCATTGGTTCCCAATCAATATTCTAATCTACAAACTCACCTTGATTTTGTAAGAACCTTTGCACTTGAGCATCATCATTAAACACTTGCCAATGCTTGATGTTGTTCAGGGACAACTGGCCTAGTTAACACTTCAACATTGTACTCACAATAAGGTGAAACAATGCAATTTCCAAATCTTGACCCCAACATTGCAAAATTTTCAGCAACAACATTGAAACTTCTATCATGATGCACAATATTGAAGGAATCAAACATCTCAATTAGATCCCAAACTACATGTTTGTACCGTTTCATCCACTGATTTTTTGTAGCATATAGTTTTCTTATTTGTTTGACAACTAGCTCTGAATCTCCTTTTGCAATGATGTCCTTGACACCATACTTCCATGCAATTCTCAGACCCAACAATAAGGCTTCATACTCAGAAATGTTGTTAGTACATTCAAAATTAAGCTTGAAGGAAAAAACAAACTCTTCCAAGCTAGGAGAAATCAGAATTACACCAACACCATTTCCAAATTTGGAGCAAGCTCCATCAAATAGAAAGGTCCAAGGAGAACCTACCTGTTCAAGGCACTTTGACTGATCCATCTTGTGCTCCTTACAATCAGCAAACCCAATAAAATTATCAACATCAACATCAGCAAACAACACCTCATAGGAAGCATTGTTTGGATCCCCAATTAGATGCAACATCTTCTTTTCTCCATAGAGCTTGACAAGGCTACCCTTAATGGGAATAGTGGAAAAAGACAATCCATTTGGACACTCCCTCCAACACTTGCAGCCCACTTTCTTGACAAAATCATACCCATTTGGTAGGGCAATCAACAATCACAACATCCAACTTTAAATTCCTCCTAGGATAAGATGCAAGTTGCACCACCAGACCCTTCACACAACCAACTACTCGAAACTTCTCTTGAGTCCATGACAGTACACTTTCCATAGGTTGCTGTCACTTTGATATCCAACTCATTCATGACTTCTAGAGGCATGACATTACATGATGCACTAGAATCAAACATACAATTGTGAAGTAGTCTATCCTTTATGATCAAATTTGTAAAGAATGGATCAACATTCAATTGGGAATAAACCAAGGATGTCCCCAAGTATACCTCAAGGTTTTTCTCCAAGATCCTCTAATACTGGTGGTGTTTCAAGGTCTGCAATGATCTGAGGAGGAGTTTCAACAACATTTACATTTCTGTTTGGAGAACTCTTCTTCTATTTCAATCCTAGGTACTCAAATGCTCTCTTCTTGTGCTCAGGAATCCTAAACAGCTCAATGATTGGAACACTCACTTTGATTTGGATCAATACCTGGGCTATGTCATATGGAACACTCTTAGGTAAGGTAGAATTGGAGTGGGGACAAATTAGATTCATTAGATGGCATGGGACTCTTGGGAGCTTGGGCATGAGGAGGATTGTAATTTTTGCTTGGGTTAACAAATATTTTGACATGTGTTTCTCTTCTAGGAGATTCTTTGGGAATACTTGTAAGCAAGGGTGTTTTAGGTTTGGATTGAGGCCCAAATCCCTTAACAATTTTTCTCCTAGTGTTATACTCTTTCTCTTGAGCCACAACAACATTCATTAACAATTTTCTATCTTCCTCTGAAGGTATACCACCATCATACTTCTTAATCATCAAATCTATTAAGTATTCAAATTCATTGTTAGGAATCTCAAAATCTTACACTACATCAACTTCAAGAGTATGAGGGGGAAGAGAGACTTGTACCCATTTTATGTAATCCCAAAAGGTTGCAGCTGTCCTTGCACTTATGACCTCAGTTGACGTTGCTCCTTCTTGTGAGCTTGAAGAACAATCCACCATGCAAATATCATCATTAGTACCATCATCATTATTAGCTTCACCATCTTGCTGGTCCACTTCACATGGAGGATGGGGCAGAAACACACCTATCACACCAATCAATATTAGTAACTTCCTCAATAGTAACAACCCTAGCAGTTAGGGGATCAGGTAACACTCTTCCTTCACGTGCTTGAGGATGTCTATTTACAGACCCCATGGGTCCTTTCCCTCTATCATCTACCATTTGATCACCTCTAGGATGATTGGAAAATATGTCATGGTTTTGTGCCTTTTTCTGACCTTGTGAAGTCTACCCAATTCCCTTCTCAGCTCTTGCCAACTTGTAGGAAATCTCTTTGACAGACCCTGCCAATTTTTTTCACCACTTCCTCCAAGTCTACACTCTTGCTTGCTTGAGGCTTTTAAGGGTTTATCAACTTTACACCATCTCTCTTGAGAGGTTTCCCAATGGCCTTAATATTGTTTCAATCTGCAGTGCCATGGTAAAGGCCTGCCTTAAATTGGTAGGGTTCTTGTCTCTTAGGTAATAGGCTGCCTTCTTATCAAATGCATTTACATATTTGATCAAGCATGACTGATCACATGGCCTTAAATTAACTGGAAGCCTTCTCAAAGTTTTATTAAACCTTGTGTTGAAGTCATGAACCGATTCATTGGGGTTCTTCTTGATATTTTCAAATTTAGACAAGAGAAACCTAGGATTAGTTTTGTCACCATATTGCAATTTGAATGCATTCTACATTTCAGTCCATGAATCAATAGAATTATCAGGCAGATCCTTGTACCAATCCCTTGCATCCTCTTCTAGTGTATGAATGAACAATTTAATATACACATCTTCATGCTCAATCTCAAAGTCCTCCATCATATTAATAAATTTTTTGAAATGCTGATCAACTAGTTATTGCATTGTTACCTTAGAACTTTGGAAATCTATTCCTCTAACATCTTGTGGGACAACATTTGGGTAACCATCCATTCCTCTAAAATTTATAGGATGAAAGGTGTTAGGTTGAACAAATGGAGGTCTAGGTGGAGTGTTGAGCACCATTGAATTTTGAGGTGGTGATCTTAAAAGGAGAAAGGAATCTGATGAGGAGTGTGAGGTCTTTGGGGCTCAAGAATGTGGTTCACAAGATTGCTATTCAGTGCTAGGCAAGCTAATCTAATCCTGGAAATCTAACCATGCCAAGGAGACAGAGAGAGAGAGAGAAGGGACAAAACAACAAAAGCCTACACTAAAACGGTGACCCACACCATGAGAAGGAGAATGTTGAACAATCGGTATCTGTAAAACTGCCATGGGCACAAATGAGTTTATGGTTTGAGCAATGGTTGAATGAGGGGACAGATGCATCACAAGCCCAAGGTGTAGACTGATCACTACAGATACAACGGTCCCAAAAGTGTGGGTATGAACACTAGCTATTAAACCTGTAATGAACATTCAAACATGTTACAGGTAATACCTGGAATGAAGTAGAGGCAAGA
This sequence comes from Taxus chinensis, assembly GCA_019776745.2. Lineage (NCBI taxonomy): Eukaryota > Viridiplantae > Streptophyta > Pinopsida > Cupressales > Taxaceae > Taxus > Taxus chinensis. Next base: position 939,285,715 of record CM034146.1, read on the forward strand.
AGTAGAACAAGCAATAAACGTAGCAAGAGATGGACACGATGCATCACCATATAACAACTGACCTTTGTTGCTCCTAGGTGGAAGAGTGGGAAAGGTTGCACAGTAAGGCCATCATGATCCATTAATCAAGGAGTTGTGCAAAAACGCCAGTTACCAGAGCAATGGTGATAGGTAGGCTTGGACTCCATGGGTCATACCCTAGAGGGTGGTGAAGGAATAAGAAGGGAGTGGTTGGAGACTTGAGTGGAATGATACAGACTTGTTAGCTTGATTGCGAGTCCAAACCATGTGAATGAAATGCATATCACGTGATGATGTATCATGGGTCGATGACCCAGGGAGCAATGAAACATGAAGAAAACATGCCAGCCCATTCCTCAGTTGGATTTGGGCAAATGTATTAAAACGGCATGGGATACCTTACCAACCCAGGGTACCCAAAAATGGTTAAGGATGACTGATTTGGAGGAGAATCGACCCATGTGCAATTAATTTGAGCCGCTGAAAATTGTCACTTCAAATGGCGTGCTGAAGAAGAATGGCGACCCAGGTTAGCATTAAAACAGGTTGTATGATGACGTCGCTTCTGGCCATGAAGCATAGAGAAGTCAGAGACTGTTTCTCAGGATTTTCTCTGACTCCAAAGAAACTGAAATTGAAAAACTTGAGATTCAACCCCAGAAAATCATGAATAGGAGAGGATTTCACTAGCTTTCACTAATTGATGAAAGCAAGAATGTAAGGATGATTCCTTTCTGGGTGCACCAAGAGATATGATGATCTTGAAGATCAATTAGAAAGAAGCATGAGGACAGACCAGAAACGGATTTTGAAATATTTCCCGCGCTTCGCCACCTGGATGACAAGTGGCACGCATTGATTGGTCACGTGATTCTCTCTCCTCTGCCTTTCAGTGGGCTTTCTTTTGAAATTTCCTCTGATGGGCCCCAGCCGGGACACGTGGCACAAAATATTTCACAGTTTTTGGTTTGTTATTCAGTGCTCGAAACACTCACCTCTTTTGACTTTTTTGGACCTTTCTGTTTGTGACTAGTTGTTCATGCGTTGATTGGTCCTCGTGCCATGCCGGCTCTAAATTCAATGATGCCCTGTGAGAGCTTCTTTTTGTCTGGGAGTCCCAACTACCTAAAATAGAAAAAGATCCCAAAAAAGAGTTCCTTATAATATATGACAGTGGACTGTCTAGCGTGTGCTAGATCTGAGAAGTGTGATACTCCTAGAAGAATCGGCCGATGACACGTTAATCCACTATTGTCCCATAACTTGGCATAGTGCTGAAATTTCCCATTTCGGCCGAACCTATAGTTCGCGTATGATTTAGGTCCCATTTGTCCCTCAAGCTTCGCGAGAGCAAATTCTAACATGGCTTCGCTCGATTCGGCCGATATGAAGTCCTCGCGTAGTTTTCAGGATGTCAAAATTTGCTTAGGGGCTAGGTTCTAGTGCTTATTTCGGCCAAACTTGGTAGAAGTTCGGGTAGCTTCGCGTACTCTTGTCCAGAACTGTGTCCTCTTAGCAGTTACCGACGTTTTTCTTCCTTTTTCAGCCGGATCGGCTTCTCGTACAGCCCGCCGTGTACTTCTGTCCCACTTGTCCCAAATGCTTAGCGGGCCGCCTGGAGGCTTTTCGGCCGATCCGCGTCCTTGGAAATGTCCCACACGTCCAGAGATGTGCGAAGGGCCTTGATAGCAGGATCTGATAGCCAAGGGTGGGTCACGATTTGAGTTCTGGATCAAAGGCGACCTTGAGCAGGACTTGCCAATTTTCATGATTTTTTCTGGATCAACCTACTTGCCTTTCTTAACTTTTTCGCATTTTCTCAGAGCTTTCTCCCTCCTTCTTTAGCCAGGGGAGTTAGAAAAATATCTGAGAGAACCTCAGAAACATGATGTTTGCTTGGTGAATCAATCAATTTGCCTGGGACTTGAATATTCTGATGTATGTTATCAAAATTACCCTGGGGGGTGAATTTTGGATAACAGTAACCATATATTCCTCTAAATTTTATAGGACCAAAGGTGTTAACAAAAAATGGAGGTCTAGGCTAAGCCATTCTATTTTGAGGTGGTGATCTTGGAGGAGAGAAAAAATGATGAGGAGTGAGAGGTATTTGGGGGCTCAAGATTGTGGTTCACCAGATTGGTACTTTCTAGGTGCTGATTTTCTTGGAAAATTTTATTTGAATCGAAGCACACAGGGTAGATCTGACATCTTTTGGATTAAGTTCATTCCTTACTCCATGGATACAACATGGAAGTTACCTTTCACTAGAAAAGTAGGTACAATAGAAGGACCTTCACTAGTTGAAGCAAACAAGTTTATGAAAAGATTGCTTGAATCAGAATCACTAGAAGAAGAGTGATAATCCTCTACTAAAGGCTGATCTCTCTCACCAATGGATATTCCTTTGCTTGATGTCTAACCTTCAACAACCTTCCAAAATTTTCTTTCCTTTGAAACTATTTTTCCCAATTCTTGAAATAACTTTCTACTTGGGTCCCTCCTAAAGAGAGATCTTCTTCCTTCCAGTTTTGTAGAGATTAGCAACACAAAAATAAATGATAGAAAGCTAAGACATTGGTATTTGATTCAAGATCAAATCAGCATGGAGTTGCCACTAAGGAATTTCACCCTAGTAATGCAAATTCACTAAAATACTCTATCAAATACCTATCAGTACTAAAAATAGTTGCAAAAATCTATAGATCAGACCTTTCTTTTCTTGAATTTTATCAACCACAAATGCAAATGAAGTGCAACTACTATTGGAAACTGATAAAATTACTAGGAGAACTTATATCTTCACTTAATCCTTACAAATCTGATTATAAAATGATGCTTCAACAATGTAATTGCATGCATCATTTGTAAGAAACATTACCAAGGTTTGACATGTATCTAAATATCTCAAATATTTTCAACAATTCCCTGACAACGAAACCACTCATGTTGGCACCCAAATTTGTTCTCCTTTTCAGTATGAGCAACATCAGAGATAGGGGATTAAGCTTGAAGACAGATAGATCATTATGTATGTCATTTTTTAGCTGGGGATGTGATATAATTGACACTCAGATTTGTGGAGAGATGGATAACACTCAAATAGGATTTGATCTTGTCCTAACTATTTTAGGTTGTGCCTTTCAACCAAGGTAAGAGGACCTATTTTGTAACCCTAAAATGGTGAAGGAGATGAAGATATCCCTTAATTTGTGCAAAGAGTATGAAGGGGCCTTGGGAAAATATGATCAACACTCCAAATCTAACTTTCACAAGTTGTCACTCCCAAATTATGGAGATATTTTCAATGCAGGGCAAGGGTTACTGAAAACATTTTGAAATCATGATTTGTTATGCATATTTTAGCAAATTGATTTTGATCTTTTGTGGGTATATAGGTCAAAAAAGGGGTAGTATGGGGTAGGATAAGTTGTTTAGAATGATTTTTGGTGGGATATTGATAAGACAAACTTGACTGTGCCAGATCTTTGATAACCTCTACAACATTTGAACAACTATAAGATAAAATGCTTCAAAATAGTCACGATGTTCTTTCAACCAGAAGAGATACACAAATGGAGGCCCAAGTTTGGAATCTTCACACAATCTTTGAGACCTCAACATAAAATCTTGAGTTAAAGAACTCAATTAAACATCAAAATCTCTGATCAAATCACACCTAAGGTACCCCCAAAGACTTACAAGCAATATCTGTCAAAAAAATGAAGGTGAAGTGATTTTAAACTACTTATTTATAATTCTAGATGAAAGATCTTCTAAAAAATGAAATTGCAAATGCCACTAAACAATCAATAAGGATGAGATATGTGTGATTCCTGAAAATTTCAATGCAAGATTACAACAAGAACAAGGAAAACTGTTTGCAGACATTTAAACATGATAACATACATCATATTGCCCAAAATAACACAGATTAATTCAAACACTTGTTAGATTCATCAGCAAGGGAGAGTTTCAAGAACAATCTTAGAGCTGTGTGATGGCTATACACTTGTAACCAAATAAACATGAATGAATATCTAACACAAAAGACATTAACTAGGTTTTTTGGAGGGTTTCTCAGAAGATGGGCTTCTCTCAAAATTTGCTCATGATTTTCAATTTCCTGACCTTTTTACATGTCTCCAAACATGCATTATATATCATTTTTTTACATTTGATCCTTCTTTCCCAAGAAAAGAATATCCTATGGCATCTTAGTTTGTTATAAATTCACTCATGACTTGCAGAAAGGGACATCTAACAGAAAAATGTTCAAAAATTTGCTAGGTGCCTCAAAAAGGTGAATCATTGCAAAATTCACATCATTATCCATTGTGGAGGCACGTTTTTCATCTTCAAAGCACGCAGACCCCCTTCCTTTCATTATTTCATCCTTATCCCTCCAAAATTTGACTCTGTAACTTTTGGATCTGATATTTCACGTTTTTACTCGAGCCTGAACAAAATTTCATCTCAAAAGTACCTCAGATCTGTAAATTGAATTTTCAAATTGATTCCATTGATCCTTGAAGGAAAAAAGGACATGAATTCACCAAAAATTTGATCAAAATGGATGCAAAAAATGCATTTCCACACTTCTTGGAGCAAAAATGGCTGCTAAATTGAAAAGTGCACAGTTACCATTGATTTTCCTTTCTCCCTTTAATATGATCCCTCCACATGTCACAATGCGATTAGAAATGGGTTTGGGATCACTTTTTTTCATTTTAATATTTTTTGAAAAATGTAAAATTTTTGACATTTTTCTCTGCCTGCTCCGAGCTTGACACGTGTCCCAAGGTGGGCCCCATTGGAATTGTGGCTCAAATTTTCACATTTCCACCCTTTTTGGAAAAAAGGAAATTTTTCACAATTTCCCTACAGACCCACACCTCCAAATCTGTCCTTGACACATGGTGATTGCTGACTAGTTGAATCCAGGGTTTGCGTTCCTCCTTTTAAACTTTACTCAACTCCTCAAAAATTTCAAAAGTTTCAAAACTCACTGGTGGCCTGCACTCCCCTCTTGCATTGATTTTAACACGTGTCTCCCTCTGATTCATTGTGGAGCCAAATCTCAAATTACTGCTTTAACTCACCTTGCCAAAAAGGCAATATTTCCATTTTTCCTCTGGCGGCCCGTACTTAAAACATGACACGTGTCTACCTACTAAGTGACCTTCCATCTCACTTTTGATGAAAATATGACACGTGTCCACCTCTGATTCGCTAAGGGCCTATAATCTAAAGCCGCCACGTGTCCCATTCTATTTCATTATGGGCCCTAGGCATTTTCTTTATACCTTAACTCTTTTTTCCAAAATGCCTTAAGGCACAAAAAGACCCACCCATCTGCCTTCACTCTGCTTGTGACACGTGTACCTCCTATGGGGCCTACGGAGCTACTGGGGGCAACTTTTGCATTTTTTTTCGAAAACACCAAAAATGTTAAGTTTTTTGAGTAGACCACGCCGAATCCTTGTCCAATCACAAACGGCCACGTATGAGAAGATGATTTGAGCTAAAATTTGACGGGCAAAGGATGCTCATATGATCGTCAAACAGACCGTAGAAATTTACCAGTGATGCCCTAGGATGTTGAAGATTAATTTGACGGGAAAATGACACCCATCTTACCATAAAAAAACACAGAAAAATTCCAAGGATGCCCAAAATTGATTTTTTCTTCGTGGGTGAAGGATTTTTTGATCAAAAGACAAATGGAAGGTGATTCAAAGAAATTTACAACCATGGGGATATATTTTCAAAGGAAAACAAGAATAAATCGATCATTTTCAAGCATCCATGATCGGGAAAAATAGAAAAATAGCAGAGCCCATGGATTTTGGAAAATTACTCCACAAAAGAGGGCAGACATGCAGTTTTATTTCAAATTAGGGAAAAATAACAAGTTTATGAGCTTTTCAAGGCATTCAATTTGGAGGGAAAAGTTACAGGCCACCAATTTTGAGAGAAAAGTGCTTTAGAGCATGCAGAATGGAGGAAAATTTGGGAAAAAGCTTACAAGCTCAAAAATGGCACCAACAGGTTTGATGCGAAACAAACTAACAAAGTGGGCTCCAAGACAAAATGGCTTTCCTAATAAGATCACTCAACTAGATGTTACAAGTTTTCTAAATGCAAGCTCGATTTACCCAAATATTCATATTGAATAATTTGGGAGTATCTCAGCTTTACTTTACCCCCTTCGAATACGATGAGTAATAAATGTGTTCACGAGTATTTTCACTAGGGTCACGATACAAACAACTTTGACTTTAAATTGAAATATTAAATCTAGTCAAGTGGGTAAGTAGAGAGCTTCTTATTTCATCCACAAGGTTAATTAGTGGTGGATTATTTTAGGGTTCCTAGAACCACTCCCATTGTTGTAGCTTAAGGTGTTATGCTAAAGGGGTTATGTTCTAGTTGAGCAGATAAGGACATACCCTTTTCCAAAACCTGCAATAAAATGTGATGTAGAGTGGTGTGTTTTTTAATCTTTCTTAACTTAATGTGGTTTAAATAGCACACCGTTTGGCAACATGCATGGAAAACATGTATTAGAAGGTTTTGTTTTTGCGACTCCTCTCTTTGAAAAGCTTTAGGCCCTACATGTATGTAGTTAGTAATTTTCCACCACAAACAATGATATCAAGAAAGAGAGTTTGCATATTGATTTTGATTCCTAAGATCACCAAAAAGGTGCAAGGGAAGAGCATACACAACATGGAAACTCCACTAAAACAAGCCTTATGGAAAATACTTTATGTGTGTTTTCAAAAGATAGAGTTATTTTTAGCCAATTTTGAAAGGTTAATCCAATTAGGAAACATAAAATACATGTTTTTAAGGTGAAAAGAAGGTTTTTAGAAGTGTTTTTGATCCCCAATATCACCTAGAAGGTACAAGGAGAGAGCATACACAGTTCAGAAAATCCCTTTTGATGCAGCCTAGAATTCAGTGACACAAACCCAATGAAACCCTATGCATGCTGGCACATCAATCAACCTAGACTGAGTGCTCACCCGAAGCATGGAAAGGTACTAGATTCCTCTTTAGGGTTGCTGTAGTAGGAGGTTAACATGACGAAGATTTAACATATATAGTTCTATTTCTAGCATATCATTCTACAGAGCATACCAGATCTATATCCAAAGAAGAACAAAACTAAATATTAACTATGATGAGATAAAAATTATACTAGATTTAGATACTCATAGAACTAATACTTAGATTCAGTCAATATCCTCCATTATATTCAATGTATTAATTTACAGAAGCTTCATTACAATATCAAAAGTATGCACGTAGTAGGATAACACTGTATGTCTCAATCTCATCACCTCTCTGTCACGATCTCCTCTATATAGCTTATATCTATTACATAGTCTACTACATATATAAGGGTGGGGACTTTCCCTACACCACTTATCCTTTCCAATAATAGGTTGCATCCTATTCTTAACCATGTGCCTTTACAAAACTAGCCACACATGCAAGTGCACTAATAATAGATTACTACTAGCTAACTAACAGTAACAAATATATTTCCATCTTGTGTCCATGCAAAGTGATTCATATCCAATCCTCCAAAAATAGCCAATGCATGACATGCACGTCTCTACCTCATTTGTGTGCTCTGCATGCCATCTCTAAAAATAAAGCTTTATGAGTGAAAATGGCTAAGTCCTGAAAACTAAACTTCTATTCCACGTGCATGTTCTCCCTATCCATTCATGCCTTTGCGTACGACTTAATTTCCCGTGCGGAATTCTTGTGTGATTTATTTTTCCAGTTTTGTTTGATCAACATTACCCCACATTAATTTCATTTTCACCCTGACAATGGTCATCTCCAAAAACTTAAGTAAAGAATAGAAGAATGGAAAGAATGGAAAGAATGAAATAATGTTTTTACTCCGTAGTATCTTCTTCAACCTGAACAACTAATTCAAGATATTCTTGTTTTATTTCAACCTCTAAGGTCTACCATTTAGTGAGTGCTTCCTATGATGTTTCTGGAATGTCCACAACAATGCACTCCAATTCATCCCTCATAATCTCCCCTTTTTAATTTTGCAAGACCAATATAATGTTGGAAATTGAGGCCAATCTTCCCTTTAGTAAATCCATCTTCTACGCAATGAGCTTTGCAATCTCTTCCAGCTCAGTCTTGTGTGGTTCTTGTGCTACTACAAGGCCTTGCACTTCTTCTTAACCATTGATTATATTTATATGTGGCCCAAGGTCTCTTCCTTCATTGCTCTTCTGGACTTCATTGTTCTCCTCCAGGGTCTTTATGTTGATAAGCACCTCTGGAGCTATGTAGATGTTCAAGACTTGGTCTGATTTCTTCAATGCTTCTTGTAGTGCTTGTAGCAATCCTTCATAGGATGTAATCTTCCACATCACTAGAGCCTTCTCTCGTTCTTCCTCATTTTCTGAATCCTTTGGCACTGGCATGTGCAGAGGCTCATCTTCAAGTACTAGGTCCACCAAATTTCCTACATAATGTATTACTGATGGAAATGTATGTGGTACTTTTGGATCTAAGTGTGGCATATCTCTTATGACATTGTCTCCAATTTCCTCTTTGATGTTGATAAATACAATATTCTTCTTCTGTGCTAAGTCCCTCTCTTGCGTTAGGCGTGCTATTTCTCCATCCTTAGTTTTAATCTCCTCCTTGAGCACCCTAATTGTGGCAGCCTTGTCCATATTCCACCTTGCCACCTCTGTTGAGACTTTGATCAATGCATTACTCACCTATTTATCTAATATGACAGTAGGCTTTACCATCATGTGTCTGGCTTGAGGTGTCTTCTTCAACCTCCTTGATACACATGACTCCTCACATACATCAAAATATGGCTCATCCATGTATGTGTCCATGGACCATGACAACTACTTCCTCATGCGCACTGTGGCCATATCTTCATCCATGAGCTCCCAACAATATAAGTCTTTCTGTGTCAGCATGCTCTGGAAATGTGCGTAGACAATTTTACCCGTGTCCTCTGCATAACTCATAGCTAGTGGAATGTGTTCTCCACTTGTTCTCCTAGAGTGCTACTGCTTAGGAAATTTACCTTCCAAATTTAGGACTTGTGTCTCCATGTCCTGAGAAGTTTATGCATATGTCTCCTCTATTCCCTTTTCCTCTTCTCCTCTTTCCTTTGATTCCTCATCATTTTTTCTTCTATGTTCTCTAGAAGTGTAGTATAATTAGGCACTCTTTCCTCTGACTCTTCCACCTCCTAATTCAATTTTAGTTTCCTGCTTCTTTACATGGTTGTCTCCTTCTGTGGAGAGAGTTTGGGTGATCTGTGCATTGTTTGTGGAGTAGTACCTTGGTTCCTTATACTCCTGAACACCCTCTTAAATCTATGCTCTCCTTGGACTGCATTTAAGTCATCATCATCCCCCTCTTGTGGCTAAGGCGGTGTAGTGGCACGCTCAGCTTTATCATTATTCATAGGATGTATTCTACCTATATGATCTAAACCATCATTATCCTCATGCTCATCCTCCTCATCCTCCACTTCTATTGGCTCTGTGGGCTTAGGCACTGGGATTTTCTCCATCATGTGCTTACCTTTTGGTAGAGCTGGAAGTGCTAACTCATCTTCCATGTACTTGTTATTCTCCATCTTGGGCTTCAGTTGAAGATACACCAATGCTGCCCCAATATCTCCTGCAACCAAACTTATTGGTTTAATTCTCAATACATCTGAAATGAGTCTTTCAACATATGCACCTTGCCCTGGATACACATATTTCTTCCTTAGTGTGTGGTATTCAAAATTTACCTTATCTGCATTGAATGTCGGTCACTGAGCATCTATGAACCTGTGTACTAATGCCTGGAAGTACCTTTCTATGAAGGCATATGGAAATTTACACCAATGAATCCATGCTCCCTCCTTCATGGGGAAACATGCTATACAGAAATGTTGGTATACATCAAACTGGACAACCTTTCCAACCATCAAAGGAAAGTCTTTGGGAATACACCAATCTTCTTCAAAGGATACGTGGAGCCTATCATATCACTTCTCAGCCCTTTTCTTGACCTTCTCTATCATGGATCCCTCACAAAAGTACTTCTTGAAGTGTTCTGCGGTGATTTATGTTCCATTGGATACTCCCATACCCTCTCCTTTGGTCCATCAGGTACTTTGATCTCCATGAGCACCAATGATAACAAAACAACTCCATAGATGATCTTTCCTCCCGTGTGCGCTTCCTCAATGATTATTTATGCAATATAACAGGAAATGTTGTAGACCACCCCTTTATACATCTTTTTAGAAATGTGTAGCCACATGGTGTTTACTTGTGACCACCTTTTCTAGTCATTTATTTTTGTAACAAGATGCGTGGCCACTTGCACAAATGGATACTTCTTCAGTTTGTTGATGTCCATACTATGCAGACCATTTTTGGTCTCCAATATTGTAGTCTTGTCTATCAGATCATATCACAAATTGTCCCCTGTTCCTTTCAATCCCATTACCATAGAGATGAGAGTGGATGAAATTCTAACTCTATGACTTGTAAAGTAGAAAAAAATCCTCATGCACTTTGCTCATGAGCCATTGGTACAAGGGATAATATTTACCATAGTAATGGAGCTTATATAGTTAGTAAACTTCTATCTTCTGCAAGATATTCTCACCAACATCATCATACACCAATATGTCTTCCACCGTGCATTTATTTGTCTTTGTGTTCAACAACACGTCAAGCTCCTTCATATTCTCTGTGGTACGGTGATTGTACTCACTCACTTTACTTTTACTTATGTGAGAATACCACTCCTAGCCGACGATAACCCCTTATGGATATTACATCTTAGAAAAGTTTCTTTTAGGAGCCATATACTCTTCTTCTTCTACCAGCTTCTTCTTTCCCTTCACTCCTACTGTAACTACTTTCTTAGGTGTCATTTCTACCTTGCAATCCTTTATAGATCCTTTCCACTCAAATTCTGTAATGTGCAAAGAAAACCCTAGTTTGATTCAGCGTGCCCTAGGTGAAATCACGTGCCCTAACTCCTCTCAGTCACCTTGCTTCACTCAAACCCTTAACCACTAGGGACACAAGCTCTTTCAGCACACAGATCTCTTTGTCACGACTAGTAATACACCTCTCGCACCTTAATACGATTACTCTGCTCTTTGCACTTGGCTCCTTTTCAAATACTCTTAATTGCAATGGTAAAAATGAACTCGCATCCCATCCTTATATAGATTTTCAAATTTTTGATGCATTCATTTCTCCTTCACCTACCAAACATCCTCTCGTTAATTAACCAATTGCATCCTTTCCATGTGTTACATCCTCGCTCCTTAACCATAACCTTCTAGCGTGCCTTCCTACCCTCTGGTCATAGACTTCTCTTTAGCATGCATCCTTGCACTTGAGTACCTTATCACTCTACCTTCTACTGGTAGTTTCTATGGCCTCTGCTTACCTCATGTTATACTGTTCCTTCATTCATCTTCATCTTTGGTCACTTTTTAGAAGCAATCCTTTGACTTGAAGAAAACCCGTAACAACTTATTCTTTTCACCTTTCAATTCCCACAATCTTGTACCTAGATATCAAAAACCACTCCACACTAAAAGGATGTGTATTCCTCTGTGCATAAACATACTTCATGTAGTAATTAGCTTCATGCGTGAAAATGCGCTTATTTCACAACACACTAACTAAATTGAAAAAGCATAATGAAAAAGAAGGAAACACATTAAGGAAACAAAAAATTGAAAACCTAATCTAAATGGAAATACTGCCTTATTACAAACACCAAGAAGACTTATTCATAGTAGGGCTTCAACCTACTCCCGTTGAAGTAACCGGGTAGCCATGTTCCATCAAGTGATTCTAACTAGAAAGTGTCTGTTTCAAGGATGTAAGTGATAACATATGGCCCCAACCAATGTACCTTAATTTTTCCTGGATGGCACAAGAACTTAGAGTCATAAAGAAGTACCATTTGTCCAATCTCAAATTCTTATCCCTTATGTTTCTATCATGCCATGTTTTCTGTGTGGTATTTTCTTTCTTATGACTCTAATGTGCTATGGCTCATCGCTCATCCAGCTGAATTATCTTTTCAATCCTTTCCTTCTAAAGCTTGTTCATCTGCTATACCTCCAGTGTGTGTAATACAAAAAGAAGGTAACATAAAATCCATAGGAAGAATGGACTTCTGTGTCAAACACTAACTGAAATTGTGTGGCCTTGTTCAACTTTTTATATGTTGTTTGATATGTCCAAAGTACTGCAGATAATTTATCATCCCAATCCTTTCTTCCAACATCACAAATTTTTTTAATGTCTGGCCCAAAATTTGCTGAAAGCCTCAGCAGTCCCATTTTCCTGAGGATGATAGGGTGTAGTCTTATGGTGTGCAATCATGAACTCATCTAATGAAATTATGATTATCTCATTAAGAAAATGTGTGCCCCTATCACTGGTCAAACTTAAAGGACATCCATACCTTGTAATAATATGTTACCATAGAAACTGAGTTGTTGTACTCACTGTATAGTCCTTAGTAGGTGATGCTTCTTCCCACCTTATCAGATAGTTTGTGTAAGTTATAGTATAGCGTGATCCAGTTCTACACGTAGTTGGGTAAATATGACCCACAAAATCTATAGCCCATTTCTCAAATGGTTCTACATTGGTAATAGGTCTAAGAGGCATTTCATCTCATTGACCTGGTCTTCCAAGATATTGATAATGATTACATGTCTTACAAAATTCCTTACAATCTTTATAGAGGGTCTCCCACCATAATCCAGCCAAAATAAATTTTTACGTTGTGGTGTCACCTGCATAGTGGCTTTTTGAAATTCCACCATGAGCTTCTTCCATAATGTCCATGCACTCATGTTCCAATACACAATGGCGTAATATTTCATCCCACCCCATTTTGTACAAGTCACCACTAATTAACATATAAGGCGCAGTGCATATAGCAATTTTTTTCTTCTCCAAGGGTTTCATTCCTTCTAGTACCATCCATGTATGTAAAAAGATAGAAATGTACTCTAGTTATTATGGTGCGTGTTGTAACATGTATAATTATGCATCTGACATGGTATCCTCAATTTCTTGTGCTTCTTCTCCTGACTGTATTCTTGATAGATGGTCTGGTCTATAATTACTTTTTCCTGGTTTTATCACAACTGTGAAATCAAACTCTTGAAATAGGAGTACCCATCGACATATGTACCCTTGTAAAACAAGATTATTTACCAAATACTTCAATGCCATGTGATCTGTATAAAATATGTATGGTGTAGCTAGTAGGTACTGACATGAAATTCATGCAACACATAGATCATGGACAAAGCTTCGCGCTTTGTAGTTATGTAATTATGTTTTGTAGGAGTCATCTTTCTACTAGCAAAACAAATAGGATGATCTACAATACCTTCTCCAGGTTGAGCCAACACCATACCAATGGCCGTGCCAGAGGCGTCAACATGTACATGGAAAGGTTTGTCCCATGAAGGAAAACATAGAATGGGCACGGTAGTAAGTTTCTCCTTAAATGTCTCGAATGTGCTCTACTGTTGTTTGCCCTAGTAGAACGTACCTTTCCCTTTCAGTAACTCTTCTAAAGGTGCAACAACTTTAGCATAGCCTTTGATAAATTTTCTGTAATATCCTGTATGTCCCAAAAATATGTGCACCTCACTTTGACTGCTAGGCTCCCCTAGGCCTATAATGACTGCAACCTTTGTTGGGTCTACTAACAAACCCTCCTTGTAGATTATGTGCCCTAAAAGTATCCCAAATGGTGTCACAAATATGCACTTCTTGATGTTTAAAGAGATACTCAACTATCTACACCATTCAAACATTAAGCATAGATTGTCACAGTGGTCCTTAACTAATCCATACACCGTCCAATTGTCTAAATATACATATAAGAAGTTGTGAATAAATTCTTTGAATGCTTGGACGACTATGTGCAAAAATATAACAAGTGCAATTTTTTAGACCAAAAGGCATGACAATATAGGTGAAGCTACCCCATTCAGTAGTAAATGTAGTTTTTTCCTGATTCTCCTGGGAAATTCTAACCAGATGATAGCCATAGAACCCATCTGTAAACAAATAGATTTTGCACCTTGCAACTCCTACTATTTCTTCAGTAAATGGCATAGGGAATGGATCTATTACACATGCAACATTTTTCTCCCTGTAGTCCACACATATTCTAATTCATCCATCCTTTTTTATAATGATCACCATTGGACTAACCCATTTTGACTCATCAAGGGGCTTGATAATTCTAGATTTCAACATGTTATCAATCTCTTCTTTGACTTTTTTGCACAAATTGGGGTTCATTATCTAAGGCCTTTTCCTAACTGGGCGCGCCCCCCCTCTTTAAGATTTATCTTCATCTCCCATAATGATTCATGCACACCTTTAAATTCATGGTACCCCCTAGGAAATAGGTCATAGTTGTCCCTTAATAACTCAATGATTTTTGCCACTTCAGAGTCTAACCAATAATCTCCAATTATAGCTTCCTTAGGCTCAGTATCTGTTCCAATATTCACTCACTTTATCTTCATAGGTTCATGATAGGCATGCGTGGTCTTATCTGCACTGTCTAATACCTCAAGCCTTCTTGTTGAATGGTTTAAATCCAAATTATCTAATTCCTCATCATCTACTAAGTAGAGGACCATTTTTCCTTTATCTTTTTCAAGGCAAGCACGTTGAAGTAATATCGCATCAGCCTTTGGTTCTTTATCAAGACATGCTCCTGAGTCCTCTTTATCTAATAATTCTTGGAGGATTTCTTCAGCATTGGAACTATCCCCATAGTTAAGCACTTGATAAATCTCAAAGCTTCTTCTACCGGATGTTTTGTAGAGAATAAGTCAAACTTCTGTGCCATTCCTGCAACTAAATTATGCTAATTTCCAATTTCTCTATGGGGTTCTGAATATACATACCAAACACATGCGCAAATTTTTAAAGTGGAATAAAACTAGTGCACCCATAGTGAAGGTGGTAAAGCTTCCTGCCCTTATGTCTAGAGTCTCTCACACTTCTAAACATGGTGCTGAATAGGTTGCTCACTGTGATAATTGCATATTTGTGTAGGTGCATTGCTCCTAAAGAACCTAGCAGTAAGAGCAACCCTAATTTCATTCCATTTAACCAGATTATCCATGTGGACCACCCACCAGCGTGTCTACTATCCCACGTAGTGTATATGCTACCATATTTCTCCTCTCTAGTGGGTCCTATCCATTTTTCTTCCATAGGCGCGTAGGAATACCATGGGATCCCTTTCTCCTGTGTAACAAGGTACCAAGTTGTTACCCATCCTCCTTACATAATGCGGTTTAGTGCCTTAAGGGGATATGCTCTTTACATCATGCCCTACAAACTCATAAGTGTTGTGAGCCCAATTATCACAAGAAACACTTGTAGTATCACTAATGGACTGTGCATCCTACCACTGAATTATTCCTTCTTTGGTTGGTTCAATCATCTCTAGATCTCAGATGATGCGTACATAAATATTATTCAAATCTTCTTCACTTAAGGGCCCAACATAGGGTGCAGAATTTCCATCTGTTAAAGGGATAATGACCCTTTCCTCTTTATTTTCAAAACTGATATAGCCCTTGTTGAACCGAATATCAGCATTATTTGCATAGCACCAAGGATGCCTCTAATAGAGCTGGGAAAACTATCTGATTCTACCAGTGCTAAAACTTCAAAGTCTCCAGTGAACTTTTCTCCATGTATGGTAATGGATGCATCTTTTAAAACTTCGATGGGAGTGGCCTTAGTCTGATTATCCATGAATAATACATTAGAGGAATGGCTGTAATGGGGGTCTCCCCATTTGTACCCATACATACAAGGTAAGAACATTGACTTCCGCACCTGTATCAATCAGTATATTACTCAACAACCGCCCATATACGACAACATTCAGAGTAATTTCCTTGTCATGATCCAGACTATGAGGAGGGAGATTTACATGCAGGATCTACCATCTGGTATCAATACTTGCGCGTAGAGTGTTCCCTTTCAACCAACTTCCTAACAGTGGAATGGTGTTATCATGGTACAACATTTTGCACACTTCTCTCAAGTCATCTATATCAATTTGGATCATCTCTAATGCTTTCTTATGCTCCTTTAAATACTGTATATCACCCCTAAAGATTCCTTAGCACTTCCATGGTATCCTGATAAACCTATTTCTGATAGGCAAGATTTGTGTACCGTGCATGAATAATATCATCCTTAGTGATGGTAGATTTATTTTGTAATGCCTCCCTGACACGTGCTGCCTCAGTGCGATTCGTGATCTTCACTTGTAGTGCCTCAGATTCTACTCCCATATTGGGAATCCATTGATTGTCCACAATGCGTTATATCCTAACCATCCCTGTGCCTTTGTTTTCTTGTTTATGTTTCTTACTCAGGTGCTCATATAAGTCTGGGAAACTCTTCATAGCTATGATTCTTCCCGTAGAAAGATCATGCAATATTCTGAGGACAATCATGCCTATAGTGGTCAGGAGATCCATATGTATAACATGTTCCACGAGGAAACTCACTTCTTCCACCACCACGGCCTCATCCTCCAAATCCACCACGGTATCCTCAACCTCTGCCATGGATTCCTTCAAAACACCCCTCATTCTAATCATAACATGCCTAATTGTGCTCTCGGTCTTGATGCTCATTATTTCCCTTAGAGTTATCTAAAACTCTTGTCTACCGTACACCAATGTGAAGAGCATCATGGATCTGTCCAATTAGCTAGAAGTCCTCCATTTCATGTGTTGTGGACATGTAGATTTTACAATAGCTTGAAATCTTCTTCCTTATCATGCGTTGCAATAATGGGAAGTGACTAACATCATTGGTTTAAGTGGCATATCTCATAATCCATCAGTAAGGAGCTATACTATTCTGCGAGGACAACTATCCTTTGTGTGACCCTTTACTTCACAATCTGTACACAAAATTCCTAAGTACATTACATGGGGTGAATTCATTGATAATTTCTCTAGTTTATTTTGCCATAGTTGTAATCTGTGCCTCTAAAAATGGGGATAACAAAAGTGTCAATAATCCCAACTACCTCAACACATAAGTATGCTTCCAATGCCTCACATGGATCAGTATATGTCTTATGTGACAATGCTCTCCTAAATGGTGTAATCAATTCCCCAACAAACCATTGTGCATACTATCTTGCATGTATGTCATAAGAAAGCTTTTATAGCAACGTTTTAAATTGTGCATCAATACTCTCTAACACTTTCAGTAATGCCTTGTTTCATATCTTTGAGGGCACTTATAATATTATGCTCAAACTCAAGGATATGAAACTATTTTAAGAACACATCCTTAAATGCTGACATAATCTGTGCAATTCTGATCAGGGTCAAACTTCATGTACCAGCTGTGTGTACATGCCCTTGTAATGTAGTGGAAAATTAGATTTCCCTACGCTTAGAAGCTGTGATTCCTTTCACGTGCCATAATATTTCACACATATGTAAATGTTCTGCACAATTTTCTATGCCCCTATACTTTGGAAGACATAGAGACATTTCCATATAAATTCTAGTTCTAGCGAGTTGAGGGTGGACCTTTCCCACCTGATCTAGAACCTTAAGTGTTTTTTCCTACCTCCAGAACCTCCAGATCCACCTGAACTAGAACTTCCCATGTGTCATGATCATGAACCTGTAGCTAGAATAGGTCCTGTAGACGTACTCCCCTATGCTCCGATAATAGTACTATACTAAACCCCTATGGTATGTGAAGTAGTTCCACTCCCAAAAGTGAATCCAACATTTTTGTGTGGCTCATATTTTGTACAGATGATGCACCTAAAAAAACACCTCCAAATAACAATGATGTCGTCTACCTTTCCATTGATGTAATTGCTCTCTTACTTCCCAAACTTGCTTGTTGATTAATTATCATACTAGATACTGGAAAACCAAGTTTAAGGGCTAGGTTACTTGGTGGATTCAGATGAGCACCCATGGCCCAGGTCATCCTTTGCTGGTGGCACTCCCTTTTGAGGTAGAGGAGGGTTCCCTGTCATGCTTTTATAGATGGGGGAGTTCTTGATGCTCTAGCTCCATGTCTTCTATGTGAGATCTAAATCCCTCACGAGACATCTCTCTCCTCAACTCCATCTACACCTGTAAAATCACACTGCTTCTCTATCTCCCACTCGCATACCTCATTATACTTAAGCCACCTTTCTTTTCTTTGACTTGCCACTACTAAGTCTGCTATCCTTCACCAATCCTATCCCTGCCGTCACACATGGGTGGGGTTTAGTTAGCCATTAGTTTACTCTCCAGATTCAAAGTTACCATCAGGATCTTGATCGCCAGTGGAATGCTTTATAGATAAGCTCCCTGTAGATGTCATAAGAATTGGAATTTAGCTACCTCTAGACAAAAATAAGTGGAAATTGAGTATTCCAAGATATAACTATTCAAGATGGCCATGAAACCACATATCTACAGCTTGAGTCTAGATTAGATCAGCATTATAAAGGGCCTATAATTCTTCCTATGTCTAGAAAAGTGCACGATACCTCCAGTCCCATTTAGATGCATAAGCAATCAGCCATTCATTAAATTCTACTGGAAAGATAGTGAAAAAGCTCTCATATAAATTGTCATACAGATTATGTTCTACCCTAGCACATGCATTGAAATCAGATCTAGTGCTGAACCACCATGCATATTATTCTTCCAGACCATATATCCATTCTTCAATACTTGCTAAGGTCAACTGGTATGTCTTCATTATGAACCATCCTAAAAACAACTAGAAAAGAGGTCCCGACAATGTAACCAATGATGTAGCCTATAATTCAGTGACACAAACCCAATGAAACCCTATGTGTGCTGGCACATCACTCAGCCTAGACTGAGCGCTCACCCAAAGCATGAAAAGGTACCAAGTTCCTCTTTAGGGTTGCTGTAGAAGGAGGTTAGCATGACAAAGATTTAACATATATAGTTCTATTACTAGCATATCATTCTACAGAGCATACCAGATCTATATCCAAAGAAGAACAAAACTAAATATTAACCATGATGAGATCAAAAGCATACTAGATTCAGATGCTCATAGAACTAATACTTAGATTTAGTCAATATCCTCCATTATATTCAATGCATTAAGTTACAAAAGCTTCATTATAATATCAAAAGAATGCATGTAACAACATAACACTATATGTGTCAATCTCATCACCTCTCTGTCATGATCTCCTCTATATATCTTATATCTATTACACAGTCTACTACATATATATATATAAGGGTGGGGACTTTCCCTTCAACACTTATCCTCTCCAATAATAGGTTGCATGCTATTCCTAACCATGCACCTTTAAAAAACTAGTCACACATGCAAGTGTGCTATTAATATATTACTATTAGCTAACTGACAGTAGCAGATCTATTTCTGGCATATGTCCATGTAAAGTGCTTCGCATCCAATCCTCCAAAAATAGCCAATGTATGGCATGCATGTCTCTTCCTCATTTTTGTCCTCTGCACGCCATCTCTAAAATATAAATTTATGAGTGAAAATGATTAAGGCCCAAAAACTAACATTTTGTCTCGCACACGTGTTGTCCCTATCCATTCGCACCTTTGTGTACGACTTGCTTTCCTGCACAGAATTATTGTGTGCTTTCTCTGTTAAGTGTTCTTCGATCAAAAAATTGATAACTAAGAAAATGAAACACTTAAACCACATTAGTTAAATAACCCAAAAGAAACCTGCAATCACTTGTTAGAGCTTGCAAATAACAAAAAAAGTGAACAAATTGATCTTATAGCTCAAGGAGAAAAATTTAATTTTTAACTCAGAGACCTGGGCATCCAGAATGACACATGCATGTCCTATCTAAAAGATACATTCCAAAACCAATAGGGATGTGTGGCAACAAATTATGACAATAAGGGTCCAACACCTACACGGGCCTAAAAATAAGTACGCTAGGGTTTCAATGGAGATGCATGTAGTTCGACGGATATACTTGGAAGCCAAAATGAAAATCAACACAGTATGTCAAAATACACCAGCGTGTCCAAAGACATGAGTATGCCTGATAGTCAATGGATACTCCTGTAGTTTGATGGATACACTTGCAAGCCAGAATGAAAATCAACACATTATGTTAAAATAAACCAGCGTGTCTAGAGAAATGAGTACACTTGATCATCAATGGAGACTCCTGTAGTTCGATGGATACATGAACCTTTGTAAATGACATGTCAGTGGAAAATATGACTAAAAAGGTGTGCGATCAGGTCGATGGGTGAGCTAGGGTTTCGAAAGAGATGCTCCCCTCTAGGACACCTACGTGTACCCCCTGAAAAAACTGCAAAAGTCTTGGAAATGAAAATTTTCAACAGTCAAACAAGTTAGTTTTTTATTAAAGAAACCTATTTCTAATTTAAACCCAAAAAATATTAATGAACAAGGATGATTTAACTTACCTAAAAAAATGAAATCAAGTAAATAACAAGCTATTTCTCCTAGAAAGCATGAAAGTGAACTTAAAAAGATTAGAAAAGGCTCCTAGAGGACAATGGCATCGGTCCAACCGAGCATGCCAAATGTGTGCAATGAAAAGTTTGTTAAAGCTATGAGAATGGGGTAAAAATCTCTAAAGAAACTCCAAAAGCTTTGGAACACACAAATCAAATCACCATCAGATTAGAGATAAACAAGAGGTACCTATTTGCATGCATATATAAAGCTTGAAACAAACAATCAATCTCTAAACATGACTATATTAGTTCTCTTCTCCATGAAAGCTATCTATAGATGAACCTATTAAAGATCTAGCAATTAGTTATGTGTTTATAAATGTCTTAAAAGATTAATAATGGAAGCTCACCATTAATGGCTTCTCCCATTTACCTAAAGCTTTGAAATATTTAGCAAATAACAAGTAAATAGCTAAAATATGAAATGAAATGACTCTAAAATGACTAAAGCATAACCTAAATTAGAAATGAGATGAGAGAGAGAGAGAGAGTTCTTATGAAAATGTGGGAGGGGTACCCTTCTATTTATAGTTTTTGGTTTGGAGAAAAAGGTGTTTTGTATGCATGTGGGACTAAAAAGGAGTCAAAAAGGTGATTTTTAGAAAATCACATTGGGAGGTGTGAACCAGATTTGGAAGGCTAAGTGGCTATTTGGAAGGTGAGATATTTGTTTAGAAAGTCAAATTCTCATTAGAAAGTAAATAAGAGGGTTAATTAACCTAAACAAGGTTAATTAAAGGGAAAAAAAGCTTACAAAAAATGGTTAGAGAGGGATTAATAGATTTAGGGGGTTTAGAAGAGGTTAGAAAGGGTGATTTACTAGCGTAGTGTAGTAAATTAATACATGACTAGTATAGTTAGTATGATCTTAGTAATAGGATCATATAAACCAAACTATAAGTGTCTACATATACAAAATAGTACAACAAGCTTAGTAAAAGGGTTTGAAATAGATCCCGTTGACTGGGTTTGATAGCATGCCTCCATCAAGATGAGATAACTAAAAAAAATTAACCTCTTTGCAAGAACTAATAGTATATGGGCCACTCCAAAGTACATCAAACTTTTAATGATGCCCTAGTTCAACTTTGTTAGCATCCCATTTACAGACTAAGTCCCTAACTTTGAAATCTTGAGGCCTAGCCTTTCTGTTAAACCACTTCTTTTTTTATTGCTGATGCTATTCTATTTTGATCATGACAAAGTTCCTTGATTCTTCAAGTCCAACTAGTTCTGTCATTCTTATTTCTCTCTAGGTCCATGCCTTCAAACTCTAACTATTGGGTAAGCTCTAATGAAGGCAATCTCAAGAGATAAGGGGAGTCTTGCTTCCTTACCATAGACAAGTTTTTATGGTGAAGTGTCTATTACCTTCTTTACCATGAGTCTATCTACCCATAGAGCACATGTGAAACCTTTTTATGCCACTGGTCTTTAGGATAATATTCATTATCCACTTCAAGATTATGATCAAGTCCTATTGTTTGTGGGACTCTGCTAAATCCATTTCCCTAAGGTTAATAGTTAGAATAAGTATTCAAGTATATGCCTAGACTAAGCACTCAATTAGAAATCTTGGTACCAAGAAAGGATTTTGCATTATCAGAGATAATGGTTTGACAAATGCCAAACCTTGTTACAAGTCCTTCAAGAAAGTTCAAGGATGATTGAATCGGTTGATTCCTTGACCACGATAACAAATCTATGTCCATCTAGTGAAAGTAGTCTGTATCTTTCAACACCCACTTGTGGTTAGTTCTTAAAGGATGATTGATGATTTCCTATGAAGTCAAGACCCCATTTTACAAAAGGATAATCCATTTGGATTGGTCAGAGGGGAAGCACTGTCAATTTCTTCTTTCCTACAAAAAACATGTGCAATTTTTTTATTTTGTGACACACTTTTGCACGTCTGTAAACAAGGTGGGCCAAAAATATCCTACTTTAATGATATCTTCATTGTCTATATTCTTAGTAGAGAAGTGTCCACCATATAATCTATCATGAAATTCTGCTAACACTTTTTTAGCCTGTGCACGCCATCAATACATCTTAAGACTACACACCATCAATATTAATTTTATAAGAGAAGGCCATCAATCAACACATATGGGATAGACTGCAGCCTTAGATGTCTTCTATTTTCCTTGTTTATACCCTAGGAGGGTATATGTTCACTTAGGAAAGGAATGTAATCATATCCTTCATCCAATCGCACATGCGTCAGGGGCTTCATTCTATTCAGAGTACGTTTTACACGCACAGATTCTTCATCCAAGAATGCAATGAAGTGTCCCAAGCCAAGTTTCAAATGGTTGCAATGTCCTCAACAAGTATGAATCAAATTGTAGAGCACAGTTCCACCTCATTCATCTAGCATTTTTGGCTTTGATCAGCTAACATCATACTGGAACATGATTGCTCTGGTCACCTACCCTGACCCTTTTTTCTTCTTAGTTTATGAAATTAGCATGATGAGGAGATATGTCATACAAATCAACTTGAGTAGGAAAATACTAGCTCAGCCTTGATATGATAAACTAGGCGAGCATGCTTTTAAACTTCTTGAGTAACATATGGGACCAATCAGAAGACAAGTAGACCACCCACTTTTGACTAGTAAAATCTCTTGTCATAATCCTAAAGGTCAAAACAAAAGGAGGCAAGTCAATAATTGACACATATTGAGTTGTTCTGAGCCCTTGTTCATGCTTTTTTGGAGAATCAACTCAAGATCCTTGACGATTCCTAGAGTGGTAATAGCTGAGCCATCAAGTTGATAAGACTCCTTTTGTCATAGGGGTTGTACTTAAGACCTAGGCGCATCAAGAATTTTCTTTGGCATGATAGAAGTAATAGCGTCTGAGTCAATCATAAAATTATGCACGAGATGTTTTCCTATCATCAATGACATATAGAAGGGTGATGGGTTTTCAAGACCTTACTTACTTGCTTCTCCTCTTCTTGGAAGATGTTGATAGATAACATGTAGTTTGTGAACAGTTAGATCACCGTGTGGAAGTTGGGCCAAAGCTTCATGCATTAGGATGAGCTGAGATGGAATGGTTAGGGTATCCCACATTGTGACATTTATGTTTTTATTCTTCATTTGGTCCACAATGTTGAATGGAAGACCCACTAACTTGTGCATTTGGGGCACAAAAACATATCTTCTCAAATTTTTAGGTGCAAAGGAAGGGGCCTTGGCTGGAGCAGAGGCTTGACCTACAAAAGGAGGGGCACACGCTACTTCAGAAGGAACATTTCAAGGGATATCAAGCACAGCAGAGTGTGCTCCTTTACTTTTGGATGCCTTAGCTACATCCTTATACTTTTAAGGATCACCCAGTGTTGTGAGGATTGAGGACTTGTGCACCAGACCAAGCATTTCTTCTTGTACCTTGTGTTGTCTGTAACTTGGGTGCATGGTCTTTTTACATCATCTGTAACTTGATTGATCACATAGAAGTCCTCCACAACAAAAAACATTAGATTTTCCTCTGGAGGAGCTTCTATATTTTATTTATTCTATGGCTCGCTTGCGCTTGTGGAAGGTTCACAGTTAGAAGAATTCTGGATCATGTGGGCATGTGCGCATGCAACATTAGCGCAGTGATACTGACTGTGAGCCATGTTGTAAGGAAAACACCATTCTAACTCTTGTGCCATGTTATTATGAACTGGAACAAGTGTTTGAATTGTGTTGGGCATTGGAAGAGGTTGTGTTGGAGGAACAACTTGTACAGCTAGGTGCGTGCTAGCATGTCATCTATCATTTTTCTAGTTCTTCCCATATCTCTAGTTTCCATATTGATTCCGCTAGGGCTGATTGTTCTGGTTATGAAGATGATTAGAATTTTTTCTAAAGGCTTGCACCTGCTACTTTTCGAAAGATATGAATTTATTGGATAGGTTTCTAATTAGGGCCTTCATCTCTTCATCTTCATTCTACTATGCAGGAGAGAAGGATGTAGATGCAATTGGTTTCATTCTCTGTACCAAAACATGAGAAACATAAGGCTGGGGTGCTGGAGACATTTATGGAAATAAATGTGTGAGTAGTCTAGGAGCCAACTTTCCCACTTAGATGAGACTATGCTCTCTACCCTTATAGCAATGTTTTATACAGTAGGTAAAGTTCTCCATCCCATGGATTGAATTATGATTGAGATGTCACTATTCAAATCCCTTAAATAATATAGGAAAGAATACTTGGTTGTAGGTCTTACCACTTGAGGAATTTTTTCCTAAGTCTTATGGAATCTGATGTTGAAATTAGTCATCTGCTCATTGGGTGCCCTCTTTTTTTTAGTCAGTTTCTCTACCAAAGACAGGTGATCTGACTTGTCTTCAAAGTAATTACATAGAGTTTTTCTAAGCTCATCCTAGGTAGTAATGGATATAGGTCTCAGGCCATAGTACCATTGGATCACTTTGCCTTTGAATGAGGCTGCAAGCACCCTGACTGCTACATCATCATCCGTGATTAGGTAGACAGAGCACACATTTGCTACATCTTGAATATGACTCAACAAGGGTGACTTTATTTTCTCTTGTGAAGTATGGAATGCTCTTGAGTGTGACTGTTGGTATATCATGGTGTGCATTGATATTGAGAGGGATTCCACCAGTGAAGTAGGAAAAAATTCATCAGAGGAGGAGGTGGCTGGAGAGCCATGGTAGGATGGGTAGGTCTACTCTCAGGATGAGTGGAAAGTGCATGGTGCGCTAGAGATGGGGATGTAAGTGCATGCGGAATTTGCTACGTGCTACATACTCTTCTCGGAGAGAGATTTGGAGGTACTTGAAAGAAGCCTTAACTACTACACTTTTTCTAGTATGTACTCTTCTCATGAAAGGCACTCAAAAGTGTTGAAAATAAAAATATCTGGAAGTGTTGGGAGTCGCCACATATGTTGAAACAAGCCTCCAAAGATTGGAAATTGCTAAATCACACACCAAATTTAGCAATGAAATTTAACTTTCAATGAGTCCCACAATGTAAATTGTTGGTGGTTCAAAAAAGATATGGAAGAAAGTTGTTTGATTCAATAATGGGACTGACTCCCAGTTAAGGGAACACTTTTGAAATAGACCACTTGAGAAGGCTAGTTGCTCTACCTATTACTACTGCTAAGATTGCTCCTAATGTTGAAAGTTACAACTAAGCTAATGAAGCTAAAGGACCAGGGATATCCGGATAATGATAACGAAAACTAGATCTAGAGGTGATGCGACTCAAAAAAGTAGAGATGAACACTAGTCCATTTTGAGTGAAAACAAAGGAGGCATCATAAAGGGAGGCTAGGATCTAAAATGCATTCCAGCCGGTTTTCATAAACATTAGAAAATGGAGCTCGTAGGATTTATAGATGAACACGATGAGAAGGCAAGAAAGAAGGTCAAGGAGAAAATAGGCACAAAAATGATTTTATTCCTTTTAGATATGCACTCAATTACAATGGCATCCATATTCAATACACAAATCCAGATCTATGACTCAAAATTTAGAGATCTATTCCTTGTGAATCTAAAGGATCCAAAAGTGCAACCCTTTATAATGAGCCATGATCTTACATTTATAGCATGAATCAGATGAGAGAAAAGAAGGGGAAAATGATTTGAAAACTCAACCACCAGTCAATGAATTCCTGCAAATCCATACCAATCTCCATGTCTTTTTGGTGTTGAAGTAAATCAGGTGGTTGGAGAAATCAGATCTACTCATTAATGGACATAAAGATGTTGTTCCCATTTCTCTCCTACCAAATCTTGCTGAAAATTTGAATTTGAATATCCTACATTGTAGATGACATTAACAATATTTCGAATGAGACTAGGAATGTATGTGTAAGATATTTGGAGAAAAATTTATGGCTTTCAGAAGTCTACTTGTCACTCTAAAATGCAATGAGACCTGGTGCACTTTCTGATTGATTGAAAGATCAGCCAACTATACAACTACTTTGTCATTTTCTGTCAAGTGTGGCCCACTCAGTTCACTATAAGAATTTGTGCACCTATTTTTTCACATTTTGATTGGTTGAATGTAGCACACTCAATGTCTGACAGATGCCAAGTGGCTTAGAAAGGCACAAAAGAAGGCATAAGGGCATGCGCGTGGAAGAGTGAGGTGCGGGAGGAAGACAAGAGGAAAGGATGCACATGCAAAAGTGACATGCGTGGGAGAAATATCTAAGGAAGAAATGCATGGTCAAGGTGTAATTATTACAAGGAATGTGCGGGGTGTGCGAGAGTTCCAGGGACTTAGCTGATTTTGGGAAGTAAGTCTAGCGCATGCATGAAGGATGTGCAACTAACTGGGAAGAAAGTGGATGCACAGAGAGTTCACACTAGGGGGAAATGGAACAAAGAGGAAAAAGTAAAAGAAAAAGAAAAGGAAGAAGAAAATGAGGAGCGCGTAAGGGAACACATGAGGAGCCTGTAACCATGAGGATGTGCCAAAGGAGAAAATGGAGTGTGTGCAAGTTGTAATATAGAACCTTCAGAGCCATAATGTAAATGTGAGTTGTCCAAATAACTAGGGGAGTTATTTGGATAATAGTATGCTCTGAATTAAATTTTTTGGCATTTGTGAATGAATTTGTGTAATGACTGCTACAGTGATTTGAGAATTGAAGAAGGTAAAAATATAGTTTTGAGATGTGAAACCTTATTTTGAGCATGAATTAGACCTAGAAAGTGATGAAAAATATGAATGAAGGAAAAAATGTGGGCTATCATTTCAGGGGGAAATGGTTTTTTGATCATATCAGGTCCATAGAACCATATTATACTATTGAAGGAGTCAAAGAAAGAGAATTAAGTCCTAGGGGGAGCTATTGAGTTAAGTAAGTGAGCTTTTGTGCATTGTTTCCATTTTGGTCATTATGTGTTGTCATTTTCCATGTATAGTAGTCATTGTAGCCTTTTTCATAGATGGAAAAGGGGGATAGAAGCATCAAAAACATGGGAATAAGGTCATGTTTGTGTTTGTCTTGTTGGTTTCCATCAATGTTTCTTAAGATGATTGCCATCAATGACAAATGGGGAGCTTGTTGGCCATTGTGTGTTTGTGTTGTCATTGTTGTCAAATCCATTTATGGATAAGGGTTTCATTGGGTCATGTGTGTCTCCATGTGATGTTGAACAGATATCAAACATGAAGGTATATTGGTAGTGTGAAGTTTTTGGTGAATTCAATGTAGTCCTAGTGCATGGTCTACGGTGATGAGTTATGGTTTGAGTCCTCCCAAGTGGTTTGGAGTGTTTCATGATGTCTTACATGGTCTATGAGGTATTTTACGAGTGTTATTGAGTCTACATGAGGCCATTATGGCTAGGTCATGAGGTTACATGGTAGAGTTAGGTCATTCTAGGCTTGTTTCTAGCCCTGGAACATGTAAAATGAGTTGGCAGTGTGATATTTAGACCAAATCATTCATGGTGGATCATCATACCAACATGGATATGATATACAAGGGATTTATGGTGATTTTTAGGTCTACAATTAGTGATTTGGTGCTTCTATGAGGTCCTTGGTGAGAAAAAATTGAGAAACAAGCTTGTAAGAACATGCAATTGAGATTGGATAGAGAGTTTCATAGCTATTTGGACTATGATGTGAGTATGGATAGGTAGAGGATGTTGTCATTATGTTTCATGACAAGTTTTAGGTCATTCTGAAGAATATTTTGCAAGTTATGCAAGTTTTGGTGAAACTGGGTAAGTTACAGTGTGTTTTTCAAGCAAATATGGAGCTTCTGATGCTCATTGTCGATTATATCCTTTGCATGGGGATATGAGATATTTGGAACAGGTTTTAAGGTTAGTTATGGATGTTTTAAAAAAATAATGAGGTGGTTTTATTGTTAGGTTTGTTATGAACGATCGTTAAGAAGGTAAAGTAGTTTGAAACCCTAGCTAAACCTTAGCTTCGAGCATCTTGGAGAAAATTTATTATACATAGCCTATTTTGATTGGTTTTGAAAAAGTGATGATTGGATGTTATAGATGAATCTTCAATATTTCAAGAAAGGTAAGATAGTGGTTGTAAGAGTATGTGGGCCCCACTTGAAAATGATTATTTTTGAAGAGTTATAGTTTAAGGAAAAGTTCTTCAAATGAGGTAAAGACTAAATTGCCATTTATGATAGAACCATAGTTTTTCTTGATGTAAATTAAGGTTTTAGATCATTTTTTTGAAGATAAAGTGAAAAATTTGCCCTATTTGTGAAGATTGGTTTTTGGGGCAGTTTGGTGCATCCTTCAGTAAAATTGGAATAATAAGAGCTATAAGGGGATTTAAGACTCCATTAAACTTGTGTTGTGAATTTGGTTCAAAGATATTACAATGGTTTATGAAACTTGATTAATGGATATGATATGCAAAATTTATGACTTATTCTTTGAGGGTAAAGTTTGAAGGATGGTGGATCTAACATGGTTTCAAGTAGCTTGATGAGGTAAGGTGACGGTTTTGAGTTATTCATGATTGATGAAGGTTTTTGAGTGCTTAGAAATAATGTATAAGGGTGTTACATGCTTTAGTTTAGTATGGAAGTCAGTTTTGGTATGATGGAGCAAGTTGGGGTCATTGTTAGTTCTTGCGTCCTAGAAGGCACAAGGGGAAGTTTGCATATATGTGATTTGTTGAAGGCCTTACACTTGGAGTTGGAAGTAGTTAAAATATGTTTTAGAAAGTTTATTTAGATATATTTCAATTGATGTATGGATTGTGTTTTGGTGATGTCATTTGATGTGTCTTTCAGGTCAATTTGAGAAGGATAAGGTATGCTGGATTTTTGGACAGGTTTTCTTATGCTAAAGGAGTGAGTTGGTTTTGAGCATGAAATGGATGAGTTGGTGCTCTCTATCACCTGGAGAGTGAAGAGGGATAAATTTTGCATCTATTGAAGGAATCTTCTTTTTATTTCTAGTAACAAAAAAGGATGCAAACTAGCTGAGTTTGCAAAACTAGTTTTTGGGAATCTTGTTTTGGTGAAGAGAAACGTTGTTGTGGTTTGAACATATGATTATTTATGTAGACACCAAAATTGGGTCACACTCCCCTTAGTCCCCTTTCAAATAGCCAAATTAAACACATTCACCTAACCATGACCCTTATACCCCACATTAATATTAATTTAATTATTTATAATTAAATTAATACTCATCCTCACTTCATTCATTATTTAATTACCTTAATTAAAACCAATTTCCACCTCACCTATACATCTCACCATAGAACTATTCATAGCATTTTTCCATAACTAACAAAGACTTAGCCCTACCTTAATGAACTAAGACTTAGTATAACCCTAAAAACACATGCTTATTCTTCCTCTAACCACATTCCCATGTATCTAAGTGCAACGTACCATTTAGACCTGGCACAAATGAGAAAAAGATGGAAATCAATAGCCAAGACTTGTTATTTTAGGAAACCTAGGATATCCTGTCTTAACCGATTCCGGTCAACCCAAAACTGACGCCGGTAACCCTCAACTGTCATCGGTTACCATATAACCATTTTGGTAACCTTATTGGAGAGGTTAGACACATTCTCAAGTTTTGGAGCAAAGGAGATCTGCATGCAAGCAAGAACTAGAGCTCTTTCACACATCCAGGAAGCCATAGCTAGCACAACCATTGATCAGAAGGTATTTTCATTCACAGGAGCATTTCGAGAAGCACTACCACAATATTGATCACCATTTCACTGATCAACCATCAACACCATCCAACCATTGAACATGCACAATAGTAAGTGTGTCTCTAACCTACACCATTTCATTTCTATTCAATTTATAGGAGTCCTTTACATTTGTTTATCAACCACCATTTATATTTTTACCCCACCACTAAACTGTTGTCGATCATACCAGATCGACGTCAATCTCTGTATTTAGCAGTCCTGCTAATACTAGATCCCAATAACCTTTTCCAAGTGACTCTAATGACCCAGAATCTGATCGTATCCTGTTTCGACACCTTAATTATTTACCTCATTTCCATATTTGATCATAGCCTAGCTTGTTATGTTAGATTTTCTTATTGTATTTGGATGAGATAGCTAAATCATATAAACTACAATAGAATCTTATTTATTTATGTCATTTCTTGCATTAAATTGTATCAAACAGTGGGTTGACCAATGAGGAATTATCATAGTTCCTGAATCTAGCATATGATAGGCAACTCACTGACATATATTGTTTAACTCTTTCTTGTCGTCATGTTGTGTACTTTAGGTAATTCCTCCCAGCCAAAAGGAAGCTCTCACCATCAACATTGGATCAAGAAGTTAGAATGCGTGTAACAACCTAAAACTAACCATCACAATAGGTATTCCTTCTTGGACAACACATTTATCTGTTTCGTCTAAAAACTTAAAGAAAACGGTGAATCATTTTGGCACACCCGGTGGGACCCATCCAGGGTTCCTTGCATTTTATTCATTCCTAGGTGAAAGCTGTGTGTTTTTTTCCCTTCTGAAAAGCTTACAAACTAATTTTCCTTTCGAGAATCTTCCTCTCTTTTTATTGTCTATAAGAAATCATGTTTTTGGTGCTATAAAAATAATGCTTCTTTTATTTCATTAGTATTGCATTAGTGAAAGAGCATTCCTCTTCCTATTCATTATTTGTTACACCGAATATCACACTTCGAGTTGGGCTTAAAACACTTGCATAAAATTTTGATTCATTGCATCTTATCTCACATTAAAATGAGGGAAACCTATATGTTGGAAGTCTTGCCTAGCTAATGGTTGATATAAATGAATCGTAGAAAAGAACATTCTTTCTTCTCTCTCTTTTCCAAACTATAAAAATTGGAATATATACATCTTCTTAAACAACATACCACCCATAAGAACCTATCAATGATCAAAAGGTCACATGATCAGAGGACTGACAGTGGGAACTTAGCTAGTTATCTCTGTTTAGTAACCCCATCAGAGAACTACCCACCCCCACCATAACATAACCTGAAACCTCACCTTTAGAATTTCCTTCTTCATAGGAATCCTTCACAACAAAAAACTCTACTCTAAATTCACAAGTCAGTATTTTAAATAGCATAAGCTAAACACACTAAAATTACTTGTTGGGTTACATATTTTCATTAGCTTTATGCTTAACTTGTGTTTTGAGGTGTGATGATATGATTCTTCATTTTTCTTGTTGCCTTTCACACTTTGCCATCATAGTTGGAGTATTCTAACTTTCTCGAAGTGTGTCAAGACCTCATCTTATCATCCCCAGAATTATGGGTTGATTATTCATCTAATCTAAATTCAAAAACATTCATTTTTCTTCATTCTTTAGATTTCACGATAACCAACATCAGTCCAACAACCACCATCAGTTTATATCTAATCGGCATTGGTTTACCAAACCGGTGTCAATTCCTTGCTCTTTTTGGTTAATTTACCCAAAGGACACTTATCTCATCTTCTCTTCTGTTTAGTCTCTGTGTATCATTGTACTCTCTGTACTATGATAAAAGTCATCAAGTACACCTTAGCTATCTGATAATCATCAATTTATGCCTCATTTGCTGAAACTATCATTTTCTCATAGTAATTGGTATTGGTTCCTGTAACCGACATCGGTCATCCCTTAACCATCATCAGTCAGTTCAACTAGAGTCACTCATTCTGTTTGGATTTTAATAAATTTTTTTTATCAACTTTCCCTCTCAGAATATGTTGTCCCATCTCTTCTATTCCATGTGTCATTTACAGAGCACAGCTCACCTGATATACACTGATTCACATACTGTTGGCTCATAGCCAAACTAAGTCCCTCATATTTCACACCAGCCGTCAACCATTCCCACCTAGTCCATCACCTCCGTATATTCTTTCACCTATGGATCTGACTCAAATTTTCCCCATTGTTACCGGTGATGAGGAGTTCATGAGACTCCTCTACCAGAATCCCGTTGCCCTCTAATATTACCTTTCTCATTCTTCCACCCAAGATTCCTCAGAAAAATTAATATATGATATGCCTATATCTGTCCCTCCTAGTCTAGCCCCACTTCTGTGTCAGCTAGCACCAGTTCGATGCTACCATCATCCACTTTATCACCTGTCATGTCTCAGCTAAATCCCATAGCCGCTATAACTGCAACATCTACATCATCGATCACACCCCACAACATCGATTGTCCCTCTGATAGCCACTATGAGTATAGCTTCATCTGCACCCACCATTTCACATATACCCATCGCATCGCAACCACCTTCAGTGTCAAAAAATTACACCCCTTTCTAAAACCTCATCCTTTTTATCCCACAATCCTTACCCCCAATCACCACTAGAGTTGTAATGACTAACCCACCCGCTTACACATATTACCAACAAACCCCAACCTCATCTATCACTTTTGTTGGCTATGTGCAACCTACATCTATTCCTCTTACGTAGTTCTCATACTTAGTGCCACCATACACCAGCATACCACCCACTTTGTACATTCAACATCAACCCCCTTTTTCTACAGGGGGCACCCAGTCATCCCAATCTACTAAAGACATCATTAAAATGATGATGGAGAAGATGCAGACCTTAGAAGCATCTGTTTCTGGCTCCCATAATTCTTTAACATATGATGAAATCTATAACGAGCTTATCCATCCATCTATTCCCATTCGTCCTTATCGAGTGCATTCAGAAATTCCTAAATTCAATCACTTCAATAGTAAAGAAGACCCGTAACAACACTTACGGTCTTTTAAACATGGGTGTTACCTAATCACCCATGATGACACTTTGCTCCTACAAAATTTCCCAATGTCCTTGACAAGACCAACAATGGATTGGTATAATGGACTACCTCAACATTTTATTTATTCCTTTAATCAAGTAGCCCAAGCTTTCTTAGATCATTTTTCAATCAATGTTACCAAGAAATTCACCATGACCAATCTCTATTCAACCCGACAGTATGAAAAAGAATTTGTTGCAAATTTCATTACCTGCTAGCGGAGTCTTATTAACCAATTAACGTTCAAACTACCTTAGACTACATTATTGAGTTGTTCACTAGAGCTTATTCCAGACACATCTCACAAACTCTTCAATTCCAAAACTTCCGAACCTTTGATGAATATTTCACAATGAAACGAAAATTAGAAATTCATGCCATTGAAGAAAATAAGATCCAATTACGAAACAAGAACACCCCATTTAAATAAAATGACTCTTCTTTATCTTCAAAAACTCAAACTAAATATTCAAAGCCAGAAGGATCTGCCAATGTGGTAGTCCTCAAGGTGGGTTCACCTCATCCTTCTAATCAGGCCCAACCTTCTTCCAATCTTTCTCTTGTCCAGGCCTTTCAGCTCCAGAGGGAACAATAGAAATACACTTCGATTAGAGAGCCCTATTCATTAGTCTTGGAAAATCTTCTTAAAGCTAGAGCCATTACACTTCCTCCCATAAAAACCTCATACAGGTTTTGATCCTACTCGTTCCATGCCGACATGGTATAAAGAACATGACTACTGTAATAATCATCGTGTTAAAGGACATAGTGATGGTAACTGCATAAATTTTAAAAATATTATTCAAGAGATGATAGACAATGGAAACCTTGTCCTAGACAACCCAAACACACTAAAAAATCAGAATTTACACATCTTCAAAAATTTGTTCCCTAATCATAAACCATCGTCTAATCAAAATACCGAATATTCATCTAGTGAAAGCAATGTCCCTTAGGTTCACGCATTTTTTGATATTGTGTCAACTATTCCTCAAAACCTACCTACTTCATCTATTAAGGAAATATTGGCATGAGCCCCTCTACCCACAGAGGAGCATACTTCTTCTACTTCTCCACCCACCGAGGAGTCCCTCTCATCTCCCCTTTTTCTCATAGAGGAACTCACACTTTTTATCGATGTCGTGTCATCGTCTACTTCCTAGCCTTCTAAACAGTCAACACTTGTTACTCTCCCATCCAAAAGAGAATCATCATCACCTTCTCCTACACCAAGAGAGAAGTCTACCTCACCCGACCTATTATCTCTCCTACCCATGGGATATTATTCAGACATGTCACTACCGGTTAGGGACAATTTTTTTCCTATCATCCCAGGACCCTATTGACATGATCTCAACTCTTTTACCTACATAATTTGAGGCTAGCCAATTCCTTGTCTCACAGGCCTATTTTACAGGTATTGGCACCCAATCCATTCCATCCTCTTATTCAGTAGTCCCGTTTTTATGGTTGGTCATTGATTTGGATCACATTGATCATTCCATGATCTTGGGATGGCTTCGGATCCCCGTTTTGACCCAAATGCAAATGTTTCCTGAAGATACTTCCATGATCTACCCAAAGGTATTTTTAGTAACAAAAACTACACTGACCATGCCGATTGAAACAAATTCCTCTTCATCATCCCTACCTCCATCCAAACTTCTACCCCTCACTACAACTATTCCCAAACCTAAAAAACCTACCCATACTTATCCCCCCACCCATATCTAGACCAATCACTACTTTGGGTGTTATTCCGAGATCAAGCCTTACTCACCAATCTATCAGATTGGACCTAGCCACATCTTCCCAAGTCCGCAACAACATTATCCTCCCACCTAAAAGGAAACCCAAACTTCTAGGCTGTATACACCAGTCTCGCCTACCACAGCTTTATCACCTTCCCCCCTTCCATCCATCCTAGGGCCTCATCCACCAACGTTGATCAAACAGTGTCCTACTCAAGGCCAGTCAAAATCTAAACAACCTACTATTGCATCACGAGCCTTTGTTACACCTCATCCACCCATAAACCAAACTCCCTCACCCTCACCCATGCACTTTTTTCCACCTATATCTCCACAAGTTACCATAACCCCAACCTTTCCTATACAAATTCAACCAACACCATCTACCCAATCTCTACCAATTACGTTCACTGCAACTTGGTTTCCCCTATGGGTAACCCATCCTATTCCACCATCTACTTTTCCTTCTACATCCTGTACTCTCGTGTCACCTTTACTTAAGAAGGTGTAACCCAAAGCTAAGAATCCGCTACCCTCTAATAAGGTAGTCAAACCAACCAACCCTTCTAGTGCTATCTCTTCTACCCCACATTTACCCAAGCAGATGCTAGAAAGACCTAAGATCACTCCACATACCAAACTAGTAGACCAATCCATTCCCCCCTCATATAAAGTCTCTTCCCTCACAATTAGCCACACCTATACCCAAACCCACAATCACTTCGCATTTTGATCTATTAGCGGGGTCCTACGCCAACATTTTAACCAACCTCTTAGAGAATTCCATTATCACATTACCA
Source organism: Taxus chinensis (assembly GCA_019776745.2). Classification (NCBI taxonomy): domain Eukaryota; kingdom Viridiplantae; phylum Streptophyta; class Pinopsida; order Cupressales; family Taxaceae; genus Taxus; species Taxus chinensis. Next base: position 939,321,681 of record CM034146.1, read on the forward strand.
TTGCTTCGACCTTATGACCCTCTCAAATCCAAACCAAAAGGGTTTGATGAAACCAAGATTTGTGCCTATCATCATGTGCCAGGACAGTATGTTGAAAATTATAAGGCTCTGAAGACCATTCTTCTTCAACTTTGTCCTCCTAAACAAAATGTTGATGATGACAACCTTCTTGATGATGACCATGCTCCGCCTTCACCTATCACCATACATCATTGTCCTTCATCTGTTCGACAATCAATATCTCCACCCCCAAAATCATCTTTCCCACCTCCAAAATTTGAGATCAACATGGTCTGTATTGGAGAGTTGGCCAAACCACCACCCAAATGTCACTGCACCCTACTCATTTCACAAGGCTCTTATCCACCACTAGGATTTTTCCCCTTATGCCATTATACCTTTCATGACACACCCTCTCCATCCACCTCCCCTCAGATTAACATGGCTCACCTTGCTACTCACGCTTAGAAAGACAAAGGGAAAGAAAAAGCAACTATCCCATCAAAAAACCATATACCCAATATACCATCTACACTCACTCCCAAAATCACCATCTGTGGACCTACATACCCTATCTTTGATGGGTTCACCCATCGTGAAATGATAAAACAATTACATCAGTCTCCCCATAAAGATGTCTTTGTATGATCTCATCTAGACTTTCAAGTCCCACAGATAAGCCCTTATTGAGGTTTTACAATCCATTGAAGTTATACCCAATGACCTCACACTAGTGGCCTTGATTATCACCCCTCACCACATGGCCTCACTTACCAAGTCAGATGCTTCTTCCACCCCCACGACCACTCCTCAAATCACTGCCCTTAGCTTCTCTAAAGAGGAGATTGTACCTCTTTTGTTAGATGAGCCTGATCCTGCCCTATTCATTTCTGTCTATATAGATAACATATGTGTACAACACATCATGATTGATGGTGGTGCTAGCATTAACATCATACCCCCCACTCATATAATCAAATACGTATTCCTTCTAACTGTATACATAATAACCCAATTATGCTGTGCTCCTTCAATGATGCCATCACCTCCACCCTAGGAAATGTTATCCTTCATGTTCCCGTAGGCCCCCATAATGTATTGGAACTATTATATGTATTAGAGGGGGAATTCCAATATAACCTATTACTTGGTAGACCCTGGATTCACGTCATTGGTTGTGTCCCTTCAAATTTACACCGCTATATAAAATTCGAGCATGAGGGATATAACTACACCAACCTCGCCGACCCGTCACCATTCAAGACCTATAACATGCATTACTAGCCCAATGATGTGCTTGTACTAGTCAAGGCATCAACCACTACCCCCACTTTTCCTTCACCCACAAGCCCATCCACCAATGCTGTCACCACCTCTCCCACATCTAACCCTATTACTCCTACTACCGCTGCAGCCTCTACAACTGACTCATCTCTTGTCCAATCATCTAGTGAGTCATCTATCCTCATTAACCACATATCTAGTACTGATCCCTTAGAAGGTGTTTTTCAATGCCTCACTCTAGGGAAGTACCACATATACAATATCAACACATTCCTCACTCCGTAAGAGTATGTGAAATTGTGCCATCACCCTAGTTATGACTATCGTGTAGGCGAGGTTTTTCCTTATGGTCCTCCCCACCTTCACACTAATCTAACATATGGGGGACTTGATTTGGCCACTTATTCACTTGAACATCCATCCCAAACACAACCATTTTCATCTGACCTATAATCCCTTACTAACTACCACTTCTCCCACACTTTCCTCCAATGTTGCACATGGAAAGGCTTTGGCTTTGGTTTTTATGAATAGGGCCGCCATACTGTCATTTCCTGCACTACCCATAAACACAATGACTGTAGTGGCATAGGATTTTTTGCACCACCTCATAAGAAGGCCCGCATTGACCTCATTGAGGAAGAAAAACCTTCTCCACCTCATTCACCCATGTCACCATCTTCACCCACGAAATCCATAGATATCAAATTTATTCCTCCTAACTTTTTTTTTTGTAAACACGATTTCCCTGGGACCTCTGACCTATCAATGCGATGGTGAGGCTCCCTCTTCTCTCCTCTTCATGTATCATGAAATGATCAATGACGATACACCTTCTATTAATGTTTTTCAATGTCAGGATGATGAGTCCATTGTCACTTACCTTGGTGTGGAATACTCTTCTATTCACCAGTTATTACCCTCTCAGACGTAAACAATGTTGAATGATTCAACTATCGAAATCAACATTAATACTCTGAATGACCTGCACATCCTAAAGATAGGTCAATATTTAGATGTTGCTGAGTAGGAAGCTTTTAACTCTTTCCTTTAGGACCATAACAACTCTTTTTCTTGGTCTTATGCTGATATGCTTGGTATTGACCCTAAAATTGTGGTCCATAATATCGTAACCATTCCTGATGCCAAGAGCACCAAACAAAAGCTACGAAAAATGCATCCTCGTATTGTTCTTATGGTCAAAGAAGAACTTCAACGCCTTCTCTTAGTTTCCTTCATCCTACCCATTGAATATCCCCAATGGATTTCTAACATCGTTCCTATCACAAAGTCAACAGGGGGACTCCACATTTACATGGACTTCCATGACCTCAACCTAGCTTGTCCCAAAGATGATTTTCCCTTACTAGGAATTGACCAACTAGTTGATCTCACCGCTGGCCATGAAATGATATCACTCATGGATGGTTTCTCGGGTTATAATCAAATATTACTTTCTCTAATAGATCAACACAAGACTTCCTTCATCACCTCTTGGGGGACCTTCTGCTATCGAGTCATGCCTTTTAGCCTTAAAAAAGTTGGTGCTACATATAAGTAATCCATGATTTACATATTCCATGACATCATGCATGGCATATTGGAAGATTACGTAGATGATTTTCTGGCCAAATCCAAACATCGAGCCAAACACCTGATCATCCTTAAATTCATCTTTGACCGCCTCATCAAGTATTGTGTTTCTCTTCAGCCAAAGAAGTGTGTCTTTGTGGTACTTTAAGGAAAATTCCTTGGTTTCATCATTTTTTTGTGTGGCATAGAAGTTGATCTTGCTAAAGTAAATGATATTCTAGAAATGCCTCCGCCTACTAATCTCCATCAACTTTGAAGCCTACAAGGTAAGTTGCAATCCATTCATCATTTTATCTCGTAGCTTTCCAATCACTATCAACCATTTAATCATCTTATCAAGAAAGATGTTTCATTCAAATGGGATGATGAATGCCATAAAGCCTTTGATGCCTTAAAAAAAATACCTTTTTCAAACACTAGTGCTCATTCCTCCTAAGGATGATTAACCATTTTATCTATATATTTATGCCACTAACCATTATTTAGGTGCCATGCTCGCTCATCATGATGAGAAAAACAGAGAGCAAGCAGTTTAACATAAGCCTCACCCTTCTGGAATACAAAACTAGATACACCCATGCTGAAAAACTTTGCTTACCCTTAGTTTTCATCACCACCAAAATCCATCATTACCTACTCAACCACAAAACCATCATTGTTACCAATACTAACCCCCTACACTATATGTACGCTAAACCCTATCATCATCAACGTGCCACATGTTGGCTTATGCTTCTTGCCAACCTTGACCTTGAATTCATCCATCAAAATTAATCAAGGGCCAAACCATCCCTGACCAAATAATAGACGCAGCTCTTTCTAGGAATCAACCCTCTAACTTTTATTTCTTAGATGAATCCATACTATACTTTCCTTAGATGATACGGATTACCAAATGACACTCTTCTTCGATGGATCCAAGTGTTAGTGTGGAGGTGGGGATGGTGTTATCCTCATTCCACTGTATGGTGAACCTATGCCTTTATCTGTCAAACTAGATTTTCATTATACAAACAATATCACCAAATATGAAGCACTTGTATTGGGTCTCCAAGGATGCTTATGCCTTAGATGTTAAGTCAATCAATATCTTTGGTGATTCCCATCTGGTTGTAAACTAAGTCAATGGTATATACCAGTGTTGTAATGAAATACTTCAAAAGTATAAACATCATGTAGACATACTTTTGACTACCTTTGACCGTTAGGAACTTCAAACCACCCCATGTTCTACCAATAAATTTACGGATACCATGGCCTGCTTGGCTTCTCAGATACCCACTTTTCCTACCGACTCTAAAATATTTGTCACAATACAAAGGTTACAATCACCCTATTATTTACCTCATGAGGTCTACTTTGTCATAAACCATTGCACCTGACCCACGTGACCTTTGGTATAAGTAGTTTGTAGACTATCTTTCCCTTTCCATTCTACCTATTGATCTCACTCGTAATGGACAACGTGCCTTTCTTAAAAGTGTCTCTCACTATGTCATCATGGGTGGTCTCCTTTATAAGATGTGGCTTTGATGGTATTATCTTACAATGCCTTACAAGTTCTGAAATTCCCTACACCATCAAGGAAGTATCACGATGGAATTTGTGGAGGCCACTTTAGTGGTTTAGCCATCACTAAATGCATTCTTCTCCTTGGCTATTATTGGCCAACCCTAAACCACAACTGTTGTGACTGTGTCAAAAATTGTGTAAAATTCTAGCAACATGCTAATCTTCATCACACACCTAGTCATGCCTTACAGGTCACACGAGACCTTTGGACCTTTTCTCAATGGGGCTCAGATCTTGTTGGTGAGATCAATCCCCATTCTTCAAAATGCCATCAATGGATTATAACTGCTACTAAACATTATAATAAATGGGTAGAATTCATTCCCTTCATTTCTACAAAAGCTGAGAAAATATATGAATTCATCAACCATCACATCATTTATCACTTTGGTGTTCCTCACTGTCTCATCACTGATAAATTGAAAGCAATTCAAAAATAAGACCCTATGTAAGTTGTGTGAGGATTTTGGCATCCAACTCAGTTTCTCATCACCTTATTACCTACAAACCAATGGCCAAGCAAAATTGACCAATAAAACCTTGAACAAAAAAAATTGTATGAAAGTAGTTGATGATACTGGCAAGGATTGGCATTCACACATTCCTTTCACTTTGTGGGCTTATCACACTAGTATTCACACTTCGACTTCTGCCACACCTTTTTCTCTGGTCTACTGTACCGAGGCTGTCTTGCCTCTCAAAGTCCAGATTCCATCTCTTCGGCATCTCACTACAAGACATGCTTAACGACAATGACTTTCACTAGGATCGTTTGGCGCAACTTGAGTTATTAGATGAACTTCGTCTCAATGCTCTTGACTATCTCCAAATCTACCAAAAACATATCAAACGTGCCTATGAAAAATATGTCCATGAATGAACCTTTCAGGTCGACGACCTCGTCCTAAAGGAAAATCAACATGTAACCAAAGAAGAGAAAAGTAAACAGGGAAAATTTTCTCCTAATTGGCTTGGACCCTATATCATTACCCATGCCTATGGATTAGGTGCTTATCATTTGTCTTCACTCGAAGGTAAACCTGAACCTGAGCCTCTCAATGCCTTGCATCTTTGACCATTTTATTGTTGACATCAAGTCCTATATCACTTTCTGTCAATTGATCTCTCGTCTCTTGAGCATTGTTCACCTTCCATATTACCCATTTTTTAGGATCAATGACTAAACAAGAATCGTGTGATTATCCATCACCTTTCAACCTTATCTTCAATATGAGTACCATGTCTCTACTCACAACATGATTCTCATGGATACTTTTCATCTTTTTAAAGATGGAACCCCATGGTTGTTCATCACTTAAAACCACCTCTTTCATAGTTAACCCCCGTAGTACTATGGTTTTGTCTTCTAAACAAGAACCTAATCTTCCTCTATAGTCTTGTCCATGACTTATCCAAAAACAAAATGGCATTCAAATCCTTGAGTCAAAATTCTAGCAACAAAACTTCCCTCAGTAAGGGACAAAACTATAAATAGACTACTCCCTTGAAGGATTCAACTATATAAATTATATATATGCATATATATATATATATATATATATATATATATATATATATATATAATCTTCCTCTATAGTCTTGTCTATGTCAAACTTCAACTCCTTGAGTCAAAAAGATGACTCCCTCAAAAAGGGACATCTCTTTCTATTTTGCAACTATAAATAGACTGCTCCCTTGAAGGACAACTATATAAAGTCATTGAAAATTATATATATATATATATATAAAATATATAATATAAATATATATCTAGAAGCTTCCCGCATCGATCAACTTTGAGAAGACCTCAAGGAGATAATATACTCATCCCATATAGACTTCCTGCATCAATCAATCTATTAAAAATAAACAAATGAAGAAAATGATGAAATTTTTTGTCATGGACTTGCCTATTTTTGGATCCTGGGTTTCTTGCTAAGTAAACATGTAGTCGTACACTAGGTTATGCTAAACCATCCACTTTCACCTCATTGCCTTTTGTGCCCTTGTTTTCTCTCTACTCAAGGGACTTCTTGCAAATGTGACATTTCGTGATCATGTGACTTTCTTCACCTTTAGAATAGTCCATTATGCAACGCCTTTAGGGTCTTACATTCATAAGCCCATCTTAGGTATGGTAGACTCATTAGGGTTCTTATCAATTAAGTGGCTCTTTTACCACCTCTTACCATTTTCCCTTCCTCATTACTTATTGATTATCCTATACAGGACCAGATCATTGACACCTATATTTAAAATGACTCAACCATTCCTATGACTAGACTAAACTCAACCATGCCTATGACCCACATTCAATCATGCCTAAGATCTACCAACCCATTCCTCATATTCTTCCCTAGCTTATGGGAGAACTACATCAGCCTGAGGCCCCTTTTCATTGGGGCTATGTAGGCAACACTTTGAGGGCATGGGGCCCTTGAAGGTTAGCTCAACCACTCTTCACCCTAACCTATTTTTCCTTCATTTTCCTATTTCACATCCTACCTTAGATTCATTTCCATTTTATATCAACAATTGGAAATTAAACCAAAAAAGCAACAATTAATAAACATTTTTACCACATCATCACATCGTTCATTTATCATTTTCACATTTCCACTATAGAAAATAATTGGAAACTTAAACCATAACATGCATATACATCATCATTTATTTCCCATACCAATGACCTATAACCTGACTCCATCATGCCTATAACCTGACTCTATCATGCCTATGACCTGAATCCATCATGCCTATAACCTGACTCCATAATGCCTATAACCTGACTCAACCATGCCTATGACCCAGACCCCATCATGCCTACACTAACATGACTCCATCATGCCTAATACACCTAGTTGCCATCCATCTACAAATAACAATCAAATAACACAAGTACAATGCACAATCATTGATCTCATCATAACAATATGTGTATCCATCCAATATACACTAATAAATAATATCATCTCTATAAATCATTAAAGCCTCACCATCTTCGATCTCATCATAAACATATGTGTATCCATCCAATATACAAATACAAATAATATAAATCTAAAAAACTCTCGTATACATCCTCACCATCTTCAGCATGCATGCTAGTATAATATACAAAAATTCAAAACTCTCATATACATCCTCACTCTTGTTGACATGCAGGCTAGTATATATAAAAATAAATAAAAATGGAGGTCTCACAGATATCAATCACCTCCTCATAGGATACCCTCCATGGCTATCTCACTATCTCCTCCTCCTTCTCTTCTCCCATGTAGCGTCCCACTAACATCTCACCACCCTTCAATGGGCCTTGGTGTGACCTTTACGGGTACCTCACCTGGAGCTAGCCTCCGTGAACTAGTGTCCTCACCTTGGCCCTGTATCAGGGCTCATTGGCCCCATCTAATCTCCACACTGTGAGTGCAAGACTTGGTCATCTCACTTGAGGCCTACTATACTCTATACTCTACATAGGTAGGGACATCTATCCTTGCATCCATCAGGTGATCCTGATAGTATCTTGCCTCACCTAGGGCATCCCTAAACTGGCCATTGATACTATGTCTGCGGTGGTGCCATTAGTCTCTGACCCTGTACTTATACCATGGGACCCTCCCATCCCTGCTTGTAAAATGGGAATGAGGCTATGTGGATGCATGTGCCTATACCTGGGCCTGAAGGGCCATAATCTACTCCTGTACAGTGGCCAGCTAGCCCTGCAAACCTATAACCCATGTGCGTAGAGTCACATGTAGCCCCTAAATCTCTGTATACTACACCAAGTATGAGTGCCTGCCCCTATGCATCTTAGGCATGAATGGGATCCTCCATCTATCCCCATGAACCTATGGGAAGCTCCCACCCTCCACTATGGCCCAACAAACTGTCACTCCATAGTCACCTACCCCTATAGGGCATCTCCTATGAAGATAGTGGCCATGTGATGTGTCCCTATAACTCAAGCTGGCACTATGGGAACCATAACTCTGTTATCCCCTCACAAAGTATTTTCAACATGAACTCCTCATCTGCCTCTGAGGTAATGGAATACACCTACATCCCTACTATCGGTAGTCACAGGATCCTATAAACATCCTCCAAGGTGATGGTGATCTCACCTTATCAGACAGATGAAAGGTGTTGGTCGTACCGAATCCCATCTATTAATGAGGGCGACCATCAACTCGGCTCCCAAACTACGTGCCGGTAGTGTCTGACCCCAATCAGGCTAAAATCTACAACATGGTGCCACTCCTTAGCTATCACACTCCCTCGTACTGATACTAATAGGGGTGGTACCCTATCTCGCATCTGTAACTAGTCCCTTGCCTGCATCCAACAAACCATAACATGATTAAACCTCGACCATACCCACATTCACCCTGGACCTCCCCACCTATTCCCAAGATCCTTCTTACTCATGACCTATCTCCCTCACTCCACCCTCTGGAATCATCCCTATGTATACCTATTACCCAAGCTATTTTCCTTCAACAATATCTTCCTATCTCATGACCTATCTCCCCCACCCACCCCCTCTCATTTGTTGGCCCATTTTTCTCTAAATTCCAACCGACATCAATTCTTATTGACCGGAAATGGTCTCCCAAAATTAGCATCAGTCACCTCATCCTTGACTGATGCCGGCTAACTCCCATCGACATCGGCCAACCCTTGACCAAGGTCGGTCACTGTCGCGGCATCAAATCTGCCAAACCCTACCCTTTTTCTCTAAACATTCCACATTCTACCCTACTGACCTACCCTTCCCTACCCAAATCTCACCTCAACCCATCCCCACCCCTCTTTAACCTACATACCACTTCCTACAAGTCCTATTTCATCAATCCTCCTTCCAAATTCAAATTTGATTCCCCCTAAACCCATTTTTACCCAAACCTGATCTATACAAACATAATTATCTAACAAATGTAGAATGGGACCGAATCCTACCTCGTTGCGATGCCATCTCCATGGGGGCACATCAGGCCGCTACACTGGTGGTCCAACCGACCCCTCTCCTACCTCTTGCCATCACCTGAATGCCCTCCTCACCTCCAACCAACCAAAATCACTCACATGGATCTCGTGGACCCGCCTATCGAATGACCGATCACCCACTCTGAGGCTTCGCCAACTCAACTCTCCATCTCGCTCCATCACTTCCACTTTTCCACCGCTCCTCTGTCATTTTCTACTATTGGAAAATGAAAAATGATTCTGCACAAAAGTGGAATTTTCCTTTTTAATCCCAATCCGCTATGACCAACATCAGTCATATTTGTGCCCTAGTGAACCGGCATTGGTCAACATGTAACTAGTCATCGGTCACACTTCAAACTAGTTTCCCTTACCCCACTCCCTTTTCACCTATGTCACCACTCATGCTCACCCACTTTTTATCATTCTATCCACCCATTGAAACATACCTACAAGCCCAACCTACCCCTACATTTCCTTTGTTACGTCTTAGGAGTTGTTATTTTACCTATACCTTGGCCTTACATGTGCCATGACTTGTTTTCCTAAACTTGACCTACTTGGTGTGACCATTGACCTTATGTACTCGCTATACCTTTTGATGTTATTACCTATGTTGTTTTAGCCTAACAACCATACCTTTCCTATTTCATGCCGTTTATCCCAACCAAACCTTTGGTGTACCGGAGCATACCTAAACGTTCTTGCACCTTGCCCTGCATTGTGTTTCTTGACCATATCCTATACCTTGGATACCTGAATCACTTCACCCTTGTTTGGATAAACCTATAACCTTATATGATGTAGAGTTTGCAAGCTATTCAAGCTGGTACCATATTGCAATCTATACATGTGCATGAATTTGATTTCCATTACCCATGACCCGATTTTGACCATGACCTATTACCTATTACCCGAGTTGACCATCACCCTTTCCCTCAATACTCAAACCTTTCCCCACCTATCTTCACCACCTACACATTTATCAAACCACTCACCGATTCTATCTTACACCTCATCAGTGCCCAGTTTGAGGGGGATCACCTTCACCCACACATGGGGAAATCACTTCCTATTTTTGTTAGTGCCGCTTACCAATACAAGCTACACAACAAAAAGGGGAAAAAATGTAGACACCAAAATTGGGTCACACTCCCCTTGGTCCCCTTTTAAATTCCATTCACCTAACCATGACCCTTATACCCCACATTAATATTAATTTAATTATTTATAATTAAATTAATACTCATCCTCACTTCATTCATTATTTAATTACCTTAATTAAAACTAATTTCCACCTCACCCCACCACCTCACCTAGACACCTCACCATAGACCTATTCATAACATGTTTCCATAACTAACTAAGACTTAGCCCTACTTACCTTAATGAAATAAGACTTAGTATAACCCTAAAAGAACATGCCTATTCTCCCCTAACCACATTTCTACGTATCTAAGCACAACATTCCATTTATACCCAGTACAAAGGAGCAAAAGATGGAAAAGATAGCCAAGATCTACTATTTTAGGCAACCTAGGATATCATACCTTAACCGATGCCGGTAACCATTTTGGTAACTTTGTTGGAGAGGTTATACACATTCTCAAGTTTTGGAGCAAAGGAGATCTACATGCAAGCAAGATCCAGAGATCTTTCACACATCTAGACATCCATAACCAACATAACCATTGATTAGAAGGTATTTACATTCACAGGAGAATTCTGGGAAGCACTGCAATTATACTGATCAACCATCACCACCATCCTGCCATTGAACACACAATAGTAAGTGTGTCTTGAGCCTACACCATTTCATTTCTATTCAATTTATAAGAGTCCTTCACTTTTTTTTATCAACCACCATTTATATTTTCACCCCACCACTATTGCCTTCCTATGAACCCGACCATTCCCATCACTCATAACTATTTTAATCACCTCTTTATACTCCTGAGTACCTTTGAATATTCCCAACACCTCCCCAGACCTAAACCAACTCCTTACCATCTCTGATTCAGTCTTAGATAAATCCCCAAAACCATGAACTATTGAGTTATTACCAGCCCATAGTAACTGTCGTTGGTTATTACTAAACCATCGTCGGTCATACCAGACCGATGTCAGTCTTTGTATTTGGCAGTCCTACTAATACTGGATCCCAATAACCTTTTCCAAGTGACTCAAGTGACCCAAAATTTGACCTTGACCTGTTCCAACACCTTAATTATTTACCTTATTTTCCAGATCTGATCATAGCCTAGCTGTTATGTTAGATTTGCTTATTATATTTGGATGAGATACCTAATCATATCAAACTACAGTAGAACCTTATTTATTTATGTCATTTCTTACATTAAATTGTATTAAATAGTGGGTTGACTGCCACCGAGGAAGTATCACACTTCCTGGATCTAGCACACGCTAGGCAGCCCACTGACATATATTATTTAACTCTTTTTCATGGTCTTGTTGTGTATTTTAGGTAGTTCCTCCTATCCAAAAGGAATTTCTCACCATAGTTAGCATTAGATCAAGAAGTCAGAGCACGCACAACAACCTCCAAATGACCATCACAATAAGTATTCCTCCTTGGCCCACACCCTTATTCTGTTTCGTCTAAAAACTTAAAGAAAATGGTAAAACAATTTCATGAGCTCTAACATGCATAAAAGTGTTAAACAAGTTTGTAGGATTTCCATTTAGTGGTCAAATTCCATAGTTAAGGTGTTCTTGGGGCCCAGAGGTAAAATTAGGTTGTTAGAAATACCTATTTTGTGAAGCATATGAGCCAGTGGGCCCATTAAATGAAATAATTTGATTGGTTAAAGTAAATGGTTGACCATGTATGATCCATATATGTTATATTAGTCATGTATGGTGAGTTAGGGAGTTTTAATAAGAATGGTTTTCGCATGATTATATTTTTCTCATCCAAGTGATGGGGTTTTGAGGATTTTTGGTGCATGATGAGTGGTTTTTGGCATGAATGACCTATATGGGTCATTATTGACCATTGTAATGGAATGTTTTGAGTTTTTATGGGTCGAATTAGTCATGAAAGAAAATCCTCTCTTGGGATAGAAAGAAGAAATGCATATAAAAGTGAAGTTTGAGCTCATTTTGTGAGCTAGTCTTGCATGGGTGAAAAGTGGGACCTAGAGAAGAATGGTTTTTAGGTATGAAGGAATTATTTGACGTATGATCAGATTTGTTTTAGGTTGAGGAAGGTTTGAAAAAATGAGAGCAAGTGTTTAGAGGAAAGAAAAGTTGAGAAGGAAGAAGATAGAGAAAGTTTGAAGATTTAGGGTTTGAGCAAGGATTTGTGAGCTGAATTAGAGATATCCATTAGATATGGTAGAAAAAAAATCAGAGATCAAACATCTTTAGGTGGTTGAGTTGGTGCTGAGTCACATTAGAAGGTTTTATCCTCCTTGTGGAGTGGGTGCTTCACTACATTAGGGGTTGGTGCTCCGTGTAGGGTTAATGCTCTACCAAACTAGGGGTTTGTGCTCAGTGTGGGGTTGATGCCTCACTAATTTTGAAGTATGGATAAATAAATTTTATGTTTTAGTGGGTTTTCTTCCCCTTTAGGGTTTCCCACTTAATTTTTTTGTTCATGTGTACTTTCTTGTTCTTGCTCATGTGTATGGTTGTTTATATGCTTAACTAAACACACATATGATTCATGGTTGATTGAATGGTTGTATAAATGATGATGAATGATAAATGGTAAATGAATTGAAAAATTTATAGGACTAATTCACCCCCCTCTCATTCCATTGTGCTTCCAAAATTTATGAGTCTACATACCTTTTCTTCTTTTCTAGGTACAACAAAACCTTCTAGTTAAGTCATATAGAATTTTTCCTATAAGTATCCATTGAGAAAGACACTTTATACATTGATCTAGAGAACTTTCCATCTAAAATGTGTAACTAGAGAAAAAATCATCCTGATCGTTTTGATCTTAGCTGTAGGATAAAAATTCTCCTTGTAGTCTGTGCATTTCTTCTGAGCATACCCCTTTGTTACTAATCTCACATTGTGCCTGTTAATGGTCCCATCCAATTTATACTTTATTTTGAAAATCAATCTACATCCAATGGACGTTTTCCTAGGTGGAACATCAAAAATCTTCCATGTGTTATTCTTGCTCAATTATTTATAGTTAGCATCCATGACATCTTTCCAAGATTTAGAATGTAAGGATTCCTGAAATGTATATGGCTTAATAGATTCAAAAAATCTTGTTAATATAAAGTTTACCTCTTCATAAGGTTTGCTTTGAGTTCATGGTCTATGAGTGGATGTGTTTGGAGGACCATCTAAATTTGCATCTTGAATCATGTTAGTATAACATTTAGGCATATGTTTAACTACTCCCATGGGTTGTGGTCCTTAAAAATCATTACCATCATACCCACCATCACTCTCATCATCAGTGGAAACATCACCTTCTATTTTGAAAAAAAGAGTGCATTAAAAAATTAGTGATTTTTTAGAAGGAACCTCAATTCGTTTCTTCTCAAAAAACTCTACATCCCTACTGTGTATACTATCCTAGTATTTGGATCCTTTAGTTTATACCCAAGACCTTCTTTACTGTATCTAATGAAGATGTATTTTAATAATTTCATATCCAGCTTCTTTCTCTTCTTCTTGGGAATGAGCATGCTTAATTTGCACCCAAATACTATGAGGTGTGTAATTGATGGTTTCTATTATTAATATGCCTCATGTCGTGTTATTGCATCAAGACCAATAATGGGCATTCTGTTCAACAGATACACTACAGTCTTTGTTGTTTCTACCCATAATGTATTCATAGGCCCTGAATCATCGATCATGCATCACACCATCTACATGATAACACCATTTTTATGTGGTTAATATGGATAAGGAATTTATCTAAGAATCTCACGAGCTTCCAATAAGGATTTAAATGAGTTACTGGTGAATTCCCCCCTTGATCTAAGTAGAGAGATATGTTTTTACAACTAATATCATTTTCAACAAGCACTTTAATTTTTTTGAAGTTCTTGAAAGATTCATCCTTAGTACAAAGACAATATATCCACATTTTTCTAGAATAATAATCAAGACAAAGCATGAAATACTAAAAAATATAATGATTAGGTTGTATTAGTCTGTAAATATCAGTGTGCACTAGATCAAGCTTACCAAGATCTCGATATGTACTCTTCTAGAATGAGGCTCTATGTTGTTTTCCTACCATGCAATCAAGAAAATTGTCTGTGTCCTTCTTGAGAGATGGGAAACCTCTCACCATATCATGATGAAAAAGTGTGCTGAGATATCAAAAACTACTATGGCCAAGTCTCTGATGCCATAATTGTGTGGAGGAGGTGTCTTTTACCAAAATTTCCTAATCATCTCTTTGGACAAAATCAAGCTAGAACATTCGTTCCACATTGGAATCTCTTGTAATAATTTTTGAGCTTCTGGATTTACAATGTAGGAGGAGAAAAAAGTGGAGCAAGAAGCTAAATGGTGGAGGAGCCACACCTATAGAGTTATCTGAATGAATGCTTACGTCACCGCCACAAGTGATTAAAAATCTATCCTAAATAAATACAAATGGTTGAAGAATATATTTCCATGTGATTGATTGAAAAGTGCACAACTGGAGCATGGAAAGGAACATCAAAAAAGTGTGTCAGGTTGATCATACCTAATAATTGAAATCTCAGGTTTGTCTTCCTTGAGTGAAGGTGTTATAAAACTCATGTGTAGCTCATGATCCTTGAAAACAGTTGAGAGAACAAAAAAAGAAGCTCTATCATCATGTGATCCAAATGAATTACCTTCTCGAAAACCAATGCCATGGTGACAATCTCACTTAATAGGATTAATAGGGGAAATAATACCCTGTGAATGTATGCAAATACCTCCGCCAAAAAATCCCATAGAATGGAGCATGTTAGAATCAAATGCAGTGGTATGCTTCTCAAAAGAGCCATACATGTGAGAAAATGGCACTGAACTGGGATGCATAGAATGTGTTAGCACAAGAGGCACAATTATGGAAGAAGAACATGTAGTAAAAAAGACAACAAGATTAGGAGCATTATAAGTAGGATGTAGTGCCCCAACATTGTTCTGCCATTGATGAGAGCATGGGTTCTTTCTTGAAGTGTCTTCTCTCTAGGAGAGCACCCCGCCTTGGTGTTGTGGTGAGAGCTTCTTCTTTTGTAAGTTGTTACTGCTTGAAATCTCACCTTTGAGTTGTTCTTGCGATAAAACATTAATATTATAAAATGCTATCATAGTATGACAATAAATTTATACAACATTTAAATAAAATAAATATATTTACGTAAATGTATTTAATTAAAAAGTTATTAAAATAAAATAAAAAAAATTGTTAATAATAATATCTAATGATTAAAATAAATAAAAATAATAATCTAACTATGGAGGAAAAAAATAAAATACGTGAGGCGTTAAACTATCTGATAAGAGAGATTTGAAACCTTCACGCAAATGCATTGGAAGGTGTAATTTGGATAGTCATAGCAATTCCTCCTATAGTCAAATCAGGGGCTTTAAATAAAGTATTGGCCCTCATCAATACACATCGGCAGCTGTAAAAACTAGATTTCCTAACCTTTCCCAACACGTTTCCTGCCCAAGAAAAAAGAAGAGGCCATTTTGTTTTATTTCCTTGTCTGGATGCACATGAGTTTGGGATGGCATTGAAATTATTTTTTTGTTTCTTTTTAATTTTTTTGCTATATGAAGATGTGGACTCATGTAGCAAGGAAACCCAAGCATATAGAAAGGTCATGAACTATTTGAAATAATTCTTCATAGGGATGTGATCTCATGGGATGCCTTGGCAACAAATGCACAACATATGCAAAAAAATGTGGTTTGTATCTGTCCTATTGTTTTTTCTAATACATGGCAGGTGCACCTGCACAAGTATAAAAGGGCTCGTGAACTATTAACTTTATACCTCAAGGGAGTTAATGTTTCAATAAAATGTGTAGATTTAAAGATTTGTATCATACGGCCATCTCCTGCCTTTTTGTAGAGCATAAATGGGTCAATTTGGATCTTTCCATGTTTTCCTATGTTTTTTCTCTTCCATGGAATTCTAGTTTCTCACTCTATGTGTTTATTTTTCCATGGAGACTAAGGATTCAACTTTTCCTCCTATCGTGGAACTTTATCCACTATGTAAACCTCATCACGGTTTTCCTCAGTCTTGATTTTTTTTTGTATTTAAAAACATGGAATAATATCCCTGAATGGTCAAGTAAGGTGTCTATACTCTTAGAAATCCAAAGCCTTCTTTATAATATGAAGATGAATATTAAAAATATGCCAGAAGATAAATCAAGCAAAGCAGGAAGATGACTTGATATTGACATGGATAAACGAGTCACCTCGGTGTGGAGCTATATATGAGAATTTGGAGTGAGTAATTTTGCAAGTTGTTAAAGCATATTGGCTCAAAAGGAGAACGATATGATCTAGTGGATAACATAGCTTATGAGGAATAGGCTCACCTGCACAATCCAATATATATATATATATATATATATATATATATATATAAGATAAGTAATATAAAATAGAACTTGTAAGCCAATTGGTTAACGAAAGGACTCAAGGAAGTGTAGTCTCGTGGAGTGTAATGGATACAAAGTGTTTGTGAAACAATTTTTTGGAAAGGAGGGATAATCTAAGCTCAATTGGATTGTTTCCAGGCATGGTCTTCTCTTCCCTATCTTTCTCAAATTTTATATTCCTAGTTTTCTCTTTTACAATGATATTAAAATCAAATCAAATGAATAACACACTTCTAGGTAATTAAAATGAATTGTAACACTAACAAAATGAAATTTCCTCCTTTGTACACAAACAAAGAAATATTATTTGAATGAAAACCCAACCTTGGAATCACCTCCTTAGATGTTCGGCTAGCTTAGATAGTGACACTGAATCACATAAACCACTCAAAATGATGAGACAAACTGGTTCCTAGTTTAAAATATCTTATTGTTTGCCTTGCAAAAGTTAATAAACACAATTTTCAACAACGTCTAAAACATCACTCCGAACCATGAAATGGAAAAGTCAAGCTTTGACTTGGTACCCTGTCATGTGAAGTGTTGTATAAAATCTTAGAATGACCTCACAGGTTCAATTGTGCAATTTTAGTAACCCTTCTAGGAGCCCTGTTAACCCTTTTTGCAGTATGGAAAGCTGTTGAAAATCAAAAGTTGAGTCTAGTTTTGGCTTACCGTTTGGGCCCCGGGTGAAGAATTGGATATCAACATTTGTATACCTCTAGTATTTATGCATGAAAATTTCTTGCAACTCTTAGTTATGAGAAAAACACGTCACAAGTTAGTTTTTCAAGGGGGTTTTGTAGGCCTTCGGTTACTGGTTGACCAGGTCAAACTAGTACAATTACGACCGGTGGCTCCAGAAAAGTAGTCACCATTTGTACCCTATTTTCCAATTCTAAGTTCCATCAAATCCAATGAATTCCATATATATAGGTGAATGTATGAGATGTTTATCATGGTGCTTTGACCATCATAAATTGGTTTTTGAATGTAGTTTTATAGCCACTTGGGCTAAATTGGACATTTTTGTAAACTAGCAACAAAATCAGAAAACATTGGCATGGACCCATATTAAATTAAATCACTAGTGGAAAAAAACGTAGGCACTAACATATGATGTCATGAATCCCCATTTGGTTGTTTGTTTTAATAAAATTGATTGTAAGGAAATGATGTATTTCTCTCTCCTCTCTCTATCTCACTAATGCTTGGAAAATGAAAAGAAATGGAAATAAAGTGTTGTGTTTAATTGCAAAAAAGTAACAAATCTTGAATTTTTATTGATAGTATAAGAATTCCATGTCAGCGTCTTTCATAGACCATGCTTACAATATTGTGACATGTTGTAGGTAGCGTAACAATTACAAATTATGAGAAGATTTGGAATCTAAAATTTTGCTTATCTTGTAACATGGTTATCGTGTAATATGTTTGAATAATTGTATTTATTTCTGTTAGCTGGATATTTTGTGAAAGAAAAAAAATGAGGCTCAACCACAACATGCACAACAAAGTCCCTCCTTAAATAAAGGGGAGGCACCCATTTTATTACTAATCTAATGCATGCCGAATAATATTTACAATATCTACACTAATCTAACCATTCAGGGTTGGGATATCATCCCAGTAGATTTGTTTTGATTAGAAAGGAATGTGTATAAAGAGAGAGGAAGAAGATAGGCATGAGTAATTTCAGAAGAATAAGAAGAGAATCGGTAGGAATGTGCTTTCACTTAAGAAAATGTAGATCAAAAGATAATCACCCGCGATGAGATAATAATAACTGGATGTAGATTCAATGAACTACAAATTAAAATAAAGAATGATTTAGTGCATTGAACTTAAGAATAATACCTCAAAGGAAAAATATTCATCCACAACACAAAGTATGTAAAATATATCTTTAATATTCTTCAATGGCAAAAACTAAAACACAAAGTTTTTATGTCTCTTTAACTTCAAGATATAATTCATGCAAAAATATCCTAACCTTGAAACAAGCATCATTTTACAATATATAGAGAATGAGAGAGAGAGAAGAGGGAAAAGAGAGGAAAAAAATATTGGATTTGATCTTCCCATTAATAAAAATATCTATTTTTCACTGCAACACGACTCTCAAGTCTCAACCACTGTCAATCATCCATTAATCTGTAAAAAAAATTATGGGAACCCTATTGACCCATTCCCCAATGTTATTTTGCTTCTAAGATAAGGTAAGAGACCCATACTTCATCAATTCAGGTGGTTGAGTAGTTTGTGACTGCACATCAATGCCTGAAATATATTTTTCCATTTTCTCCCACCAAATTCCATCAATTCTTGAATCTCATGATGAAAAATTGAAGGGCTCGAGGACACCTTTCCAACAAGACCTATTTCTGTGATTTGGAGCTCTGAAGTGAAAGTTATGGCCATTTGAATATTTGCATGTCGGGATGAACAAGAGAGTGAAACTTGATAGCATTTGATTGGCCTCACAGATTTCCAATGATGATGTGTTACTTGCTTTGACTATGCCACATGTTGGTCTCTGATTGGTTGCGGGGTCGGGATTTGCATCTATATCTAGTATGTTCACTACGGAGTGTAAGATAATAAGAAATCTCCACGTACCTTTGCAGTGTTGGAATGTTTTTTATTTGTACTAGCCACCAAGAAACATGAACCAATAGGAAATCTCCATGCTTCTTCACAATGTCAGTCGTCATTTATACCATATCGACCCTTGTGAAGCACAAACCAACAAGAAGGCTCCATGTATGTCTCATGTCAGATCTTTCTTTTATCCTGAATGATAACTGTAAAACGTGAGCTAATGAGAAACATCCACGCTTCCCAGAATGTCATAACTTTGATATCTCCCTTATGACACTATGAAACATGATCCAATTGGAAATATCCATGTATAGTATGTGCTCACCTTTTATTGGTTGTTCCTCCATATCAAAAATTCTATCTAGCTATACTTAAACCTGCTGGCTCCATAGAAATGATGCCATGTAGAGTGCCTTGACCATTAGACCACCCAAACCCAAATCCTTTTAAAAATTTGGTTCATTCCACAGACTTTAGGTCCAGAAAATTCATATGCATTAAATATTACTGGAATGATGACATGTGTACACCATTGGTCATCGATATTCTGCCACTTATCATCTCCTAACTCCATCATGTTTCCATTGACCTTCACTGACTTAGTTTGCCCCATCGCAAGCCTAAAATATTAGGGAATGTGGATTATTCCATGGGTATCACATCCACCAAAGCCGAAACATTTGAGGAGAGTCAAAATCTTGCCACGTGGCCTGCTACTTGACGTTTGAAATTGAAATTGATAGCCAAATGAAATTCACGTGAGCTTTTAAATATAACCAGCTAATTCTGTAAACCTTAGTCTCTCACGAGATTTTGAATTCTAATGGCCAATGCTTTGGAGAGGTGGAATTTGATGGTCATTTGAACATCTGAGGCATGTATAAAAAGTGCTAAGTGCATTTTAAAACAGTTATTCAAATTAATCCAGGAGGGGGGGGGAACTTGGGACAAAAGAGACCTCAAAAAATGATTCAGGAAGTAAGTAAGGTATTTTTTAAAGAAATCCCTAGATGAAGAAAGGGGCATAAACAAGTTTTTCATGAAAATTTTGATTGGTTATCCCATTTTATCAATGAAATAAAAAATGGGATAGAAATTTCCCTTTTGAAAGGATAAAATGAATTAAAATAAAAGTTAAATATTTTATGTGTATATTGAAACTTATATGTAGTCGCAATGGAATGTTGTACTATGTGTTTTTAGAATTAATAATACAATAATTTTTGATGTTGATTGACATGTATTTATTTCTTAATTATTAGAATGTTTGATTGAATCTCATCTTACCATATTTATCTAAACGAAACAAGTATCTAACCTCTTTGTGATACCTTCACTCTTAGTCAAGTATTGTCAAGTCGGAAAGTCCTTATCATGATACAATAATACTTAAACCCTTTTCAAGTTATTCCCTTGTATGTACTTGGGACTAACTTTATGAAACCTTTTTCCATAGCTAGGTACGTTGTGTGAGTAAACAAATAAATTATGTGTACCCCACAAATTTTAGTGTGAGTAAGATTGTCATCGCTAGATCTCGTAGTTCTAGTCTCATATTAAACAAACTATCATTCATGTGCGTATTTTCCTTTGGTGCTCTAATGGGCAGCCAAGGCCCTATGCATATTATTGGGGTGTTTCTACCTTCAAATTATCCCATTAAATATATTCAAATGAATTGAGTGGAAATTTTGTTGTAAGTTTTTTATATATGAAACTATTGAGCTTGAAGCCCTATCTCTTCACAAATAAGGTATTACTAGGAAAATTAATTTAAAGTACATTGAGTTGTTCAAAAGGTTTACAAGGCCAAGATATTTGTTTACCTTAATTTTTTGCCTCATGGTAGAGTATAGACCCCCCCTCTTTGGAGTGTGAATGTTATTGATAAGTATTGTAAATTCTTTGGGGACTATTAATAAAATTCCCTTAACACATGTTTGTCCAATGAGAGGAATAATACCTTAGAAGGTAGTAGAATCTATAAATATTTATCGAATGTATCTCTTGTAGCATGTATTTAATACTCAAAATTTCTAAGGAAAATAAAAGCAATCTTTTATGCTAGGACACACTCCTTGGAATCTTGATTCCTTGGTGAGAACTAGTATTAATTAAACCTTAGTTATATGAAAATGATGTCAATATGAAGTTAATTTAATGACGAAAAGGATATAATAAAATGCATAAATAAGATGAGATTTTAGGACAATTGTTGAATATTGTATACACCTTGTATGTTACCGAAATGACTAAAATGATTAAGTTGAATTTTATAACAAAAAAAAACAGCAGTGCCTCATTAGTGATCAATTATTTTATTAAATGGGAAACTTGTAAGACTTAAGGAATAAACATATCCTTTATACTCCTAATTATAATTTAAACAATAATGTCTAATGTTTAGAACTATTAAAAAGGGAAATGTACATTAATTTATCCTTGTACCGTATTGTAAAAGCCATATTTTCTTTATTTTCTTCTTATGGTCTCCCTTTTTATGGTGTTAAGTTCATGAGAAAATGTGGTGTTGGTTAGCATAATCTTATCTCCTTGGACGTATGTTTGACTGAATATTATTGTCCATAAACGCATGTTTAATTCAAGGGTTTAAATGACTTTAGAGCAAGCCACGTGATATGCTTAGTGATGGTCAAAGACCTCACTCTCTATCTCTCCTTATTTTTGCAAGTTCATATTTTATTCTACCATCATATGATGGGTTGTATGTGTTTATTTTCTCATTTGAGTAGTAATGTGGCTTTCCATTATGTCATGTACTTTTTAGTGCTCATTTTGGGACTAACAAGTGTTTTGTGTGTATGGGGTAAGGTAGGGTCATTATGAAGAGATAAGTAAAGATAAAATTGAAGTAAACCTTGTGTGACATTAAGGAGGAACCAAATGTATGTTGGATTTGTTCAAGTGGAGTGATAAGTTGGATTTGGAATAAATTAGGTGGAGGGATAACTGGCATGCAATAAATTTTTATTGGAGGAACCAATAACTTATTCCCTATACCTTAGTGGAGTGATAAGTGGTATGGATTGACCCTAGTTCCATTTTAAATCCATTAGAGGCTTGGTAGTGCGTACTATTATATGTGAATGTTTATAATCCTCTCTCTTTCAAGCCTCGTATGAAGGCTTGACATGGTGATGCCTATATCATGGAATGTTATTTTCCCTTTCTCTTAATGTTAAACCTTTGTGGAATTAATTGGTTTCTATTTGGAATGCGTGTGCATTGACTGATGCATTGTATTTTCTTGTATACATGGGTATACCTTGTATATGTGTTTGTTGGGGACTTGCATTTCCAAATGTGGAGAGATAAGTGTTATTATGGTGTATGGGGTCTCTTATTTATTCTGGGAGGAAACAAAGGTTGGTGAGAATAGTCTTAGTGGAGCGATAAATGTGGAGGGATAAGTGTGTTTTCATGCATGGTTGTATACCTTATTTTGAGGAACCAAACGCTAGTCTCCCTTCCTTAGTGGAGCGATGAGTGGAAGTATTAACACCATTTACCCCTTGACAAGCCAATTTATGGCTTGGCAATATTATGTGTTCTTTTCTAACGTTGTTGGTATCATATTCTCCTTGTTTTGGAGATGAATATGAGGTGACACATGTTGTGTGTTGGTTGAGCAATTGTGTTATTGTTATGTGGGCTCAAGTGATAATGCAATTTTTTTGGATAATTTTTATAAGATTTTAAGTTTATACAAAAAAAATTATTCATTTTTTTGTTGTCTTTCTAGTGTGGGCATTACATAGGAGCAGGATCAGAAATTGACAAAAGAAGGTCAGTAGGTGTAGGAGAAATAACTACAAGTGGACTAGAAGTAGGGGTATGCGAATCCAAAATATGAGGATGATGTTGTAGGTTAGCAAGTTTATGCTATAAGGAGTATATGCATTCATCTTTACCGTAAATGAGGTTATGAAGAAGATATTTTTTCTTTTTAAATGATCTATTTTCTTCCACAAATTTTATTATGTCCTTTTGAAGTCCACACACTTCAAAGAACAACATATCATTTTTCAGAAGTAGTGATAGATGTAATAATTCAACCCCCAAATGTTGGAAAATTAGTTCATTTTATAAATTAAATGGTACCAATGGATAAAGGAAGAAAAAACATCCACTTTTTCCAAAAACGACACTAAATTCTGAGTTGCCAATCAAAAGATATGAAGGAAACATTTTATCATCATTAAGGGTCCATTAAAATAAAAATGCATTATTTTTAGTTTTCATTTTTCATTTTTAAATATGGTTACTTTCACAAAAAAATGTTGTTTCCCTTTTACTATAAAACAAAAGATGCAAAAAGGGCTACACTTAAGTACCCACTAGTAGGAATCCATGACTTTAAGCTCCATATGACCACACCATATGACCAAGGGCTAAGGATTTTGTGGGCATTCTCTCCCATTTAGGGTGTGCCACTTGTTCCCAAAAAATTCACATCCATGGAAAAAATTGCCATTTTTTGAAAGTGCCAAAAATTTCCTCTCCTTTCCATTTCTAGAAATGTTGTACACAAAAATTATTCATTCGTACAATTAAAACCACTTGGTGTTACAAAAATGTTTTTGCTATTCTAGAAAAAACATAGATATGCTAAACTCCTCCAACGAGAATAAATTAGAGATCAAAACAACACCTCATGCATAGGTAAAACTAAGTTTCTTTTTCAGGCACCAATAAATTTCCTCCACATTGATTCATGCAACTTGCATAAAAACATAAAAATACCTAGAATAGAATGAAAAAACCTAGAAAAATCCAAAAAGGGTTTTTAGACTCTAGTTTCCCATATATATTTGTATTAGAATCTATACCTGTCACCAACTCTACAAAAACAAGGAAACTTCAAAACTTCTTTCCTCCATTTGTGCCCAACTTTACAGTTTATCTTGGGGGCTTTCCACCTTTTAGATCTAGTGGTTCACTTTGTTTTGCATAGAAATGAACTCTACAGAAAAATAACTTCCAAGGGACACACAATTCTAATTATATGAAAATTATAAAGCCCTTTCTTAAAATAAAAAATTACAATTGGATGTCAACATCATCTTCCACTCCCATACCATGAAAGAAATGATAATAAGATTTTTACATGCCACAAAGATCTCAGATGATAATAACACATCACATTTAATAAGCTGAAAGGAATTCACCATAATAACCTTATAAAAGGATTTACAAATAAAGAGCTATAATATCATATATGAAAATCCATCATAATTCCATTACTTAATTCAATAATTAGGACGTACATGTATGAGTAAGGAAGTGCAACTACTACCTAGATAAGTGGTGAAGAACTCCCACTAACTGATACTAGCAATTAAGCTAACTCCACAAGACTAGCAAGATAACTCCACATGACTAGCAAGCTAACTCCACACAACTAGTACACCTAAACAATCTAACTCAACAAGTGTAGGGATAAACTAAGTGCAAGAATGATTCTAATAAATAACTTAAAGGATAAATAATAACCTACACTAACATTAACAACTTAACTCAAAGTTAGGGTTTGGAAAATCCTTGTTTGGTTGGCCGCTTAAACCACCCTTATCTCCTTTTGACTTGTTTATATATTGGCCTTGCTTTTACTTATCTATTTTATTGTCTCTACCACTATGTGTGTTTACAAGAGTAGGGTCAATGTTGGAGTGGCTGCATTGTGGAGGAGACAAATCACCTCCTTGTTGAAGAGTTCATTGTGATTGTTTTGTAGGGTGCTGATGCAAGTATGTGGGAGCAGATATCTCGATAGGTGGATAATGAGATTAGATTGGATTAGTTCAGTGATAGGATGAGAGCTAGGTAAAATCTCCCTACCAATAGTTTGAATCAGTATGCATCTTGAATTTAAAAGTCTCCTAACTCTCTGCCAATGTAGAATTCCCCAAATTGCTATTGGCTCACCCTTCATCTCACCCTAACTTGGTCTAGAACTAGCTTGTCTCAGAGCTCCCTACACAACTTTATTGAATTGGCTAGGATCTTTCCCAACTTGATATAATGAACCCAATATAGTATTCAAGTAGCTCAATGCAAAAAACATCCTTCTCATCTTAAAAATTTCCCAAATCTCTATTCTACAGTGATGATTAAGATGCCTCTAAATTTAGAGGTGTTGCTAGATCTAGAGCCTATCACAAATTTGGTGATAAAACCCCTTATAGGGAGTTTTTGAAAATTGTTCTTGAATATTCCTGATTGTTTCTTGGTGCAGGAGGTAGTTCTAGGGTGAATCCTCCTTGTCCAGATCACAATTTTTTTTGCAGATTTCTTGAAATTTCTTGCAATATACTTTTGAATCTTGTAAAATCTCCTGTAGAGCTTCCAGGGGGTGGAAATTCTTGGAATGGGATGGAAACAAGCATAGAGGCTCTGTGACTCTCTTGTGCTACTCCATCTTCTTGTGCTCCTGATTCCTTCTACAATATATTTCTTCCTCCTTGGCTTCAAATTTGTAGGCTCCTGATTTGATACCAAATGTTGATGTAGAAACAAGGAGGAAACATGAAAGATCTTATTGATATAGAATCATAAATTATAGAGAAAATAGAGGCTACAATATTTATAGATATTACACAACCATTTACAAACAAACAAGCTAGTTTTACAATGCAACCACCTAACCATTACATACACAAATGGATATTAAACAAATACATGGTTATAAATAACCAAACTATATAACCATATTATTAACTATTTACTAAAGTAAAATTAATTAATAAAAAATTACTATTACTAATTACTAATAATCTAATAGTTTTACCTAACAGTTCATGGTGAATGGAGGAATAAACAAAATGCATTGAAATAAATGAATATACATTGAAAAAAAAAGTTCAACATGCATGCTTGAAAAAACAATAG